>QPKB01000001.1:33029487-33088513 GCA_003546025.1 Camphora micrantha | reverse complement strand
GCAACATTCCAGTTAATATCCACAACCCAAATTTCAAAAGAAAAACAAAGGTTCGAAAAAACCTCAAATTTCAAAAATCGTGGGGAGGCGACATTCCATCGATACCCGCAAAACAAAATTTTTGAAGAAAAAGCAGGGAAGCGACGCTTAGTCGATACTTGCACCCAACTTCGCGAGGAAGCGACATTCCATCGATACTCGCAACCAAATGAGCAAAGAGGCGACATTCCATCGATACTTGCAATACCATTCAGCAGGGAGGCGACTCTTAGTCGATACTTGCATTTTTGAAAACCAAAAACCTGGCTTTTACGCCAAAAACCTGGCTTTTAAGCCAAAAACTCGGCTTTTACGCCAAAAAACTCGGCTTCCACGCCAAAAATCGGCTTTCACGCCAAAAATCAAAACAAAATCTGGCTCTCATGCCAACAAAACAAAACTTGGTTTTCAAAAAATCCGGCTTTTACGCCAAAAACAAAAAAAAAATTGGCTCTCATGCCAAAATCCGGTTTTTACGCCAAAAACAAAAATTCGGCTCTCATGCCAAAATCCGGCTTTTACGCCAAAAACAAAAATTCGGCTCTCATGCCAAAAATTGGCTTCCATGCCACATCGGCTTTCACGCCACCAAAATTTGGCTTCCATGCCACATCGGCTTTCACGCCACCAAAATTTGGCTTTCACGCCACCAAAATCGGCTTTCATGCCACCTCAAAATTTTCGGCTTTCAAGCCATCAAAAACCAGGCTTTGTGCCACAAAATCTGGCTTTCATGCCAAAACAACACTTTTGACAAAAGATTTTCACAAAATGATAACCTTTTGATCAAGATTTTCAAACAAACATTCCCATTCAACTTCTGCTTATTTTCAACAAAAAGAGTTTAAGTAGAACAAGGGGATACAAAAAAATAGAGTGCCAAAATATTTATACATGGAGGTACCAAAAAAAAAAAAGATGAAAGTTTGTCAAAAGCTCAGTCCATCATAGTCTTCAACCAAAGACTAAGGTCCTCGAGCAGACTTTTGGCCTCAGCCTCCAAAGCTTCCAGGCCACGCTTCTTCAAGATGCCGCCATAAAATGCGGCAGAAAACCGCGATCCATCTTCAGTACGAGGGAATTCCTCCCAAAGAAGTTGCCATCACTCATGCTCCCGAGTCTTTCTTCGGAGATTCCCGCCAACCTCTTCCCACGTCTGTTGAACGGCCGCATTGGAAGATCTGGCAGATCGGCGAGGTGCATCAGTAACAAAGCCCTTACCCTTGTTTGTTCTGGAGGAACCACCTGCAAAAGTCAGAAAGGAAGAAATCAAGCACCAAATGACAGAATTTTGTTAAAAAATCCTAACGAAATTTTGGCATGGTTCCGGGGCAATTTCGAAGAAAAGAGAGGCACCCCGAAAAAGAAAGGAAACTTGAAGATGAACTCAACATTGTTGCGAGCTCATAATCAATGAAGGATTCTCAAAGAAGACTCGAATTCAAACATTGCTGCGAGATCAAGCCTTTCTTCTCAAATCTTCGCAAGATCAGAAAAGAGCTCAACATTGCTGCGAGCTCAAAATTCCAAAACTTGCAAAGCTCCTCGAAATTCTGCGAGACTGGAGAAATGGGCTCAACATTGCTGCAAGCTCCAAAAATCCCAAGACTTACAAGAAAATTCGAGGTATGCATCATCATGCTCCCAATTCCATTTACCAAAAATCATGCATAAAACCATCATGCATTAGATGCTAGGAAAACTTTAACAAAAGTTTGACCAATTCCAACCCAATTTGGTCAAAACCAATCAAACTTTGTCTAAGTCAAAATCCATGTTGACTTGACCTAGAAATTCTAGCCTTTTATCTTGATGCATTCAAAAAAAAAGAAAAGAAAAAATGCATGATCATCTTGAATTGCATAAACCTCATATCATGGTGAGCAAAAAAAAAAAAAAAAAAAAAGAAAATAAGAGAGAAAAAAAAAACCTCTTCAAAAAAAAAAAAAGAAAAAAAAAAACAAGGGGTTGGCCCATAGGACGTGGCCCACAGGCCACGTGGCTGTACGGCCAGGTCCGTATGGACCTGTCTGTACAGCACAAAAAAAAAAGTGAAAAAAAAAAAAAAAAAAAAAAGAGAAAGAAAAAAAAAAAAGAAAAGGAAACTTTTCTACATCTACATGGGTTTTTTTCTTAGAAAAAGAAGACCTACTTGAAGCCATGGAAAAGAAGAAGAAGAAACTTGAAGATCCTCGAGAAATTCTTTATCTTGGAGCACTCTTGAAGGTTTTTTGCAAAAAGAAAGCAACAAGAGAAAGAAAACCCATCTCCATTGCTTTTATAGAAAAAAGCAAACCAAAAGAGGAAAGGAGGAGAAAAGCAAGGAGGTAAGTGCTAAAAATTAGCAAACTTCCTAAAAGAAAGGGAGATTTGAGATATTCTCTCCTAAAGAGGAGATTCTTTGAGAAATTCTCTCCAAAAAGAAAGGGGATTTGAGAAACTTTGAGAAAATCTCTCCCAAAATCAAGGAAACTTGAGAGATTCTCCCCAAGTAAGGATATTTTTAGATATTCTCTACACAAAAGAGATATTTTTAGATATTCTTTACAAAATGACACCACATGAGATCTAAGCCATTTTTAAAAGCTTAAGGTCCCATGGGTTAGCCCATATGAGCCAGGTTTGACCACCTAGGCACTAAAAGTGGCTTTTAGTCAAAATTTCTCTTACCAAGAGCATACAAAAATGGTTCCATGCCTCTCTTGAGTTGATTGGACCATACAAAAAATTCCAAACTTCATGGGCTTCCAAAAGAAACCCAAACCATCCAACCCCATGCACCAAATCAAGCCACAATCTTGAAATTGACATTCCACAAAAACCAAACCACTCCAATGGACCCAAAATTGTCCCAAAGAGTGACCAAAAACCAAACCATGGTCCCCTAACTTGCCACATACAGCTTGTTAGGTAACAAGACCGAAACCAAAAACCAAAATCCCGACCCCCTAACTCGCCACATACAGCCTGTTAGGTCACAAGGTCAAAAACCAAAAACCTTCTTAACCGCCTAATGTGCCACATAAAGCTTTTAGGTTCACAAGGTTAAAAGGGAAAACCCAAAACCAAAAACCCATATCCAAATGTCATTTCAAAATCCTTGCCTTGAGACGGTACATGACCCCTCTCATTACCGCAAAATCCCTTGGAAGCTCAAAAAAAAAAACAACTCCATCAAAGAAAAAACGCTCAAGACTCTTGGTCAAGCAAGAAGATCTCCTTCAAATTCTCTTCGAGGCACACCGACTGCTAGAGCCGCGCACCTCGTCGCTGTACCTCGAGGGGGCATTTGTTGACACCAAAAATGTCGCTATGTCCCTTCAACACCAAAAGCTACATGGAGCCACATCCTGCCATAAATAGGAAGGCGCCACTTCAAGCACCAGATCTTGTCAGAATCAAACAAAAACTGCAAGATCCTTCACAGCAGCCAAAAGAGGGGTACACATGAAGTTTCGGGCCATCTCGACGTCATTTGGCCTAACTTCACTCCTCCGACAGCCAGACAGGAGCTCCCGGCAGCGACAGTATCGAAGACTTCAAAACTTCGATCAGAGCCTACGGATGGTCTCAGAATACCTCCAAAAGGCCCCATGCCAAATTTCAAGTCAAACGGACAACGTTTGACCCTTCATCAGCTCTCGGGAAGCAAAAACAGGCCTACCGGCGGCGGAGCACCCCGGAATCATGGCATCCAAATTGGAGCTAATGGATCATCTCAAAATGACTCCAATAGGTCCCCTGTCAAGTTTTAGGTCAAACGGACATCGTTTGGCCTAGTTTCAAAGCTCGGCATTTTCCTCGAGGTGAAATCAAGGCGAGCATTTGCGGGACCCCAAAAGGCTTCAAAACTCAAACCAAAGCCCATGGTTGGTCTTACTTACTACTCAGGAGGCTCCCTGTCAAATTTCAGGTCAATCGGACATCGGTTGACCGCAGGTCAAAGCTCGGCATTTCTCTCATGGCGAAATTAAAGCAAGCATTTGCGGGACCCCGAACGGCTTCAAAACTCAAACCAAAGCCTATGGTTGGTCCTATCTACTGTTCAAGAAGCTCCACGTCAAATTTCAGGTCATTCTGACATCGTTTGGCCTAGTTTCAATGCTTAACAAAAAATCGGCAATACCGCACAACAAAGTCTTCGGCTTTCCAGAAAAATAGGAAACTTTGTGCTCCGATTTGCGTGGCTTCTCATAGGGTTTTCTTCAAGAGAATTAGGCCAATAAATGAGGGAAAATGTCAGGAAAAATACAGAAGAAAAAAGAATGAAACAAGATCAAAAAACGGCGAAGAAAAGGCGACCGAACGGCGGCCGAGAAATGGGCCCAAAGCCCATGGTCGCCGGCGACCATGGGTGCATGGTCGCCGGCGACCATGGAATTCCGGCGACCCAAAAGTCGCCGGAAACCCCTTTTTTCGGGTCCTTTTCGCGTTTCGAGTTGATTGGCCTCTGTAATTTTTCCAAAATCTGATTTTTCGTGCATGAAATCCGTCGATCTTCGTCAACATCACGGATTCGCCGCCGAAATCATTGAATGATCATTAGATGCCTCGAAATCGCCAACCGGCCGACAAAGAAAGCACACTTTCCGCCCGCCCGATCGTGAAATCGACAGGACAGATGTTGCCGGCATGTTGATATTAATCAATGTCTGAAATTGCATCGCCATCCGACATCAAACAACATGTGGATCCACCGGCGGTCATCGCAAGAAGAATTCCAAAAGACGCGGCGCGGCCCGCAACTCTTCAAGCGACTTGGCGACCAATTAATGAGGTTAAATGATCCGTTTTATGACAAGTTAATGCGGTTATTAACTCATTATTTTGGACGGCCCAATCAAAAGCGAGCAAATGGGAGTTACAAGTCAGAGGATTTATGGCATTAAAGCCATGAAACTCCTCCCATGATGGGGATTAACGGCAATTAAAAGCTCATTATTCTCCATCGGCCAATCAGATTCAAAGAAAAAGGAGTTACAAAACAAATACTTTAAAACTTGTAACTCCTCCCATTATGAGCATTAATGCATTCAATGCTCATAAACCCTCCTAAATGACTACGAAAGGCCTATAAATAGGAGGGCATTCCAAAGGGAAAAGGGATCAGAAAAAAGGAGACGAAGAACGGAAAAAGAATCCAGAGAATTGCCCGGAAAATCTAGAACTCCTGCAACTCTGCTGCAAAGACCACCAAAAGGTGATTGAAGCACCCTTGGGGGGCCACCCCCCCAAGGACCTCCCTTCTTCTACCAACATGGCTAAAACGTGGCTTTTCAGCCCGTTTACTTAGCTTTTTATCGGATATAAGACCTTCTCTTGGTCTTTGTCCTTTAAAAATCTGAGGTTAAAAAGCCAAGCCAAGAATCCAAGCATCGTGTTCTCATCTGCATGGACGATGGAGGAGCCCATACATGACTCGCGACCGTCGATCTGAACGTGTCCCCACAATCGAATGAGAAGTCAAATTCCTTTTCTTGATTTCTATTGTACTTTATTTTTCTTTTAGAGACAAAAATCACAACTCTTGTCTTTCATAATGGATAAGACTTGTAAATCGCCTTTTACGGCAAAAATCGCCTTTCACGGCAACAAATGAAATCGTCTTTCACGGCATATAAAAAAAACCCTTTTGTCTCTTTTCTTAAAATATGTGTGCAATAGAAACTAGAAAAAGTTTCATTTCCCCTTTCTACTTGTGAAGGTGGATCTTCGGATCACCGTTTCTAAATTCCAAATAGAAAAGTGAAATTGGCATACCCGTACAAAAAAAAAAGAAAGATGTTAATACCCTTTACTTTTTTTCTCCTCCCCTCCGCCGTACCCCGAAAGACCCGGGGCGGAGGCAGCGGGAGAGAGGGAAGAATCGGGTCAATCAGACACTGTCGCTGCCGGGAGCTCCTGTCTGGCTGTCGGAGGAGTGAAGTTAGGCCAAATGACGTCGAAATGGCCCGAAACTTCATGTGTACCCCTCTTTTGACTGCTTTGAAGGATCTTGCAGTTTTTGTTTGATTCTGACAAGATCTGGTGCTTGAAGTGGCACCTTCCTATTTATGGCAGGATGTGGCTCCATGTAGCTTTTGGTGTTGAAGGGACATAGTGACATTTTTGGTGTCAACAGGCTCCTTCAAAAACTCTCATGATATCAATGATAAGCTTGCAAGAAAATTTCAGATTTCACAAAATCTTTGAAGCTTCCCTATGTATGGACATGTAAATCCATGTGGGCCCCATTCTCTTTTGCAAAACAACACTTCAACGTGCAAGACTTTAGCTACTTTTCTTTCTTTTTTTATTTTTTCTTGTTTCTTTCTTCTTTAATCTCTCTTCAATTGGGTCTCATCACAAAAGTCTTCTTCAATTTCTACTCAATGCGGGCCCCCAAAAAAAAAAACTAAAGATTCCCTACAAGAATAAAAAGAATAATTCAGCCATAATATATATAAAATTCATAAATGTCATGGATGGGACCCAAATGAGATCATGCACATGAATGCACCAAAATGGATGATTTTTATGAACCAATTGATGAAGCAAGAATCAAAAAGCTAATTGGTGTGACACTAAGATGATGTAAACGAGTGATGTCATAAAATTCATGCAAGATTGATGATTTTGAATGATTTTGACTAAAATTTCAACTTTGATGCTCAAATGCATGGAATTATGAAATTCTATGAAATTGAGTGCAAATTACCCTAATTAAGTCCACAAAGTAACATAAAATGATGAATGAGAACTACAATTTTGTGGACTAATCAATCAGCAAGAGGGTTGTGCCTTGAAGGTCGAGAGAATCCAGATTGGTTGTCGATCACAGAGAAGAAGAATTAAGAGGATCAAGTCTGGTTTTTTCCATTTTAGATATGACGATAAAGAGAGGATCCGGATTCGTTCAACACCTGAGAAGAAAGAACATCAAAGAGTCCCCCCCCCCCCCCCCCCATCGTCGTTGTCGGAGAAGAAGCAACGCCAGATCGCCACTGTCGCCGCCAATGCCACATCATTCGCCGTTGTCAGAGGTTAAGGTAGCAAGGGTGTTGTTTCCATGGTTGTGTTATAGAACCGCAAACTCGAAAAAGAAGCCTACTTTCCATCCAGGCCAAGTCAGTTAACCTAACCTGGGTCTAGGAAGCCCAGCAGTAGGTACCACACGTCGGCAGAAGGAGACTGTGACATTAGTGGTCGTCGTCAGCATCAGGGACAGCGGTCAGATTTGACCGGATTGACTGCCAGAATTGAATTTGCATTTTTCAGAGTCATCCAAACTCAAAATCATGGAAAGCAGTCAAATTTGAAATTCTGCTTTGTTTTTTCCGTGAACTCGTAATGACGAGATCTTATAAGATTAACAGAGGAGATTAACTATTTGACGAACTAAAGAAAAAAAGGAGTGATTCAGGAGATAGAAATCGAGATGCACAATGGAGTCAAGCAACGAATACAAGATTGAGATGTACATGGGAGGAACAATTTCAGTCTTTGGACATAAAGAATGAAGGATGTCCAGATTCAGAAAGGATTGAAGAAGGCTTTGTACGGTAAGAAGAAAAGGTCAAAAAAGATGTTCGAGGAAGACTGGGAGGAGTTAGAGGAAAAGGCCGTAAGTGTTATTCGCCTTACTCTCCACGATATTCTCTTCAACATCATGGATATTGAATCTACGCCGGAATTATGGGCCAAGTTGGAGAGCATCTACATACATGTCCAAGTCACTGACAAACAAGTTGGTTTTGAAGAAACAATTGTATTCTTTGAAGATGACGAAAGGATCATGGTTGTCAAAGCATATCAACGAGTTCAATAGGATCATCATGTAGCTATTGAGTCTTAAGGTTAAGATCGAGGAAGAAGACAAGGCACTGATGTTTCTGTCTTCATTGCTCCCATCGTATGAGCATTTGGTTACAACGTTGATATACAGGAAAGATACTTTAGAGATTGAAAAGGTAACAAAGATACTTTAAAGATTGAAGAAGTAAATGCAACTCTTTTATTGAATAAATTATGAAGACTGGCAATGAAAAATCTCGGGATAAAGCATCAATGTTGCATCGAGTTCAAACCGGAGAAGGGGGAGATCCATGGATAGAGGCTCAAGAGATCTGGATCACTCCAAATCTAAAGGGAAAGGCAAGGTTATGACTTACTATTACTGTGATAAGGAATGTCACTTCAAAAAGGATCGTCCAAAGCGAAAGGACTTGGCCAGGGAAGAAGAATCTAAATTAGACAATACTACTATCATAGAAAGTTCAGATGGCGAGGTAACATTACTCAAGTTGATCAAAGGTATGGATCATACTACAGATTCCTAGATTCTGGTTGTGACTCTGATATGTGTTATAGTAGAGCTGTGTTTGACACCTATACATCTTGTGAGCGGAAATCTGTTTTCATGGAAAATAATAAGGAAAGCAAATGTATTAGGATTGGGACGAAGAAAATCAAGATGTTTGACAGGATTGTACGGACTCTGATGAATGTGATGCATGTTTCGGGTTTACGAACAAATTTTATTTCTTTAGGTGCCTTAGACTCCAAGGGCTGCAAGTGCATTGTAGCAGGTGGAGTTATGAAGGTTGTTGGGGAGCAATGATCATCATGAAGGGTGACTTAGTCAAAGGTCTCTACAGGTTGACAAGGAGTACGGTTATAGATGGAGGTGGAGTAGCTCCAAAGAAGAAGGGAAAGTTGGTTGAGGTGGAGTTAGATGGAAAAACGGAAGACGTTATGATAGACATTTCCAAGGAGGCATATAACAGTGGACCAAAACAGAAAGAACACCAGGTTAAAGGCAAAGAACAAATAATTCACAACGCCTTGGGCCCGAGGAAATGTGCAGTTGAAAGGAAGATTACTTTTTCCTTAACAGTTGGAAATGAGAAGTCGTCGTGATCTAAGGATGATAGCAAGGATAACAATAGATAGACATGGTCACTTCCGGAAAACGAGACAAAGGTATTTGGGAAATCGACAAAGGAGAAGTTCAAGCCACGCTTAGACTTGATCGTCACACCACATCATTGAGATTTTAGGTGCAACCCGGGCTAAGGGGCTATATGAGCCGCCCTTGATCGTAGCGAATGCAAGGCCGTACCTTTCAACGAGGTACAGGACGAAATGAAAAAATTATCGGGTATGTTCAAGGTGGCTCAAAGATTGATGGAATCCAAGCCAAGGCGGAGATTGTTGGGTTATTGTCTTATGTTCCGAGTTAGCCGGATTAGTCAATTAGGTTAATCTGGGTGTAACTAGCTTCAAGGGTATTTTGGTAATTGTATCAGATTTTTCTTGGTGGCTAAGAATGAATTTCTTGGAGGATAAGAAAGCGTGGATTATATACATGATGTAATATGTAACCTTGAACCCTGCGAAGTTGTGTGGAACACAACGGGGAGAGAAACGAATTTACGCAAGCTTTCTCCGTGGACGTAGATGGTTTTGCCGAACCACGTAAATTATTGTGTCTTCATTTTCTTCGTGGATTGATTACTTCATATTGTGTGATTTGTGTGTGTGTGCTTGATCGTCGATTATATGTTATCCGTTCCACTACACCACTTTCCCCAATAACTAGAAGTCAAACAAAACTAAGCTGCAGATATAAAATAATTCGACCATTTGCACAATCAAATAAAGGCACTAACAGGACTAATCTGTGCAGGATTTCCAAAACATAGAATACATGAACCCTGACTTGATGGAATCTGATCAAAACCACGTGGAATCAAAAAGGGGACACAAATCTGAATCAAACCAACATTTTAGTGGATATCTAAAGTCTACGAATTTCAAGGAATCAAATCAAATCAAAGGATGAAAAGAGATACATCAAAACCCAACTCTAGAACTTTAAAAGAAAATGACACAACCATGGATTCCTAAACCCACATACTTGGATCTCAAATTGGACCCTTGTCAACTGTATAGATCGTGATGTAAATATGTCTACTTCTTTCTTCGATTGCCAACATTTGTAAACTTGAAACACTGTTTGACTCTTTATGTTTCATTATTTAACAAGTGTTGGTTACATTACTCATGGTTAGGTATCTAGCACTAAATTGCTTATAGAAATCAACAATATCTAACTTTTCCATAGTGAGTTAAGTAGCAATAGTGCTTACACCTCATCATTCAACACATATGCTCATGGATGTAAATTTATTTACAAACTATTCATCTCATTCAGATGCTCCACCCCTAAGGATCCTTCCTTAAACTTTAAATTTACAAGTTGCTTGATGAGCAATGCCTTGTTTGTGCACAATAATGTTATAAAACTAGCTAATCGATCCTCTATTAGGACATGACCATTTCCTCCAAAATGTATTCTCTTTCTTCTTTCTATCTCTTAGATATTGTTACATGGTATCAAAGCTTTGGTTCTGGAAAATTGGTTCTTCTTAGTTTAAGAAATCATCCATCTCTCATTGATCAAGCACTTCTTCCTAATTACTACTAGCATATTACTTCTTTCTATCGCTGCTGATATTGTCTGGAGTGCTCCTGATCAACGGTGGCCCACTTCCAATCAACCACTTATCACCAGCGGCTTCCATGCTTGCGATCGACAGACCTTCTAAGTTATTTTAAAGATTTTTCTAGATTTTTTATCACCATTTGAGGTAGGTCTAAGCTCTTCTTCCTCTGTCGATTTTGGTTGTTCTTTCTCAAATATATTTCATCAAGCCGTCCAGAATTGTGGATCTGTAACCAATACCCGTCAAATTTAAACTGAATGTAGTAAACTTTAGTTCTTCCAAGAAGACAGACCTTGATCCGTGATTGGACCACTGTGTGGGGCCCACGCACAGATTATGCCCGTCAAATCAAGGTCGCCTAGCACTTTATTTTTTAATCTGAATAGTTTTGTTGTTGTTTACTATTGGGTGATTGCCTCTACCACTAGATCTGCATCTTTCCCTGCATGGTTACTAAAATCATCACAGATAAGAACAATTTTTTATGATTTATTGCATGATTCTCTACTACTGTGTGTTGTCTAAGGGCTTTTTTTACAAAATGTGGGACTCTGTTAGCTTATAACTTGGTTACTGATTCTGGTTTGATAAATCACTCCTCTCTCTTGATTTATCATTCTGCTGCATTTTGAGATAATGGAAAAATATGACATTACTCCAATTAAATTGAATGGGAATAATTATATGTCCTGGTCCTTCCATCTAAAGAATTTTGTTAAAGGCCACGGGTTATTTGGTTATCTTAATGGATCCACAACTAAGCCTACTACTATAAGTACCACCAACTCAAAAGCCTTAGCCACCTAGTCCAAGGAAAATGCTAAAGTGGTCACTTGTGTACTTAACTCTATTGATCCCTCTCTTGTCATGGCTCTTCAAGCCTATACTGCAACATATAATATGTGGGCTCATTTCAAGAAGATCTACCATCAAACCAACAAAGCCCGAAAGTTTCACTTGGATAGTGAAATTGCTAAATACAGTCAAGGGGATAAATCTGTGCAGACTTTATGCTGATTCAAACAGTCACTTCTGAATTTCTGTCTGAAGCTCTTAAATTACAAGAGGAAACTCACATTAGTCAGTTTCTTATGAATCTTAGACCTGAGTCTGAATATGTTCATTCTGCTCTCATGAATAGAGAGGTCTCTGCCGATCTTAATACTTGCTTCCAAGAAGTCCTTCGAGAAAAACTTCAACTTACCTCACAGTGTGTCATTCTTGAAGAACCAAAGGCCTTCATAGCGCGTATTACTGCTGATTCTGCTCTTCTGGCAACCCCAAATCAAAAGCCTACTCAATGTTATTAATGCAAAGGTTTCGGTCATATTGTCATGTCGCAATGGTTTGTAGATATTGCAAACGCTCCGGTCATCTTATTGATGACTGTTGGAGCTTACAGCAAAGGAATGAGACACGACAGAAGAAGACTCCTTCCCATCTGCGAAGACAGAATGTTCCAGCTACATTTCAAGCTCAAACACCTTCATCTGATACGGGAAGTACTTCTTCTGGGCTGTATCCATGACTCATGCCCAGATTCAAGAGCTGGTTCAAAACACGATGACATCAGCATATGCATCTATGGGCTTTAATGGTTGTCAATATCAAACTCATTCTCGTATAGCATTTCCTGCCTTTCATTCTTCAACCTCTCTTTCTTCCTCTATCACCCCATCCACATGATTTTTAGATTCAGGAGCCTCAAACCACATGACCTCTGTAGAACATAGCTTTATAGACTCTCACCCTTACCTTGGAAAAGAAAAAATAACTACCACTAATGGAGATCAATTACTCATTTCTGGGGTTGGTACCATCAACTTATTTAGTGCCTCTAGCTAGATCATCATCCTTCCCAATGTCTACTTTATTTCAAAATTATCAGCCAATTCATTTTCTGTTGGACAACTTATTGATGATGGATATAGTGTTAACTTTTCTTCCTATAGTTGTGTTATACAAGGGCGCCAAACTAAAAAGGTGATTGCGACGGGGAGTAAACACAGTCCTCTGTTACTGCAGGACATTGGTTATCATTCCTTATTTGCTTCTTCTTATAATAATTAGAATAAATAATGGACTGTGTGGCGTAGACATCTTGGTCATGTGAACAATGCTCATTTATTATCTTTGTTTAAGATTCATTGTTTAGAATCTAATACTGATAATAAAATGATGTCGTCTTTACTTTAATCAAAGTGTGAAACATGTTGCTTAAGTAAGAGTTATATGTTGCCTTTTCCTATTCATCATTCTCATGCATTGGCATCATTTGACATTATTCACACTAATGTTTGGAGAATTGCACCTAACTTGAGTAGGGCAGGGTTTAAGTACTATGTGACCTTTATTGATGATCATTCTCTTTATACTTGGGTTTATTTCATGCAATTTAAATATGAAGTATTTTCTAATTTCCAAACGTTTTACAATTTGGTCCAAACCCAGTTTAAGACAGCAATCAAAATTCTTACGTCAGATTCAAGGGGAAAAATACATATCTCATGAATTCTCTAGCTTCCTTTCTGATAAAGGCATTATTCACCAAAAATCATGTCCGCATACTCCTCAGCAAAATGGGGTTGTGAAAAGAAAGAATATAACACATTCTTGAAACTATTCGTACACTTCTAATTGAATCCTTAGTTCCTCCTGATTTTTTGTGATGTTGTACATACTGTTGTGTATCTTATCAATCGTCTTCCTAGTTCAGTTCTAAGGAAGACTACTACTTATGAAGCTCTCTTTGGTCATGCCCCTTTGTATTCTCATTTACACGTTTTTGGTTGCTTGTGTTTTGTTCATCTTCCACCCACCGAGCGCACTACGTTATCACCTCAGGCTACCAAATGCATCTTTCTTGGCTATAGTAATGAACACAAGAGGTTTCCGTGTTATGATCAGTCCGAAAAACGCATGTGAATATCTCGTAATGTGATCTTCTTAGAACATGTTCCCTTCTTTTCTTTGCGTTTGGATAGCCATCCTGTTACTGTTTCTTGTTTGTCAAAATTCCCTGAGTCTACTTCTCCATCAACTATTACCAAAGTCTATGTCCGGCGTAACACGGTTCCTCCTGTGGTGCCTCCCTCTCCTGATCATCTCCCAGTGTTGCCTATTGCACCTTCAAGTATTAATGCTTCTTCTGATAGTATCATCCCTTTGCGAAGTTCTAGTCTTCCTTCAATTGCACCTGACCGCTATGGATTTCCTACTCTTTTTACTTCTTTAGATAGTGCTCCTATACCCACTTCATATTCACATGCCTCAAAGATCACATACTGGCAAGATGCTATGAATGAGGAGTTGCTCGCCCTTGAGGCAAACAAAACATGGGAATCGGTACCGGCCCCTAAAGGAGCATCCATTATTGGCGGTAAATGGATCTATTCCGTAAAAGTTTACTCTAATGGGAGTCTTAACCACTACAAAGCCAGATTGGTTGCGCAAGGTTATAAGCAGGAATATGGGATAGACTATGAGGAGACCTTTGCGCCAGTGGCTAAAATGACCACCGTTCGCATTTTTCTTTGTGTTGCTGCAACCCGCAACTAGCCTCTGTGGCAAGTCAATGTCAAAAATGCGTTTTTCCATGGGGAATTACGAGAGACTGTTTATTTAAAGCCACTTCCGAGTTATGCTTGTCCTCCGAAGCATGTTTTTAAGTTGTAGAAATCTCTTTACGAGCTTAAGCAGGCTCCCCGGGCTTTGTTCGATAAGTTTTAGGTAGCAATCCTTCAAGCTGGATTTTGTCAGAGTCATTCTGATAGTCCCCTATTTCTTAGGTGGACACCAAAGGGCTACACATTTCTTTTGGTTTATGTTGATGGTATGATTATCAGTGGCAATGATGTTGCAGGCATTACTGGTCTCAAACACCATCTCACTCGCCACTTCAAAATAAAGGATCTTGGTCCACTCACTTACTTCATAGGCTTGAGTTTCTGCGTAACAAATCTGGCATCAGAGTTCATCAACATAAGTATGCTACAGATTTAATCACTTCGGTTAGGCTTGATGATGCTAACATCTTTGATACACCTATGGAATTGAACAACAAAATCAGTATAGATGACGTTCCTCCTCTGGATGATCCTTCCATTTTCCGACGGATCATTGGTAGTTTGCTCTACTTAACTATGACTAGGCCGGACATTTCTCATGTGGTCCTTACTGTTAGCCAATTTGTTAGCAATCCCCATAAGCCCCACCTTGTTATTGCCTTGCGAATCCTCTGTTATGTTAAAGGTACTCTTCACCGTAGTATCTTTTACCTTTCTGGTGCTTCTCTGCACTTATCAGCTTATGCGGATACTGACTGGGCTGGCTGCCCAAATACTCGGAGATCTACCACTGGCTGGTGTATGTTTCTTGGGGAATTTCTCATTTCTTGTAAGTGCTAGAAGAAAATAATCGTTTCAAAATCTTCTGCTAAAACAGAATATCAGGCAATGTCGTCCGATAGTGCTGAAATCATCTTGCTTTGTCGTCTTCTTTGTGAATTGGTACTTCTACACCTCTTTATGGGGACAATACCAATGCCACCAGAATTACAAACAATCCTTTTTTTTTTCATAAAAGGACGAAGCATATTGAGATTGATTATCACTTCATCCGTTAGCATGTTATTACTGAAAAGATAATGTTGTCTCATGTCTCTACTCATCATCAATTGGCGGATATATTCACAAGAGCACTTCCCAAACCTCGTCATAATGATCTTACTAGCAAATTGATCTTTTGTGTCTTCCCACATCAATTTGAGAGGGAGTGTAGAAAATAACTCAATTCATCAATATAACGTCTAGGCCCAACTCAACTAGGCCCATGTATAGTCTAGTACAATATCCCATGTGTGGGATTTAGTCAAACAATGTACAGCAGATTTTCTATTCTTATTATCTTGTATAGAAGATTAGGATATATTCTTAATGCCTTTTATAGAAGATTAGGATATTCTTTCATTATTTTGATTGTAATTACAGCCTTTGATTAGGCACAATAATATCATAAAATTGGATAGTTGATCCTCTATTGGGACACGACCATTTCCTCCAAAACTTTCTCTTTCTTTTTTCTATCTCTTAGATACTGTTACAATTATATGCTTTGAGCTTTGCAACACTTAATTCTTTTTTTTTTTTTAACTTCTTTCTTTACTTTCTTATACATTTTCCTAATATTTCATATTTATAGTCCCCTATCAAAACCTTGCAATTCCTTCTCTCACAAACAACTTTCCAAACCTCTACACTCTACCTAGTTTCTTTATCAAAATGTTTGTTTCCTTTTGACTCCCCAAACATCTCTTTTGCAACTTTTCTGATACAAACTACCATTTGTTTCACATTATCATGATTTCTTCCTCCAAATTTCATTCTCCCCCTTAATCACCTTATGTTTAAATGCTGTTGTTTCCCATTTCAAATCTCCATAACTTATTTTAGGGAACTTTTTATTTCCTATTCCACTCTATCTACTTCTAAGGTAAACATGTAAGACTACTGTCCATGTTGTCTGGTCAAATTAACTCCCTCCATGAATAATCTTACAATCTTTACAAGCTAATTAGTCAAGTTTTCCAAGAAAAAAGTCGATATGATTCCTATTAGTTTCGCTCTTTTAGATAATCAAATGCTCATCTCTCTTTTCAAAGTAAGAGTTTTCTATTAAAAGTTCAAATACCAATGCAAATTCCAAGATAAAATCTCCTAACCCATTTTTTTTTTCTCCAAATCCTTGTCCTGCATGCACTCTCATAGAGACCCTCTACTATTCTTTCCTACATGCCCATTTAAGTACTCTTCCAAAAAATTCTTTTCACTAATTAATATTTCTCGTATTAAACCATCTATCTTCTCCCAAAATTGTGTCTTAACACTTTCATCTGACCCTACTTGGCTACATAAGCACTAATGATATGTATTTATATCTTTCTTTAACACTGTTGTAAGTCTATCACTTCACCTCTTTACCCTCACAATCTTTTTCTTTCAAATCCTTATCTACTATATTACCTACTCCATCTCTAGATAAATGAGCTTCATAAGGTTATTGAAAAATTGAAAGTGTATGATTAACTCATGAAAATAGAACCCTAGACTTCATGTTTCCATGAAATGTTTAGAATAAATGCATAAATACAAAGTTCCCATTGATCGTACTTCCTCATCAATGACAACATTTCTAAAATATTCAGATAGATCTCATAAACCCAAAAAAGAAATGACCTTTCTTCCAAACAAGAACACAATATATAGGCCATGCATTTCTAATGAATGCACAAATGCAAATTTCCCATTGATCATACTTCCTCGTCAACAACATTTTGAAGATGTTCGGATTGATCTCATAGACTCAAAAAAGAAATGAACTTTCTTCCAAAAAATAACATAATATATCCCATGTTTTCTCAACTTGAATGCATGAAGTTGAGAGAAATGAAGGAAAACTATTTATTCCCATTCTTGATATATATAAAGTACAACAGGAAACATCCATGAAACCCTAGTATAATTTTTCTGAATAATACCGGTGGTCATGATCATTTCATTAGACCATGTATGTCATACCGACCTGCATGATATTCATGTGAGGCACGCTCATATTTGCCGCACCAGCTCTGCAATTCCTCCTCAAGAATGCATAGAAATAGTTTATAAACAGCTTCTTGATGAACCAAGATTCCTTCTTCGCCCTCACGTCCCCATGAGCAAGCAGATACGTAAATCCCGAATCCATGGCTTCTCGAAGGGCTGAAAGCTCATATTCCAGACTTGGGTCTTCATCTGATGACATGACACTAGATGGTAAATCGGGAACAGCCTGCTCTGAAGTAGAAGCACCGAACTCATCATTTCTAGTATCAGAAAGTAACGGAATTTGAAGCTCCCCATCACCACTTCGGTTTCCGGAATCCCTTGACCTCACCGACTCATTTTCTAACTCCATGTCAGTTATGCTGATCTCCAGAGCGAGTTCTTGCGCCTCCTTTCGCAAGAACTTCTCAAGGCTCTCAACCAAAAGCTTCTCAAAGGAATGATGGTCTTCCCTCCTCACATCTTTGTATCCATAACGAGCAATGCAGCGGAACATATGGTAGTCTTTTGGGCATAATCTTCTGAACAAAAACCTTTCTTCTTGAGGAACCACTGGAACTGGGACATACTTGATGCATACAAACACAATTGTCGAATGGATTGCAGGAAGGCTGAGTAAAAACTGTCCAAAAATCGAGGGAATGCCTTGGACCAACTCATTGTACAAGAGTCCAATCCCTGGTACTCTGATGGTCCCTAGTGTGGATCCAAGATCAAGCATAAAATCCATGGAGATCTTCTCCCTGATCTCGCTTTGATATTTCAACACACTACCGTAATTCCAAGTGTACATGACACAAAGGAAAAAAGAGGCAAAAACGAGTGGTAGCCACCCGCCCTCCTTGATCTTTGTCAAGACAGCAGACAAATAGATGAGCTCTGCTGTCCCAAATATAGCAGGAAAACAAAGAGCCAAAAAAAGATTCTTCTGCCATATTAGAAGCATTACAAGGGTTACTAATGTAGTGCTGACCAACATCACACCAACCTCTGCAATGCCTGCAAGAAAAATGAATAGGTAAGTTATGGAGCAGATGAAGAATGTAATTTTCAAGAACAAGAAGAAACATACAGTTAAAAATTGAAGAATTTACTTAGTCCTACAAACTGTACATGTAGAGCCTAGTTAAATGCCTCAATTTGACTTGTACTACAGGATTTATACGAGGAATTGACTCTGAGAATACTTAACCATATGCATTGGCAATGTCAGTTGTGCTTCTGAAAGAGGCAACTACAACTATGCACATGATCATCAGGAACCAATTGATCACAGGAATGTAGATTTGACCCATGAATTTCCTGGACGTGTGAACGATCTTCAGCCTCGGGAAGCAACCAAGTGCCATGGATTGTTTGATGCATGAAAAGGTTGCTGAAATCATTGCCTGACTAGCAATCATAGCAGCAAGTGTGGCTATCACAAAAACCGGCCAAAAAAGGATACCTGTTCATAGACATTATAAAAAATAAAAATAAATAAATAAACTGTCCTAAATACATTACCTTCTATCCTTTCTTGAGAAAATAAAAATAGTCATAGGTTGGTTTGAATTTTGATGCAACAGTTCTAGTGGCCCATAATTCAGTTATCAAGACCATTTATCCTCTTTTTTTTCTGAAAGGTAGACCGCTTATCTTAATTGAATGTCACACTGGACACTAGATGTGAGATGCCACCAAAGTTATCCAAGATCTGAAGATCCTAGCCATTTGGGATTGATCTAGAACAGACCTGTTGGGACAAAAGTGAATGATGATCTGCAGAAAAAGGCCAAAGATCGAAAGGATGGGAGCTTTCTATTTTGGAAGTTTTGAGTTGCATTCCTCAACACATTATTGGTCTCGATCATTGCACTACAGACCATGCAAGAATTGGCACATCAGGAATGCTACTGTCCTAACAATATAAATGCAATACGCCAATAGAAACAAATCTATAATATACTGCATGACTTTATGCCACAGGTTTACATCTGATGCTGGAAAAAAAAACCCTCGCATATCAGCCTCTGCGGAGAAGAACTAGCATTCAGGACAGGAACACAGAAAAATGGATGTTTTCCCTTTTTCCTGTTGATGGGTCCACAACCACATTGTTGCAACAGTGAACACCTTCCAGCTGTGCTACAGACTCTCACCAAAATTAACTAACAGGACGGGGAAAACATAAACATGCAGTCTGCAGAGTCAAATTATCTCACAAACGAAGTTTGTAATTTCATGCTTCGATATGGTAATTTAGGAATTAGTTTACTCTTCTACAGGAAACTCTCTCTCAGAGGCCCGCCTGAAGCAATCAGTCCCTTCAGGTAAATGAGAACTTCAATTTTCATTCTCTATCACTGTTGTAATCTAGGTGACAATCCAACTTCAAGGCTTTTGATACTAGCAATCAAACTCTAATTTAAATCAATTCATGAATGCTGTGTACACCAAAAGTTTGGCAAAGGGAATTTTGAGAGAGCAGTGCACTGCCCTTTATGATGCAAATTTCAAAGCCCTCACCTGGGACGGAATCATAGAATACCCTCTCCACCTTATCCGGGTGTTTCATTAGAAATGCAGCTTGGCCCATGTAAGCTAAAAGAAGGCAGGGGAACACCACAAATGTGAATGCAATCTGTGAGCATAAAATTATATTAGAAGAAGAACAAAGATGTCTCCGTTTTGCATGTGTGTGTGTGTGTGTGTGTGTGTGTGTGTGAGAGAGAGAGAGAGAGAGAACAGCAGACATTGCAAAGGGCATGCCTGTATAGATATTACAGAAAAATGACCCAGATCAGCAAACATTGCTTCAGCGCCTGCAAACAAATTTAAAATTTTGCATTAAATTGTCATTTTCGAATGTGTGAAAATTTCATTAGGACCTAACTAATTCTTCTAATGCAGTTTTATGTAAAAAAAAAATATATATATATATATATATATATATATATACTCAGTCCCAGATTCCGAACTAAAAAGTTCAAAAGTGCTACTAAGGGTTCAATAAAAAGGTTCCTAGCATCGCCATATGACTGCAAGAAAAAATTTAAGTGCTAATTCGTGCATAGTTGTCAATTAACTTTCATTACAGCCAAAATGTCTGACTTCAGGCCTATAAGTTATTTGGTCAGAATTCATTACATTTCAGCAGCAATAGAGAGGTTCAAATAGCTGGGGTTTGTCCTTCCATGTACTACGTCAAATTCTTTTTCACTTTTTCCCCATTAAATTCTAAAATTTAAAGCTTGGAAAATGAGTGAAAAAGGTCTTTCAACCCCTCTCTAAAAACTGGGATGTCTTAGAACAAGTGAATTCAAGTGTCTTTTTAAAAATTATTTCCATTTCCCAATTTTATACTCATATATTTTTTTAAATTCCCCATCATGTTTATTTTTTTCCAAAATAAATCATCAAAACAGAAGCCAATTTCCCCCAACCCCATGGCCACTGAAATGAAATTGACAAGTATGAAAATGAACACGTCTACCTATAAATTCTATTAGAGCTGATGGAAGATTTTATAGAACATATATTAACAGATAGGTATCCATTTTAAAATATTACAAATAAGAGGCATCTGTTATAAAATATTATAAATAAGTATCCAATACCCAACCAAAAATTATATATTTGTTCTCCATTCCATAGATTACCTATCTAGAAAATCCACTAGTTTACTGCCGGTCCCACGCCCTAATAAACAGTGGCAAAGCTTTTCGGGGAAATAATTTACTGATAATATCAGTTTTGCTGCACTTCTTTCTGACAATGACAAAGAAAAGAGAATCTTAATGGGCCCAAATTTGTATTGGAATGAGATTTCTCAAAGAAAGCATGGATTTCTTTTTGAAACCCACTGATGATTACAAGGAACGCTAATTTCATTTACATGTAAATACGAGCGATAGAGTCAAAACTCGGACTCGGGACCCGACTCGGTCAGGGATGAGTCCGAGTCGCCGAGTCCCAATTTAAAATAAAAATAGTTGGCCGAGTCCCATGAGACCCAACTCGTTTAGGGCACTCAAACTCGGCCGATTTTTAATCCATGAGAGAGAGAGAGAGAGAGAGTAAATCTTAGAAAACCCCATGAGAACTGTGAGACGACTCTATGGGTCCTATGAAAATCTAAATCAATGAAAAACGGCCCCTTCAGTAGTGTATAGAACTCATTAGATTTTACTCTAATAATCCACCGTCAAACTGGTGACTTTAAAAACTCTCAAACAAAATAAGATAAAAATTCAAATCTTTCATATAAAATATTTAATGGTGGTCCTCCAAATCATATAGGATCTAAACTGTTTTTTATAATAAAAATAAAAAAGATGTATTTTATGGGTTTAGATTTTTCTTAGGTTCCACCATAAGATTAAGAATACAATTGATATTAAAATTAGTTCACTAGTCAATATAAAGTTTATGCTCAATCTTAGGGTTAGAGTAACATTTGGGAAAATGCCACCCAACAGGACATTCATTTTGAGCGGTACGGGTTTTCAATAAGTAGGCCCCATCATGGAGATCCAATCCTTTGGTTCACATTCCCATAAAAGGATAAGGGACTTAAGACACAGGAGGTAACAGAAATGAGTTATTTCTTATATTTAGAAAATAAGTAAAAGACAAAATGCCATTTCTACTTAGTAAATTTCTCTTTCCTTATGAAAGGAGGAGAAAAATGAGGGGCAAAAGCAAAGAAATAAAAATGCCTTAATTAGTTTTTATATTTCCTCAGAATTCTGAGAAATTGTTTCGTGATCATGCTAGGTGTTTCTCGCTCTAAGCGGCGCACTACAATGGCGCCCAATTGTAATGAAAAATAGGCAAGGTTTCCATGATCATCCTCGGCTTTCTCCAATAAAAGCGGCCCACTACAATGGCTCCCGATTACAGTCGAAAGTAGGCAAGGGTTCCCATACCAATCTGGACAAGTAGGGGTAAAGAAGTTAGTCTAGAGGAAAAGGAGGATTCGACTTACTACTTGGAATATGGAACTTTTGATAGACAAGAGCACGGAGCTGGTAAATACAATGAAAATAAAAGGAGCTAATGTAACCTATCTACAGGAAACGTAGTGGAAAGGAATAAAGCTAAGGAGCTTACTGATGGCTACAAACTCCACTACATAGGAAAGAAAAATGCTAGAAATGGTTAGGCATAGTAGTAGATAAGGATTTAATAGAGAATTTTGTGGGGGAAAAAGAGATTCAATGATAGACTTATAGCAATTAAACTAGTGTTAAAGGAAGATATAATACATATCATTAGTGTTTATACACCTCAAGCAGAATCAAATAAAAGTGTTAAGAGACAATTTTGGGAGGAGACAAGTGGTTTAATACGATCCAATTAATAAAAGGTTTACCTAGGAAGGACTTAAATGAACATATTAGAAATGACAGTAGAAGGTATGAGAGTGCATGGAGGACAATGATTTGGAGAACATAATGAGTTAGGAAACACCATCTTGGAATTTGTGTTGGCATTTACAAGAGCTTGCAAAGAGTGTAAGGTAATTCATGGAGAGAGTCTGACCACACAATATAGGATAGTAATTGTACATATTTCATCAGAAGTAGTTAAAGAGCAGTAGTAAATAAAAGGTTCCCTTAAACAGGTAGAGGTATATAAAAGGGAAAAGGACAACATTTAAACATAAAAGTGATGAATGGGGGAGAATGGAATTTGGATGGAGAAACTACAGTGATGTGAAACCAAATGGTAGACTACAGTAGAAGAGTTGCAAAAGACGTTCTTGGGAATTGAAAAAGAAAATTACACTTTTTAAAGAAACTTAGTGGTGGAGTATAGAGGTACAGGAAGTTGTTCGAGAGAAAAGCCATTGCTACAAAGTTTGGCAAAGGACTAGAAATATGAAAAATTATAAAATGTATATGGCTAAGAAAAAAATTAAGAAAATAGTCAGTTATGCAAAGTTCAAAGTACATGATGACTTATATAATGAATTGGGAATAAGAGAAGGAGAGAAATTTTCAAGTTCGCAGGAATATGGAAAAGAAAAATTGGGTTTCAGATCATGTCGATGTATAAAGAGTGACAACAAAAATGTTTAGTGAAGGACAACAATACTAAAGAATGTGAGGAGAATATTTAAATAAACTTTCAAATGAAGATTCTATAGGAGGCTTAGGAACGAGAGAGGATACTTTGTTAGTGGGACATAGAATATGTGTTAACAAATAGGTTTCCATTCCCTAAACAATAAATAAAAAAGTTTTCAATAATAGTTGATTATCTATCTCGAGATATATTTGCTAGTAAGAACATAAGAGATATCTTCATGTGACATAATCCAATGAGAAAACTTGACGATGAGTTTGGCCAGGAGCCATTTTGGGAGCAAAGAAGCTTTTCTTTTGGTTTTGAGATTCTTCCTATTGGTACAATCTCCAAAACTGCACAAGAATTTTATCCACTCCCAGAGTATCAAAGAGCCAAACACAGCCAAAAACAAAAACTAGGGTTGAGGACCACTGGCATAACGTAAGTAACTGTAGAGGAGATGAATGCTATGATCTCAGAGTAAATTGATAATGCCAAAGTAACGATGACTAGTTCAAGAGAGACTTTATGAGGAAAACAGTTTTGTGTTCCCGTGCATCAACACATCCCAGTTGCCCAGCTACTCTGCTGTGCATTTGTAGTTGTGCAGATATCAGAGATTGTATTCAGTAAGATAAACCTTTTTTGATATTTTATCTAAAATTGTTATCTTTATTTGGGGGCACTTCATTCAAAAATGTGGTGTTGATTGGTGTGTTCCAGGGTCATTGGCGGGGTTGTTTGCAATGTGGAAGGCAACTCTTGGTAGGGTGTGATAGGTTATTGTAGAAAATCACCCCTTTTTCAATACTACAGTCTATTTGGAAAAAGAGAAATGATAGAGTTTTCAATAAAAAAGAATCGACTTTGGAAAGCTTACTTCAACAGTGGTATTGAGGATTGCTAAATGGGCTAGTATTAGACAAGAATGTTCAGATCTCAAGATAGAGAATGTTTTGCATAATTGGGAAGCTTGTTCGAGGATGGGAGCCTTGAAGAAGAAAAGGAAAGTCTCTGGGTGCTCTCCGCCATTAGAAGTCCTAGAATTCAATGTGGATGGAGCAGCACGAGGTAAACAAGGGTTGGCAAGGATTTGAGGTGTGCTAAAGAATAAAAAGGAGAAGTATTGTACATGTTCTCTAAACATGTAGGGATCGAAGACTCATATGAGGCGGAGGTTTTGGCCATTTTGGAAGCTTTTCGCATTTATGGTACTTCATTTCAAAACGATCTTATAGTAGAGAGTGATTCGGCAAACAACATATCTTAGGTGAGATCTTTTGGTGGTCCATAGAAGATGCAGTTTTTATTCAACAAGATTCACTATTTAACATCCCTTGTCCGGTTTTCATTTCAACGTATTAGTAGTTTGGCAAATGGGTTCTTGCTTAACAAGGGGTGGATTGTGCGTGCAACTTAAGTGCTAATGTCATGTAATTAGGAAGGGTGTTTGGTATACTTTCTTATCCTGATAGATCAGTTTGAGAAGTGTTATTTTTTTTATTTTATTTTTTTTCTTTTTTGGATGAAGTCTACTTGTAACTTTCTTTGATATTAATAGTCCCTTTAACTTTCTTTCATATTAGTAGTCCTTTGTTACCGATCAAAAAAAAATTATTGGTAACTGCAGCTGAAAATGATTGACATAAAAGATAGAAAACAAAAAACCATGTAATTAGATTTCTAGATTCTTCTCCACTAAATGCACAATAGGCCAAATAATTATCTATTTGACAATTATTTAAAGCAGTTGTGTTGGAGTAAAACACACCATCAAATATAAACATTGGACTAAAGAAGAGCCAACCTGTAATGCACAAAACACATCCTCCAAGAGCTGACCATGCCTTTGTACTGTTCCTCTTGAAGAAGAAATAGATGTAAGCCGGATTAAATGCCCTTAGAACAGTGATATCATGTGAAATGATATTGTATAATCCAATAGACCCCAGGGAGATGAACCAAAGTGCCAAAGCAGGAGCAAAAACGAAACCAACTTTGCTAGTTCCAAACCTCTGTATGCTGAACAATGCCACAAGAATTACAACTGAAACGAGTACGACAGCATCTACAAACAGTACAGTATGAATCAGTCCGACCCAAGTCCACAGAAGAGAAGCCAATTGCAAGGTTCTTGTAAAGATTCCAAGGCTGCTGTAAAATCATTGAGGGGAAATACTACAAATAACAGATATAAGAGAATAAAATGAGCTAAGGAAAGAACCTGTATCAAATCCAGGAATTTCACCCTGTAGACCACTCACCGCGGACATTACTACAACAATGGATGAGATAATTTCATTAAAAAAAAGTCCAGATATCCATGGGAGCAGAGCAGATAGACAACCAGGGACGAATCACATATCTTCAAGGGCATAGGATGCAGAGAAACCTCAGGGCTAACGTTCATAAACTTGAGTCCACTTTTCAGTGATCCAGACCGTTGATCTGATGAACCCACTGGAAATAGACTTGTCCTGAAATTAACCCATGTTGGAAACCCTCACCATCTAGTGTTTAGCAGATTTTATGATTAAAGTGAATTGTTTTGTGACTTTTGTCTCCATTTCCAATCACTTATCAGGATGTCGATTTAAGGGTTAGGGTTCTCCATCTAGGAGATTTTTCAAAATGATCTATCCAGGATAAAGCCCACCAAAGAATGGTATGGATAGCTAACAGGCCCCAATGCACATATCCTTTTATCAAGAATTATATAATTCCTCAACTAAAATTGAAGACAGGGAATAATCAACATACCAGACATTGCTGGTGTCAAAATTCCATCCCCAATAATCATGGAAGTACCCATCAGAACCAATAGCAACAGAACTGTTTTTAAAGAGGATCTTCGTTCTAAGGCTTCTTTAATATTCAATGCCCTTTCCAATTCAGGAGTGGGTAGCTTGAGACGAAAACTTGAGATTTGTTCATCGGCACGCTGTTGGTTAGGCAGTAGATTGACTTTTGCATACCTGCAAATCAACGAATATAAGGCAAAGGTGCCTCCTGCAGTGGCAATTATTGCAATTCAGCTGTTTGTTGACTTGAGTTGAAAATATAACTCTGAGTAAAAATCATAAACGTAGGACAAACTACAAAAAGTCATATAAAGAATTATTAAGTTCTGGCACACTAAAGCCTATTTCATGGATTCTTTGAAATGAGCCACATACCCGTATCAGATACGTATCAGACATGGAAAATGTAGATTATTTATGGATTCTTCTCATGAAAATTTAAACATTGATTTACATATTGTTGAGCTATTGTCATGCCTTCTCATCTTTTGGAGTCCAAGTAAAAAACTTTTTTTATAGCAGAATCCAAGTAAGATATTGACATGAGCATTACTTGGTTGTTAAGAATTAGATGGGATAAAGCTAAGGTGAAAACATTTAGAGTAAAGATTTTAATAGGGTTTTCATTCAGAGTATTATAGCATATCATTCTTTATTTAAATTCAATTATTCAGTATGCCGGAAAACAAATCTTATATTTTGAGATCTGCCAGATCAGGCACCTTGTACCAGTATCAAATTCGGACACACTTACCTATACTCATGGGACATAAACTACAAGAAACAACAAATGTCCACTGTGTTGTTCATCCATTACCTATGTGCTTCATGACTGATGGTTCACCAAGTATTGATGTGGTGGGCTCAGGCAAGTATAAACTAATAAAGTGCATCCCGCAAGTTCCCTAAACTGCAAAATCCTAGCTCTTCACAATCAGTAGTTAATTATTAGATTATTAAGAATATAATATTTCCAAAAAAAAAAAAAAATGATGTATTGATGTCTAATATCCTCCAATCTCGGTATTTTGAGAACAGCTTCCATAGTGGGGACGCATCAAATCTAGGAATGGCAATGGGTTGGATTTGGAAAGGGTTGGCATAAAACACAGACTGACTTACACCTGCCATGCGCAATCTGTGTGTGGGTTTCTTGCGTGCACCTGGGGAATGGTCCTGTCAGGTTATATACTACAGGAAAACCATTGTCATAAAAATAAAATAAAAAACTGACCTGTGATAGATGCAGCTTGGGTTGGTTCAGGCTTGATCTGGGTTATTTTTTATTTTCATTATTTATTGTAAAAGGATAAAAAAAAAAAAAAAAATGAGAACTCTAACCTAAAACTACCAGTTCCAATTTTGCAAATATCCATTACCAATAGTGGCATAGTGCTATATTAGTTTTGTGTATCATACTTTCCAAGTAATATATAAATTAGTCATAAATGAAGCAGGATGGCCGGGGACAGCCAAAACTCAAACTCGACTTGAGTCAAAACCTAAAAGTTCATACCCACTCTGAACTTGATAAGCTCACAACCAAACCTACCCCTCAAGGCGGGTCATAAATGAAGCAAGATGGTCTGCGGCAGCCAAAACTCGAACTCAACTTGTGTTAAAGTCTAAAAATTCACAACCGCCCTGAACTTAATAAGCCCACAACCAAACCCGCCCCTCTAGCTAGGTTTCCATTTAAATCAATCCATTGCCAATCCTACTCATATCTATGGCTAGATGACTACGATGCATCCACTGAAGAGGGAGATGCAACAATTTGGACATTTCTACAATACTAGACCTGATTTTCATTAAAATAACATAATGTGACAAAGTCATAGTTTGACCACATTCACCAAACTGAGATGCAAAGATAAGAATAGAGAATATACATGCATGGGCAGGTTAAGGTCGTTCAAATATCGTTAGGATTAGGATTATGTCCACTGATCGCAATTAAGATTTGATAAAATCTTAATTAGATTAGGTTCCTTGTTTAGCTCCTTATTTACTGTCAATGTAATATAATACCATGGTCTTGGCCCCTTTCCCTTCAACAACAACTATCACACCTCCTTCTTCTCCCATCCCCATCTCTATCTCTTTTCTCCTTTACTAACATATTTTAAACAAAAGCCCTATCTTCCCATATTCATCTACAAACCTCCCTCACCAACACAATCATTCAGGCCTCACATGTATATATTGTTGGAAAATTGTGTGGCCCGCCTGCCATGAGTCCCATGCTAGATAGAACCCAACCGTAGGCCGAGGTTGAACTTCCGATAAGTCTTGATCTCGTAGAGTCCTGATTGGGATTAACACTTGGTAAAAGAGTTTGAATCAACATCAGACTTCCGATTTGGTAGAACTCCCCGTTGGTCAAGTTATGAGGGATTCTAGGAGGGATAGAGTTCCAGGACAATTGTGACTCCTCGGGACTACTCTATTTAAGGGAGATGGAAGCCCTTGGTCATCCATCCAAATGACAGAGCTTTTGCATCGAGTTCCCAAGGTCTAGCTCACAACAGAACACACAGCAATGTTGGAATAGATCTGTATCAAAACCATCTGGGACTAGCAATTGGTATCAGAGTCTTGTCTCTGTGTGTTTGAAAGTTTAGATCTTGCGATTAGGCTGGCGAACACGCTGGATTAGGAACAGTTTCTTTGAATTCTCCTCTCGTGTTTTCTTCCTGTAACTGAACGATTGGGGAAGAAGAAGACCGTAGAAAGATTTCTCTTTGGGCATGGAAACCGAGGCGATAAAAGGGCATTTGTTGTTGCTATATGTCTCTACAACTATGCAGAAGCCGCAGAGCAGAGCCAAGTCGGACTGAGCTAAATCTTCTTTCTTGTGCATGGCACTCTCATAAGGAGCCGTAACATAAGTTGAAGCCAAATTCCAAGTCAAGCTAGTCAACACTCCTGGTGGAGCCAACCCCAACGCATAGGCTGTTGGAAAATAAATTGCAGAAATTGTTAATAAATTAAATACTAAAATAAATATATAGATGAAGGAAACAAGGGACCCGAACAACTAGCAACCAAAGCACATCTGAGAGACACCCGAACAACTAGTAACCAAAAGCACATCTGAGAGACGCTCTCTTTTGGCAAATCTACTACCCCCCCCCCCCCCCCCCCCCCAATGTGATGTGGACTCGTGGACGTTTGCCTAGGGTACAATGGCTTCCTGATCAGACAATCTACACCACTCGTTGTAAGATCTTGACCTTAATTAATTGTGATTAGTATTAAGTAATTTTATTTAGATGTTAATTAAGTACGTTTAAGTTTTAGATTAGAGGTCTAGTTGGTTTGGTTGCAATTAGACCGAGTTTTGGCTGAGAAAGGGTAGTTTTGTCATCTGGGTATTGTTAGGAGTATTTTAGGCATTTCAGAAATATGTCAATATTGGGCTCATTGGGTAGATAAAATTAATTCGTGAAACTTTTGTTCGGCTCAAAGTCTCAAACCCTTTCAAGTCCTAGAAATCCTTCTCATTTCTATTTGCATTTTCACTTAATTTACGAGACAATGGCCTTTTTGTAAATTCCTCAAGTCCCAACCTTATATAAGAGCTCTTGTTCCCTCCATTATCTTTCTTCTTCCTCTCGTTCTTCTTCTCCAAGCCAAATGACTTAGTTGTAGCTTGTGCATGCTCCATTTCTTCAAAGCTTCACCAAACTGAAATTCCAATCTGCCAATCAAGTGCATCTCACTCCCACGATCCTTCCCATCATCTTTTTCTTCCATTTTGAGTTCGACAGCCCCTAGTTGTGTGGATTTCCACCTCATTGGATCACTTAGAGGTAGGATCTTGTTTCCATCTTTTAGATTCTTGATTTAGATCCCATTTTACCCATGGATCCTTACATGCAAAGGACTATTCCAATTCTTTCTGTCTACCGTTTTTGAAGAGTTCTAAGATAGATTTTTGGGGGAAATGAATTGGAGAGTTTAGTTGGGAGCTTGAGCATTTTTCACGGATGTTTTGGGTTAAATTTGACCAAAGGCAAGTAGAAGTGTATATAAATTTAATGCATGTTGTGTTTTCCTTTGATTCTTACAATTTATGGTGTTAGACACTTTTTTAGCTCAATTTTGTATGGGACTACGTTTCAGTTTTGCATGCACGTTAGAAAGGACCTTAAGTTTAGAAACTCCCCAAAGAAAGGACTGGAAAGAGGTCCCAGTCGAATTTTGGGACCAACTGATTGACAGGCCATTGGCCGTTGGCAGGCCAATCGGTTGTTGGCCCTACAAGTGGGGTTTTCCTTGGGTTCTAACCTATGCGAGCCTCCTTTAACTAATGACCAATTCTAGGAACCTTTATGTACATATCATGGACCTTAGGCATGGTGAATGGGACCCTAGGTAAGTCCATACCCTTAGTGATTAAGTGACTAGCAGCCAATCGACCATTGGCCTACTGGGCACTAGTTAATTGATTGTTGGCCACCCATTGAGGCTTCTAATTACGCTAAGACTCTATACATGTAATTGAGACCCTTAGAGACTTAAGATGTTAATTATTTGGAACCCCGCAGACCGATCAACCATGTGGTTTGGCTACTAAGCAAGTTTCTGGAGACCATAAGCCCCAGTTTGTCAGCTAGTAGCCTTTGACACTAGTGACATGCCACCAAAACCATTATCTTGCCTTTTGGTGCGCCAAACCAAGGAAGGATCCCCATTTTCATCCATTCCAGGCCCAATTGGTCATTGGACTTGCCAGTGGATGATCGACCACAGGCCTTGGACATGTCAGGCCAATTGGCCATCGACCCCCATTAAGAGTTTCTTTGCCCCTTTGCCTTAGGCTTTGGGATCATTGAACCACTAGACTTAGACCAACTGAGAACCCTCACTTCCACTTGGTTGTGTGACCTTAGCATTTAGGTTTTTAATGAAATTGGGAATCTTGGAGCTAGTTAATGATACATGAGCATGAGACCAAGGGATAGGTGATGTTTGAGCTGACATTCATCTATGGGTTGTCTGGGAATGCATGTTGACACAATGACAAGTCAAAAGGATGGTGATATGGGAAGATATAAAAAATATATATAGGGTGAAATGGGATTTTGAGTGCCACCCTTCAGAAGCACCTAGAACACAGCATTGGGTATCCCAAACCCCATGCCACCATAGAGTTGAATGGTGTTGTATCCTATTCATGGTTTAAAAAAATGGTCGTTACCATTTCATTACGGCCGTTATGAAACGGTAACGGCCTATACCATTACGTTATTTACCAAATAACGGTCATAACGGTCACAGTATCAACAAAAAAAAGGGTCCATAACGGTCATAACTCCCAATATAATGGTCATAACAGTCATAACAGTCCATAACAGCCGATATTTTAAAAATAACGGTCAAAATTTTGATCGACGGAGTTTTTTTTTAAGTTTCTTTCCCCTTTTTTAATTCATTTCTTTCTTTCCCAAATCATTTGTGGAGCTTTCTAAAGTTGTGCTCAAGCTTCCCAAGCTTCTTTTTTTTTTTTTCACCAAAACTCAAGTGATTTACAATATTTTTATAGATTCTCATATGATGGCTACTTTGCTCTTCAACCACAATAAACCTATGTTCAGACTCCGCTACTTTAATTAATTAATTAATCTTGAAGTATTAGTAAATGTTACTTGAAAGTTGAAATTCACTCTCAATTTACTTGGTGATTGAGTAATTAAATTGTATGTCTGCACTACTAGTACTAGTTTCTTAACGTGAAGAATTTAATACTAATGGTTAGTTTAAAATTATGGTTGCAATGCATACTGTAAGATTTGTGAAATTTCAACTTCTTTTAATATATAAATGTTAATCTATTTAATTTAGAGAAGACTTTATAAGTTTCAAAAAAAGACAGTGATACAAGATGTTATAACTTAGGGAGACTGATATTTTCCTTTAAAGTGTTTACCAAACCAAACCAAACCAAGCCTTTTCCCACTAGGTGGGGTCGGCTATATGGATTTGACGACGCCAATCAAATCTATTTAGGGCCATGTCCTTCGTTAGATCTATGTAGGCAAGGTCATGTATAATAATTTCTTTCCAACTTCTCTTGGGTCTCCCTCTCCCTCTCCTACTCCTGGCAATCTCCATACTTTCACACATTTTAAAAGGTGCCTCCGTTGGACGCCTTCTAACATGGCCGAACCATCTCAGTCAATTTTCTCTCATTTTATCTTCAATCGGTGCTATTCCTACTGTGCCCCTAATCTCCTCGTTCCTAATCCTATCTCTCCTTGTGATCCCGCACATCCACCTTAGCATTCTCATCTCCACAACTTCCATCTTCTTAACATGATTATGCTTTACTGCCCAATACTCTGATCCATATAACAACAATGGGCGTACCGCCACCTTATAATACTTTCATTTAACCTTGTGACAAGATCATTGACAAAACTATGATAGCCGAAATTGAAAATACTCAAAATTGTATTATTGTGTCTTCTCCTTTGGAGATTGTATCTCAATATATAGTTATTACAATGCCTTAATCAAGGCTCCAATTTAAGAAACTAACTAATTACAATCAATTTCTATTCTCAGTTAGGAAACAAAAATCTTAATAGAATACGTACAGCTGAATGAAATATTGACCAAATCAACCCACGTGTGATGTGTTGGACTGGATCCTGTTATGGGCCTTGGGCCTGTTTAACACGCCCCCTCAAATTGATGCGGGAGAATCAACAAGCATCAATTTGCCAACCAAGAACTGATGGCGAGGTCGTGGAAGACCTTTGGTGAGAATATCAGCAATTTGAAGTTCAGTGGGGACATGCGGAAGGCTGATGACATCGCGTATAAGCTCATCTCGTACGAAATGACAATCAACCTCGATGTGTTTAGTGCGTTCATGAAAAATCGGATTTTCAGTAATCCGAATTGCACTGGTATTATCTGCATAGAGGGGGGCTTCTTGTGCGCAGTCTAGCCAGATCGATGAGGATTCTTCTGCCTCCCCAGGATCTGCCGTTGGCTAGCTCTAAACCAAGAAGAGCTTCCCTTTCCAATTTGAATCTGACGAAGCCAAAACCCCTTTGCTTACCAGAGGATCTGTCTGTAGGGATGAAAGAGTCTATGACTTTTCCTGCTCTGACGAACATCGCCTCTAGCTCAGCTTTGGAAATGGCTGGAGGTAGATTGGAAACGAAGAGGGAGAAGGTAGAGGTGGGTGGGCGTCTTCTCCAAGCAGGGTCTAGGTTTCGCCCTCTGAGACGCTCCATTTCTATACATCTGAACATATGTAGTGGTTTTGAAATTAAGTTTAAGAATGATATAGATACTATTGGACAAAATGGTAGGATTGTTATTTTTTGTTCACTTCTTAATAAGTTGTATTTGCTAGACACTTCAAACACTGCAATGAAATCTAGTTCTAATTATTCTGTGTATGTGAATGTATGTCTTAATGGTTTGGCATTTTTACAGCACTTGAGATTATGAAATATTAACAAAGATGAAATGACTAGAATGGTTAGGGATAGACTTTTGCCAAACTTAGGAAAAGTGGAATAAGTTATTTGTGAACCATGTCTAAGTGGGAAGATGGTCAAGAAACCATTCCCTAAGGGCCTGTTTGGGGGCTTTACTACTGGAGTTGAGTAGAGTAAAGGTTATTTTGAGGAAATAATAAAATATAAGTGGGTTATGATGGTATTTTGTTTTTAGTTGTTTATGAAGAATCTTTTTGACTTTTTTTGTTGGAAAGTGGAGTTTTTTTGTCCTTTAGTGGAGAAATGAGGTTACTTTTTGACTTTTTTTGGAAAAATATGGTGGGAAATTTGAATTAAAGTGTTTTGGTGGGAATTTTTTTATAGAAATTGGGGCTTTACCTTACTTGACTCTACTAGTAAAGCCCCCAAATAGGCCCTAAGGGCCAGTTTGGCAACTCTACTAATAGAGTCAAGTGAAGTAAAGTTGATTTTGAAAAAAGAATAAAATATAAATGGGTTATGATGGTATTTTATTTTTATTTGTTTGTTATGGAATCTTTTTGACTTTTTGTATGGGAAAGTGGAGTTTTTTTGTATTTTAGTGGATAAAGGTGGTTACTTTTTTACTTTTTTTAAAGGATGGAGGGAGTTTTGAATTAAAGTACTTTTGATGTGACATCTTATCTGAAAAATGGAGGCTTTACTTGACTTTTACTATGCTAGTAAAGTGCCAAACTAGCCCTAAGGGCCCGTTTGGTAATTTTACTAATATAGTCAAGTGAAGTGAAGTCAAGTTAAACATCCCATCAAAAGCACTTTTTACCAAAATTCCCTCCCTCTTTTCCAAAAAAAAAGTCAAAAAGCAACTACATTTACTCACTAAAAGACAAAAAAACTCCATTTCCCCATACAAAAAGTCAAAAATATTCCATCTCAAACAACTAAAAACGAAAATACCATCATAACTCACTTATATTTTATTCATTCTTTTTATTTCACTTCACTCCACTTTATTTTAAAAGTAAATTACCAAACGGGCCCTAAGGGAACTAGAAGTTCAGAATTGTTGGATATCATCCCCTCAGACATTTGCGGACCTTCAAATTTTTATACTACAATGGGGGAAGTGTATTTCATTACCTTCATTGATGGCTTCGGTAGATATGCTTTTATTTATTTGATTAAACATAAGCATGACGCTTTGAAAATGTTTCAAATGTATGCTGCTGAAGTTTGAAACCAAAAGGACAAGAAAATTAAATAGAATTGACTAGATAGAGGGGGGAGTATACTTCTAAGTTGTTCAAAGAATATTGTGCATGTTAGGGAATCATACATGAGTATGCAATCACATATACCAAACAACAGAATGGCATGGCCAAATGAAGAAATTGTACCCTTTTAGATATTGTTGGATCTACGATGAGCCACAAGGAGCCTCCTCTATGTTTGTAGGGAGAAGCATTAAACACGACACAATATATATTGAATAAGGTGCCATATAAATCTATGTCCAAGACCCCATATGAGTTATGAACTGGAGCCAAACCTAAATTGGAACATATGAAAGTTTGGGGATGCCCCATACATGTTCTATTGCTGTCACAAGAAAGATATAAACTGCAGAAAAAAAAAAAAAAAGAGAAATAATTACTCTTTTGTTGGCTACCCAAGTCATTTCAAAGGATATTGTGCATACAATCACAATAGTAAATTAATCATTGAATGTCGGGATAAGTATTTCCTTGAAGATCCAATAAATAAACCTAGTGGAATTTTATGAGACCTCTAAAAAATAAGGGTGTTCAAACAAGGGGGGGTTCTGGGGGTTCCGACATGGATAACATTAGGAATATAAGTCCTGGCCATGCCCTGCTTGATGATGAACAGCCTGAGTAGACCCATTATACAAAAACATCCAGCATATCTGGATGATTATTATAGTTATTGGAAATCATGGAGGATTTGGATCCGAGCATCCTACTCTCAAGTGATTAGTGGGCATGATGCCGGAAATTGGTTGAAAGCTACAAAAGAGGATGTAGATTCTATTCACAAAAAACGAGGTGTCTCAACAGGACAAGTTGATTTTCTTTGATTAACTCTAAGCTACACAGGAAGTTTCTTAACCAGACAACCACCTGAACTGCGATATTGTATGCTATATACTCTACCTCAGCTATAGATATAGCCGATGAGGTATGTTTCTTACTATCCCAAGAAATCGCACCTCCACCTAGAATATACACATAGCCAAAAGTTGACTTTCTATTGTCCAAGTCACCAGCCCAATCGGCATCCAAATAGCCATGCAACTCTAGGTCATCACCTTGATAGCACAACTGCAATTTCAAGGTTCCTTTGTTGTATCATAGAATCCTCTTAACTGCATACCAATGAGGTAATCCAAAGTTACTTAGGAATCTACTTACGAGACCCACGGCGAATGCAAGATCCGATCTTCTGCACAGCATCGGATGCATGATGCTTCCTATAATTTGAGCATAAGGCTTGCCCCGCATCATTTCCTTATCTCCCTCAATTGTGGGCCCCTGTTTGTTGGACAATTCCGTGCTTTTACAAATGAGAGTATCGATTAGCTTTCACGTCTTCATATCAAAATGTTTTAACATAGTTTCCAAATAAAATTCCTATGACAAAGTCAATAACCGATTTGGCTAAACGCAGGTGATCTTTATGCCCAACACATATTTAGCCTCACCAATGTCCATCTTGAATCTTAACTTCAACCATTGTTTGATTTCATTGGCGACGTCCAAATCGCCACCAGCAATCAAAATGTCATCCACATACAATGACAAATATAAATAATTACGCCCATTGCATTTAACATAGTCTACATAGAAACATATATCAACACTATTGGGGACAAAACCAATTTCACGAATAGCCTGGTGATATTTTTCGTACCACTGCCTCGATGACTGTTTAAGTCCATACAATGCCTTACCTTGAACCAAAAAATCCTCTGGTTGTTTTATGTAAATCTTTTCATCCAATTCGCCATTCATCTTTTCATCCAATACGTCATTTGGGAAAGCAGTTTTTACATGCATTTGGTGCAATTCCAAGTCAAACAACAATCACGAGGGTTCTTATGAATTGGGATTTTAAGACCAAAGATAAAGTTTCGTCGTAATTTATTCCCTCCACTTATGTGAATCCCTTGGCCACTAATCGTGCTTTGTTTTATCCAAGTATCCATCCAAATTGAATTTCTTCCTAAGAACCCAGTTACAACTAATGGCCTTTCAATCTTGAGGTAAATCAACTAACATATATATAGGCATTTGCTCCTCACAGATGGGGTTCATGAGAACTCCTAGTGAGACCACCTTATGATTCATTTGAACCATTCACACACACTGGACACCCTTGATAGTCACCAGACCTTGAGGTTTGCACCCACTAAATAGACTAGACCAATGTATCAAGGATCAAAAATTACTATAAAGTCATGAAATTTGCGGAGATCAAAGGATTATGGGCATCAGATTGATCCCAAATTTGATATTTGGAGCCTACCCATATGGGTCTTTTCATCCCCCTGGTATTGTGATCAGTGGGGCCTCAAGTGGGCCCCATCCAACTGCCCCATCCATCTACCAATCACAATACCATGAGAGAAGTTTTCACAGGAACAAAGCCCAAATACTATAAATGTGTACAGAAATTATCCTATGCTCATTTTTTTCTATGCGCACCTCGTAGTGGGGCCCACCTGATGTTCCATTTGAATGAACCACATACATGGACCCCCCTATAGTCATCAAACCCTTGGGTTTGCACCCATTCGAATGGACTGGACCGTCGGATCGACTATAAACCTATTTTTAACGGTAAAATTTTGTTATGGGCCATTGATCAAGGGGTTAGGATGATCGGTTGAGCTCCATATCCTGTACATGGGTAAGCCTCAACTAGATCTTTCAAACCCCCCAGCCCCATCCCCATGTGAGCCTCTAGGTGGGCTCCACCTTCTTTTCACATCCCCATCTCTCATCTTTTTTATCCATTACTAACATACCTAAATAAAAAAATAAAAATACTACCTTCCTATATTCATCTAATTCATCTACGAACCTCCCTCATCAACACGATCATTCAAGCCTCACAATTTCTCATCCTTTCTTCCTCCATTTTTTTCCAACAATCTACATAATATGAGTTCACATGCTGCTGGGACAGATCATGACAAATTTGATCTAGTGGGCCACTGACTATGAAACTCAAAATGAATGGAATGTGGTAGTGACGAGCTTTGCAGATAGGCCTTGACCACCGGCACAGTATGATTGGTGATTTTCCAGCTATACATCAAACCATTCAAAATAAGAAATCAAAGGGTATATTTAATGTAACCAATAGCAAGATCCTTTCTTGAAAGGACCATGTGTCTGCAGTTGGGTAATAGAGAACATATGAGATCAGGAAAGTCAATGAATCTAGATATCTTGAGGATTAGGATCATCTGATATGATTGCAATTACAATTTGATAAGATTTCGAATTAGATTAGGTTCCTTGTTAGCTCTAGTTTTAAACTTCGGTGTCAATGAAATCTATATATACAATGGCCATATTCAATGATGACAATCAATTTCATGAGATGTAATCTTTAGAAACAATATGAAACCAAAAAGAAATGTTACAACAAAGTTTTAAAGAAAAATATTTAAGCTTTGAACAAATGCTGCAGATAAGATATTAGAAACATAGGAATTTTATAGGGAAATAAGTTCAAAAGATATCTATAGCCATTAGAACCATTTTGGAGGAAAATGAATATCCTTGGTCATAGATCCATACCTTCACCATTATCATTAGCCTTGAGCACAATAAAAACATATTTTGCAAAAGGAAGAAGCGCAATTGTGTACATCACTAAAGACAGAGCTCCCAATACATCAACTTCTGATCTTATTGGAACCTTGCTGAATACATCACTGAAGACATACAATGGACTCGTGCCCATGTCACCATAGACCACACCAAGAGTTTGAAATGCCAACGCAAGAGTGCCCAAAACAGAGAGATCCTGATAAAGAAAAAAAAATAGGTGGAAGTTCTTCACTATGATAATGTTAGTAATAAATTCATCAAAAATGTGATAATTTCCTTGTCACTGAAGACAACTGCATATGATACCTTACTAAACAGTGCAGCCACACAGCACCTACATTACAAAATTGGCAACACACAGGAGCGCATGGCATGACTTGATCAACTATGCAATTGTTAGACCACCATTTACCCAAATAGCAGGACCCAACCTTAAAATCTTGTGTATGGATAATATTTTGGGCCTATGAGATAATCAGGTACAGATCCAGTCTGCAAGGTAGTCAGGTCAGGAATGGGTACCCAAATCAGTCTATAAGCATGTAGAAGAATAATCAAAAGGACCTATAGTACCAAGATTTGAATCGCTATAATTTCAAGGAACTAGGAGAATGGGGAAACGAATGAAGATTTGGAATGAACTGCTCACAAAGGAAATGCTAGAGGAGTGACACATCTGAAAACCAAACAACAGATGGATGTGATTAGGTGTCACTGATCATGATGATGACGATGGCGGCAACTATTGTAAAAGAGATTCCAACATGTGTAAAGAAACATGGGCATCTTCTTTTGACCTATAGCAGGGAAGGATCACCAATTGCGGGCACATTCTTTGTTCTCTATCGATATGGAAACCCCCATTTAGCTCTATTTCAGTGAGATTACAACATCTGAGATTTTCCTTTGAAAGGATTGAAAATGAACTGATCAATACAGTACACACAACTGCAAACTAGAAGGTCTTCGAGCATGTCTCTTCACATTTTCATAACTAATTCTCCTGTCTCTACAATGAGATTTGTATCTCATCAAGCAGAGTATCTAAGTGGATTCTAAGTACCATTACCTCTGTAACTCTGTTAAGCTGAAAATCTAATAAGATTGGGGTGAAAACAGGAAGAACAGAAAACAAAAGGTATTCCACCTGATGTGGTCTCAATCTTCCTTGCCCAAGGTTCATTCTTTGACCATTGTACTGCCAAAACATTCAAAATCAAACAACTTGCAATTTGAGGTACATCAAAGCAACAGGCACTTTTTTTTACTACTTCAGGCCCATTTGTCTACTTCATATTGAACTCCTAGGAATTATAGTGAAGAGGGTCACATTAAGGACCATTAAATTGGCGAGGCCGACCATACAGGTCTAAGTTGGAGATGTAGATTGGATCGCCACTTCCTAGGCTTAATGGAGATAGGTGGGTAATCATTTCTTATCGAAGAAGAGTTCATCTGATGGCACATTATAGATAAGTCATTTTAATCCTTCACTTTTAGTCCTTTTCATCGGAAGGCATTCCTTAGAAATTTCGGTTCCCCTTAAACAAACAGACTCACAGTAAGTCCAGGAATTTCATTTAAGACTTGTAACTTCCAAAGTCATCTTACTGCTCCACAATCAAACTAACAGCCCTGAACCAAGAATCAAATAACATCTATATCCAGACTCTCATCCATCACTTAACTAACATTATTCATTTCATCATAAACAGTAATAAAATAAAATAAAATAAAATAAATAGATAGATAGAAAGATGGATACAACAAGCGAAATTAAAAACTACTTGTACTTTTCAAACATCCATTAATGATAAATGATCCTTAAGCAGCTAATCTTAATTACTAAAGACCCAAATCAACATCTCCATAAAATCCCTGCAAACCCCAAATCCAGAAACTACAAAACCATCAACTCCCAATGATGAAATCATTGAATACCCAAGTTCTAAACTCACCCAAGTTTGCTCAAGAAAAGATTTGAACATCAAATAGTTTCAGAGAGGAGAAAATACCTTCGCATGATTTGAATGGGAATCAGAAATGCCCAAGGCTTCAACATCGAAAGAGTCCACTCTCTTGGGCTTCTTTTTAAGCCGCCTTCTCAAACCCGCACGCTCCCCTCCCACACTACGCTCGTCTTCTTCGAGCAGAGACAAAGTAGGAGTAGACTCAGAATCGACTTCGCTGCCATCAACCCATCTGGATTCTGAACCCCCACCCAATCTCACGCTTTTCTCTTCAATCTCACCGGTCCCTTCTTCCATTCTTTTCTCCATTTTCAGCAGCAATGAATCGAAAAGGCTAGGATATTTGTTGGGTTTTTGCTCATATCATGGAAAATAAATCAAGACCCATTTGTAGAAACATACTCATTCATCGAGAAATCCAGTCTCCACGTTTCCTGCTTTTCAGCACGCACGGTGATTGGAGTGTGTGTGTTTTTTTTTTTTTTTCTTCCTTCGTTTTTGTTTTGATTGAAGGGGGACTGAAAGGAGCTGCGAGAAGGCGACAGGAATTGATGAGAGAGAGACAACGGCACGGAAGTTCCCTTCTGAATTATTACGTAGGGAAAGTTTGAAAAAGGTATAAAACTTTTGTATCACTTTCAAAAAACGTACATGAAAATTTGGGTATTTCAAAAAATTAAAAAATGTTTTTCACAAATTTTTCAATCAAGTTTTCTCAGTAAAAAGGTTTTGAGAAATAATAAAAAAATCCCCATATCATTTTTTAATTTTTTTATTTAATAAATCATTTAAGAGAAATTATTAAGCCCAATCCAAATGAACTAGTAGGAGCCCACTTCAACTACATTTATGAATGGACATTTAAAAAAAGGAGATTCCAAATGTCTAAAAAATTAGTTTCATTAAATGGTTTTTATCATCAAAATCAAAATGGCTCATTTTGGAAGGAAATAGGTTAGAAAGGACAAAAATTTATCACCAGAGAAGGGTATTTTATCATTTTCTAAAAAGGAATTTATGGAGAGGACTTAATTGAAAAAATTGTGAAAAACTTTTATATTTTTTTTTAAGAATATTCAATTTATATATTTTTTGCTGAAAATGAACCAAAAGTTTTATACTTATTTGAGATTCTCCCTATTATATAGAAAAAGGCGTAAGTTTCCTTTCCCTAGAGATAGATAGGTGTGTGGGGTCGGAGTTTTCACTATGCTTTTTTTTTTTAAAGTTCTATCAATCATTTCAAAAAAAAATACATTAGGGTTTAAATATTTCAAAAATTATAAAAATTCTCATATTTCTTTCAGTAAGTCCTCTCCAAAAAAAATCGGAAAATGATAAAAAGAATTTACTCTTATGATAAGTTTTTATTTATTTATTTTTTTTCTTAACCTTCTTTCATCCCGAAACAAACCCAAAAATTATTTTATTGTGTCACTGATCAAATGTTGATGTTAGGATACCTTTGGTTCAATTACCTAGGAGAATGTTGGAATTGGTCTTAGGATTCATTTCTCTGGATTCTTATATGACGCAAGTTTCAACTTTTTTTTAATGATGCATGACCATTTAATGAAGATAGTTTTTTAGTCATTTGGAATTCATATAAACCCTTCTCTTTTAACCATCTATGCATAAATGGGCTCTACTAGGTCATTTAGGTTGGACTTGATCATTTCTCTTAAATGATTTATTTAAAAAAGTTGAAAAATAAAATAATTATTTTTGTCTTTTTCTAAAAAAATTCATGGCAAGGACTTAATTGTAAGAAATATGGAAAACTATTCTACTCTTTTAAAGCATTCAAATCTTCATATACAATTTTTTTTTAAATAAACTAAAAGTTTTACGCTATTTTGAAATTTTCTCCTAAATTCCTTGCCAAATCATCTTAAACCAAGGGACACACAAGTCCTTCACTAGGAACCATACAACCAGGTATTGGTTTTAATTGTTTATCTAAAAGGGAGGCGCCTCTCTACTGAGGTACCAATGCATTGTCAAACTCGCTTATTCAAATATAGAGGATCAATTTAGTATGTTTTGCACAATGCTTTTTCATAAACAAAAAAAAAAAAAGAGAATATACAAAACAAAAAATTCACAAGATTTTGAAATCACCTTATACACTTGCACAATAAAAGTTAAGTCTTTGAATGCAGAGGAAGAGTGGGGACACAATGTTTGATCCAAACTATGTCATCTATTGTCTATTGATTCTCACATGCATTGAAGCAAGATCCAGTAACTTTTTTTATTGTTTTAGATGTGAGAATTCGGCCTTTTTTAAAACGTGTTGCATTCCATGTTTATTGGATTAGGCTGAAGCTTTTCATCCTAATCCATTTTAATCATCAAGCATAGTCTAATATCAGGATAGGGGGCCTGATAAATAGGTTTGGGCTGAATCCACAAAATTAAAATACATACTCCAACATAATATAGGGCTGGTTGGCCTGGCTCACAGAGTCCAATCCTAAAATCCAAACCGTTCAAAAAGTCAAAACTTATATGCCCCTCCTACATTGGCTTTGGCCCTAAACTTAATCAATTTTGAATCCACTGCAGCTTTCTAAGGTGGCCTGTGAGATGGGTTAATTGTGCAGGCCTTAAAAAAAATTTACGAGCCTCGTATTAGACAACCTGGATCCATGCGCACCATTAATTTACGTCCAACCAAGCTGGGAATGGTTTTGATCGTGAAAGTACTCGTAATTATGTATAGAAGGACAGATCTGTCAGAGAGGACATCATATCGAATCCTGGTCTAAACAGAAAATTATTCTATAGTCCCTACATTTTGGCTTATTCATCTGAACATCCATGCAGTGTTACGAATTATTTTTAGATCCTAACTTTTACTATTAATTAAACTCAAGTCTTTTCTAAATGGTTTGTCTCTTTAACTTCCAAATTATGGCTTCTAACCATGAGTGTTAACAAAAGTCTGGTGGGCTTATTAAAGGTGTTAATTTCTAATTTGACCCACCAACCTAAGTGGTTCAGGGATAGTTAACCCCCTTTTGGGATTTGTTTTTAGCTGACATTTCTCAACCAATTAATAAATGGTATTGAATTGGATTCATTTTTGTTTGACCTGCAAATCTAAGATGAATCATGGCTTTTTATTTAAGGATTATAGTTGACTCTTTTAAATTTGATTTGGGTTGACATGTTTAACCTAGTTAATGAATGGGTTAAATCCGGTTTAACCCTATTCATGCTACCAATTAATCGACATGACTTAAGTATTCACCTCAATTTAACATTGATACAACTAATTACAATTGTTTAGTTTCAAAACAAATACTCGAAGCAAAGGCTTACAAATATTAAATTGGAGTGATCTGCAACTTGAATGGCAGTTGGTGGAGTCTGGTTGATTCGCACAGGGTTGCATTGTGATTGACATGTATTGGGTCAATCAAAACAGTCAATTTAGTAGTAGAATTGAAAATGCCATTTCAACCCAATTCAAAAGTAAAATAGGTCAACCTACCCATAAGTTGTATTCAAGCTTGGTTGCAAGGTCATAGCGAATTTTTCAGATTAGGTAACATTAGTGGGTTGAATACTAAGAACGGTCACAACTCAAACTCAATCTATTTATTCATCAGGTCATAATAAGTGAAAGTAAAAAAAAAAAAAGATTTTTTTCATTACATGTATAAATAAGGTGTAAAAATGATGTGTAAATAAAATATTTTTTTGTGAATCATTTACTTGAGGAGGTGGTAAATGGTTAAATACGTTAATGAGGAAAAGATGCGTTTACAAATATAACAAGGCATCCGCCTAATACAATTAAGTTGCGAGTATGAAACCCTTCAACCGCATTTATTTATTTTTGTATTTTGTTGGCTTAAAACAAGTAATTTGAGTCATTCCTGTTCTTTATAGATCTGAAAAAACAATAGGATGTTGTTTATTAATTTTGAAAATTTTATGAAAAACTTTTAAAAAGCTTCCAACATATTAACCGTTCAATTTGAACCATTCAAATGATAAGCATTGATATTTAATTCCATATGATGAATCTTCATAGAGTTTGAGATCATGATGGTCCCCCTTCAAAGAAAATTTCCTTGCTCGGCGCTGACCATGATTCTCGTAAGGTGAAGCTTGTCTAGGGAAACCTATCGGTCAATATTCTGCATTTATGCCCCACATCCACTGCTTTCCATCAAACCAATCTGACAGTAGGCTCAATCAAAACCTACTGAACCAGACAGAGCCTGCAGAGGTAAAAAATTATTAAAAAGTTCCACCCAGGAGAAATCGGTGAATAAGCAAAGGACGCGTAGTTCCAACTTCAAGCCAAAACTATATTAGTTTTAGGGGATTTAACGGGAAAAACCCTCCTACACAGGTATTCTTTTAATTTGGTCCCAATAAAAATGGGCAGACAGAATAGGCCCTAAATATATATTTCTCTTTTTTTTTTGTCTTCTAGCGCTATAGTCGATATCGATCATCCCTGTATATCTACTAAAGACCGAAACCCCTTTATTCGCCATTCATCTTCTTTCTTTTTTCCCCCTTTTTCCTTTTCTATTTTCCATTGTCGTTGTCTACACCCCCTCATCCCTAATCAGTGTTGGTTGGAATTCAATGGGGACATTCTTTTCACAAATGAGTTAAAAGAAGCCAAATCTTGAAGTTTTCATTTTCGAAGAAGAAGGTGATTGCTTTTAAAAACGGAGATTGGGTTCTATAAGAAGAGCTGCTGTTTTGGAAGGGGCATTGAGGAAGATGGGATTGGAATTGCGACATGGGGTCTTGGGGGGGGAATGGAAGTCAAAAGGAGGGGATTTTGTTGGGTTTGAATCGAAGAAGGGTAAAAGGTAAGGATTTTTACCGACATTATTTAGAAAGTTGGGATTTTGGGAGATGAGTTTTCATCTTTTAAGCTGTCGCTGAGTTTGGGGTACTAGTATTTAGGCTCTTATTTTTTTCAGAGGCTCGTGGAGATGCGTTTTTTCCATTGCAAAGAGATGTAAGGAGTCGAATGGACAGATTAATGGAATGCAAGTTCGGAGCCCTTAAACCGATCATTTAACTATATCCATATCAAGCTGGAAGAGTTTTCAAACTAAAGCCCTTGAGAGAGAGAGAAGCAAGAAATTTGGAAAATACCTAGAGGAGAAATACAGTAGAAACTTGTAAGAAATTTGGAGAAGCAATGAGTCACAAATCTATGTTGGGGTAGTTTCCATGAAGCTGTTCGATGAAATGATGAAGAGAAATGATAATAATATTTTACGCTCCTTTCTCTTATTTTTCTCATTGGAAATTAGTTTGCTGCTGTTGTGTGGTTTGTCAATGTCATTCCTTGATTTTGTTCACTACGAGATATTGGAGGAGAGGAATTCGAGAATATGGGTGGGGTTTTGATTCCTTGATTTTTGTAATTTTCAAACAGATTTCATATGTATATATTTTTAAATGCTATGTCAAGACACAATGAACTTGTAATGTTGTGACTGGTTTCCTCCTATTTGAGATATTTGAAATGTGTTTGAGATGTCCAAGCTCTTGAGCTTTTGAAATGTCTGAGTGAAGGACTGGATATGATGACATCAACACGTGCATCCCCATTCTAAAAAATCTCTTCCATGTGGAGATTACATTGTCCAGACGACTACATCTTCTATCACATTAACACTAAATATTAACACCAACCAAAGAGGAGTTCACATTAACTCTTGCATTCCCTTCGAAAAAATGCTTCAATAGACTGTACACTGTCCAAAACGGTTGCATCTTCTATCACATTAACACCAACCAAAAAGGAGTTGACATTGACTCTTGCTTCCCCCTTCCAAAAAATGCTTCAGTAGACTGTACACTGTCCAGAACGGCTACATCTTCTATTACATTAACATCAAATATTAACACCAACAAAAAAGGAGTTCACATTGACTCTTGCATCATCCTTCCAAAAAATGCTTCCACCGATTCAACCAATTCCAATTTCATCCTTGGACGTCATAGTAGAGAGTTTTGGTGGGAAATGTTTCGACCCTTCACTCAGACATTTGAAAAGCTCAAGAGTTCGGACATTTGAAACACATTTCAAACATCTCAGATAGGGAGAAACCATTCACAACATTACAAGTTCATTGTGTCTTGACCTTACATTTCAAAATATATATACATGAAATATGTTCGAAAATTACAAAAATCAATAAATGAAAACCCCACCCATGTTCTCTAATTCCTCTCCTCCAAAATCTCCTAGTGAGTAAAATCAAGGAAGGACAAACTTATAACAACAGTAGACTTCTTTCCCATGAGAAAAATAAGAGAAATAAGCGCGAAATTTTATTCTCCTTTCTCTTTGTCATTTCATTGAACACCTTCATGGAAACTACCACAATACAGATTTGTGGCTAATTACTTCTCCAAATTTCTTACAAGATTCCACTGTATTTCTCTTCTAGGTCTTCTCCAAATTTCTTACTTTTCTCTCTCGGGCTTTATTTTAAAAAATCATCCAGTTTAAGGATTCTGAACTTGCATTCCATTCCTCTTTCCACTCGATTCCTTACATCTCTTTGCAATATGAAAAACGTACCTCCACGAGCCTCTAAAAGAAAACAAGAGCCTTTCATTCTCCATAACTATATCCATGAAAAACACTGCCTGCTTAAAATACTAGTACCCAAACTCAGCTACAACCCAAAAGATGAAAACTCATCTCCCAAAATCCCAACTTTCTAAGTAATGTCTATAAAAATCCTTACCTTTTACCCTTCTTCGATTCAAACCCAATAAAATCCCCTATTTTCGACTTCCATTCACCCCCCAAAACCCCATGTCGCAATTCCAATCCCATCTTCCTCAATGCCCCTTCCAAAACAGCAGCTCTTCTTATAGAACCCAATCTGCGTTTTTAAAAGCAATCACCTTCTTCTTCGAATATGAAAACTTCAAGATTTGGCTTCGTTTAACTCATTTGTGAAATAAATGTCCCCATTAAATTCCAACCAACACTGATTGGGGATGAGGGGGTGTAGACAACGACAATGGAAAATAGAAAGGGAAAAATGGGAAAAAAAGGAAGAAGATGAATGGCGAATAAAGGGGTTTCGGTCTTTAGTAGATATGCAGAGATGGTCGATATCGACTATAACACTAGAAGACAAAAAAAGAAAGAGAAATATAAATTTAGGGCCTCTTCTGTCTGCCCATTTTTATTGAGACGAAATTAAAGGAATGCCTGTGTAGGAGGGTTTTTCCCGTTAAATCCCCTTAGTTTTACATGAGAAATGATCCAATGGTCTTAGTCCACCAGAGATTAATGTAACTAGTTTGGTAATGCCACTAATGGAGTCTTAAGTGAAGTGAAATTGGTTTTAAATAAGAAATAAAATATAAGTGGGTTATAATCGTATTTTATTTTTTGTTGTTTGTTATGGAATTCTTTTTACTTTTTGTATGGAAAAGTGGAGGCTTTTTTTTTTAGTAGATAAAGGTGGTTGCTTTTTTACTTTTTTTTTTTTTTAAAAAAAAGTGGAGGGAGTTTTGAATTAAATTACTTTTAATGTGACATCTTATTGAAAAATAAAGGCTTTACTTGACTTTTATTATGCTAGAAAGTGTCAAACTAGCCCGGATCCTTACTGTGGAGCCCACTTTGAATGATCTAAACAGATGGATAAAATTGCTCCACTATAGTAAATGAATACCTGCCCAAATCTCACTTTTATCAAAATGATATCCAATGTTGATTTAGAATAGGGCAGATGACAATTATTAGATGAGTGAGCCATTTCATCTTTGGGTGTGTTTGACACTTTACTAGTAAAGTTAAAGTGAGGTAAAAGCCTTTATTATCTAGATAAGAAAATACAACGATCATAGCAAAAGGACACAAATTCAAATTCTCCTCCTTTAAAAAATAAAAAGTAAAAAGGCAACTTCCTCCATCCACTCATTGATAAAAGAAACTCCTCTTTTTAAAAAAAAAGTGAAAAAAATTCCCTATCAAATAATTAAGAGGATTTAACCAGAAAAATCACTTTATCCACACGTGTTACGCAATCAAACACTTTAGCAAGTGGGGTGCCAATTAAAGCAATTGGGCCCAATTTTTATTTTTTTTTACCTATAGACCTTATTTACATTGCATAAAGTCGGAGCCGACCTTATTTACACTGAAAGTTGTAATTTTTTCAGAAAGAAATTCTAAGTCAGGGTCGGTGATGACCTTAGCAGTGTAAAATAAGGTCATCACCGACGCAGGTTTCCTATTTTTTTGACCAAAAGTTGTAACTTTTTTTAGGCATTTTCGGAAAAATATTCTAAGTCAGGGTTGGTGATGACCTTAGCAGTGTAAAATAAGGTCATCACCGACGTATGTTTTTTTATTTTTTTGACCAAAAGTTATAACTTTTTTTAGACATTTTCGGAAAAAAATTCAAAGTCAGGGTCGGTGATGACCTCAGCAGTTTAAAATAAGGTCATCACCGACGCATGTTTCTTATTTTTTTGATTAAAAGTTGTAACTTTTTTCAGGCATTCTCTGGAAAAGATTCTAAGTCAGGGTCGGTGATGACCATAGCAGTCTAAAATAAGTGACACAGGATCGTGATGAAGCTATATAAATTTGGAAAGAAAAAATTCTAAGGAAGGGGACCAATACATTTACATCAAAAGGCCCCGATGTGCTTCAAATACAACATTTTAAATACAAACAAAAACATTTATACATTCAATTGACATTCAATCAATCCATCAACATCCCATATACATTTACTTAAATTGCATGCACATCTCCCAAGTTTAAAGTTACAAATTGACAACATCCACAACATAACCATACTTCAATTATAAGTTACATTAGGATCAATATCCAAGAACACATATAGCACAATAAATGTAGGGGGAGGTTTACTGTAAGCCAGGAGGTAAGACCAAGAGTAGAGGGAGGTTAAGATAAAGCACTCAAACATAACCACTCATGCAAAAAATAACAGTTTGAATAATGTTAGCCATAGATAGAAAGGAAATTCAATTGATTAGTGGTTGTGTGGAAGAGAGTATATCAAACCATGTTCAATAGCGACGGAAATGTGATGTTCTTACTCTCACAAAAGTTGGGCTGGTTGTGCATTTGAGGTACTAGCCTCGTTGCGGGGTAATTCGTTCTTGCTTGTATTCTCTTTAAACATCTGTGTACATCCAAATTATACATGATAGCATTGAATGTAATGAAGGCAAGCATACATAAAAAATGTTCACAAGATGGAAATAACGAACACTAAAAATTTAATGCTTATATGGAATAGTGAATACTAAAAATGTACATTTCATAACAATCCAATATTAGATTTAGATTACGCCACTTGAAGTATGAGATATACAGTTTTGTCTAACACCACAATAGTTAAAATTCATGTAGAGTGAATTATTGACTTTGCAAGGAAGTATAGGATGTATTATCGGTTATTTGCAACCAACTACATTTGTTAATATTGTTAATATTACTTATTAATTGCATTGTATAAAAAAATATGAACTAAAAAATTGGCGCATCTCCAATTTTTACTCTCTTTACAATTTTCATATTACAAATTTAGTTGGTTGCTTACCCGTGCTCAGTATGGATTTTTCTTTGCTAGCAAAGTATGAGACCAATATCATTCTAGTTAAATTACCCTAACATTTTTATTTATAACATTTATCTTTGTATATGAATCATTCCTTTGATAAATGGTCTGATTAAAAAGAGTTTTATTATTGATCCCATGGTGGTTCCCTAATAATAGTTTCAGACGTGGTTTAACTAAAATGTGGTTTCATAAAAAAACTAGTGACCATTTTTGGAACACATAATGGCTTAGTTTTCTGCCACTTGACTAAGACATATTTTTCATTTGGATTTCATGCATTTGGGCTATATCAATGAGGTAGGTTTTGGCAACAGACAAAAGGACCAATCAAATAAAAGGAAACTAATCAAACCATAATCTTAATTTAATTACAGATCGAACTGAACACTAAAAAACAAAATGAATCTATTATCTTAAAGCTTTGGGACCAAAATGAACTCAATCCATTTCACAAAACAAGAAAAATGAGCAAGGAGAACAAATTCATTCTAACTACCAAAAGACGGTAATTGCTTCGGAACCATCGTCCTTTTCAACTCAGAAAACCTCAAATTCAGAATCCCACAAACCCTAGTCCATTCAAACGAATAATCTATAAATCCCACAATGACGTTGAAGCACTTGTACCATGCACTTCGATATCATATGCAGGATGGCAAGAGAACCAAAATGAAGGAAAATACAAAAACATAAAGAAAGACTAGAAAATGGAAGAAGATAGATACATCTGCAGTCAAGATTGAAAAAATAGATGATGAAAAAACCGATTAGAACAAAAGAGATGCAGTTGAGGAGGAAGTTTGAAGCCTAGTGTAAGTGGAAATATCAGCAACCACGCAAGAACACTTGTCCAAAGTCGGTCTTGGCAGTAGTCTGGGAGAAAGAAAAAAAGAATGAGAAGAAACAAGGTTTCGAGCCCTAATAGGATTCGCGGACAGGGTCGGCACCGACCTTATGCAGTATAAATAAGGTCGGTGGCGATGATGTGCCAATTAGGTATAAAAAAAAATGAAAATTGGGCGAAATTGCTCTAATTGGTGCACCGCTTGCTAAAGTGTTTGATTGCATAACACGTGCGGATAAAGTGATTTTTCCGGTTAAATTCTTAATAATTAAAAATAAAAAACTATTATAACTAATATACTTTTTTTTTTTTAATTTGATGCTTCACCTCACTTTACTTTAATTTACCGCACATTCAATCATGTAGACTTTCTACATGATCCCTGATAGATGGCGATTCTTGGGGCCATGATTGCTCTTGGTGATGGAAAGAGAGTTTCATCGAATAGCTTGGACCGAAGGAGGTTTGCCCCACAATTGAGATCTAAATGCACCGTACTTTGTGCTGGAGTCAAAGACACGGCAGGATTTGTATTTGTGTGTCATTTCCCAGACGGATGTAAAAACTAATGCAATAAGATATAGATTCCTCAGCCATGATTGGAGTATTTTACTTGTGAAAATTGTTTTCAGGCACGTGAGAAAGGTGTCACATGTATTGTATATATTTTTTAAACTGGATAGGATAAGATTCTTCAGGGGTCAGTGGGGAAACGGTCACAACTCAAAAAATCTACGCATGGACCATTTTGTGGTGCAAGTACCATATTCTAATACAACTATATTTGAGAACGTGTTGGAAGCCTGAATAAGCACCGTCTCGTGAGCACCTTACAAGATATTTTATTTTTATCAAAAAGTCTATTTGGACAAATTTTATTTTTATCAACAAGTATGTCCAAGTAGCACCACTTTATTTTTATAGGCTTGGGATCCACCAACTATGAATCATGTGCCCTTGAACTTGCTAACGCGCGTCTGAATTATCGGAAACAACTGACCAACCCACTTTTGCTTTTATAGATTTATTGCTCACATCATATCGATATACGGATTTTACAACAGCCGATTTTACCGGATAATGAACCATACTTAGTAGCTATATGAAATAATGAATAGTATTTTTCGCTGTATGATATCATTCATCCTGCTATATATTTTTTTTTTCTATTTTTTTTTACAAAGGACGATAGCGTCACACAAAATAAACTGGGCGACGCTAGCGTCACTCTTCGTTATATATTTCCTGTTCAAAATCCAACTTTTCCTCAACCGTTTTTCCTTATCCCTTTTCAAACCTTCTTCTCTACTTCCAGCTACTCCACCACAGGGCAATTAAAGTAAAACTTAGAAAAATTCCATAAACAAGGATGCATGTAATATGAACGACTTAGGATTGAATAATGGAGAGACCCCAAAGTTAAATTACCTATTGACAATTGGTTGGTCACATTGGACCGTCAATTACCACTAGATTTTGATACTCACAAGATTCAATGCTATTTTGGGAAAGGGTTGAAAATTGTTTAGAATTTAAAGTCGATGCCAAGATTCTATCAACGCCCTATGAAATGAAGAATACAGAGAACCTTCTATGATGCATAGATAGAGAAAGAGAGATGCAGAAAGAGAAAGAGAACACACAACAGTTAAGTGAAGCTTCATCTTTTTGAAGGGTGAATAATCTGGGGCAGTTTTGGAGGAAGAAGGCTTCACAAGTAAGGATTTAGAGATGTAGTAGGAGAGTTGGCAGAGGCAGCTGTAGAAGAGGACTTCCTTTTTGCAATCTTCATGAGAGCATCTCTCTCAAGACTATCGAGTTGCTCAAATCTCAATCCTCTTTGAACATCGTTTCAGCTCCCTTCCTCCCTCCCTCCCTCCTTACACGAGTCGCGCAGGCCCAAAATATTCTATGGAATTTATGAAGACTGACGCTAGTGTCACTTTATTTTAACTTGAGCAATGCTAGCGTCCCTGGTCCCAAAGTTCAAAAAAAAAAAAAAAAAAAAAAAAAAAAAAAAAAAAAAACATGCCTAACGGACCATGTTTGTACGTGCAGCGAGAAATAGTTTTCACTATTTCGTGCAACTGTCAAATACAATGTATTTTCCGATAAAACCCTCTTTACAATAAGTCATTATGTATTTTCAATATTTATAGTTTATATTGAAATCTAATCCACTTAAAATCAATGACTGATTGCGTTATTTTGTTACATTAGTTTTTAGCTCATCCACCATTGGATTGAAATAATAAAAAAAGATGCCTTATAAAACCATTAAACTCGAGGGGCATGAATGATTTGATGACCTCAAAATTCAAAATTCTGCACATAGGTCCAGCCCATCCAAAACTTTCGATCACCCACTTCTCCTAAATTTTTGTGGCCCTAGGTGGGCACCACAAGGGGGTACACATGTGGCATGTGCGAAAGAAGCACGCAAATGAGGGAAGCCCATATATAAATATACAATTGAATGGGATATGTTCCGTTAAGAAGTACCTCTCTTGGATTGCACGAGAGGTAACCCTTTTTCTATTATGTGCAGCCTCCCGTGATCAATCCAACTCCCTAACACTCAGATCCTCATGAATTGGCATTTTACACTAATATGAACTATAACTAGTTATGCATTAAATCTCATATAAAATGTAACTCAATAACCTATTAAATTTAAAGCCCACAAATAAATGGTTCTGATCTGATTGAGATCATTTTTCTTCCGATTTCTTATTTACAATGAGACCTTTCCATTACACAAACACAGTCCACTCATGTTTGGAAAGAATTCAAGTGGGTCCCCGAAAAAGATTACTTTTCACCTCTCACACCTCTTCGAAGAACAAGACCTATATGTTTGTGAGCGCTCCTAATTTGTAGAAGTCTCGCATGGGAGATGTGCGAGACAACCAATCATGGATAAATGAGGCTATCAATGACCAGACCCAAACTGGACCAACTCATATTAAAAAAGTTCAAGTCAATCACATCATCCTAATTCCATGGGCTGCGGCCCTCAAGCTTAATGGTTTTAAAATGCATCATTTTTCCTAAATTCAATTCAATTATCGGTATAGGTGGTGCGACTGGATTAATCATGTGGGCTCTAGTGGGCCCAATGGGTTCTCTCCAAGTGCAGGCCCATGAGACAAAAATTACATGGAATCACACAATATCTTCATGTTCATCTAATAGGTCAACACGAGCAAGAAAAATTATAGGTTCGCATCCTTCATTCATCTTGGCATCTTGTAAACGGCTGTTTTAAGAATCCATTTTAGTGAAAACGTTCATCTGCTATGGAGCCTATATGCATGAGTGACAATAAAGACATGCATGTGACAATCAAAGTAGGTTTGGGCAATGAAAAGGCTAGAACATGCACTAATGGCATGCATGTGGAATACGCAGGGAAATCAAATGACGTTATCCCTTGATTTTATGTCATTGAATTTTAATGGCTATAATCGTGTGTGTGAATTCATTAATGTGGTGAAATGTAACACTGTTTCATGCCCCAAACAATGTCTAATTAGGATCAACATAAGTTGGGGATTAGGATTAATCACTGGTGCTTTTCCTGTATAAAAATCTAAATCAGAAAAGTAGACCTTATGAAGAACTGCTTTTTTCTTTCTTCTTTTGATGATTGATCCTATATTAATATTCCTGTGGGAACTCTCATGATCATTTACTATTGTTCATGTGGCCCTTTTTTTTATCTAGGCGATTCATGCTACATTACCCAATAAATTAGAATAAGAATAAATTTTACTTAATTAAATCAGAGTAATATTCACCATTAGATCTATCAATATGTGAAAACCAAAACTCAATATTATTTAAAAACCCTTTTTTAACGTTCAAATCAATTCAACATTATATACCAGTACAAGGAAGTGAAATTTGGCTGGGTACTAAGTGATATGAGGCTCTTTTATTGAATGATCAGTAGTATCAGGTAATAGTGCGGTCTATTTCCTAACCCAATGTTTGTTTTTCCAATGGAATAGAAAAATCTACGTTTGTTTTTCCAATGGAATAGAAAAATCTACAGTAAAGTAATTTCAGCATGGGCGGCGCAACATGGATTCCAGTCGGGTCAATTGACTCCACTGAGATCTTGAAAAATATTATAAAAAAATAAAATAAAATAAAAACTCTTTAATGAATTGAAGTTATGGAAAGCTTTTGACCCCATTCAATGCCTACGTTAATGGGCCATTTGTCTACCAAAAAGAAAAAATAAATTAATGGGCCCAACTTTTATTTTTTAAAGAAAATTCTATTTTTTTAGACATTTTGTCGGTAAGTCTTCATTTACCCTAACTTAACCTCTAAATACAGTATTCTCCCTATATTAGAAGGAGAAAACCCTAATATTCTAAAAAGTAGATGACAGATGTTAATAAAGGTAAAAAAAAAAAATTTGTTTGATTCGTGGAAGATAAGTCTTTTGTTGACCCTACTGGCTTTAATTTCTGGAGCCGCCACTAAATTTCAGCTCCCAAAATTTTAACTTTGTCATATTCGGTGAGTCAAAACAAGCGGAGAAGTAAAGTCTCAATAGCAAAAAAAATTATTTTTACTTTATCAAAGACTTTTTACCTCATAAAAAATAAATTAATTACTTTACTAGTTGGAAAGGGGTGGCCATACCTCCTCCAAAAATTTCATAAAACCTCTTACATCTTAAGAAAACTCTATGCAATTTTTTACATATGACCCCTCCAAGATTTTTTTTTTTTTTTTTTTTTTTTTTTGTTTTGAATTTTTATGTTTTAATCCCTCTTGAACTTAGATTCCATGAGATGATAACAAAAGACCCAAAAATGGCTACAAAGTCACTTGACTCTGGTCGTTTTTTCTGTTTTGATTATTTTACCCCCAATCTGTTTTGATTATTTTACCCCAAATCCCATGCTCATGAGTTTTTCCATGCTTAAATCGCCGGCCCTGTTACCAGTTCTCTTTCATTTTCAAGATTTTCCTTGTGTGTGCTGAAACGTGTAGTTGCAGGCCAGCAGCCAGAGTCTGAAAGGTGCCTGCCATAGCAGCTGTTTTCTCTGGTTAATAGAAGACCTGAAAAACATATGCGAAAGAAAAACTAACTTCCCCACGCATGTGACATGGCAATTAGCAATGTAAATAGAATCATTCGTCGGATATCCATTACTTAAGGGCATTTGATTATTTGACACCGACTGTTGTCAAGTGCCAAGTGTCAAGTGTCAAGTGTCGATGGCCATGGTTGGGCCCCAGCTAAAGCCCGGACCATAATGGGTGCGACTTAAAAACGGGGCCCACTACCATCAGCATTAATTGACACAACTTTGGTGAGTCCAGATCCCCTGTTTCATTGGAACAGGGTGGCCTGTTTGTACTAATCCGCACGCCTCACGTGGCAAATTGGCTACCTCAACTCTGACTCTTTTTTGAAATGAATAAAAAAAAAAAGGGTTTTAGTGGTAGGTCCCTTACCATTTGCTTTTATAGCCTAAGGTCCACAATTTTTTAGGGGGATTCGGCGAGATGTCCCTCAAAATATGATTTTGTTGCAAACATTCCAAAAGAAAAAAAAAAAAAGTTATGTAGCAAAAGTCCTCTAACACATTCCTAACCTGATATGTCTAATTTACCCTTTCTTTAAATCATATCACATGATTGGTGGGATATCACATTAATAATAGTTAACTACCATTTAATGGGTCACGATTAATAGAATCTCAGTAATGAGATTTTCAAATAAATTCTAAAAACACACAAATAAATTTCAAAATAAAGCAAATAAATTTCAAAAAAAGCAAATAAATTTAAAAAAAAAATAAATTTCAAAAGAAATGCAGATAAATTTAAAAATACACAAATAAATTACAAAACATATAAATAAATTTCAAAAGATGAAATCAATTTCAAAAGATCCAAAATAAGTTTCAAAGATCCAAATAAATTTCAAAAAAATATAAATAAATTTCAAAAGACTCAAATAAATTTCAAAAGATGTAAATAAAAGTAAAAAACGCAAATGCATTTGCCAAAACTAAGATAACCCAATTTTCTAAATTAGTGTATGAGGCAAAAAAGCTCAAGTCTATTTTTGTCAAAAACTCAGTTAAATTTATTTAAAAAATAAATAAATTTCAAAAGACACAAATAAAATTCAAAAAACACAAATAGATATAAGAAAATACAAATAAATTTGCCAAAAAACAGAAAAGATTCGTTCAAAAACTCAGTTAAAATTTTTTTAAATGGAGATAAATTTGTCAAAAACTCACATATATTTTTCAAAAACTCAAATAAATTTGCCAAAAACTCAGATAGATTTTGTTCCAGAACTCAGATAAATAGCCAGAAACTCGGATAGATTTGTCCAGAACTCAGATAAATTTGTCCAGAAGTCAGATAAATAGCCAAAACCTCAAATAAATTTGTCCAGAACTCAGATAAATTTATCCAGAACTCAAATAAATTTGTTCCAAAAGTCAGATAAATAGCCAAAAACTCAGATAGATTTGTCCAAAACTCAAATAAATTTGACAAAAAATATATAACTCAGATAAATTTGACTTTGACTAGAATGGAGATGGACTTCTGAAACAGGCCAGGTCGAACCTGACTTGGAACCAACTCGCCAAACCGACCTAAATACAACCCGGAACCAAACCCAAATCGGTCTTATTCCCTAAACAGAACTGGTTTTTCTTCCTTAGGTTTTTGTAACCACAAACGATGAAAACGCTGCTCCATCCTTCTCCGACCACGGCACAACAGCTACGGCAGTAGACGGCGGAGTCTCCGGCGATGATCGTCATGGCGGTTCGCTCTTTCTCCGGCAAGGAAAGTGCGGCAAACCCAAGAATCTTCTCTGTTCTTCTTCCGATTTCGGTGACAATGGCAGCGATGATGGCAATCCTTTGTGCTTCAAATCCGATCTGCAATCCAGAATCAAGAACCCCTTTCCAGCGATGGCGATGGACACCAGATCTACTCCGGTGGTCTGTAGCCTTCAAAATTGATCCTGGACTTGTCTGTCGAGCATCTGCAACTTCGGATTTCTACACAAATACGATCAATGTGGCCCTCTCGAGATCAATACCGATCTCTCTCTTGTTCCTGCAACAAAGATCCAAGTGTAGAAATCCGGATAGAAGAAGAAGAAGAGGGAGAATGGAAGATTTAAAATTTAAAATTTTAAAATTTTTTGCCTAATCAGTTAAAAGGGCAAATCAGTCATGAAAATGTATGAGGTGGCATGTCTAGGGACCTTTCTCCATGAAGTGACGTGTTTAGGGACCTCTCACATAAATATGTTCAAGCTGCATGGACTACAGGCCTTAGATGAAAAGTTGATGGACTGGAGGCCTTACAAGTCCTATATGAGGGACCTTTCGCTAATTATCTCAATATTTTATCGTACCGACGGCAGTCCCTCTTATGAAAATGATGTAGTGAAAAAGACAAAACGGCCCTTGCACACATCAGTAAAAAGGCTCTGCTTAAAACCGCTTTAAACCATTTCAGAGAAGCAAAAAACAGATTCATCTGAATCACAAAAGCAAAAGGCGAAGATGAAGGAAACTGTAAAAAACCTAGAAGCAAACTCAACTGATCGAATACCTCCATCATCTTAATCGTCTTCACTTTAAGGTTAGAAAAAGTATTTCTTCCATTCCTAAAAGGAAGATGTACAATACAATTTCTTCTGAAAAAATCTAAATCCTAATTGATTTCGTTCTTCTCTGATTTTATTTATTCTTTATGCTCAACTCTATGTAGACAATGGCTAGAACAAAGTCCTCGATTACCTCAAGTCAAGAGAGAAAGTAAGCGAAAGTGCAACCAAAGCAAGATCAAGGTCAATCAAAAAATCAAAGAGGGCTTTCTCAGTTTTAAAATCATTTTAATCTGACTTTGAAATGTATTTAATTGAGTTGTCTTAGTCTGATATCAAATAAAAAGGAATTTAAATGAGTTTATTTTTTTTCAAATTCGGATAAATTTGTTTTGGTCCAAACTTAGATAAATTTGTTTGAAACTCAGAAAAGTTGTTCAAAAGTCAGATAAATTTGTTTGAGTTTTGCCAGAAGTTTAGATAAGTTTGCTGAAAACTCAGATAAATTTATCCGAGTTTTGGCAAATTTATCTGAGTTTTGCCAAAAGTTTCAGATAAGTTTGTCGAAAAACTCAGATAAATTTATTGAGTTTTGGCAAATTTTATCTGAGTTTTTGTCCAATATATCAGAGTTTCTGAAAGATTTATCTGAGGTTTTTGTCCAGTATATCA
>QPKB01000001.1:32774537-33028774 GCA_003546025.1 Camphora micrantha | reverse complement strand
GAACTCTAAAAAGGAAGGAATTAGAAAGTTACCATTTCTATTTGAAGTGGACTTCTAATATGGTAATGGTAGTTACTAATTGTTGTGGAAAGTGGACTTTTATTAATAATTTGAAAGGGAAAGTTACTATTTGTAAATGAAGTTAGACTTTCTATTTCAATTAGTAAGAGGAGGTTGCTTGTGCTATAAAAGAGGAGAGAGACCCTTTTGGACTGTTGGAGTTAGGTGGAAGTAGGTGGGCCTCGTGGATAGATTTTTAAAAACTTTTGACCCACTTGACTCAGGATCAAGTACCATAAGGCTATAAACGACATCCAGGAGCAATCCCTCATCTCTCAATCATGTACAGCAATAATTAATCTAAAAGATAGAAATCAGCAACATCATGCAACCAAAATAATCCACAAAAATAAAGAAGTAGAATATACCTTTGTAGCCCGGTAGTGCTCTAAAGGAGAAGAAGAACTTGTTAGTTGAAGAAACTCTTTCTTCCTAGCAAATTAGGATCTCCAAGACCTTTAGTCTTCCACGTTATGACCCACTATGAGATCTCTTTTCTCAAGAAGACTGGTGAAAACTCCAAGAGAAAACCTAACCAGAAGCTCTAAGGAAACTAGAGAGAATTAGAAGAGTGAGAGATGTGCAAACTCTTGCACGAAAGGAGGGCTGGGCGTGAATCCTAGAGAGTGGATGTCCAGCCTCTTTGCTTCCTTTTTATATATCTTTTACTAGAAATATCATTCCGACTCCTCTTGTAACTTTTCTCTTTACTAATTGAAATAGAAGTCTCACCTCCACACAAATTAGTAACCCACTCTTACCACTATTAGAAGTCCTCACTTCAAATAGAAATAGTAAACTTTCTAATTTCTCTCCTTTTAGAGTTCAAGTAGGATTAGTATATTTCTAATAACTTGGGCTAGCGTGGGGACCACAAAGGATTCTATAGAAAGCTGGCTCCAACTAGGACACCACGCGACCCCACATCTCCTGTTCAATCCGGGCCCACAGTTAATTGCAAATAACACAACTATGTAAATGCAATTGCACTCCACTCTTAGGAATAAATTACAATGAAGGCCATAAAACTTCCAATTTACCACAAGTAGGCCCCTCTATCAATATCCATGGATCAATTGGATCAAGTCTGTCTCTTCCAATCTTAGATCCACATCTTATTATCCTTGAGCCCCCAATTAATCACAATGATCATCAGTACCATCCAATTAACTCTTAATCGAGATGAGTGTGCAGTTACTAATGACATGACAAATCCATTAATTGGCACAAGAGGATAATTAAGATAGATTCCATCTTGACCATTGGATGTTCTCACAGTTCTACTACCACGTACCCAAGACACCGAGGTGTTGACCTACAGGTGGGCCTCACTCATTGGTGAATCAAAGCAAATGAATAGATAGAAACTTGAGTTCATCAATGTCTCAGGATTGAGAGCCTATTGCTAGGGAATTATGAGAGAGACCTTAAAATCGAGACAGTATTCCATAAGGTGCTTCTCATGGTCTTCAATACATCCAATGTACCAGCACCGTGATCTGAATCTTACCATTCTGATGATCGAGACAAATCACACTATCTTCATAGTGATCAAAGTGCTGCAACCTTATCAAATGAGATGCCCAGTCTCAGCACTGGTTGTGAAGATATTTAAGTATAAGATTTGTGACACATGCCTCCTGTATATGGATCTCATCCATACACATATATCACATCTAATATACTAATGGGACCCGGTTCAATTGATAAACCATTATGTCATATGTATTGGTCATGTGCATTAAGTAATAAAAACATCATTCATCTCAAGAAAGGAAAGCATGATTTTATTGATAAATAAAGAAATTAATCAATTTATTACATCATCTGATGGATTGAGTCCATACAATCTAACAATCGCCTACTTGGCTCAATGCCAGTCAGGGTTCATCTCATGCCCATCCGTCTACATGCTGTTCAAAGACTTTGTAGTCAAAGGCTTAGTAAAGAGATCTGCCAGATTGTCTGTAGAGCCTATCTTCGTAATAGCAATATCACCTATCTACACAATCTCTCTGACTAAATGATACTTCCTCTGTACATGCTTTTGGCTTTTATGGCTTTTGGGCTCTTTGGACTGAGCGACTGCCCCGCTGCTGTCACAGTAAACTGTGAGCGGCTGTCGTGCCAAAGGTACCACCCCAAGTTCCATAAGGAATCTCTTGAGCCATACTGCTTCCTTAGCTGCTTCACAAGCCGCTACATATTCAGCCTCCGAGGTGGAATCAGCGGTACATTCTTGTTTTATACTCCTCCAGCTGATAGCTCCGCCACCAAGCATAAATACATAACCAGAGGTGGATTTCCTGGAATCCTTATCTGACATGAAGTCAGAATCTGTGTATCCAACTGGAATGAGCTCATCACTACTATAAATCAACATGTAATCTCTAGTCCTTCTCAAGTATTTGAGAATACACTTTACAGCAGTCCAATGTTCAGGTCCTGGATTAGACTGATATCTGCTGACTAGGACCACTACATGACAGATATCTGGTCTAGTACATAGCGTAGCATACATGAGGCTACCAACAGCCTGAAGCGTATGGTATCGACCTCATCTGCTCCTTTTTCCTCAGGTGTCTTGGACACTGATCTTGGAAAGGTGCACTTCATGCCTGAAAGGTGTAATACCCTTCTTGGAGTCTTGCATAGCAAACCGTACTAGCACCTTATCTATGTATGCAGCTTGAGATAAGCCAATCATCCTATTTTTCCGGTCTCGATGGAGTTTGATCCCTAGGATGTAGCTAGCTTCTCCTAAGTCCTTCATATCAAAAGTCTTGGCCAACCAAACTTTCACTGTTGACAACATTCCTATGTCTTTCCCGAGGAGAAGGATGTCGTCGACATATAAAACCAGAAAAATTACCCTATCCCCTTCACTTTTCATGTACACACATGACTCATCCGGATTTTGACAAAAACCAAATGACTTGATTGCCTGGTCAAAACGGATGTTCCAGCTTCGGGATGCCTGCTTTAATCCATAAATGGACTTCTGCAGCTTGCAAACTCTTTTGCTCTTGGTTTTTAGCTACAAAACCGTCTGGCTGCACCATATAGATGTCTTCCTCAAGATGGCCGTTAAGAAACGCCGTCTTGACATCCATTTGCCAAATCTCGTAATCGAGATGAGCCGCAATGGATAAGAGTATCCGGATGGACTTGAGCATGGCTACCGGCGAGAAGGTTTCCTCATAATCGATACCCTCTTTCTGAGTATACCCTTTCGCAACAAGCCTGGCCTTAAAGGTCTCCACTCTACCATCTAGTCCTCTTATTCTCTTGTAGACCCACTTGCACCCAATAGGTTTAATATTGGCAGGCAAGTCCACAAGTCTCCAGACCTGATTGGAGTACATAGACTCCATCTCAGCTTTCATAGCTTTTTGCCAACGTCCCGAAACTATGTCATTGATTGCTTCATCATAGTTACAGGGTTCTTGTTCCAGCTCTTACGGGACTGCTTCGTAAGACTCTCCCAAGAACGAGAACCTATCAGGTGGTCTGACAATCCTCCCACTACGATGAGGCACTGGTGTAACTACTGAATCTGGTAAGGGTGGTTCTTCCTCAAGTTCGGTCATACTTGGATTTGGAATTGATTGCTCTTGAATCTCTTCCAAGATCACCTTCTCTAAAGATTTCCGGTCCATCATATAATCTTCCTCCAGAGAAACCGCATTAGTGCTCACCAGCACTTTCTGCTCTCCGGGATTATAAAAATAACCAACCTTTAGTTCCCTTAGGATATCCTACAAACGTGCATACTTTCGACTTCGATTCCAACTTATCCGTCTTAACCTTCAGCACGTGTGCCAGACAATCCCAAAATGTGTAAATGATGTAGACTAGGCTTTCGCCCGACCACAACTCCCGGGGAGTCTTAGGTACAGACTTAGATGGTACGAGGTTTAGTATGTAACATCGCAGTATCCAAGCGTATCCCAAAAGGATATAGGTAATCCTGAGAAACTCAGCATAGACCTAATCATATCTAAAAGAGTCTGGTTCCTTCTTTCTGCTACTTTTCATTCCGTTGAGGCAATACCAGGAGCAGACAACTTGGATAGAAATCTCATTCTCTGATAAGTATCCCATAAAATCAGCAGAGAGATATTCCCCTCCTCGATCTGATCGAAGAGTCTTGATACTTTTACCTAATTGCTTTTCCGCTTCCGCTCTAAAAACTCTTTGAACTTTTCAAAAGCCTCGAACTTGCGGTGTGCATAAGGTATATGTATCCATATCTCTTGAGTAATCATCTGTGAAAGTGATGAAGTACTCATATCTTCCTCTGGCGCTGACAATAATGGGTCCACACACATCAGTATGCACTAATTCCAATAAATCTTGGCCCTATTGCCCTTAGATGAAAAATGGTCTCTTGGTCATTTGCCTTCCAGACAGGACTCATAGACAGGCATTGGTTCTACCACCAATGAAGGCAAGATACCATCTTTCACTAGCCTGTCAATCCCGTTTAGATTTATATGACCTAGCCTCAAGTGCCAAAGTTTTGTTGGATTAGATGAAGGTGACTTCCTCCTTAAATGATGGTCTATTAATGTGTCAGTATCATGTTATCTCATACATTGTGGAAGTTAACAAATAAAGTAATTGGGTTACCTTGCCAGAACATAACAAAAATACCATCCTCTTTTATGACAACTTCAGTATCCAAAAAGTAATGGAATAATGGATTATTCACCAACTAAGGCCTGAAATGGTTTCCCTGTAAAGGACGGTACATATAATGTGTCTGACAAAACCAACTTATTATTTGATCAAAGTAGACTCAACTGAAATAGCCCTCCGCCCTAGAGTTAGATCCTCGTTGACTGTGTGATTTCTCCGTCACTAAGTTCTCCTGGTTTCCCTGAACCCCTGCAACGTATTACATATGTGATTAGTTGCCCCGGAGTCACATACTAAGATTCTGAGTACAGTTGCAAAATAACTTCAGTAAGTTGACTCAATCATACCTGAGGTCTTCTTCTTAGGCAGATAATCTCGACGATTCCTTTTCCTAATGTCCTGTCTTACCACAATGAAAACACTTTCCCTTCGTCTCTGTACCCTAACCTCGGCCCCACGCCACATTAGGACCATTCTCCACCTTAGGACCTTTCGAAAACTGATTCTTCTTGCTTTTCTGTCAATTGCTTTCGACTTTGGACTGGCTCTAACTTTTTTGTCACTAGAGCAGTTGCTTTTTCTTCATAATCCCTTCAGTCACTACGAGTTGGCTAGACAACTCAGCCAGAGTCAAGATTTCATCTTATTCATATTGTTAAAAAAAATTACACCTTGAAATTGTTGAATGACTCTGGCAGTGACTCGATGGATTATGTCAATCTTCGATTCTGCATCAAATCGTAGCCCCCAGGTAACATCTAACTCATTCAATGAGTCCATCTTTTCAAGTGTGTGTCCTGTACTGGTGTGCCTTTAGCTATCTTAGTGCTAATAAACACCCTCAATAGCAGCCTACCCTAGCAGGCTTGCCCTGTTTCCGCAAACATCTCCTTAAGTTGATATAATTATCATATGCAAGTCTTATAGGATTGATGTTTGGTGTTGCAAAACACTAGACATGGATGCCTGAATGTAACATCTGGCAATCTCATCGTCCTTTGCCCATTTGGTGTAAAGTCATTTTCTTCTTTTGATGCATCCAGCCCTGGCTCATCAAGGGGGTTTTGGTATGGACATATTTATATCCTGAAGCTGTCAGGACAATATCAAGGTTCCATTTCTAGTCTACATAGATGGATCCCACCAACTTATTCTGGTTGAGGATGGTCGTAAGTGGATTGAAAGTGTTTGAATACATGCTTGAAATGCTGTAACACATAACCATACATTCAATTAATGAAGTAAATGACATAAGGGTTTAGTATTCTATCCCAAATTTATGTGGGAATAGCCTCATGGACCATTAAATTCAGAATACTTCAGAATCCAATTCCCCGGGGTATGCCTCCTGGGAAGTACGAATACCACCTAGATTTGGTGCGGATCAAAGTTGGTCAAAATTAGTATTAAGACTAACTATCCATATCCTACCATGGTTCATTATTATCTAGGTATCTCATACCAAATAATGTATGACTTCCGATTTAACTTGCGTTTCTAAAATACATGAGACAATCCTTGGGGATACTATATCATTATTTTAGTTAATTGTGACCCACCAACTAGCATTGCGTAACAACCATTGCAAGCAGCTCTTCCTTGGGGGAGTGAGCCCCCGCCTCGTCTCACCAACACTATCCATAGGAGATCCATATCTAGTATCAAGAAAAATAGAAGCCCTCCATAGGAAACGGCCTCAAGATCCCGCGAAGCTAATACTTTCCTTACAATGGACCTATGGTGGAAAACCATGGGGTTTCTAATATAAATGCCCGTCTCCCACTTAATATTTTAGAATTGAGGATTTCCTTATAGGTATATGGGCCTACATATATAGGCATCAAATCATCTCATGATATGACCAATGATTGGTTCCAAGTCAAGTTATTTTAAGGAAAGTCCAGTTTCTAAGATTAGTGTTACCAATTGATCCATCTTATGGGTCCACCAACACTAATTAGAACTGTTGATACAAAAAATGTCACTTTGCCTCTTCACACATTCTCAACATCAAAAAGCCACATGAAACCGCATCCTACTACAAACAGGCAATGCCGCTTCAAGTATCAAATCTTGTCAGAGTCAAACAAAAACTGCAAAATCCATCAAAACAGCCAAAAGAAGAGTATAAATGAAGTGTCGGGCCATTCCAACTTCATTTGGCCTAACTTCACTGCTCCAGCAGCTGAACAGGCGCCCCTGGCGGCGACAGCGTTAAAGACATCAAAACTTCGATCAAAACCTAAGGATGGTCCCAAAATTCCTCCAAAAAGCTCCATGTCAAATTTCAAGTCAAACCAACAATGTTTGACCCTCCATAAACTCTCGAGCAATAAAATCAAGCCTCTAGGCGGCGAGAACCACCAAAGTCATCTTTCATCAAACAGAGCACATGGGTGGCTTCAACATGCATCCAAAGGGTTACATGTTAAATTTTAGGTCATTCCGACAACATTTGACCCGACTTTGACACTAGAAAACAAAATCAAGCCCCCCAGTGGCGAAGATTCCTGGGACCATGACATCCAAATTGGAACTAATGGATCGTCTCAAAGTGACTCCAATAGGCTCCCCGTCAAATTTCAGGTCAATCGGACATCGGTTGACCACACATGGAAGCACGGCATCTCCCTCGCGGCAAAATCAAGTCTACTAGCTACTAGACCCCACACGGTTTCAAAACTCAAACAAAAGCCCATGGTTGGTCCTATTTGCTGCTCAGGAGGCTTCACTTCAAATTTTAGGTCGTTCCGACATCGTTTGACCTAGTTCGGCTTCTGACGGCAAATCGGCAACTCTACACTACAAAGTTTGTGGCTTTCCCCGGAAAAATCAAAAACTTTGCTCTCCGATATGCAAGGCTTCTTTTCAAGTTTTCTGCAGGGAAATCGGGCCAAAACATGTACAAAAATATCAGAAAAAATATCAAAGAAAAAAGGAATCAAAGAATCAGAGAAACGGCCGAAAAACGGCGACCAAAGGGGAAAAACTCCCCCATGGTCGCCAGCGACCATAGCCCATGGTCACCGGTGACATTGCTCCTTGGTCTCCGGCGACCCTGGAAATCCGGGTCACCGGATTTTCGCCGATTGACCCTTTTTTGGTCCCTTTTCGTGTTTCGAGATTTTTGACCCCTGTGATTTTCCAAAATTATGACTTTTGAAACTCGCAATCCGTCCATCTTCACCAACATTTCGGATCCGCTGTCAAAAGCATGAAATCATCACTGATCACTCCAAGATCGCAATCAGTTAACCAAGAAAGTGCGCTTTCTGCCCAATCGATCGAGAAATTGACTGAACAGATGTTACCGGCCTGTTGGTATCAATTAGTGTCAGAAGTTGCATCGCTTTCCAACATCAAACAACATGTGGATCCATCGGCGATCATTGCAGGAAAAATCCCAAATGATGCAGCATGGCCTGCGACTCTTCAAATGCCCCGCCGACCACTTAATGCTGTTAATTAACCCATTTTATGACAAATAATTGCGGTCATTAACCCATTATTTTGGACGGCCCAATCAAAATCAAGAAAATGGGAGTTACGAATCAAAGTAATAATGGCACTAGAACCATGAAACTCCTCTCATCATGGAGTTTAAAGGCAATTAAATGCCCATCATTCTCCATCGGCGACTCAAAAACTAAGAAAAAGGAGTTACAAAATCATGAAATTAAAAACTTGTAACTCCTCTTCATCACGAAGCATCAATGCCATCAATGCCATCAATGCTCATAAACCACCCCATGGCTACCAAAAGCCTATAAAAAGGGGGTCATTCCAAGAAGAAAGCAATCGGAAAAATCCAGAATCCAAGAGAGAAACCTTAAAGAAGAAAATTCGCAAAAAAGCTCTGCTACTTTGAAGAAACTTCGCTGCAACAAGCACCACCAGGTGATTCAAGTCCCTTGGGGGCCACTCCCCGAAGGCAAGGCCTTCTCTTCTCCTATTCAACATGGCCGAGATGCGGCTTTTTAGCCTGTCTACTCGGTTTTTTATTGGATATAGGACCTCCCTTTAGTCTTTATCCTCTACAAAACTGAAGTCTAAGCCAAGCTAGAAGAATCAAAGCATCTTACGATCTCATCTGAGGGACGATAGTGAAGTCCATACATGACTGACGACCGTCGATTTGAACGAGTCCCCGTAATCTCCTGAGAAGTCAGAATTCCTTTTCTAGCTTTTCTATTTTATTTTGTATTTTTTTTAAAGAGACAAAAAAATCACAATTCTTGTCTTTCATTATTGATGAGATTTGTAAATCACCTTTCATGGCAAAAAACACCGCCTTTCACGGCAAAAAAACCGCCTTTCAAGACAAACAAAGAAAAAATTACCTCCTACGGCATTCGAAAAACCTTGTCTCTTCGCTTAAATATATGTGCAATGGAAAGTTAGAAAAAAGATTGATTTCCTTTTGTACTTGTGAAGGTGGATCTCCAGATCATCATTTCTAAATTCCAAGTGGAATGGAAAATCTGGCATACCGGTACAAAAATGTTGATGCCCGATCCCTTTCCACCCCCCTGGCCTCTCGGTAACCCTAGGACGAGCGGAAGTGTGAGTGGAAACCAAGACCCGGGTCCATCAAGTTGGCATGCCCGGTGGGACCTGTTCATTTGAGAACATCATGCTCTGATCCTTTGGCTCCTTTCTATTTGGTGGCCCATGTTGGATCTTGCATCTAAAAAAGAAAAACAGAAGATGGGAGTTTTGGAAATTTCTATCTTTGAGTTTATTTCCACTCTTTCTCATTTCACAAAAAAAATCTGATTTCTCTTTCTTGGGTTCAATTTTGAGGAATTTTGATCCTTTCCTCTCAGAACTTGATAGCTCGTAGAAATGTTTGTAACTATTGTTCATATAGGGGAATAGGTCATTCTTTCTCTTTGATGAGTGTGATAGGTGAAAGTCCGGGATCCTAACCCTAGAAGGGGGGGGGGGGGTGAATAGGGTGATCTACACTTAATGACTAATTATAGCCAATTTTAATTTCTTAACAATTAACTAGTCATATGTGATGATTAACATACAATATGAGGAAGCTTAAACAAAACAATCACCACAAAGCAAACACCACTACACAAAGATTTATAGTGGTTCGGCCTCAATGCCTACATCCACTACCGGCTTGTGATCCAACACCCCACCGGATTTCCACTATTTATGCTTTTCAAAAGGCTAAGTAATAACCTTTACAATATGCTTTCCAAGGCTAAGCAATAACCTAACAATGCTGTTTTTCTAGGCTAAACAACAACCTATCAATGTGCTTTTCTAGGCTAAGCAATAACCTTTACACAAAAGAGATTTTCTCTCAAGGTAGTGTCTTCACAAAACACTCTAAGAGAATACAATTAAGCTCAATTACAATGCCTCTTAATTAGGCGGATATGAAATTGAAAATCTAACTCACACAAACACTATATGAATGCAAAGGTATATGTTCATGATGTGTGTGTGTGATAACTTCAATCAAGTTAAAATGAAGGCTCAATAAACGTATGCTTAATGCATTTTAAAGTTTAAAACACACAAAGATTTGATTGAAGTGAAATGCAAATCACATGTATAAAATACTAACTTCTTGATGATATGAAAATCAAAGACTCACAAGTTGTATGAAACTAATTAACACTAAACATGTGATGTATGTGCTATGTTGTTTTCAGAACCAAACTAATTTAACTAAAGTTTAAATGAATGAAAACAACAATGTGATTCAACCAAGTAAATGAAACATGTTATAAAAGAAATCAAAGGATTTGACAAAACATGTTTTTATAAAGTTTTAAAACAAACTTGGGTTTGAATCAAGGGTGAAGAATCCAATCCAACTTAGATCAAAGATTAAATGAAGAATGGATTCAACACATCATAGTTATCATGCTAAAAATCATTTACCAATAATTTAAACAAAGCATATAACATATGATTAATAAAAGTAAAGCTTACTTAGAGATTTAACTTCATTAATCCAAGCTTTAGCTTTACTAATGACCCCTTGGTCTCTCTTACTTCATTCCCCTTTTTCTTGCCTCCAAACACCTCAAGGATGGCTTAGATGTTGCACTCTTTGGCAAAGAAATGAGCTTCATTTTATACCCAAAAAATGCCCAACGGCTAGTCCCCGGTCGACCTGCCCCTGTGCCCGGTCGACCGGGTACACAACGGTCATAAATATAGCCGTTTGAAAAACTGCTTTTAGCGAGGGCCAGTGACCGCCGGTAAAAGTGGTTTTGGCCGCCGGTAAAAGTCTTGTTTTCCCATATTTTTTAAGGTAATTTCTTGTGGGGATTTTTGGGCCATCAAATCAAGCTTGGAATCATGATTTTAATTCAATCTAAGTTCTTTTAAAATCATGAAACATACAAAGCCAAAAATGGTTTGAAACTTTTAAAACCATTGGCTAGCTTGATTTATAAAACTTCTTTTCAAATTAAAATGCATCCAATCAAAACATGCATGAAACATATGATTTACAAGATTTAAAACAATGCATGGGTAAATTAAGATTTCAAGATTTTCTAAATCAATGTAAGTGTGAAAATTCGAATGATGCTAAAATGATAATGCATCCATCAAATTGCAATACACAAAATTCCTAACAATAGGGATTTCCAAAAAAAAAGAAGTCTAATTTCAAACTCTTAAAAAAAATCAGTTTTCTCTCTTTTGGATCCAAATTAAAAAAACTTTGGTTTCTTCCTTTTCGAACAATGGCTCGCGGAAATCGTTTGTAATTAGGAGAAGCCATTCGCTTTCTTTGATCAATTCGTTAGAAATCTTTCAAAAAAAAAAAACGAAAAAGAAAAATTTTCAGTTTTCTCTCTTTTGGATTTAAATTAGAGAAACTTTGGTTTCTTCCTTTTCGAACAATGGTTCATGGAAATCGTTTGTAGCCGGTGTTTGAATTGGGAGGGGCCATTCGCTCTCTTTGATAGGTCCATTAGAGATCTCCCAAGAAAATTTTTTCAAAAAAAAAAAAAAAACACTAAAGTTACACCAGTTGCGTCCTTTGACGAAAGTGGATTTAAGAAAAGCCTTGTCCAGAGTGTGGAGACAGCTAGACTGTTCGAGGTAAGGGTCTTCCAAACAGGTTCATTAAGTAATCCTACCCTTACCTGGGGGCTGATCTATCTACTAAAGTTTCATAAGACCGAATTGGAAACCTATGTGTTCCTTTCAAAAAAAAAAAAACGGGGGCAAATTTTCAAAAAAAAAAAAAAAAAAAAAACTCCGTCATTTTTAGGTTTAGATTTGAGAAATCTTGGGTCTTTCCCTTTCGGATAAAAGCTCGCAAAAAAATCGCTTGAAGCTTGCGTTCGGATTGGAATACCATTTGCTCTCTTTTTTTAATCCAATTTTGACCTTTAAAAAATCTCATCTCGTGTCCATTCAAAGGATGCGATTTACAACATTTGTGCCTAGCGGTGCTAGTACGCCCTTTTGGGTCTACTATATTTGCGACCGACACATTTGTATCTCTAACCTTATATCATCTTGTTAGGAATTTTGTGTATTTCAATTTGATGGATGCATTATCATTTTAATAATCATCTGAATTTTCACACATGCATTGATTTAGAAAAACTTGAAATCTTGATTTACTCATGCATTGTTTTAAATCTTGTAAATCATATGTTTCATGCATGTTTTGATTGGATGCATTTTAATTTGAAAAAGAAGTTTTATGAATCAAGCTAGCCTATGTTTTAAATCTTTCAAATCTTTTTAGGCTTTTATGTTTCATGATTTTAAAAGCACTTAAATTGAATTAAAATCATGTTTTCAAGCTTGATTTAATGGCCCAAAAGTCCCCTCGAAGAAAATCTTTGAAATATGCAATTTATGGGAATTTTGGTCCCTGGACCCGGTCGACCGGCAGTGTGGCCGGTCTGCTCGGTCGACCGGGAAAGAGCCGTTGCAGCTTTTTCTCAAACGGTCAGATTTATGACCGTTGAGCCCGGGTCGACCGCGCCATGTACCAGGTCGACCGGGGACACGCCAGAAGTCACTTTTTGACTATAAAATGAGGTTCATTCCCATGAGAAAAGTGTTGAACATTTTAGTCTTCTTTGAGGTGTTTGGATACAAAAGAAAGGGGATGAACTAAGAGAGATCAAGGGGTCTAATGGAAAGCTAAAGCTTGGATTAATGAAGTTAAATCTCTAAGTAAGTTTTACTTTTCATTATCATATGTTTCATGCTTTGTTTAAATTATTGGTAAATTAATTTTAGCATGTTAACTATGATGTGTTGAATCCATCACTTCTCTTAATCTTTGATTTAAGTTGGATTGGATTCTTCACCCTTGATTTCAAACCAAGTTTGTTTTAAAACTTTATAAAACATGTTTTGTCAAATCCTTTGATTTCTTTTATGACATGTTTCATTTACTTGGTTGAATCATATTGTTGTTTTCATTCATTTCAACCTTAGTTAAACTTTTGTTTTTGAAAACGACATTGCACATGCATCACATGTTTAGACATAATTAACTTCATACAACTTGTGAGCTTTTGATTTTCATATCATCAACAAGTTAGTATTTATACATGTGATTTGCATTTCACTTCAATCAAATCTTTGTGTGCTTTAAACTTTAAAATGCATTAAGCATATATTAATTGAGCCTTCATTTTAAACTTGATTGAAGTTTTCACACACACACTTCATGAGCATTCATCTTAGCATTTCATAGAGTGTTGTGTGAGTTGAATTAAACTTTCATATCCGCCTAATTAAGAGGCATTGTAATTGAGCTTAATTGTATTCTCTTAGAGTGTTTTGTGAAGACACTACCTTGAGAGAAAATCTCTTTATTGTAAAGGTTATTGCTTAGCCTAAGAAAAGCATTGTGTAAAGGTTATTGCTTAGCCTAAGAAAAGCATTGTGTAAAGGTTATTGCTTAGCCTAAGAAAAGCATTGTGTAAAGGTTATTGCTAAGCCTAGAAAAGCATCTTGTATAGGTTGTTGTTAAGCCTAGAAAAACAACATTGTTAGGTTATTGCTTATCTTTGGAAAGCATATTGTAGAGGTTATTGCTTAGCCTTTTTCAAAAGCATAAATAGTGGAAATCCGGTGGGGTGTTGGATCACAAGCCGGTAGTGGATGTAGGCATTGAGGACGAACCACTATAAATCCTTGTGTAGTGGTGTTTGCTTTGTGGTGATTGTTTTGTTTAAGCTTCCACATATTGTATGTTTAATCATCACATGTGACTAGTTGATTGTTAATAAATTAAAATTGGCCATAATTAGTCATTAAGTGTAGATCACCCTATTCACCCCCCCTCTAGGGTTAGGATCCCAGACTTTCAATTGGTATCAGAGCCTCGTGCTCTTTATTAGGATCAAGTGTTTTTAGAACTCTTGATTAGGTGTAAAAACCTAGAGTCAAAACCCTAGTATTGTGTTTTCATGAAAACCATTAGAATGGATTCTACTACTTTAGATTGTATAGATTCTTGTGTAGATTCTTCTAGACCCCTCCTTCACATATATGGCGATTCAAACCTTGAAATTAATGAATCTCAATTTGAATTAAAAGAGGAAGAAAATGTTGAAAATGAAGATGACCTTCAACAAGCCTATGAGGAATTATATACTTTTTCCATAGAGCTTGATAAGAAAAATAAAAAATTAAGAGAAGAATCTAAAAGACTAAACAAAGAATTAGTTTCTTCAAAAGATGAACTTAGAGAGAAAGAAGAATTAATAAATTGTGTAGAATCTAAGTTCATGATCTCTTTACATAACCTATCTAATGTTCAAGATGAGCTAAATGAATTAAAGATAGGATGTGATGATCTTAGTAAGGAAAATTCAAAACTAAGAGATCAATTACAAAGGCAAGACAAAAACATTAACAACCTAGAATCCAAGTTGACTACTTCTAAGGAAGATTTATCTAATACTCAAAATAAGATAAAAACTTTAGAACTTGGATCTAATGTTATTAATGAACTTAAATTTGAGTCAAAACTTGCCCATGAACAACTAAACAAATTTAAGGGATTTGAAAATGAACTAACAAAAGTTAAAAATGAAAATTCAACCATTAAAAACCAAGTCACTCAACTTGAAAGCTACAAACAAAAGTATGAGTGCAAATTTACCCAAAGTGAAGAAAATTTGAAAAGTTATTTAAATTGGGTAAATCTCAAAGAGATAGGACGGGTCTTGGTTATAATGAGAATATTTCACATGACCCTAAATTCACCAATACTTTTGTGAAAGGTGAGTCCTCATTCTCTAGCACTCATTCTTCCTTGCCAATATCTAAATGTAATTATTGTGGCATTGAAGGGTATTTTAGGTTTGAATGCAAACTAAGAAGAAGCCATGTGTCTAAACCCATCTTTGAACTCAAAAAGGTAGAATCAAAATCTATGAAGGGTAAGACACTAAAAATCAAAGAAGACTCCAAGAAGATTAAACAAGTTAAATCAATTAAAAAGGAGTCTCCTAAGATAGATTTTAAAAAGGTTAAACAAGTTAAACCAATTATAAAAGAATCTATCAACAAAAAGCTTCTCAATCTATCTCCCTTAAGTCATCATATGAAAGAACTTTTGAATAAAGTTGCAAAGTTAAATCTAAAATTCAAAAGTCAATTAAAGGGAGAAAATAAGAAGAAAAGAATTCAATCCCCTAAGAAACAAACTCACCAACCTCAAAAGACTAATCACCAACTTAAGCTAAATTTAGTTAAATCTAAACATAATGGTGATAAGTCTAAATTGAAAATTTATCAAGTCAAATCTCCTATAGTTGGTGAGACCTTTAAACTAGACCTCAAAGATCAACCCTCTCAAGACCTTAGGTGGATTCCTAAAGTTATATACTTAGTCAAACCTTAAGGCCTTGAACCTCATTGACCAACCTATCCTTTATAGTTAAATCATATTGTTGGTCATGATCATTTGCATTTATGTTCTTTCATTAGTTACATTTCCTTAAATGCAATGTTTATTTGTAATCATTTGATTTTGTTTTCTTGTACTTCTCTAGTTACATGTCATGGTTTTCAAAATCATTTGATTATAATTTCATCATGATAGATTTGCTTTTTGCTCTCATTTAGTTATATCTCTTGCATTGCATTTCTATTGATGGTCAATTGATTGTGATTACATAAGCTTTCATAGCTAAGATTTTTCATAATCAATTGATGTTGGAAAATGTGCTAAGCTTTATTGGTTATATTTATAGAAACATTTTCCTTGAATTTATTTCCTTGTGCTTAGTTATGAATATATCATTTGGAAGGAAATAAATTTTACAAACAATTTGCTTCTTTACTCAACAAAGTCACATTCTTTCAAAAGCAAATTGATTTTGATGTTTTACATTGCATGGTTGGGTATGCTCTCATTGATTTGCATATTTTTCTTAACTTTGTATATCTTTTTATTAATACAAATTGATGTTGTTTATGCTCTTTATAGTAAAATCTTTTGTTTCATTATCATTTGAGATTCAAAAGTACATATGAGAGATTTTATATGCTACACTCATTTGATATGATAGTCATATCCCTTTCCATTGCATTGTAAGCTTAGTACATTTGCTAAGGGTAGAGATTTTGCATGATAGATTAATGGATCATCTTAGATGAATTGGATTTAATCCATTGTTCTTAATAGGTAAATCCATATATAAGATCTATTTTCATCTATATGTGATCTATGATATCCTTCTAACTTCATACCTTCTTATGCACACATGGTTGTATTCTTTATTGATGATATGGTATGAATTAGATCTTGATTGTAATTGATCCTCTCTATGCAAATGTCAATGAGGTATATGTATGGTTGTAATCTTAGTTATATTTGAAGATACCATACTAGAACTCTCAAATCCATCCTTTGTACTTTCTAGTCATTCTTTTTTATGGATGGTTATGTTGTTGATTCATGTATAGTTTTCTTATTGGTATCATTCTTTATACATGTCTCAACTTCATAATAGTGTGCTTAATCTTATGAACCTCTTTGAAATTCATTTCTTGTATTTTATAGTTATATCTATTGTTTGATGGATTTCTTAGAAGTTGAATTCATATGATTTTGACACTTTGTAAATTGCATGTTCTTCTAAGTTATATCTTTTTATGCAATTTCTCATGTTTATCACAATGCTCATTAGTTATATCATTAAAAGTGATGAATATCCATTTATGATGCTTGATGGAATTTTGTGTTTGTCACAACCTTGCTCTTAATCATGTTTTCAAATTCAATTGGTTTCAATTGGTATAATTTCCGATTGTTGTAATATCCAATTGATGTCATATCTTGAGAATGTGATAGACCATGTACATTGGATTGAACTTTAGTGTAATATGTTTTCATTCCATGTCACTTTCCATTAGCATCATAAATTTCATGTTTGTCACCTCTCTTGCTCATATAGGTAAATATCATGACCACCATGTTTATGTGATCATAATATTGGTTGGTTAATAGTTGAGGTTGGCTTCATGTTTGAATTTCATTTCATTCATCTTGCACATGATAGTTATATTTAATGATTGGATGAAATGATTTCAAAATTTTCATAGCATATGATTTTCATAAATTATATTGATTGATGCTATGATTAGAAAACCCCATAACATCATGGATAGCTCTAATTTGAATTTTTTTTTTCCTAATAGTTATATTCTTTTTAACTCCATTTTAGAGTGATTTTTTTAATAGTCATATCCTTCAATCTCAATTGGTATATTTGTTTTATATATATTCCAATTGGTATCCATGATCGCTTTTCTCCATGGCCTTGCTCTTTATATTGGCAATTTGATCATATTGAGCTCTGTAGTTATATGTGTCTAATTCTTTCCTTGAAGTTTTTCCTCAATTGGTAAAACTATCTTCTTCTTGTTCCAAATAGTTAAATATTTGTCAAAAGTTTGACAAAAGAAGAGAATGGATTGAGGGGGAGTGTAAACTTTCATAGGAAGTTTTAGTTTTGATCAAATTGACCTTTGTATTGGCTTTGAACCCTTAGAGACTTCTAACCATACATGATGGCCTGTTATATATTTCATTTTCGTTTTCTTTTGTTAACAGGTGCTACTAAAAGGTATTTTCTTTATTTCATGTGTGTAGGTACCTTTGCAATTTAATGTCAAAGGGGGAGAGAGAAATCAAGTTGTCTCAAGAGGGAGAGTATGTCCATACATCCTAAGGGGAGATATTGTATAATCTTCTACAAGGGGAGAGAATGCATATCTTGCCAGAAGGAGAGAGTGCATGGTCAAAGGGGGAGAGTGAAAGAAGAGAAAGCTTGGGAGCTAAAGAAGATGCTTGGCTATTGAAAAGAAAGCTTGAAGAATGATCAAGCTCCAAGCATCAAGAAGATTGCAGAAAAAGAACCAGTAGCCCAAGCTAAGAGAAGAAGCATCCAAGAGATTTCAAGACTTGTCCAGCTTAGGGGGAGCTGAAGACTCAGTGTGTAAATTTGGTGCTGAGTAAGGTTTGCCATCAAATTGCAAAGGGGAAGATTGTTAGGAATTTTGTGTATTGCAATTTGATGGATGCATTATCATTTTAATAATCATCTGAATTTTCACACATGCATTGATTTAGAAAAACTTGAAATCTTGATTTACTCATGCATTATTTTAAATCTTGTAAATCATATGTTTCATGCATGTTTTGATTGGATGCATTTTAATTTGAAAAAGAAGTTTTATGAATCAAGCTAGCCTATGTTTTAAATCTTTCAAATCTTTTTAGGCTTTTATGTTTCATGATTTTAAAAGCACTTAGATTGAATTAAAATCATGTTTTCAAGCTTGATTTAATGGCCCAAAGTCCCCTCGAAGAAAATCTTTGAAATATGCAATTTATGGTAATTTTGGTCCCTGGACCCGGTCGACCCGCAGTGTGGCCGGTCGACCGAGCCCATGGACCCGGTCGACCGGCCACACTGCTCGGTCGACCGGGAAAAAGCCGTTGCAGCTTTTCTCAAACGGTCAGATTTATGACCGTTGAGCCCGGGTCGACCGCGCCATGTACCAGGTCGACCGGGGACACGCCAGAAGTCACTTTTTGACTATAAAATGAGGTTCATTCCCATGAGAAAAGTGTTGAACATTTTAGTCTTCTTTGAGGTGTTTGGATACAAAAGAAAGGGGATGAACTAAGAGAGATCAAGAGGTCTAATGGAAAGCTAAAGCTTGGATTAATGAAGTTAAATCTCTAAGTAAGTTTTACTTTTCATTATCATATGTTTCATGCTTTGTTTAAATTATTGGTAAATTAATTTTAGCATGTTAACTATGATGTGTTGAATCCATTACTTCTCTTAATCTTTGATTTAAGTTGGATTGGATTCTTCACCCTTGATTTCAAACCAAGTTTGTTTTAAAACTTTATAAAACATGTTTTGTCAAATCCTTTGATTTCTTTTATGACATGTTTCATTTACTTGGTTGAATCATATTGTTGTTTTCATTCATTTCAACCTTAGTTAAACTTTTGTTTTTGAAAACGACATTGCACATGCATCACATGTTTAGACATAATTAACTTCATACAACTTGTGAGCTTTTGATTTTCATATCATCAACAAGTTAGTATTTATACATGTGATTTGCATTTCACTTCAATCAAATCTTTGTGTGCTTTAAACTTTAAAATGCATTAAGCATACATTAGTTGAGCCTTCATTTTAAACTTGATTGAAGTTCTCACACACACACTTCATGAGCATTCATCTTAGCATTTCATAGAGTGTTGTGTGAGTTGAATTAAACTTTCATATCCGCCTAATTAAGAGGCATTGTAATTGAGCTTAATTGTATTCTCTTAGAGTGTTTTGTGAAGACACTACCTTGAGAGAAAATCTCTTTATTGTAAAGGTTATTGCTTAGCCTAAGAAAAGCATTGTGTAAAGGTTATTGCTTAGCCTAAGAAAAGCATTGTGTAAAGGTTATTGCTAAGCCAAGAAAAGCATCTTGTATAGGTTGTTGTTAAGCCTAGAAAAACAACATTATTAGGTTATTGCTTATCCTTAGAAAGCATATTGTAGAGGTTATTGCTTAGCCTTTTTCAAAAGCATAAATAGTGGAAGTCCGGTGGGGTGTTGGATCACAAGCCGGTAGTGGATGTAGGCATTGAGGCCGAACCACTATAAATCCTTGTGTAGTGGTGTTTGCTTTGTGGTGATTGTTTTGTTTAAGCTTCCGCATATTGTATGTTTAATCATCACATGTGACTAGTTGATTGTTAAGAAATTAAAATTGGCCATAATTAGTCATTAAGTGTAGATCACCCTATTCACCCCCCCTCTAGGGTTAGGATCCCGGACTTTCACATCATACCTCGAGTGAGCTTCGCTTTTCGGTAATTTGAATTAAGGTTTACAATTGCTTCTAGCAGTCACTGGAATGCTCACTCTAAGCCTCCTATACTTGCGTTTATAACAATTGTAATCTATGGCTTTTTGCCTTCTTCACCTCGCTTGGGCCGTACCATGTTCCCTCGAGCAATTTGAAAAGACAAAACAATAGTTCTTTTCCATTTATGATCACCATATTCTTGTGATTACTAATGGATGCGGTCTTATTTCAGAAGTTTTCCAAAACTAACAATGGTAGCTTCATTGATCATCACCTTTGATGAGAACAAGTACCAGCTCATGCTTCAAGAGAAACAGAACAAATGCACTCACAAGTGCCCTTCTAACTGCCAAAGCGTCATCTCCCTCGGTAACCCTCAGAACACCGGGTCGACCTCTACTCCCCGAACCATCGTCTTCGGATCACTGGGACCATTCCCACTTCCCGTAGAGGAAACCGCACCTGCTAAGAAGCAAAAGATCGCCCCGCAACGTGTCACTGCCAGGACACCAAGGGCAAACACAAAGAAACCTGAAGCACGTGGCAACCCCACGAAGCCTCAACCTGCAAGGAACCAGGTCTACCCCAAGACCTTCACCAAAATAGAGGAGGTCCCGAATATCTGCAAAGCCAGTATACCTGGCTCCTCTCAAGGAGAACCGGTTCTACCCTCTCTCTTACATGAAAGAGGAGAAGCCTAGCCTCCACCAAGCAAAAAAAATCAATTTACCATGAGTCGACTTACTCCAACAAGCCAAAAGTCAAATCATGCATCACAAGGCCTCTGCAAGAACCTGCCAAGGCCTGCACTCCTACAGTTCGACCCTTCATCTCAACAGGGGCTGAACTCGCCAAATTCAAAGCTTCGCTACAACAGGAAAAGGACCGTGTCCGGATCCTGTCTATGCCTAGCTTCAAAGAAGATAGGCTCGGCTGCTGCGCTCGAGGGAGCACATCCTTTATTGCCAAAGCCCAGCCAAAGCCCACCGAAGCTCAAATTGCCCGTCACATACGTTGTCGCATATTGTATAGAGAAGCAAAGGACCCAACATCCTATCCACCAAGTCTCCCAAAAATGGGTCGAAAAAGAAAGACCCTATCAAGTTGTTACTGTCCACATGGTTAGCAAAACCAGAAGACGCCAGAAGTCAGCAACCAAACTTCATGTTCGGCGACCGGTGACTCGCAGCGTCTCTCGAACACAGAGACATCTGAAAGAATCCTCTACTCCTTCAAGTCAAGGACAACAGAGTAATCCTTCCTCAAGCTCTTTAAGAAAGAGCCCTAGTTCAGTCACCAGGACGATTTCATCGTTCTAATCCCGAGGAATGAATGTCCTGGCTACAAACTCCGAGTCACCTCGCAATCCACCTACTGATGAAACGACCACGAACATCCAACAATTAGAGCAAGGTCAGCAGAGGATTAAGACTCTGATGTAAAATCTTCTTCTCGCTTTTTAGCGCCAAGAAAATAATCAACCTCCTCCGAATCATCAAGATGACGAGGTAAACGGTGGAGATAATGAGTCACGTGCCCTTACCAAAAAGGTCGTTGACGATATCCTCTTCAAAGCAAAAGAAAAGTGTACACTAAAGGAGCATGGGATCAAGCCACCTTATCCCTTATGGATAGACTCGGTTCCATTCCCTGCAAAGTTCGAACAACCCACTCTCCAAACATACTCGGGGAAAGGTTCAGCCAGACAACACGTCATCCACTTCAAGATCCTAACAGGAGCAATTGTGGATCAAGATGCCCTCAAGATCCGTCTCTTTGCAAGTACCCTAAAAGGCACAACAATTGATTGGTACTCCACTCTGCCAGAAAATTCTATTCAAACTGGAACATGCTGGAGACACGCTTCCTGACACACTTCAAAGGTAAGGATCATCCTGTTACTATGGCACAACTCTACAGCCTAAAACAGGGAGAGAATGAGTCGGCATACAACTTCATTCACAAGTGGAAGGCAATGGCATACAAGTGCTCAGATGTACTGCCACAAGCGTCGCTAGTCGACATATGCCGTAACAACATGAGAGCAAGGATCCACTCCATGATCATCGGCAATAACTCAAAGAACTTGGGAGAACTCCTAGAAGCGTCTCTGGAGGCTAAAACGGTGATCAAATACCTCAATAGTCAGAAATCATCGAAGAAAGAGCCGACTACCATTACGACCTCAAAACCAAAGAAAAAGGAGGTTCTTAATGTACAAACCAAGTTAGCTCCTCAGCAACCAAAGAAAACAGAAAATAAAACTGCAGGTAAGAAACATGAACTCTCTGAGGCCTTCAAAGAACGAGTAGAGAAAAAATACCCGTTCGATGAAGATATTGAAGAAATCTTTGGAGCTCTTTTAGCAAATGGCGAACTCACCTTGCCAGACCCCAAAAGATCGGGAGATGTTGGCTAAACCAACGATCCTCGGTATTGTCCATATCCAGATGGTCTCGCATCCTCTCAATCAATGCTTCGTTGTGAGAAAGATCAACGAGATGTGGAAAAACAGAGTCATCACCTTTGACAAAAACTATGGGTCTGCCTCCGTCAACATGGTGTCATGTGGACAAACTTCAAAGTCACCAAAGGAGAAAAGCACGACCTCCTTCAAAGTGATAAAAATAAATCAAATGTCCCAAGAGTTGGTTCCTTATCCAACACTAGACAGCTAGATGGGTGCATCCCGATCTCCTTAAAGACAAAAATTGGGAGATTGTCAAAACAAAGCCAACTGCTCAACAGCGAAGGCAAGCCAGGAGACAACTCCACAAGCTTAGACAGCAGGAGAATGCTCAACCAAAACCAGAAGTCCTTGAAGAGGCAGAGACTTCCTCTACCACTTCATTAGGGGCAACAGAAAAGTCCCTTCCCAAGACCTCAAGGGTGGCAAGAAAATTCACCCATGGTGATTTCATGCCACCACAGCTAAGAAATGATGCTATGCAAGGGGCATCAAATTCTTACAACTCGGTAATTGGATTCTCCGTGGATGGATACGAGTCCAGTGACACCGCCAGTGGCACAAACGAGTGGGAGGACTCCCTTGAAACAGGATAACACCTCTTCAACAATGAATGGATTCCTGAATCTATCTTATGCCTGTAATCTAGTATAATCCCTTACAACCACAAGGATCCTGGTCCAATGATGAAGAAGACCAAGAGACTGTCCAAGAAAATGTTGTTGACCCAACACCCGCCGATGCTTCAATGGAACCCAACTATGTTGAACCACGAGGAGTAGACGAAGAAGAAGATTTGGCTCCCATGCCTGATCCTGAAGAATATGTGGGGATCTTGCAGCATCTTGCCATAGAGCAGGAGCAGGATCATACCAATCACCTTCAACACAATCAAGATCCAGCGCCGAAAGTCCTTGAAGATTTACAAGTACCTTCTCCGGTAACCCTGGAAAAGGAAGAAAACTGCTGGATCGATGATACTCTTTCATCCGAGGATGATACTAATTTCCAACAGTCTATTATGCGGGCATCTCCTATCGGGCAACCTGCAATGCAATAGCTCAAGATGATAGTGCCTCTGAAGCTTCATCTGCCGAAGACACATACTCTTAGACTACATCGGGTAGTATATCTTCCGAAGCTACATCTTCTCAGGTGACTTCCACTGAGATATCACATTCTCAGCCTTCGTCCCTTGAAACTGTGACATCAGAATTCACACCTCTTCTGACCAATCATCCTGAAGATGAAAAGCATACATCATTTCGGACCCCGTTTGGCGTGTATTGCTACACTGTCGTGCCATTTGGTCTGAAAAATGTTGGTGCAACATATCAAAAGGCTATGATGAAGATATTCCAAGATATGCAGCACAAAACAGTCAAATGTTACGTTGATGACCTCCCCGTTAGAAGCCGAAGAAAAGAAGACCATCTCAAAGATCTTCGAGAAGTCTTCCTCCGACTTCGCAAACACAAACCGCAGATGAATCCACTAAAATGCTTCTTTGGTGTATCATAGGGTAAGTTTCTCGGATTCATAGTTCGGAAAGTCGGAATAGAACTTGACCCCACCAAAGTCAAGGCTATCCTAAAAATGCCATCTCCAAGGACCCTATGAGAACTAAAAGGGCTTCAAGGAAGATTGGCATACATCCGACGGTTCATCTCCAAACTGTCAGGGAAGTGCCGTCCATTCTCTCGCATGATGAAAAAGGTGTGGACTTTGTTTGGGATGCTGAATGTGAAGGTGCATTTCAAGACATCAAAGCATACCTGACCAATCTTCCATGTTGGCTGCCCCCACAACTGGGAAACCATTCATCCTATACACAAGAGCTCTCGATTACTCTTTGGGCGCTTTACTCGCACAAGAAAACGTCGAAGGAAAAGAAGCTACTCTATATTACCTCAGTCGTTTGTTAGTAGGTGCAGAGCATCGCTACTCTCCAGTCGAAAAAGAATGCCTTGCAGTGATGTTCGCCGTACAAAAGGTACGTCACTACCTGCTGTCCAACATAGTCTACCTGATTTTGAGGATCAATCTTTTAAAGGTCCTTGTCATAAAAGCGGGTTCTCTCAACGCTCGACGGGAAATATGGTCCATCCTTCTGTCACAATTTGATATTAGATATGTACCACAAAAAGCAATCAAAGGTCAAACTCTAGCAAACTTTCTAGGAGAGCATCCATTGCCTAAGATTCTCCACTCAGGGATGATCTCCTAGAAGAATCTGTCTACACTGTGGAGATTTCCTCATCAGATGTTTCCTGGGACATGTACTTCGACGACGCAACCATGACAAATGAAAAAAGAAAGCTTATCTCGGGGGGGTGGCATCCTCTTTGTTAGTCCCAAAAAATACTTGATTCCACACGCTTTCTCGCTACTGGAACCATGTTCAAACAATGCAGCTAAGTACCAAGCCCTGATTATAGGATTGGAACTCACCCTCGAATCCGGTATCATCGTGCCGGAAGCTTTTGGGGACTCTCAATTGATCGTCAACCAGATGAATCAGAGATTCGAAGTCAGAAAGCCTGATTGTGATCGTCAACCAGATGAATCAGAGATTCGAAGTCAGAAAGCCTGATTGGTTGCCTTACTATGACAAGGCGCAATCGCTTTAACAAAAGCTTGACATCTGTCACATCAGCCACATCCCTAGAGGTGAAAACATCTGTGAAGATGCCCTAGCTGGACTTGCAGCGTCTATGGCAATCCAAGAAGGGGAAAACATGCAAATTACAGTGTGTCAAAGAAGGATTCTCCCTCCTCTTAACACATATCAAGCAGTTGTTGAATGCCACCAAGTGGTTAGAAGTCGGATATCCATCCTCAAACCTTCGATCGGTGACTAGAAGGATCCGTTCATTGCTTACACTATGTTCGGAATCCTACCTGAAGAACCAAAAGAGCGGGTAAGCATTCAAAGGCAAGCCCCAAAGTTTCATTTGGATATTCCTTCAAAAACAAGTTATAGAAAATCCTTCAATGGAGTACTTCTGCATTGCTTGTCGCAACAAGAGGCCGAAGAAACTCTCAAAGAAGTGCATGCTGGTCTTTGTGAAGCCCATCAGGCCAGTCCTAAACTCTACGATCATATAAAAAGGTTAGGTTATTATTGGCCTACCATGGTAGCTGACGCGATGCAATTTACTAAGCGCTGCCGACAATGCCAAGTTCATCGAGATTATGTCCACATGCCTCCAGAATGGCTACATCCTACAGCGATTTCATGGCCTTTTGAAGCTTGGTGTATGGACATCATAGGTCCTATCTCTCCCCCATCAAGCAAAGGTTATCCCTTCATCTTCGCCGCTACGGATTATTTCTCCAAGTGGTCAGAAGCATTTGCGCTCAGTGAAATGAAGATCTCATCAGTCCTTCAGTTCTTGCGCAACAATATTATTTGTCTTTTCGGCATACCTGAAATATTGGTCCAAGATAACGGGCCACAATTCTGGGATCACAGATTCTACAGGTTTTGCGACAAGTACAAAATCCAAAGCTGTCCTTCGACTCTATATAATCCGGCAGCGAATGGACAAGTAAAAGCCTTCAACAAGACACTCTGCAAAATTCTCAAGAAAATGGTCTCTAGTCACAAAAGAGCCCGGGGCGACAAACTACCAAAAGCTTTATGGGCCTATCGAACCACCGTTTGAGGACCAACCCATAGCACACCATTCTCATTAGTCTATAGATGCAAAGCTGATGTCCCTTTGGAAGTACAAATTCCTTCTTGAAGGGTATCTTTGCAAAATGACATGACGCAAGAAAGCAATATCAAATTGAGACTCCAAGAGCTAGAAACTTCGATGAGAGATGGCTCGAAGCTCTACAAAGCATTGAGCTTTACCAAGCACGCATGGCAAGATCTCTCGACAAGAAGGTCAGGCAACATGCCTATAAAAAGGGAGACTTGGTTCTTGTAGTAAAAAGGCCAATGGTTTTCGCCCACAAATCCAAAGGCAAGTTCGAACCAAAATGGGAGGGACCATTCGTCATCGACAAAGTCTTCTCCAACGGCGCATACGCTCTTCTAAACATGGAGGGCGACAAATGTATGCTGCCCACCAACGGCAAATTCTTGAAGCGGTATTATCCTTGAAAACGTTTTACACCGGGTCAGAGCGATGCCTACATGGCAATCGTCTATTCATAGGTACTTGCTCGTCAAACCCACTCCTTTTGGAATTTTCATCTTTATGTTGAAATTTCTAAAAATTCTCAAAACAATGTTCACTTTCATAGTTTCATTGTTCAAAAAAAAAAAAATTCCAAAAATCCAAGTTTAGGAGCCTCTTCCCGAACTTAACAAAAAATTTTGATCCTTGAATCCAAAATTCATTGTCTGAAATGAAAATCAAGACTCATGGATTCCACCCTAGTCCGCTTTGGCTTTTACCACAAAAGTCGGTTTTGAGTCAAAATTTATGACCCTCGTGTCTTTAAAAAAAAATGGTTTTTCAAAAAACAACAGGGAAGCGATGTGTAGTCAATACTCGTAAAACCCAAAAATCGGAAGGATGTGAACCCCATTTGATACTTCCAAAACCTCAAAATGCAAGGAAGCGACATCTCATCTATACTTGCAAAATTTCAAAAAAAAAAAAAAATAGTGGAGACGCTACATCCCAGTTGATATCCACAACCCAAATTTAAAAAAAAAAATCTCAAATTTCAAAAATCATGGGGAAATGACATTCAGTCGATACCTGTAAAACCGAATTTTTGAAAGAGTAGGGAAGCGACGTTTAGTTGATACTTGCATTCCAATCTGTGAGGAGGCGACATTCCATCGATACTCGCAACCAAATGAGCAAGGAGGCGGCATTCCATCGATACTTGCATTTTTAAAAACCAAAACCGGCTCTCATGTCTTAAAATCGGTCTCATGCCAAAAAAAAATATCAAAAACCCGGCTTTCAGGCCAACGAAACAAAACTTGGTTTTCAAAAAAAAAAAAAAAAAAAAAAACATAAAAAAAATTCGGCTTCCATGCCAAAAACAAGAAGCTGGCTTCTATGCCAAAAACAAATTTCGGCTTCCATGCCGCAAACAAATCACGGCATTCATGCCACAAAATTTCAGCTTTCATGCCATCTCAAATTTTGGCTCTCATGCTATAAACCCAAATTTTGGCTTTTATGCCACAAAATTTTGGCTTTTATGCCACAAAATTTTGGTTTTTATGCCATAAAAATTCGACTTTTATGTTATCTCAAAAATTCGGCTTTCATGCCATCTCAAAATCTAGCTTTCATCTGGCTTTCATGCCAAAACAATCATTTGACAAAAGATTTTCACAAAATGACAACCTTTTGATCAAATTTTCAAACAAATTTTCTCATCCAACTTTTGCTTATTTTCATCAAAAAGAATTTAAGTAAAAGGTATATAGAATACCAAAAATGTTTTTACATTGAGGTACCAAAGAGAAGAAGAAAAGAGTTTGTTACAAAAAATCAGGAGCTCAGTCTAACATGGTCTTCAACCAAAGATTCAACTCCTCAAGCAGACTCTTGGCCTTAGCCTCCAAAGCTTCCAAGCCACGCTTCTTCAAAATCTTTCCATAAAACGCGGCAGAGCGCCGCAACCCATCTTCAGTACGAGGTAGTTCTTCCCAGAGAATTTGCCACTGTTCATATTCCTGAGTCTTCCTCCGAAGATTGCCATTGGCCTCTTCAACCTGGCGAATCAAAGTCCCTTCTCTAGCACGAGCTTCCACAATCGCGGTCCATTTGGCAGCAGCTTGTTCCTCGAACAGCTTGAGACACTGCCTCGCCTCGATGACCTCCCTATCAAGACGGCGCAAGTCTTGTGTCAGCTCGATGATAGCCGACTCGATGACATTCCTCTCTCGAACAAACTGCTTCCGAGTCTGCGAGATCTCATCCAATTCAGATTTGACCTCGCCGGAAGGCTTCAAAAATATCTCATTAAAGAAGTCACCATTTGGGAAGCTCTTGGTCTCAGTCCACTTGTTGCCCAAAGCAATGACTTCATCAACAAAAGCCTTTGCACTTACAATGTCCAGGCCGACCTCTTTGCTATTAACAAGAATATCCTGCACATGCTTGATCATACCGAAGCCAGCTTCCAGGTGGCCAAAAGAAAGAGTTTCTACCCATGAGCTCAAGACGCTCTTCAACACTTTCTTCGCATACTAAAAAGATGAACCAGATGAAGGCGACTGCCCGTGTCATGCCCTACAGGGGGAGTAATCACCAAACTCTTTCCAATCGAAGACACCGGCGAAGGAATCTCCTCAGAAGGTTCTACCCCTGTCGCATTGAAACTGGTAGAAGAAGTTCGTCCTTCTGGATCAGCTGCAGGCATCCCCTGCTCTGGCCTTAACGAAGACGGAGGAACTTCCCCTGTTACCTCACAACCTGCAAGCAAAAAAAAAAAAGAGGTATGAGTACAGTCCTGAAAAAAAATCATTATCATCAGAGTTATTACTAAAGTACCTTCTTCGACGACTGGCGAAATACTTTCTGCCTCCATGAGCTTATCTAAAGCATCGTCAATGGTTGCATCCATGGATGGCTCGAAGTCGTTAGAATCCTTTGGCAAGAAAAAATATATGTCAGCAAATGGCAGCAAAGAAAAAGAACAAAAGAGGTAAAAGCAAAAGAAAATCACACCAGGTGGAGATTCAGACGTCCCTCGGTTCTTCTTCAGATGCCACAATTGGATCCGTCACTGCTTCATCGGTCGGAATCTCAGGCATCACCAAATCCTCATCCTCTGCTAAAAAACCGGGGGGAGAAGGCAAATCAAAACAAGAAAATCTCAATAAATGAGAAGGAAAGAGAAAAAGGAAGAATCAAACCTTCACCAACGGTATCTTCTTCTCAGCTCCTCTTTTCTGGAGGCTCATCAACGTCCCCTGACACCTCTTCAACAATCGTAAGAGGGACTTCCAAATCAGGAGAGTCCTCATGCCGTCTTTTATTTCGACGCAACCCTCTCTTCCTCTTACTTCTATGGATCGGTTTGCTTGAAGTACCCTCCCCACTGTCAAAGTGAGGACTTTCACTAGACTCCTCATTGGATGGTCTCCTTTTCTCAATGGACCCCATGGAAGCCTTCAATCATTCCGCTTGCATCCAAGCATCGATCTTGGCCTCCTCCTCCTCTAGCTGTTTCAAGACCAAACCAGATATCTCTTGTGCAGCTCCTGATCTGATGATGTCCTGCCCATCGAGAAAGCTTATCTTATGCTTCTCTCCAGAAAGGAAAGCCAGAACTTCCTCTCATCGGACGTCATCTGATCTGCCAAGGCCCTTCCCAAGAGATTGCTTGACTTCGAGCTCCTTCTTGGAAAGCCCCTGGTACACTAAAAAGCTGTCCATGAACCATTTCATGAAGCCAGCAGTCCGGAAAGTGGGTAACTCGGGATAGGAAATCATGGCGGTAGTGTCCTCCGCACTATAAAAGGCCCATGCATTCCTCCCGTCCTGCAAACCTCCAAAAAGCTTCACCATGCTCGAAGGCGCTCCAACAACGCCTTGAGAGAAGCCCAACTGCAGCGCAAAATGTGAGGGAACATACGACTGGATGTCGACGAAAAGATGTCTGCGATACACCATCGTACCAACACGTATGTTAAAAAGCCACCTCTTTTATGCGTTTGTCAGAGAATAGTGTCTCCCCGACCCTACCCTCGTGGAATCACGAGAAACACCGAAATCAAAAGCCTTCTTCCGCAAATCTGTAGAAAGCTTCACTGAAGATTGCCCAATCTTGACGTCCGTGAACTGTTGGATCCTCAAACGGGCAGATAAAAAAGATTAAAAAATGGCTTTCCCCCTAGCCAATCGAATCATAAAAGGGTCATCATCCTGTGCAATTCCCAATCGATGGAAGCCGGGACAGTGGTACACATACCACGAATAGAAAATATGGGCTGAAAATACCCTATTCATAGGAGCCCAAGCCAAACCTGAAAAGCAGCAACCTGTAGTTCTGTTCACAAATAGGAGTAAAGGGCAAGCACCAAAGCCAACCGCTCTCCGAATGCCATCCGACAAGCCGGAAAAATACAATGTGGCCTGATGTGCGTTCCATCTCCTCCAGCAAAAACAGCCTTACCCAGCCAATAAGTGAGGTAAACAGCAAGATCCCTCCGTAGCGCAATGTCAGAACAAATGGCACTTATGTTCGCAAAAAAGTCCTTCAAGTCTTCTCGCGTCTCAGAAATCTTCTTCGAACCCGGATTCTTAGCTCTGGCTTCCCGGGTCGGGCTATCAGAAGAGTCCCTGTTGTCAAAGAAGTTGGAGAAAAAAGAGCTAAAATCACTCCAGGTACTAGACCTAACTTTCGAACCCTCCTTCTCCTTCAAAAAATCATAGAAGGTGACAAGCTGAAAGTATAAAAGCCTAAATTCCTCAGACTGCTCCTCAAGGACGTTGTCAATAACCATGAACTCCTCATAGAGTTTGTCGAGGATAGGCAGCCCCGTGATGGCACTCAATTCCTTCAAAGAAAAACCAATTTCATCATTCATAACAATGAAGGTGTTGGTTTGTGGAAGGAACAACTCCAACATAGCCATGAAGGCTTCATCGAAGAAAACTACAATTTGCCGAAAAGCGCAAACCGCATCAAAAATCTCTGCCTCCTTCAGAATGGCCCCACCAACTCACAGTGTGTGATCAGTCCATGATACTCAACTTGAGTCAGCACTGAAACGGCCATGAAGTCAAAGAAGCTTCACCCAATTGCTGTCGTCACCCTGGAAAATGCCAAGGCCCACTGGTCTCAAATCGACCGACGGATGATCAGAACCTTGGTAGCCGCTGGCCGGCATCAACATGTCCATAGGACAGGGGACTTCTCTGCATAACCAGAAGGACTGCCAACAAAAACCCTGGTCTTGATCACATTAGTCCTCTTCACCCAGCTTGGAGGATCTTCCCTCTTAGGGCATGTGGGAGAAAGACTCATGATCGAGATAGTGCAATGAAAGTCAACCGGGTAGAAATAGTTCTCTCCTCACCATCTACCGTGTAAGAGAACTGAAAACATCTTCTTTGGTACGTCAAGTCGTCAGGGACTACATCACCAAAGAAAAAGGTACACTTGGGCACAATGCTCTGGTCGTCCGTGACCCAAGGACAGCTGCTTACCACAATCCTGTAAAATTCCTCATTATCCTACCTCTACATGGAGAAGAAGAAGAGTTTCTCATCATCCTACCTTTACATGGAGTATTATTGATGGAAAAGGAAACTTACTTGAAGCCATTGATGGAGAAGAAGAAGAACAAGTTTGAAGATCCTTGAAGAAGAAAAGCTCTTGATCTTGGAGCACTCTTGAAGACTTTTGCATAAAGAAAGCAATAAGAGCAGCAGATCCAACCTCCCCTTGCTTTTATAAAAGAGAGCAAACCAAAAGAGGAAACAAGGAGAAAAGCTAAGAGGTAAGTGCTAAAAATTAGCAACTTTTCCAAAAGAAAGGAGATTTGAGTTATTCTCTCCTAAAGAGAAGATTCTTGGAGAAATTCTCTCCAAAAGGAAAGGGAAGAAGAGTTATTCTCTCCCAAAGAAAAATACTTTGAGAAAATCTCTCCCAAAAGAAAGAAAACTTGAGAGATGTTAGAATCACACGATCACTGAGAGGGGGGGTGAATCAATGATGTCTCAGTACTTTTTACTTGAATATAAAAAAGTCAAAATAATCAAAGCAGTAAAACAATAATCAAGCAACCACAGGAACACAAGGTTTTAACGTGGTTCACCCAAAGGCTACGTCCACGGTGCAACGACTACCCGGACACCAATCCGAGGCTACTCTTACTGATTAGTTCTGAAGCTTCAACTTCAAGGAACACCCATCCCTGATTCAGATAGCACCCACTATCTAGGAAGCAACAACTCCCTTTACAATTCATCTGCACCAACAAACGGGATCACCAAACCCCAACACCAAGCACCCACTTGATGTTTTACAATGATTAGAGAAGAACCCTTTATAGAAATTCCTTTCTACAATCTCTCACTCTCAATCCCATACAAATCAGATTTTTAATAAACATGAATTGAGAAATACTTATCAAAAGGAACTACTGATGAAGAACCATCTTCTTGATGCAGAGTTTCTTCTTGACTTGCTGTAAAGAATCACACCAGTATCTCCTTGTAAGCTCACACACCCTCACAATACTTCTCTCTTTCTGTGTGTGTATTTTCAAAGATCCCTAGCATGCCTTTTTATAGGATTTGCCAACCCTAATTCGTGATTGCAAAAAGGCTAGGAGAGGTTTTGGAAACTCCTTCAAGGATAGGAAGAGATCCCCTGTTTTTTCTCGCGCAAGTTTCTGTTTTGAGAACTCCTTCAAGGATTGGAAGAGATCCCCTATTTTTTCTCACGCAAGTTTCTGTTTTGAGCTCTGCGCTTGACCGACCTCAATGCTTGAACAAGCTCTGCGCTTCGCCGAACTGAGCTGTCATGGTCGAGCTCAGTGCTTTTACTGAGCTCCGTGCTTTTACCGAGCTCCGTGCTTTTACCGAGCTCATGTCTTCCTTGTTATCGAGCTCATCATGTCTTCCTTGTTACCGAGCTCAACGCTTGACGCTTTGACCGGGCTCAACGCTTGACGCTTTAAGGCATTCGTTACCGTGCTGAGGCATTCGGTATTATACTTGTGTGACAATGTGTTGACAATAATTCCAACACTATGTTGACAATAATTCCAACACAAAACCGAGCTTCAAACCTCAAACTCTCTTCAAAATCCAACAATCTCCCCCTTTGGAATTGTTGGCAACACTTGGAACATGTTGACTTTCACAGTGCTTGCAAACAAGTTTCTGTTCTGTTCTGAACTACTGTAGCAAGTCTTCTTGGTAGCTTCTAATCACCTCAACCAATCACCCCTTAAAACTTACAGACTCCCCCTGAACAACATGTTCTTACAATTTATTCTCCCCCTTTGACAACAATCTCAAAAGGACTTGCTTAGGAGCAAAAGAAATAGCAATAATGCGTGCTCCCCCTAACAAGAAGGTCTCCTAATGCTTGGGAGAGTGAGTGACTCCCAATTTCTTGCGAAGATACTCAAAGACTTCCTTTGGTAGAGGCTTTGTGAAGATATCAGCCACTTGTTCACTGGTTGGAACATATTCCAATTTTACCTCACCGTCAGCAACCTTTTCTTTGAGAAAGTGATAGCGTATGGCAACATGCTTTGTGCGGGAGTGCTGGACAGAGTTCTTGGAGATATGAATGGCACTTATGTTGTCGCATAAGATTGGCGTAGGATCTCTCGTCTGAACACCAAGATATGAGAGCATTTGACGCATCCACAGGACTTGGGTACAACAAGTTGCTGCTGCTATGTACTCTGCTTCCGCTATAGAAAGAGATACTGAATCTTGCTTCTTGCCGTGCCAAGCCACCAATCTTTCACCTAGATAGAATGCACCTCTACTTGTGCTTTTGCGGTCATCTACACATCCAGCCCAGTCAACATCAGAATATGCAATGAGAGTGAATGGGATACCATATGCCAAGCTCCAAGGTACCCTTGAGATACCGAAATATCCTCTTCACTGCTGTAAGGTGCTCTTCTGTTAGTGAAGACTGAAATCTGGCCACCATACACACCGCCTGTAGAATGTCTGGTCTTGTAGCCATCAAATAGAGCGAGCTCCCTATCATTGATCGATAAGTGGTGTGATCAACTGATGGAGCCTTGTCGTCTTTGCTTAGCTTTGTGTTCGTGGACATAGGCGTGCTCACTGGCTTTCTGTCTTCCATGTTAAACCGTTTCAGCATCTCCTTGATGTACTTCAATTGTGATATGAAGATACCATGCTTCAGCTGCTGCACTTGGAGACCAAGGAAGAAACTCAGCTCCCCAAGCATGGACATCTAAAATTCACACTTTATCTCTTCAGCCAAAATTATGCACAACTCTTCGTCGTTGCCGCCAAAGATAATGTCATCGACATTAACTCTAACAACTAGTTGGTTACCTTGTTCTGTTTTGACATAGAGATTGCTATCAACTAGTCCTTTGCCGAAACCAATCTTGCGAAGATAACTATCCAGCCCTGCATACCAGGCCCTCGGTGCTTGTTTCAGGCAATATAGAGCCTTCCTTAACTTACACACCAGGTCTGAACTTTCTTTGTTTCTTGAATGGCTGGTTAGACTTCACAAACCTATTCACATGTATAGTCTCTTTCCTAGGCTGGGTTTGGGGCTTCACAGCCTTAGGGGGTACAGTAGATTGGTTCACAAACTTAGGGGGCGCTGTTGTCTTTTCTGGAGGTGCAACCTTGGAGGATTCTCCGGTCTCAAATCCTAAACCGAATCTGATGTGGGGAGGCCCTTGAACTTTTAGCAGGTTGTTTAGCTTCATTGTTCCATTGATCACTTGGAGCACTTTGAGCTTTTGATTAAGTTTTATATTTTCAGCCCTTGCTTCAAGGATTTCATTTTCAAGTTTCACAATCTCCTCAGCTTTGGTACTGATTTGGTTTTCTAGGACTTCTATGGTCCTCTTAAATTCTTCTACTTGAGTTTTTAAAACAATAACAGTGCTTTCAAATTCATGGAGGAGTTTCAGATTTTTCTTACCGGACTTTCGCTCCAAGCTCAGTTCTTCAAGTGCGGCTATAAGTTCTCCTTCAAGATTGACCTCCGCCTCATCTTCCTCTGCTTCCAGTTCTTGCTCCTCTTCCTCTTCAACAGTGACCATGAAGAGAGCTTCAGTTGACTCGGCTGAGTGGTCATCGTCTGAACTTTCAGACGCATTGTCGGTGTACTGGCTGATGAAGCTTTTGGTCTTACCCTTTTTGTTGTAGCTTTTCTTCCATTGACTCTTATCAGAATTAGAGTCGTTGTCGTCATCCTTAAGGGGACACTTCATTGCAAAGTGTTCAAAACCTCCACAGTTGAAGCACTTAAAGGGTAGCTTCCCTTTGTACTTGCCTTTGCTGCCCTTTTTCAACTTTCTTACAAATTGGGCCTCAAGCTCATCATCATCAGAATTATCAACTAGATCAGTGTCCTTTTCCTTCTTTATTACCTTGAAAGCCGCCTCTCTGTCAGATGAGGATGTCTTGCCTATGCGCATCTCATATGCAGTAAGTGATCCATGCAGCTCTTCCATGGAAAACACATTCAGGTCCTTGGCTTTTTCAATGGCAGAGACTTTTGAATCGAACCGGGGATGAAGCGATCTTGGAACCTTTTTGATGATGACCGGTTCTTTGATTTCCTCCCCCAGTCCGGGATGGCATTGACCCGCAGCATATAGGAGTCAACATTCTCATTGTCCTCCATGCGAAGAGACTCGAATTATGAGCGATGAGTCTGCAACTTCTCCTCCTTGATTTTGTCATCACCTTCATGAATATTTTGCAACTTGTCCCACACTTCTTTTGCGGTCGCATGTCATGACTTTGACAAGCTCACTGTCGACAAGGCCACTATAGAGAGCGTTTTGAGCCTTGGAGTCGTTGTCTGCTGGCTTCTTTGTTGCAGCATCAGTGGGTGTGATAGAAGCGTTGTAGCCAACTCTTACAGCCTCCCAAACATCATAGCCAAGTGACTTAATGTAAGCCTGCATCCTTAGCTTCCAGAAGGAGTAGTTAGTACCATCAAACAATGGTGCTTTCGTGTTCCCAATATTGGACCTCAGCGTGTTAATGCTTGCTAAAGGAACCTCGCTCTGATACCAATTGTTAGAATCACACGATCGCTGAGACGGGGGGTGAATCAGTGATGTCTCAATACTTTTTACTTGAATATAAAAAAGTCCAAATAATCAAATCAGTAAAACAATAATCAAGCAACCACAGGAACACAAGGTTTTAACGTGGTTCACCCAAAGGCTACGTCCACGGTACGACTATCCGGACACCAATCCGAGGCTAGTCTTACTGATTAGTTCTGAAGCTTCAACTTCAAAGAGCACCCACCCCTGATTCAAATAGCACCCACTATCTAGGAAGCAACAACTCCCTTTACAATTCGTCTGCACCAACAAATGGGATCACCAAACCCCAACACCAAGCACCCACTTGATGTTTTACAATGATTAGAGAAGAACCCTTTATAGAAATTCCTTTCTACAATCTCTCACTCTCAATCCCATACAATCAGATTTTTAATAAACATGAATTGAGAAATACTTATTTAAAGGAACTACTGATGAAGAACCTGTTAGGAATTTTGTGTATTGCAATTTGATGGATGCATTATCATCTTAGCATCATTTGAATTTTCACACATGCATTGATTTAAGAAAACTTGAAATCTTGATTTTCTCATGCATTGTTTTTAAATCTTGTAAATCATATGATTTATGCATGTTTTGTTTTTAATCTTGGATGCAGTTTATTTTGAAAAGAAGTTTTATAAATCAAGCTAGCCAATGGTTTTAAATGTTTCAAATCATTTTTGGCTTTGTATGTTTCATGATTTTAGAAGAACTTAGATTGAATTAAAATCATGATTCCAAGCTTGATTTAATGGCCCAAAGTTTCCCACAAGAAATATTCTATGAAAATGCAATTTTTTAAGGGAAATTAGTCCCCAGGCCAGTCAACCCGCAGTGTACCAGGTCGACCTGGCCATGGACTCGGTTAACCTGCCACACTGCAGGTCGACCGGGAAAAGAGCAATTGCAGATTTTTCTCAAACGGTCAGATTTATGACCGTTGAGCCTGGGTCGAACGAGCCATGTACCAGGTCGACCGGGGACACGTCAAAAGTCACTTTTTGACTATAAATTGAGGTTCATTCCCATGAGAAAATGGTTGAACATTTTAGTCTTCTTTGAGGTGTTTGGAGGCAAGAGAAAGGGGAATGAAGTAGGAGAGACCAAGGGGTCATTAGTAAAGCTAAAGCTTGGATTAATGAAGTTAAATCTCTAAGTAAGCTTTACTTTTATTAATCATATGTTATATGCTTTGTTTAAATTATTGGTAAATGATTTTTAGCATGATAACTATGATGTGTTGAATCCATTCTTCATTAATCTTTGATCTAAGTTGGATTGGATTCTTCACCCTTGATTTCAAACCAAGTTTGTTTTATAACTTTATAAAACATGTTTTGTCAAATCCTTCGATTTCTTTTATGACATGTTTCATTTACTTGGTTGAATCATATTGTTGTTTTCATTCATTTCAACCTTAGTTAAACTTTTGTTTTTGAAAACAACATTGCACATGCATCACATGTTTAGTCTTAAATAGTTTCATACAACTTGTGAACCTTGATTTTTATATCATCAAGAAGTTAATATTTATACATGTGATTTGCATTTCACTTCAATCAAATCTTTTGTGTGCCTTAAACTTTTAAATGCATTAAGCAAATATTGATTGGGCTTAATTTTAACTTGATTGAAGTTATCACACACACACATCATGAACATACACCTTTGCATTCATATAGTGTTTGTGTGAGTTAGTTTTTCAATTTCATATCCGCCTAATTAAGAGGCATTGTAATTGAGCTTAATTGTATTCTCTTAGAGTGTTCTGTGAAGACACTACCTTGAGAGAAAATCTTTTTATTGTAAAGGTTATTGCTTAGCCTAAGAAAAGCATTGTGTAAAGGTTATTGCTTAGCCTAGAAAAGCATTTTGTATAGGTTGTTGTTAAGCCTAGAAAAACAACATTGTTAGGTTATTGCTTAGCCTTGGAAAGCATATTGTAGAGGTTATTGCTTAACCTTTTTCAAAAGCATAAATAGTGGAAATCCGGTGGGGTGTTGGATCACAAGCCGGTAGTGGATGTAGGCATTGAGGCGGAACCACTATAAATCTCTGTGTGATGATATATGCTGGTGGTGATTGCTCTTATTAGCTTCCGCATCTTGTTTGGTAAATCATCATATGTGACTAGCTGTTTTTAAGAAATTAAAATTGGCCTTAATCAGTCATTAAGTGTAGATCACCCTATTCACCACCACCCCCCCCCCCCCCCCTCCCTCTAGGGTTAGGATCCCGGACTTACAAAACCATCTTCTTGATGCAGAGTTTCTTCTTGACTTGCTGTAAAGAATCACACCAGTATCTCCTTGTAAGCTCACACACCCTCACAATACTTCTCTCTTTCTGTGTGTGTATTTTCAAAGATCCCTAGCATGCCTTTTTATAGGATTTGCCAACCCTAATTCGTGATTGCAAAAAGGCCAGGAGAGGTTTTGGAAACTCCTTCAAGGATAGGAAGAGATCCCCTGTTTTTTTCTCGCGCAAGTTTCTGTTTTGAGAACTCCTTCAAGGATTGGAAGAGATCCCCTGTTTTTTCTCGCGCAAGTTTCTGTTTTGAGCTCTGTGCTTGACCGATCTCAGTGCTTGAACGAGCTCTGCGCTTGATTCTTCTTTGAGCTCTGCACTTCGCCGAACTGAGCTGTCATGGCCAAGCTCAGTGCTTTTACCGAGCTCAGCGCTTTTACTGAGCTCCGTGCTTTTACCGAGCTCCGTGCTTTTACTGAGCTCATGTCTTCCTTGTTATCGAGCTCATCATGTCTTCCTTGTTACCGAGCTCATCATGTCTTCCTTGTTACCGAGCTCATGTCTTCCTTGTTACCGAGCTCATGTCTTCCTTGTTACTGAGCTCAACGCTTGACGCTTTGACCGGGCTCAACGCTTGACGCTTTAAGGCATTCGTTACCGTGATGAGGCATTTGTTACCGTGCTGAGGCATTCGGTATTATACTTGTGTGACAATGTGTTGACAATAATTCCAACACTCTATTGACAATAATTCCAACACAAAACCGAGCTTCAAACCTCAAACTCTATTCAAAATCCAACAGAGAGATTCTCTCCAAAGTAAGGATATTTTGAGATATTCTCTACCCAAAGGAGATACGTGAGATCTAAACCATCTCTAAAGCTTAAGATCCCATGGGTTAGCCCACATGAGCCAGGTTTGACCACCTAGGCACTAAAAGAGGCTAAAGTCAACGAAAAATTGCTCTTACCAAGAGCATACAAAAATGGATCCATGCCTTTTTTGAGTTGATTGGACCATACAAAAAAATACAAACCTCATGTGTTCCCAAAAATTCAAACCATCCAACCTCATATACCAAATTAAGCCAAAACCTTGAAATTAACATTCCATAAAAAACCAAACCATGGTCCCCCTAGCTTGCCACATATAGCTTGTTAGGTTACAAGGCCGAAACCAACAACCAAAACCAAATTTGACTCCCCAACCTACCACATACAACTTGTTGGGTCACAAGGTCAAAATCAAAAATCAAACATCGACCCTCTAACCTGCCACATACAGCTTGCTAGGTCACAAGGTCAAAAACCAAAAAAAAACCCTTCTTGACCGCCTAATGTGCCACATAAAGGCCTTAGGTTCACAAGGTCAAAAAGAAAAACCCAAATCCAAATCCCTCATGTCATTTTCAAAACTTTGCCTTAAGATGGTACGTGCTCTCTTTCACTACCATAAAGTCCCCTTGGAAACACAAAAGGATACCTTACCAAAAGAAAACCACACAAAGACTCTTGGTCAAGTCAAAAGTTCTCCTTTAAACTTCTCTTAGAGGCACATCGACTCCAAAAGATATGCAACTCGTCGTTGTACCTCGAAGGGGCATCTGTTGATAACAAAAATGTCACTTTGCCTCTTCACACATTCTCAACATCAAAAAGCCACATGGAGCCGCATCCTACTACAAACAGGCAATGCTGCTTCAAGCATCAAATCTTGTCAAAATAAAAATAAAAAAAAAACTGCAAGATCCTTCAAAACAGCCAAAAGAAGAGTATACATGAAGTTTCGAGCCATTCCAGCATCATTTGACCTAACTTCACTCCTCCGGCAGGTGAACAGACGCCCCTAGCGGGGATAGCGTCGAAGACATCAAAACTTCAATTAGAGCCTACGGATGGTCCCAAAATACCTCCAAAAAGCCCCATGTCAAATTTCAAGTCAAACCGACAATGTTTAACCTCCATAAACTCTCGAGCAATAAAATCAAGCATCTCGGTCAGGAAATCCACCGAGGTCATCATTCATCAAACAGAGCACATGGGTGGCTTCAACATTCTTCCAAAGGGTTACACGTCAAATTTCAGGTAATTCCGACGACGTTTGACTCGACTTTGACGCTCAAAATCAAAATCAAGCCTCCTAGCGGCGAAGCTTCCCAAGACCATGAAATCCAAATCGGAGCTAATGGATCGTCTCAGAGTGACTCCAATAGGCTTCCCGTCAAATTCCAGGTCAATCGGACATCGGTTGACCACACATCAAAGCGCGGCATCTCCCTCGCGGCAAAATCAAGTCTACTAGCGACTGGACCCCACACGGCTTCAAAACTCAAACAAAAGCCCATGATTGCTCCTATTTATTGCTCAGGAGGCTTCACTTCAAATTTCAGGGCATTCCGACATCGTTTGACCTAGTTCAGCTTCTGACGGCAAATCAGCAGCTCTGCGCTACAAAGTCTATGGCTTTCCCGAAAAGATCGGAAACTTTGCTCTCCGATATGTAAGGCTTCTCTTCAAGTTTTCTGCAGGGAAATCGGGCCAAAACATGTACAAAAATATCAAAAACATATCAAAGCAAAACGGAATCGAAAAATCGGAGAAACGGCCAAAAAATGGCGACCAAATAGGAAAAACTCCCCCATGGTCGCTGGCGACCCTAGAAATCCGAGTCACCGGATTTTCGCCGATTGACCATTTTTTTGTCCCTTTTCGTGTTTCGAGTTGTCCGACCACTGTGATTTTCCAAAATTCTGACATTTGAAGCTTGCAATCCGTCGATCTTCACCAACATTTTGGATCCGCTATCAAAAGCATGAAATCATCACTGATCGCTCCAAGATTGCCAATCAACTAACCAAGAAAATGGGATTTCTGCCCGATCAATCGAGAAATTCACAGGACAGATGTTACCGGCCTGCTGGTATCAATTAGTCTCTGAAGTTGCATCGCCATCTGACATCAAACAACATGTGGATCCATCGGCGATCATCATAGGAAAAATCCCAAATGATGCAGCACGGACCGTGACTCTTCAAATGCCCCGGCAACCACTTAATGTTGTTAATTTACCCATTTTATGACAAATAATTGCGGTCATTAACCCATTATTTTGGACGTCCCAATCAGAATCAAGCAAATGAGTGTTACAAATCAAAGCAATCATGGCATTAAAACCAAGAAACTCCTCTCATCATGGAGATTAAAGGAGATTAAATGCCCATCATTCTCCATCGGCCAATCAAAATCCAAGAAAAAGGAGTTACAAAATCATGAAATAAAAAACTTGTAAATCCTCCTCATCATGGAGCATCAATGCCATCAATGCTCATAAACCACCCCGTGGCTACTAAAAGCCTATAAAAAGGGGGTCGTTCCAAGAAGAAAACAATCTGAAGAATCTAGAATCCAAGAGAGAAATCTCAAAGAAGAAAATTCGCAAAGAAGCTCTGCAACTTTGAAGAAACTCTACTGCAACAAGCACCACAAGGTGATTCAAGTCCCTTGGGGGCCACTCCCCCAAGGCAAGGCCTTCTCTTCTCCTATTCAACATGGCCTAGACATGGCTTTTCAGCACTTCTACTCAGTTTTTTATTGGATATAGGACCTCCCCTTGGTCTTTATGCTCTAAAAATCTGAAGTCCAGGCCAAGTTAGAAGAACCAAAGCATCTTACGTTCTAATTTGAGGGACAATGGCGAAGTCCATACATGACTTGCAACTGTCAATCTGAATGAGTCCCCGCAATCTCCTAAGAAGTCAGAATTCCTTTTCTCACTTTTCTATTTTATTTTGTATTTTTTCTAAAGAAACAAAAAAAATCACAATTCTTGTCTTTCATTATTGATGAGATTTGTAAATTGCCTTTCATGGCAAAAAATGTCAAACTCCAACCCAAGATTAATCTGATTAGTGTATTCTTAGTGTGTGCTTAGTTATAAGTGGGTTTAGTTACCGTTGGGTTAGAATATAATTAGTTTTAGTCCTAGACATAGCTTTGGGAATTTTGAGAACGTTTTATGTTAGTTAGACACACTCAGAAAGGCCTGAGTGTACGAGCAAGCTTGGGAGGATCGTGATGGTTTTTGTGTTAATCGTGATTTTGATTCCGTTTGAATGGATTTATGATTGTCTACAACTTTCGTGTTTAGCCCGTCTACGTTTGAAGCCCAGAAACCCAAATTTTGGCCCGAAAAGGGGTAAAATTGTCTTTTCACACCCAAATCTGGACACACATTTCGAAATCTCAAAACCATGTCAAAAATATACTTTTTGGAAACTAAATATTTCAAGGATCATTTTATCCTTCTTCGTCGACTTCATCCGAGGCCCACAAGATCATGTTTTCATCCATGCAAGAATTGGCACTATTGGGCCCCATTTGCAAGTTACTTAATCACTTTCCCCTTTCTCCCTCCTTCCATTTCCAAAATCCCTGCAACCCTAAGAGACCCAAGCTCAAGAAGAAAACCTTTTTCCTCTTCACTTTCTTCTCTTGTACACCAAGCTAGAGATCTCCAAATGGAAATCTAACACTACCATTTTCTTCCTCCCATCCCAAGCTTTCTTTTGACACTATTTTCTTAGGGTTTCAAGTTGGGCAAGCTAGCTATTTTCTTCCTTGCTTCTTGTTTGGGCATCTCTAGGTAAGAGCTCCAACCCATTCTCTTCAATGGAACTCTTTTGACTCCTAAGGATCTTGATTTTCTATCTTTTAACACCCATTTCGAAATGGGTTCCTTCTTTGCATCTTTGTGTGAGTTTTGAATGGTTTTTCATAGGTTTTTTGTAGTTCTTGGCTAGCTCTTGGATTAGTGTGCTTGAAGGAGAAGTTTTGTTTAGCATTTGGGCAAGGCAAGTAATCTCTTTGGGTTTAATGTTGCATGTGTGTTTGTGGATTACTTTGTTGTTCTTGAGATTCTATTTTTTGTTGTAAGCCCTTATTTCATTAAAACTTTGAAATTCTTGTCTTGACGAGAAATGGAAATTTAGTGTTTAGATTAGTTGTGAATGTGAATGGTTTTGAAATGTTGATTTATCTCTTGGAGAGCATAATGGCTCAGGGAAGTGCAGGTACTTCAAAAATGAGAAGAAGAGGAGAAGAAATGTGAAAATCTGACTTGAAAAGCACTGCCCGTGCATGGCGGTCAGCCCGGCGGTCAGCTGACGGTTAGCCGCTACACCCCACTTCAGCTAACCGTGAGCCAACCAAATTGTGCGGTTCCTTTTCCGGAAGCCTGCATCTCAGCGGTCAGCTGGCGGTTAGCCGTCACATTCCACCTCGGCTAACCGCGAGCCAATCGAAATTGGCGGTTTCATTTCCAGAAACCTACTTTCCAGCGGTCAGCTTGTCGGTCAGCTGGCAGCTAGCTGCCACATCCCACCTGCGGCTAGCCGACAGGTGACCGTGAGCTGACCGAAATTGGAAAATGTCCTGTTTTTGAAGAATTTTTGTAAGAGTGAAAACCAGAACATGTTAAGGGACCTTTAGCCGATATTGTACACTTGATAACCTGAAATGTCTTTTAACTTCAAGGGCACCGATTCTCTTTTAAATTCCAACATTTGGGTCTCAACTATACAAGTGTCAACTAGAGGTCCTTACATATGCTTGATAGACCTTGCGCTCATATTTTAGTTTTGATACAATAAGTATCATCGTGCACTTGTTTTGAAATTCAAGATAAGCTCGTTTGTTTCGAGGAATCAAAGGGGATCACTTTATAAGCTTGTATGCATATTAATTATGCCTTTGCTAGTCGTGTCATGTCTCGTTTCGAAAAGTGATTCCTTCCCTTTGTTTCAATCGGTTAAAATGTGTTTCGCGTGTTTTGTGCATTCATGAATCCAAGTGAGCATCACTGAGCTTGGACTGCCCTTTTAGTCTGATCCACTATCTGAGGGTCCTTAAACATGTGGGTTTTATTACACATCGTGCGTGTCCAGTTCTGTGGCCGAAATCCCGTATTTGTGGGAAACATGTCTTGTGTATACTATGTATATCGTGCTTGTCGTGCGTGCTTGCTCTTTTCATTATATATGATAGAGAAAGGATGGGCTCCTTGTGGATTTACTATTCATGATATAATTATGTATTCATGCTAGTCTTGTTTCGTAATTTCGAGATGTACTTCTGTTAAGTGTTTGTTTCAAACTCAGCAACACTTGTTTAGTATTATTCTTTAAACGTCTATTGTTCCATGCTCATGCCTAAATTGATTACCTGCCAAACCGTTGTGTTTGATACTTGTTATTTTGGTTCCCAGGTGCAGGAGGCATTGCCTTCGAGGAGGAGTGCCCGGAGGAGGCTGTTGAGCCAACCCCAGCTCGTGAGTGGCAGCCCGACGACGTCATCTAGACGTCGGGCGGGATCTTGAGTTTCGATTCATTATTTTGGGTTCCGTATATTTTTGGTATTGTATTGGCCTTTTGTTGGCCTCTTATTTGGGATGTAACAAACTTAACATACTTTTGATTAATCTTGTAACTTGAACAATGATGGGAATGTCGGTTTATATTTCCTACTTATGATATCTTAGTCTTGATGTTATTTTACCCGTTCACTTGAATGAACTGTTAAACATGACTTGTTGTGATGTGATTTGCTACACGCTTCCGCATACTTGATCATGTGAGCTAGATCTCCGTGTCTCGGAATCTTCACCGCGGGAACCTGTGGGAAATTATCTTATCTCATCAATCATCGTCACGGGGCCCGGGTCTTGGTCCGGGGTCGCGACAAAAAACACCGCCTTTCACGGCAAACATCGCCTTTCATGGCAAACAAAGAAAAAATCGCCTCCTACGGCATTCAAAAAACCTTGTCTCTTTTCTTAAATATATGTGCAATGGAAAGTTTAAAAAAAGATTGATTTCCTTTTATACTTGTGAAGGTGGATCTCCGGATCACCATTTTTAAATTCCAAGTGGAATCGAAAATCTGGCATACCCGTACTAAAATGTTGATGCCCGCTCCCTTTCCACTCCCTGGCCTCTCGGTAGCCCCGGGACGGGCGGAGGTGTGAGTGGAAACCAAGAGCCAGGTCCATCAAGAACTCTTTCCAAAAATTAATTTGATTTAACCAATTTTGGAAATTGTTATGTTTGGATCAGATTTGGAAACTTTCTAAAACAAGCATTCATCCTCAAAAAGAAAGTGCTAAGATTAGAAACTAGTCATCTCCTCCACATGGCCCAAGCGGAATAGACTTCTTGGACTTCTACACTTTCCAAAACGTTGGGATTCCTCAAACTCTTTGGGCATCTCCAAAACGCTTTTGGTAATCTTCAAACTCTTTGATTAGGAATCCAACTTCACTTTCCTTCTTCGTCTCGAACATCGACATAATTTTTAAATTTAGAAAAATTACATAAATTCCGATGCCTCGACAATAAGACTTACATGGTAATCTAAACGTGGAAATAAAAGGGCTATAGGGAAATTCACCATGCCTTGCCCTTTCACGAGAAACCAAAGAAACCATAATGCCCTTTACACTTAGCCTCAAATAAACCATCAAATATAAAAAGAAAGTAAAAGACATGTGGGCCGTATGGAGAGGACATGAATCTGCAAAGTTAGTATCAAGAACATAGGAGGAACTCGATATCAAATGATACCATTCATCATCTCATGATGAAAATCCCGGACTGCCAAAAGAAAAATTATGGAGTCAGTTCCAGTCCATTCGAGTGGACCTTTCCAGGACCTGGTTCGCTTGAATGGATGGACGTCCGCTCGAGCGACCTGCTCGAAAACCTCTATAAAATTCTTTTTCTTGTCCGAACCAGTCCTATCTTTTAGTTTCATACCAGATACAATATGCAAATAAACATCAAATATGATCCTTACAAAGCCCTAGGTCTATCCCCTTCGCATCTCATGCAAAGATTAGATCTAGATTGCTAATCTAACATGATTAGAGATGAGGTATGGCTCTGACACCAATTGTTGGAAGTAAGTGAGCCTCGTGGATAGATTTTTAAAACTTTTGACCCACTTGACTCAGGGATCAAGTACCCATGAGGCCATAAACGACATCCAGGATGCAATCCCTCCATCTCATCAATCATGTACAACAATAAATTCTATCTAAAAGATAAAAATCAGCAACACCATGCAACCAAAATAATCCACAAAATTAAAGAAGTAAATTATACCTTTGGAGCCAGGTGGTGCTCTAATGGAGAAAAAGACTTTCTAGTTGAAGAAACTCTTTCTTTGTAGCTAATTAGGATCTCCAAGACCTAATTGTCTTCCACGCTGTCACGCCCCAAAACCGGGATCCTACAACGATCCGATCTCGGGGAGCGTGATTTGGGGTTAATTAAAAAAAAATTTCTTTCCCCAAGATCCGCGTGTGTGAGGATTACAAAATTCCACACAACTTGAAATTTTCGTGAAAGCTGATGTGGCATTGCGGCTCGGAGCCCATGGCCATCGGGTTCCGTGTCGCACTCAACCACTAACATAAAGCCATCAAATCAAGGCTCATAATCAGACTGGAACAAGTCAAGAATCATAAAATATTGAGCTGGCAGTAACAGGACAATTCATTTCCCACATATGTTCAAGTTACAAATTATACAAATATATTCATGAAAAACAAATCCTAAAAGAAAAAGGCTAATAAAAGCCATCCAAAAATAACCAACTAAACAAAATGCTACCCAAATTACGTTACGAACTCCGACGCCAAAAGCGACATCTAGATGACATCGTTGGGCAGCCACTCACGTCCAACCGCCGCCCCAACCGCCGCCCCTGCTCAAACCATCTAAAAGGCAATGGGGGGTCGAATCTTGCACCAAACAAGAGAGTATCAAACATGACAGTCTGGCAAGCAAATAAACAGATAAAGGGTGACAAATATTTATAAAACATTATAAAACAATTAAAAGCCTAAACATGAATATCGATGAAATAATTAAACAATTTCTGAACCATTAACAATTTTAAAGAGACATAATAAACTGAGTAAAAACACTGACAATCCACATATAGCTATATTCTCCTATTACCGAAGTAACAAGAGCAGACAGAAACCGTGGCCACTACTCGTGGGACCGGAACAAACAGAGCCGTTGCCACATAAAGTGTGAAGGAAATCAGAACCGTTGCCACTACTCGTGGGACCGGAATACAGAACCATTGCCACTACCCGTGGGACCGGAATACAGAACCGTTGCCATGGCCAGAGCAGACAGAGTCCAAACTGCAGTTGGCAAATAATTTAAAGATCCCAAGTCGGGTGATCAGCCCAACAAGGTAACCTAAGCTTAATGGTGCCTTTAAATTTCAAAACCTGAATCGATACAAGTCAAATGATAATAATTTATTTCTAAAATCGATAAAACAACTACTCCTGAACAAATACATACACACTTGTTCTCCTTGGCTCATGGGCTCGCACTACAAAGCTCTGGCCCCATCTTGCCTTGAGATTTTGTTTTCAAAATAATAGTCCCTTTGGCTCATGGGCTCGCACTACAAAGCTCTGGCCCCATCTTGCCTCGAGATCTTGTTTTCAAGATAATAGACCATTTTTTAACGTGGCGAACCATTAAATTCATTTCAAAATAATTTGTAGAAAATATACGAATTTCCATGGTGAACCATTCAAATCTATTTCAAATCGATTTGTAGAAAAATATACGAATTCATGTGGTAAACCACTTGATTCTATTTCAAATCACCGATGCTTTCAACGTGAGGAATCACTTAAATCCTTTCAAATTAATTTGCCGAAGAATACATATACATTTTCTAACTTGGAATGGAATAGTGTATAGTGAATTTATAGCCTACCAAGGGATACCTTAATGCACACTTATTTCTTGGAGGTTAATATATAATGGGTTTGGTACCAATGAAAATCCATAACTCCTAAGGTTAATAAGTGTGCCTTAAGATTCACAAAATTTCCCGGGTAAGATTCCTATCAATTCTTTCTCTCATCTCTCCCATTCAATTTACACATCCCAAAGTGTTATAATTTATCAAAATTCACTAATGGGCTTATACACATTATAAGGAAATTTACGAGCCCCAAAACAAATAGGAGAGATGGGACGAAATGGGCCTAAAACAAGTCTAGGAATGACCCACAAAACAGTCCCAAACAAGCCCAAAAAAATCAGAAAAACAGTCCATAAATAGCCCAGAAAATGGGCCCTGGACAGACCTGGGCTCACTCGAGCAGGCCCAGCTCGCTCGAGCGGGCCCAGGCTCGCTCGAGCGGGCTGGGCTTTTGCCTAGCCCGAGAACAGTCAGCTGAATGCTGACTGTTCTATTCCTTCTTCCTGGTTCATGTTTTTTTTTTCTTTTCTCTTCTTTGTTTTCATTGAATTCTTACTCTTATTTGCAGCATGTAGAACTCTCATTAGCTCCATTAAACTCCCTTCAATCACCACTAATCACTCATTCATTCTAATCACATATCAAAGAGAAAGAAAGCAAAGTAGCAGAATTTAAAAACATGAACTCAGAGGTTGCCAATTGAATTTCCATCCTGGCCAAAACAGAAATTGAAATCTCAACAATCAAATGTAACTTATAATAAATCACCTTAAACCATTCCTTGGACCAAATCATATATATATAATCTGAACCAATTCATTGAGAATATAATCCTTCCAAATCTAAGAAAGTAATTCAACCAAACATAGGGAAGAAGGTCCACTTCATTTGCATGCATCCCAATCTAATTTATTCACTTGCCTGAGACAAAATGGGTCACAAAACAGCCCAAACAACTCCTATTCAGTTCAGCTGCAGTCCTACACCAATGCCATGAAAAAACTCATTCAAAAACTCAATATTTTGGAAAGAGAAGAAGCTCTCAAAGAGCCTCCTTGCACGCATGAAGAAAAGCTTCCAAAGGGTGTGAAAAACCCATATCTTAAAGAAGAAACAAAACCTTACCTGTAGGTATAAAAATCAGCAACAAAAGCTTGAAAAATGAAGTTGGTTTCTGTAGGAATTTCACACCAATGATGTCTTTGGGTTGCTCATTGCATGAGGAAGATGATGCTAGAATCAGAATTTTGATTTGGGTTGAATTTCCTAGTCATGCAAGTGGAAACGAAGTTGAGAAGGAAGAGAGGAAACTCTCTGGTTCGTTGCAGGAAATGGGATGGGGAAGATGAAGTTCAATGAAAGCCTCTTTTATAAATGGGTTTAAGTCAAAAGTGTGGGTCCCAATGGCCATCTAACTTCAAGGCTTTAAAACTCCCTTTTGTTGGTCCCAGATGAAGTCGACGAAGAAGAGAAAAATGGTCGTCGAAAAATCTAGTTTTCAAAAAGTATATTTTTCTCATGGTTTTCAAACTTCGAAATTTATGCGCAGATTTAGTGTAAAAAGACGAATTTGCCCATTTTTCTCAAAAAACGTGATTTTCGAGTTTCAAATTCAAACGGACAAAACATGAAAGTTGTTAAGATCAATAAAACAAATCGAGAGGAGTAAAAAATCGGAATTCTTTTTAAATAAAAGAATAAATTCTCACGCGAACACAAATCACACGGGCCACCACTGGCCGGGTCAAAACAAGCTTGCGGTTCTCAAAATCCTCCAAAGCTATGAAAAATCTAACCAAACTCACAAACGAAGCCAAACAACCTCTAATCTCACTCAAAAAGTTAATCAACAACTAAGACAACACTAAACACAAGAATTAGGGGTCGGGGTCTAACACACGCTATGACCCACTATCGGATCTTGTTTCTCAAGGAGATTTGTGGAAACTAAAAGAGAGAACCTAACTAGAAGCTCTAAGGAACTACAGGAGAACTAGAAAAGAAAGAGGAGAGATGTGTAACTCTTGCACAAAGGGGACTGGGCGTGAATTCCAAGGTTGGACGTCCCAGCCCCTTTGCACCCCTTTTATAGCTTGGCAAACCTCCTCTTTTACTAATTAAAATAGAAGTCCAACTCCCATTACGAATTAGTAGCTTTTTCCTTTCTAATTAATATAGAAGTCTCACTTCCATAACAATTAGTAACTTACTATTACCACTATTAGAAGTCCTACTTCAAATAGAAATAGTAACTTTCTAATTCCTTCCTTTTAGAGTTCAAATAGGATTAGTATCTTTCTAATAACTTGGGCTAGCGTGGGGACCACTAGGGATTCCATATAAAGTTGGCTCCAACTGGGTCACACCACAACCCCACATCTCATGTGTAATCCGGGCCAACAGTTGATTACAAATAACACCACTATGTAAATGCAATTGCACTCCATTTTTAGGAATAAATTACAAAGAAGACCTTAAACTTCCCAATTACCACAAGTAGGCCCCTCATGGTCCTTCAGTACATCCAATGTACCAGCACCATGATCCAGAATCTTACATTTTGATGATCGAGACAAATCACACTATTTCATAGTAATCAAAGTGTTGCAGCCTTATCAGATGAGATGCCCAGTCTCATTACTAGTTGTGAAGATATATTTAAGTATAAGATTTGTGATACATATCTCCCGTATATGGATCTCATCCATGCACATATATCACATCTAATATACTAATGGGACCCAGTTCATCTCATTAACCATCATGTCATATGTCTTGGACATCTGCATTAAGTAATAAAATACCATTCATCTCATGAAAGGAAAGTATAATTTTATTGATGAATAAAGAAATAAATCAATTTATTACATCTTTTGACGGATTGAGTCCAAACAATCTAACATGGACGTCCGCTCTTGGATCCCATGCCCAATGCAAGTTGTTGCATGCCCTCTCTCTCTTCTCTCTCTTCTAGTTCTCTTCTAGTTGTTCAGAGCTTCTAGTTGGGTTTTCTCTTGGAGTTTCCACCAATCTTCTTGAGAAAAGAGATCTGATACGGGTCATAGCGTGGAAGACTAAGAGGTCTTGGAGATCCTAAATTGCTTACAAAGAAAGAGTTTCTTCATCAAGCAAATCTTCTTCTCCATTAATGCACTCCCGGCTCTAAAGGTATTATCTACTTCACTATTTATTGTGGTTGCATGGTGTTGCTGATTTCTATCTTTCAGATAGAATTAGTTGTTGTACATGGTAGGTGAGATTGAGGGATTGCATCCTGGATGTGGTTTATGGCCTTATTGGTACTTGATCCTTGAGTCAAGTGGGTCAACAATTTTGAAAATCTATCAACAAGGCCCACATACTTCCAACAATTGGTATCAGAGCCATACCTCATCTCTAATCATGTTAGATCAGTAGTCTAGATCTAATCTTTGCATGATATGTGAAGAGGATTGACCTATGGCTTTGTAAGGATCATATTTGATGTTTGTATGCATATTGTATCTAGTATGAATGCAATAGAAGGGACTGGATCGGACAAGAAAAAGTTTTTTCTACTGGTTTTCCGAGCAGGTCGCTTGGGCGGACCAGGTTCTGGAAGAGTTCGCTCGAGCAGATCCCAGTCCGGTCAAGCGAACAGAGTGCAGAATTCTTCTTTTAGCAGTCCGGGATTTTCATTATGAGATGATGGATGGTATCTTTTAGACCTAGTTCCAAATATGTTCTTGATACTAACTTTGCAGGTTCATATCCTCTCCATATGCCCCACAAGTCTTTTACTTTCCTTTTATGGTTGTTAGTTTATTTGAGGATAAGTGTAAAGGGCATCCTGGTTTCCTTGGTTTCCCGTGAAAGGGCAAGGCATGGTGAATTTCCAAATAGCCCTTTTATTTCCATGTTTCGATTACCATGTAAGTCTCATTATCGAGGCATAGGAATTTATGTAATTTTTCTAAATTCTTGCAATGTTTGAGACGAAGAAGGAAAGTGAAATTGGACTCCTAATCAAAGAGTTTGAAGATCACCAAAAGAGTTTTGGAGATCCCCAAAGAGTTTGAGGATTCCCAAAGTTTTGGAAAGTCTAGAAGCCTAAGAAGTCAATTCAGCTTGGGCCATGTGGAGGAAAGGACTAGTTTCTAATTTTCGCACTTTCTATTTTTGAATGAATGCTTGTTTTAGAAAATTTCCAAATATGATCCAAACATAGCAATTTCAAAAATTGATCAAATCATATTAATTTTTGGAAATAATTCTAAATAGTGTTGGTGGACCCATGAGATGGATCCATTGGTAACACTAGTCTTAGAAACTGAACTTTCCTTAAAATAACTTGACGAACCAATCATTGGTCATATCATGAGATGATTTGACGTCTATATATGTGGGCCCATATACCTATAAGGAAATCCTCAATTCTAAAATATTAAGTGGGAGTGGGGCATTTATATTAGAAATCCTCATAGGTCCATTGTAAGGAAAGTATTAGCCTCGCGCCATCTTGAGAATGGCTGTTCCCCACGAAGGGCTTCTATTTGTCTGGTTACAAGATATAGATCTCCTATGGATAGTGTTAGTGAGACGGGGCGAGGGCCCACTCCCCAAGGAGGAGGAGCTCGCAACGGTTGTCATGCAATACTAGTTGGTGGGTCACACTTAACTAAAATAATGATGTAGTATCCCCAAGGATTTGCCTCACGTATTTTAGAAGCCGAAACTAATCAGGAGTCATACATTATTTGGCATGAGATACCTAGATAATGATGAATGATGGGGATTATAGATAGTTAGTCTTAATTCTAATTTTGACCAACTTTGATCCACACCAATCTAGGTGGTATTCGCACTCCCCAAGGAGGCATACCCCAAGGGATTGGAATTCCGATGTATTCTAAATTTAGTGGTTATGAGGATACCCACTTAAATTTGGTAGAATACTAAACCCTAATGTCATTTATATTCATTAATTGAATGTATGGTTATGTGCTACAGTATTTCAAGCATGAATTCGAATACTTTCAATCCACTTGCGACCATCCTCAACTAGAATAAGTTGGTGGGATCTAACTATGGAGACCGGAAACGGAACCTGGATATTGTCCCGACTACTTCAGGATATAAACATGTCCTTACCAACCCACCCCCACCCCCCACCCCCCCCCCCCCCCAACACTTGATGAGCCTGGGCCGGATACATCAGAAGAAGAAAATGAACTTTACACCAAATGAGCCAAAGATGATGAGATGGCCAGATGTAACATATAGGCGTCCATGTCTAGTGTTTTACAACACCAACATTGTCGCGACCCCGGACCGGGTCGAGGGGCCTAATCCGGGATCGAGACTAAATTTGGATGATGAATGGTTGTCAATGCCATGAATTTATTTTAACCAATACGTACACGAGTCAATAAAAGATGCCACTCGTATACGCGATTTCCCACAGGTGTCCACGGTGAGGATGTCACATCAACATAATATTTTTGTTTAAGTACGGAAGCATGTAACAAATCGATTTATAATTCCATTTCCAAAATAACAAGATGATAACACATGTAAACAGCTTGATGTCAGGGTGAGCAATGATCATGTTAGCATTTTTCAAAAGTAACTCTTAAATGTTTATACGAAAGATCATTTAATTACATTCCCAAAAATAAAGACAAATAAAGGTCAGCAAAACCCAAAAGCTCCCAAAATAATGGCTATCCACAACCCAAAATGTTATGCATCTCGGACCACCGAATGTCTAGATGACATCGTTGGCAAGCCACTCGACTAATCGTTGCGGTTCGCCAACTGTCGCGACCCCGGACCAGGTCAAGGGGGCCTAATCCGGGATCGGGACTAATGATGATTGATGATGCAATGGATGATATACTGGATAAATAAATGGTTAGTATCATAGAACCTACAAAGCATACACAGGTCAATAAAGAACATAATATTACCCGTGCACATGATTTCTCACAGGTCTCCACGGTGAGGATATCATAACTGTAAGTCCGGGATCCTAACCCTAGAGGGGGGGGTGAATAGGGTGATCTACACTTAATGACTAATTATGGCCAATTTTAACTTCTTAACAATCAACTAGTCACATGTGATGATTAACATACAATATGCAGAAGCTTAAACACAAAAATCACCACAAAGCAAACAACATCACACAAAGATTTATAGTGGTTCGGCCTCAATGCCTACATCCACTACCGGCTTATGATCTAACACCCCACTGGATTTTCACTATTTATGCTTTTGAAAAGGCTAAGCAATAACCTCTACAATATGCTTTCCAAGGCTAAGCAATAACCTAACAATGTTGTTTTTCTAGGCTAAACAACAACCTATCAATGTGCTTTTCTAGGCTAAGCAATAACCTTTACAAGAGAAAGATTTCTCTCAAAGAAGTGTCTACACAAACACTTTAAGAGATTACAATTAGAGCTCAATTACAATGCCTCTAAATAGGCGGATATAAAATTGAAAAACAAATTCACACAACACTCTATGAAATGCAAAGATGAATGCTCATGGTGTGTGTGAAAACTTCAATCAAGTTAAAATTAAGCCCAATCAATATTTGCTTAACGCATTTAAAAGTTTAAGGCACACAAAAATTTTGATTGAAGTGAAATGCAAATTACATGTATAAATACTAACTTGTTGATGATATAAAAATCAAAAGCTCACAAGTTGTATGAAATTAATTATGTCTAAACATGTGATGCATGTGCAATGTTGTTTTCAAAAACAAAAGTTTAACTAAGGTTCAAATGAATGAAAACAACAAAATAATTCAGCCAAGTAAATGAAACATGTTATAAAAGAAATCAAAGGATTTGACAAAACATGTTTTATAAAGTTTTAAAACAAACTTGGTTTGAAATCAAGGTGAAGAATCCAATCCAACTTAGATCAAAGATTAAATAAAGAATGGATTCAACACATCATAGTTATCATGCTAAAAATCATTTACCAATAATTTAAACAAAGCATATAACATATGATAAATAAAAGTAAAGCTTACTTAGAGATTTAACTTCATTAATCCAAGCTTTAGCTTTACTAATGACCCCTTGGTCTCTCTTAGTTCATCCCCTTTCTTTTGTCTCCAAACACCTCAAGGAAGACTAAAATGTTCAACTTTGATCAACAACTTTTTCAAGGGAATGAACCTCATTTTATACTCAAAAAATGAGTTATGGCGTGTCCCCGGCCGACCTGGCCTTAACGGTCAAAAATCTGACCGTTTGAAAAAGTAGCCAACGGCTCTTTTTCTGGTCGACCCCATGTGTGGTCGGTCGACCGGGTCCGACCGACCACACTGTGGGTCGACCGGGTCCAGGGACCAAATTCCCCATATTAGCATATTTCAAAGTAATTCTTTGAGGGGACTTTTGGGCCATTAAATCAAGCTTGGAAACTTAATTTTAATTCAATCTAAGTGCTTTTAAAATCATGAAACATAAAAGCCTAAAATGATTTGAAAGATTTAAAACATAGGCTAGCTTGATTCATAAAACTTCTTTTCAAATTAAAATGCATCCAATCAAAACATGCATGAAACATATGATTTACAAGATTTAAAACAATGCATGAGTAAATCAAGATTTCAAATTTTTCTAAATCAATGCATGTGTGAAAATTCAAATGATGATTAAAATGATAATGCATCCATCAAATTGCAATCTACAAATCCCTAACAATAACAACATGAATATCTCTTTTAAATGCGGAAGCGTGTAGCAAATCTAATTCACACATTCATATCCATAATGACATGACTGATAACACCTTTATAACAACTATCATAATGAGCAATGATCATATTAGCATTTCCCAAAAGTATAAAGTTAGAGTTTATATAAAAGATCAGTTAATTAACTGTTAGGGATTTTGTATATCGTAATTTGATGGATGCGTTATCATTTTAACATCATTTGAATTTTCACACATGCATTGATTTAGAAAATCTTGAAATCTTTTTTTACACATGCATTGTTTTTAAGACTCGTAGAAATCTTTGTTCGTGCATGTTTTGATTTTAAACATGGATGCAATTAGTTTTGAAAAGAAGTTTTATGAATCAACCAAGCCTATGAGTTTTAAATCTTTCAAATCATTTTAGGCTTTTTATGTTTCATGTTTTTAATCCTCTTAGTTTGATTTAAATCATGATTCCAAACTTGATTTAATGGCCCAAAGTTCCCCACAAGAAAAAATACTTTGATTATACAATTTTTGGGGAATTGGTCCCTGGGCCCAGGTCGACCTGCAGAGTGCTCGGTCGACCGAGCCCATGGACCCAGTTGACCGAGCACTCTACAAGTCGACCGGGAATAAAGCTGTTGAGCTCTTTTTCAAACGGTCAGATTTTTGACCGCTAAGCCCAGGTCGACCGGGGAAAAGTGCAGGTTGACCGAGGACTCGCATAAACTCATTTTTTGAGTATAAAAGCAAGTTCATTCCTTTGTAAAAGGAGTTTATCAAAGTGGAACATCTAAGCCATCCTTGAGGTGTTTGGAGACATGAGAAAGGGGAATGAACTAAGAGAGACCAAGGAGTCATTAGTAAACCTAAAGCTTGGATCAATGAAGTTAAATCTCTAAGTAAGCTTTACTTTTATTAATCATATGTTATATGCTTTATTTAAATTATTGGTAAATGAATTTTAGCATGATAACTATGATGTGTTGAATCCATTCTTCATTTAATCTTTGATCTAAGTTGGATTGGATTTTTTATCTTGATTTCAAACCAAGTTTGTTTTAAAATCTTCTTTAATCATGCTTAGCCAGAATTTTTGATTTGTTTTATAGAATGATTCATTTACTTGGTTGAATCTTTATTTGTTGTTTTCAGTCATTTGAACCTTAGTTAAATTAGTTTGGTTTTGAAAACAACATTGCACATGCATCACGTGTTTAGAGCTAATTAGGTTCATACAAGTACTTGTGAGCCTTTGATTTTCACTTCATCAACAAGTTTGTATTCATACTTGTGATTTGCATTTCACTTCAATCAAAACTTTTTATGTGCCTTAAACTTTTAAATGCTTTGAGTATATATTGATTGAGATTACGTTTTAACTTTATTGAAGTTATCACACACACACACACATCATAAGCATACACCTTTGCATTCATATAGTGTTTATGTGAGTAAGATTTTCAATTTCATATTCGCCTATTTTAGAAGCATTATAATTGAGCTTAAAAATGTATCTCTTTTAGTGTTTATGTAGACACTACTTTGAGAGAAAATATTCATCTTGTAAAGGTTATTGCTTAGCCTAAGAAAAGCATAGTGTAGAGGTTATTGCTTAGCCTTTAAAAAGTATCTTGTAAAGGTTATTGCTGAGCCAAATTGAAAAGCATAAATAGTGGAAATCCGGTGGGGTGTTGGATCACAAGCCGGTAGTGGATGTAGGCATTGAGGCTGAACCACTATAAATCATTGTGTGATGGCACATGCTTTGTAGTGATTGTTTTTGTTTAGCTTCCGCATTTAATTTTATAATCATCACTTGTTACTAGTTAATTTTTAAGAAATTAAAATTTATCATAATTGGTCACTAAGAATCTCGGACTTTTCAATTGGTATCAGAGCCTTGTGCTCTATATTAGGATCATGTGTTTTGGAACTCTTGATTAGGTGTAAAAACCTAGAGTCAAAACCCTAGTGTTTTGTTTTCATGAAGATCATTAGAATGGATTCCACAATGTTAGGTTGTATAGATTCTTGTGTAGATTCTTCTTATAGACCTCTCCTTCCCACAAATGGAGATTCAAACAATAAAACTAGTGAATCTCAATTTGAATTAAAAGAGAAAGAAAATGATGAAAATGAAGATGACCTTCAACAAGCTTATGATGATTGATGTACATTTTCCTAAGAGCTTGTTAAGAAAATTAAAAAATTAAAAGAAGAATCTAAAAGGCTAAACAAAGAATTAGTTTCAAAAGATGAACTTAGAGAAAAAGAAGAAGTAATACATTATTTAGACTCTAAGTTTATGATCTCTTTGCATAACCTATATAATATTAAAGATGAACTAAATGAATTAAAAATAGGAAATGATGATCTTAAGAAGGAAAATTCAAAACTAAGAGATCAATTACAAAGGCAAGACAAAAATAATAACAACCTAGAATCCAAGTTGACTATTTCTAAGGAAAATTTATGTAATGTTCAAAATAAGATAAAAACTCTAGAACTTGGATCTAATGTTATTAATGAAATTAAATTTGATTTAAAACTTTCCCATGAAGAACTAAACAACAATAAGGAAATTGAAAATAAATTATTAAAAGTTAAAAATGAAAATTCAATCCTTATAAACCAAGTCACTCAACTTGAAAGCTACAAACAAAAGTATGAGTGCAAATTTACCTAAGGTGAAGAGAAATTTGAAAAGTTATTTAAATTGGGTAAATATCAAAGAGATAGGACGGGTCTTGGATTTGATAGGTATATTTCACATGACCCTTACTTCACCAACACATTTGTGAAAGGTGAGCCATCATTCTCTAGTACTCATTCTTCCTTGCCCATGACTAAATGTAATTATTGTGGCATTAAAGGGCATTTTAGATTTGAGTGCAAACTAAAAAGAAGCCATGTGTCTCAACCCATCTATGAACCCAAGAAAGTAGAATCAAAATCTATGAAGGGTAAGACACTAAAAATCAAGGAAGACTCCAAGAAGATCAATCAAGTTAAATCAATTAAAAAGGAGTCTCCTAAGATAGATTCTAAAAATGTTAAACAAGTTAAACCAAGTATAAAAGAATCTATTAACAAAAAGCTTCTCAACCTATCTCCCTTAAATCAACACATGAAAGAACTTTTGAAGAATGTAACAAAGTTAAATTTAAAATTCAAAAGTCAAATAAAGGGAGGAAATAAGAAGAAAAGAAAAATGAATCTATCCCCTAAGAAACAAACTCACCAACCACAAAAGACTAATCACCAATCTAAGCTAAATTTAGTCAAACCTAAATATCATGGTGATAAGTCCAAATTAAAAATTTATCAAATCAAATCTCCTAAAGCAAGAGATATAACTAAATGCTCTAATTTGGATTTATCCTAGTAGTTATATTTTTTTAACTCCATTTTAGAGTAATTGATTTAATAGTCTTATCCTTGAATCTCAATTGGCACTCTTTATTCCAATCGGTATCCATGATCGCTTTTCTCCTCATTGGCCTTGCTCTTTATTTTGGTAATTTGATCATTTTGAGCTCTATAGTTAAACGTGTCTAATCCTTTCCTTTAAGTTTAACCTCAATTGGTAAAACCATCTTCTTCTTGCACTACATAGTTAAATCTTTGTCAACATATTGACAAAAGGAGAGAATGGATTGAGGGGGAGTGTAAACCTTCATAGGAAGTATTAGTTTTGATCAAATTCACCTTTATATTGGCTTTGAACCCTTAGAAATTACTTCCATACATGATACCCTATTATGTATTTCATTTTCGATTTCTTTTGTTAACAGGTGCTTCTAAAAGGTATTTTCCTTATTTCATGTGTAGGTATCTTTGCAATTTAATGTCAAAGGGGGAGAGAATGTCCAAGTTTCCCAAGGGGAGATATTGTATGATCTTCTACAGGGGGAGGGAATACATATCTTGCCAAAGGAAGAGAGTGCATGGTCAAAGGGGGAGAGTTGAAAGAAGAGAAAGCCTGGGAGCTAAAGAAGATGTTTGACTAAAGAAAGAAAGATGAAAAGGAAGCTTGAAGAATGATCAAGCTCCAAGCATCAAGAAGAATGAAGAAAAAGAATTAGAGCCTAAGCTAAGTGAAGGAAGCATCCAAGAGATTTCAAGACTTGTCCAGCTTACGGGGAGCTGAAGACTTAGTGTGTAAATTCAGTGATGAGTGAGTTGCCATCAAATTACAAAGGGAGAGATTGTTAGGGATTTTGTATATTGCAATTTGATGGATGCATTATCATTTTAATATCATTTGAATTTTCACACATGCATAGATTTATAAAATCTTGAAATCTTGATTTACACATGCATTGTTTTTAAGACTTGTGGAAAAAAAATTTTCATGCATGTTTTTTGTTGGAAATAGGTGGGCCTCATGGATAGGTTTTCAAAACTTTTGACCCACTTGACTCAATGATCAAATACCCATAAGGCCATTCAACCACATCCAGGATGAAATCCCTCCGTCTCATCAATCATGTACAATAATAAAAACAAGCGACACCATGCAACAAAATAATCTACAACAGATAGAGAAGCATATTATACCTTTGGATCTTGGCTGTGCTCTAATGGAGAAGATGACTTACTAGTTGAAGAAACTCTTTCTTTGTAAGCAACTTAAGATCTCCAAGACCTCTTAGTCTTCCACGCTATGACCCGTATTAGATCTCTTTTCTCAAGAAGACTAGTGGAAACTTCAAGAGAAAACTGAAAGTCCAAGAGTGAAACCTAGAGGGGGGGGTGAATAGGGTGAGCCACAAAAAACTAGACCAAATAAAACTTTTTAACTTTTAGGTCACTTATGCTTTGAGAATGATTAATTTTGATGTGTAGTGAAGCAATCTCTAAGATAAGCAAGCCAAAAAAAACTAACAACTACCAACTTGATGGAGTCAAACATAAAACATTATCCATGAAAGAAAAGATAAAAGATCAACCATCATAACACAAACATTTATAGTGGTTTGGCCAACATGCCTACATCCACTCCCGGTAACCCTACCGGATTTCACTATCTTAAAAGAAGGTTTAGGATCACCTCAAACCTCACAAATACATCACTTATGCTTTTCAAGGCTAAGCAATAACCTATACACAATGCTTTTCTTAGGTTAAGCAATAACCTTTACAAGATGTTTTTCTCTTAAATAAAATGCCTATTGATGCATGGATAAGAGAACAATGAAGTACAATTTAAAACCTCTAAAAAGGTTGAATAGAAAGTGGAAACTTAACTTCTAGAAGCATGCATATGAATGACAAAGTCTATGAAAAATGCATGAACTAGAAATCACTCTATCTCTTTTTGAAAGTTAAAACTTTAAATGATGCAAAGATGATAAACATATGTATGAGAAAGAGTTGTAGACAAACACATGGTTTTCCAAAAAGATCAAACTTGAATGAAAAAGATACAATCTTAAGATTAGCAAGTTAGATTTGAAAACAAAGATTCATAACTCATGTGAATGATAAACCATATGTTGATTTCATGAAGCTAAAAGATTTCAAAGATCAAAGCATGTTATGAAACACAACATCACAAGAAGAAAGACAACTATATAATCATGCTTGAAAAGAAAACAAGGATTTAAAAAACAAAGCATGAAATTAAATCTTGGGATAAAGAAGGCACACCCATTTGAAGATCAAAGGTTAAATCAATGGATTGGCCTCATAATCCCTTCTCTAATCCTCTTAAAAGTTGTCCTTTCTTGTCCTTGAAGATTCCTCAAAAGTTCAACCCTTTTTACAAAACAAAAAGCCACTTTTTATAGAGAAAAAGTTGCCAACGGCTAGTGCCCGGTCGACCTAGTACAAGGCCGGGTCAACCGGGTGCTCAACGATCATAAAAAATCCCATTGGAGAGGCTAACGGCCACAAAACCCCGGTCGACCCGCAGTGTGCCCGGTCGACCGGGTCCCTTGGCCCGGTCGACCGGCCACACAGGCAGGTCGACCTGGGGACAGCCCATTAAACAGAATTTTTAAGGAAGATGAAAATGAGAGGGCTTCTTCCAAGGGACTTTGAGGCACATTGAACAAGCTTGGGAAAATGACTTAAAAAGGATGAAAATAGAATTTTAAAGCCATGAAACTTTCAAACCAAAATATGGATTTAAAGAGAAAGCAATTGGAAAGCTTGAAATGATTTTTGAACTTAAGGAAAGAACATATTGAGATTTTAAAAACTTGAACTAAAAACTTCATGAACTTTAAGATAATTAAGATTAGAAAACCATGCATATCATTTAATAAAGACAAAGATTATGAAAGAGAAATATGCATGAAGATCCTAAGATGAAGATCATGAATGAATGAGAGGACAAGCTATGAAAATGAATGCATCCTATCAAATTGCAACAAAATAAAAACTCTAACAAAAACCCTACTAGAAACTACAAGGAACTAGAAGAGAAAGAGAAGAGAGAGATGTGCAACTCTTGCACACAAAAGAGGGCTGGGCGTGCTTCTCCAATTGCTAGACGTCCCAGCCCCTTTGCATCCCTATTTATAGCTTGGGAAACCTTATCTTTTCTTATTTGAAATAGAAGTCCAACTCCCATTACAAATTAGCAACTTTCTCCCTTTTCTAATTATTATAGAAGTCTTACTTCAATACTTCCACAACAATTAGTAAGCTTATTATTACCACTATTAGAAGTCCTACTTCAAATAGAAATAGTAACTTTCTAATTCCTTCATCTTAGAGTTCAAGTAGGATTCGTATCTTTCCAATAACTTGGACTAGCGTGGGGACCACTAGGAATTCCATAGAAAGTTGGCTCCAATTGGGACACTGCGACCCCGCATCTCATGTGCAATCTGGGCCCACAGTTAATTGCAAATAATACCACTATATAAATACAATTGCACTCCAGTCTTAGGAATAAATTACAATGAAGATCATAAACTTCCCAATTACCACAAGTAGGCCCCTCTATCAATATCCATGGATCAATTGGACTAAAACTGTCCCACCAATTTAAATCCACATCTTATTATCCTTGAGCCCCAATTAATCACAGTGATCATCAGTACCATCCAATTAACTCTTAAACGAGATGGGTGCGCACTTACTAATGACAAATCCATTTATTGGCACAAGGGGATAATATAGATAAATTCCATCTTGACTATTGAATGTTCCTACGGTCCTACTTACCACCTACCCAAGACACCGAGGTGTTGACCTACAGTTGGCCTCACTCATTGGTGACTCAAAGCAAATGCATAGATAGAAACTTGAGTTCATCAATGTCTCAGGATTGAGAGCCTATTGTTAGGGAATTATGAGAGCAAACCTTAAACTCGAGACAGTATTCCATAAGGTGCTTCTCATGGTCTTTCAATACATCCAATGTACCAGCACCGTGATCCAGAATCATACATTCTGATGATCGAGACAAATCACACTATCTCATAGTGATCAAAGTACTGCAACCTTATCAGATGAGATGCCCAGTTTCATCACCGGTTGTGAAGATATTTAAGTATAAGATTTGTGACACATGTCTCCCGTGTGTGGATCTCATCCATACACATATATCACATCTAATATACTAATGGACCCAGTTCATCTCATGAACCATTATGTCATATGTATTGGTCATGTGCATTAAGTAGTTAAACATCATTCATCTTATGAAAGGAAAGCATGATATTATTGATAAATAAAGAAATTAACCAATTTATTACATCATCTGATGGATTGAGTCCATACAATCTAACAATCTCCCACTTGGGCTCAATGCCAGTCAGAGTTGCATCTCATGTCCATCCCGTCTACATGCTGCTCAAAGACTTAAGTTGTCAAAGGCTTAGTAAAGGGATCTGCCAAATTGTCTGCAGAGCCTATCTTGGTAATAGATATATGACATCTCTATACAATCTCTCTGATTAAATGATACTTCCTCTGTACATGCTTTTGGTTTTTATGGCTTCTGGGCTCTTTGGACTGAGCGACTGCCCCGCTGCTGTCACAGTAAACTGTGAGCGGCTGTCGTGCCAAAGGTATCACCCCAAGCTCCATAAGGAATCTCTTGAGCCATACTGCTTCCTTAGCTGCTTCACAAGCTGCTACATATTCAGCCTCTGAGGTGGAATCAGCGGTACATTCCTATTTTATTCTCCTCCAGCTGATTGCTCCGCCACCAAGTATAAATACATAACCAAAAGTGAATTTCCTGAAATCCTTATCTGACATGAAGTCAGAATCTATGTATCCGACTGGAATGAGCTCATCACTGCTATAAATCAACATGTAATCTCTAGTCCTTCTCAAGTATTTGAGAATACATTTTACAGCAGTCCAATGTTCAGGTCCTGGATTAGACTGATATCTGCTGACTAGGCCCACTGCATGACAGATATCTGGTCTAGTACATAGCATAACATACATGAAGCTATCAACAGCTGAAGCATATGGTATCAACCTCATCTGCTCCTTTTCCTCAGGTGTCTTACGACACTGGTCTTTTGGAAAGGTGCACTCCATGCCTGAAAGGTATAATACCCTTCTTAGAGTCCTACATAGCAAACCGTACTAATACATTATCTATATATGCAGCTTGAGATAAGCCAATCATCCTATTTTTCCGGTCTTGATGGAGTCTGATCCCTAGGATGTAGCTAGCTTCTTCCAAGTCCTTCACATCAAAAGTCTTGGCCAACCAAACTTTCACTGTTGACAACATTCCTATGTCTTTCCTAAGGAGAAGGATGTTGTTGACATATAAAACTAGAAAAACTACCCTATCACCTTCACTTTTCATGTACACACATGACTCATCTAGATTTTAACAAAAACCAAATGACTTGATTGCCCGGTCAACACGGGTGTTCCAGCTTCGGGATGCCTGCTTTAATCCATAGATGGACTCTGCAACTTGCAAACTTTTTGCTCTTGGTTTTTAGCTACAAAACCATATGGCTGCACCATATAGATGTCTTCCTCTAGATGGTCGTTAATAAACGCCGTCTTGACATCCATTTGCCAAATCTCATAATCGAGATGAGCTGCAATGGATAAGAGTAACCGGATGGACTTGAGCAAGGCTACTGGCGAAAAGGTTTCCTCTTAATTGATACCCTCTTTCTGAGAATATCCTTTCGCAACAAGCCTGGCCTTAAAGGTCTCCACTCTACCATCTGGTCCTCATTTTCTCTTGTAGACCCACTTGCACCCAATAGGTTTAATATTGGCAGGCAAGTCCACAAGTCTCCAGACCTGATTGGAGTACATAGATTTCATCTCAGCTTTCATAACATATTGCCAACGTCCTGAATCTATGTCATTAATTGCTTCATCATAGTTACAGGGATCTTGTTCCGGTTCTTCAGGGATTACCTCGTAAGACTTTCCCAAGAATGAGAACCTGTCAGGCGGTCTGACAATCCTTCCACTATGACGAGGCACTAGTGTAACTACTGGGTCTGGTAAGGGCAGTTCTTCCTCAAGTTCGGTCTCACTTGGATTTGGAATTGATTGCTCTTGAATTTCTTCCAAGATCACCTTCTCTAAAGATTTCTGGTTTAACATATAATCTTCCTCCAGAAAAACCGCATTGGTGCTTACCAGCACTTTTTGCTCTCTGGGACTATAGAATAATCAACCTTTAGTTCCCTTAGATATCCTACAAACGTGCATACTTCCGACTTCGATTCCAACTTATCCTTCTTAACCTTCAGCACATGTGCCGGAGAACCCCAAATATGTAAATGCTACAGACTATGTTTTCGCCCGGACCACAACTCCCGGGGAGTCTTAGGTACAGACTTAGATGGTACGAGGTTTAGTATGTACATCACAGTATCCAAAGCATATCCCCAAAAGGATATAGGTATTCCTGAGAAACTCAACATAGACCTGATCATATCTAAAACAGTCTGGTTCCTTCTTTCTGCTACTCGATTCTATTGACGCATACCAGGGGCAGACAACTGGGATAGAATCTCATTTTCTAATAAGTATCCCATAAAATCAGCAGAGAGATATTCCCCTCCTCGATCTGATCGAAGAGTCTTGATACCTTTACCTAATTGTTTTTTTGCTTCCGCTCGAAACTCTTTAAACTTTTCAAAAGCCTCAGACTTGCAGTGCATAAGGTATATGTATCCATATCTTGAGTAATCATCTGTGAAAGTGATGAAGTACTCATATCCTCCTTTGGCCCTAACATTAATGGGTCCACACACATCAGTATGCACTAATTCCAATAAATCTTTGGCCCTATCGCCCTTAGATGAAAAGGGTCTCTTGGTCATTTTGCCTTCTAAACTGGACTAGCAGACAGGCATTGGTTCCACCACCAATGAAGGCAAGATACCATCTTTCACTAGCCTGTTAATCCTATTTAGGTTTATATGACCTAGCCTCAAGTACCAAAGTTTTGTTGGATTAGATGAAGGTGACCTCCTCTTTAATGATGGTTTATTAATTGTTTCAGTATCATGTATCTCATACATCGTGGGAGTTAACAAATAAAGCCCATTGGTTACCTTGCCAGAACATATAAAAGTACCATTCCTCTTTATAACAACTTCAGTACCAAAAGTAATGGAATAACTTTTATTCACCAAACTAGAAACTGAAATTAAATTCCGTCATAAAGACGGTACAAATAATGTGCCTGACAAAACCAACTTATTATTTGAAAAACATAAAGTAATGACTCCCACTGAAATAGCCTCTGCCTTAGCGTCAAATCCTAGGTTGACAATGATTTCTCCGTCACTAAGCCTCCTGGTTTCCCTGAACCCCTACAACGTATTACATTTGTGATTAGTTGCCCTAGTGTCCACACACCAAGATTCTGAAGTACCAGTTGCAAAACTAACTTCAAAAATAAGTGACTCAATCATACCTGAGGTCTTCTTCTTAGACACATATTCTAGACAATTCCTTTTCCAATGTCCTGTCTTACCACAATGGAAACACTTTCCTTTTGGTCCCTGAACCCTTAGCCTTGGCCACACCACCATTAGGACCATTCTCCACCTTAGGACCCTTCAGAACTGATTTCTTTTTGCCTTTCCACCCTTTGCCTTTCGACTTGGACTTGGCATCTGACTTTTCTGTCACTAGGGCAGTTGGCTTCTTCTTCATAATCCCTTTAGTCACTACCAGTTGGCTAGACAGCTCAGTCAGAGTCAGATTCATCTTATTCATATTATAATTAACCTTGAAATTGTTGAATGACTCTGGCAGTGACTCAAGGATTATGTCAATCTGCGATTCTGCATCGATCGCAGCTCCCAATACATCTAATTCATTTAATGAGTCCATCATTTTCAACATGTATTCATGTACTGATGTACCTTTAGCCATCTTGGTGCTAATGAGCACTCTCATAGCTGCTTGCCTAGCAGGCCTGCCCTGTTCCGCAAACATCTCCTTTAAGTTCGATATAATATCATATGCAATCTTATAGGATTGATGTTGGTGCTGCAAAACACTAGACATGGATACCTGAATGTAACATCTGGCCATCTCATCGTCTTTGGCCCATTTGGTGTAAAATTCATTTTCTTCTTCTGATGCATCCGGCCAGGCTCATCAAGGGGGGGTTTGGTAAGGACATATTTATATCCTGAAGCAGTCAGGACAATATCCAGGTTCCGTTTCCAGTCTACATTGTTGGATCCCACCAACTTATTCTGATTGAGGATAGTCGCAAGTGGATTGAAAGTATTTGAATTCATGCTTGAAATACTGTAGCACATAACCATACATTCATTAATGAATTTAAATGACATTTGGGTTTAGTATTCTACCAAATTTATGTGAGAATCCTCATAACCAGAAAATTCAGAATACATCAGAATCCCAATCCCCAGGGTATGCCTCCTTGGGGAGTGCAAATACCACTTAGATTGGTGCGGATCAAAGTTGATCAAAATTATGATTATGACTATGATCCCTATCATTCATTACTATCTAGGTATTTCATACCAAATAATGCATGACTCCCGATTGGCTTCAGTTCCTAAAATACATGAGCCAACTGATTGGGGATACCACATCATTATTTTAGTTAAGTGTGACCCACCAACTAACATTGCATGACAACCGTTACGGGCAGCTCCTCCTTGGGGAGTAGGCCCCCGCCCCGTCTCACCAACACTATCCATAGGAGATCCATATCTAGTAACCAGACAAATACAAGCCCTCCATGGGGAGCGGTCATTCTCAAGATGGCGCGAGGCTAATACTTTCCTTACAATGGACCTATGGTGGAAAACCATGGGGATTTTTAAATATAAATGCCCCACTCCCACTTAATATTTTAGAATTGAGGATTTTCTTATAGGTATATTGGCCCACATATATAGACATCAAATCATCTCATAATATGACCAATGATTGGTTCCAAGTCAAATTATTTTATGGAAAGTCTAGTTTCTTAAATTAGTGTTACCAATGGATCCATCTCATGGGCCCACCAACTCTAATTATAACTCTTTCCAAAAATTAATTTGATTTGACCAATTTTGGAAACTGCTATATTTGGATCAGATTTGGAAACATTCTAAAACAAGCAACCATCCACAAATAGAAAATGCTAAAATTAGAAACCAGTCCTCTCCTCCACATGGCCCAAGTGGAATAGACTTCTTGGACTTCTAGACTTCCAAAACTTTGGGATTCCTCAAACTCTTTGGGCATCTCCAAAACTCTTTTGGTAATCTTCAAACTCTTTGATTAGGAGTCCAACTTCACTTTCCTTCTTCGTCTCAGACATCACCAGAATTTACAAATTATTGAAAATTACATAAATTCCTATGCCTCAAGGATGAGACTTACATGGTAATCTAAACATGGAAATAAAAGGGCTATAGGGAAATTCACCATGCCTTGCCCTTTCACGGGAATCCAAGGAAACCATGATGCCCTTTACACTTAGCCACAAATAAACCAATAACCATATAAAAGAAAGTAAAAATTGTAGGCCATATGGAGAGGACATTATCACTTGCAAGTTAGTGTCTCATACAACTCACAAAACCATGTTGCCACTTCTATATAACATGCGCTTCGCAAAGGGGGTCCGGGGTGTCCCCCAGCGGGGTTCAAGCTTGTGATGCCATTTGGGTTGACTAATGCACCAGCAGTGTTCATGGCATTGATGAATAAGATATTTGCACAGTATCTGGATCAATTTGTAGTAGTGTTTATTGACGACATTTTGGGGTACTCCAAGACCAAAGAAGAGCATGAAGAGCATCTGAAGATAGCACTGCAACTTCTAAGAGAGAGTCAGTTGTATGCGAAGCTCAATAAGTGTGAATTTTGGTTAGAACAAGTAGCATTTTTGGGGCACATCATATCCAAAGAAGGATTGTCAGTAGATCCATCCAAGATTGAGGTAGTAGTAAAGTGGGAAAGACTAAAGAATGTGACAGAAATCAGAAGTTTTCTAGAATTAGCAGGCTATTACCAGAGGTTTGTACAAGGATTTTCGTCGATTGAGTCACCATTGACGAAGTTGACAAGGAAGAATGTTCCATATGTGTGGACAGTTCAGTGTGAAACTAGTTTCCAAGAGCTAAAGAAGAGATTAACTACAACACCAGTCCTTACTTTGCCATCCGGAAGCGGCAGTTTCACCATTTCTACCGATGCTTCGAATGTTGGACTTGGTTGCGTATTGATGCAAGATGGAAAAGTGATAGCTTATGGATCCCGGCAATTGAAAGATCACGAGAAGAATTATGCCACCCATGATCTTGAGTTAGCAGTGGTCGTGTTTGCGTTGAAAATGTGGAGACACTACCTTTATGGAGAGAAGTTCGAAGTCCACTCCGACCACCGCAGCTTACAGTATTTATTTTCTCATAAGGAGTTGAATATGAGGCAGAGAAGATGGATGGAATATATCAAAGATTATGATTTTCCAATCAAGTATCACCCGGGAAAAGCAAATGTAGTTGCTGATGCCTTGATTAAAAAATCAGTAGGTTTGGCAAATTTGAGTGGTACTTGTATCTTTGAGCAATTTGAAGAGAAGAGAATAGATCTACAACCACTGAAGAAGTGTGTGATATTAGAAAACATGTCAGTGTCCTAGCCTTCCTTCATTCAGAAGATCAAAGACAGTCAATTGCAAGATCCAGAGTTGGCCAAAATTTCAGAGCATATAGCAGAACGTCCTGACTTTCGTATTGTGGATGGAGTCTTATACTACCGTGACCGTCTTTGCTTGCCTAACATTAAAGATTTGAGGAATGACATTGTGACCGAGGCTCACAGTACAAGGTATTCCATGCATCCAGGCAGCACGAAGATGTATCAAAGCTTGAAAGGCAAATTTTGGTGGAACAATATGAAGAGAGAGATTGTAGCATTTGTCTCTCGATGTATGACTTGTCAGTTGATAAAGGCAGAACATCAAAAGCCTCCAGGGTTGTTACAACCATTAGAGATTCTGGAATGGAAATGGGAGCACATTACCATGGATTTCATTTCGGGACTACTGAGAACCAGCCGTGGCAACGATGCAATATAGGTCATTGTGGATCGACTTACCAAGTCAGCTCACTTCATTCCCATGAGGACAGGAAAGAAGATGCACACGCAACCTTTGGCCAAGTTGTTTGTCAACGAGATTGTCAGTCGGTATGGGCAGCCGGTTTCTATCACTTCTGACAGAGACATCAGATTCGTCTCGCAAGTTTGGAAGACATTGCATGAATCTATGGGTACGAAGCTACAGTTCAGCACAGCTTATCACCTACAGACAGATGGTCAATCTGAGAGGACATGTCGCGACCCCGGACCGGGCCCCCAAGATAAGGCGGGTCTAATCCGAGATCGGGACTAATGTTATTTGATTGATGATTGTGTATGAATTGATTTAAATCCAAAACGTATACGAGTCCATAAAAGAATGCCACTCGTACACGCGATTTCCCACAGGTGTCCACGGTGAGTATATCACATCAACATGAATATTTCTTTTATGTGCGGAAGCGTGTAGCAAATCTATTTCATACATTCATGTCCAAGATAATAAGATTAACATCCTTTGATACCAGTATCAAAATGAGCAATGATCATTAAGGCTATAACCCCAAAAGAAAGTTAAGGTTTACAACAATATAGTTTAATTACATTGTCCCCAAAAATAGAGGCCAACAAAGGCCAATATAAATAAAATAACAAGTTCCCAAAAGAATGGTTAGTTTCTATCCCCAAAATATTTTGCAGCTCAAGCACCCGAATGTCTAGACGACATCATCAAGCGTGCCACTCAACTAAGCGATGCAGTTCTCCGACCGCCTCCTCATGCTCCTCCTCGGGGAGATCGATAACGGGACCTGAGTACCAAAGCAAAGGGTCAAACACAACGGTTTGGCAGACAGGTTAAAAGACATATCAATAAAGAAATTACCTTGGAAAACATTTAAACCTGTCAAAGCAATAGTTTCATAAAACGAGGGAATCATTTATTCAAATACATATGCAATATAAAACATGTAATGTATCCAAGGAAACGGGAAACAGACAAGATGGCAACCACACATAACTAAGTCCTCTATCACCGAAGTGACATGAGCATATCGGGATGTTGTCTCAGTCACCGAAGTGAGGAGATGCAACATGAGTAACATATACATATACATAATATAAAACGGGACATGACCACGGTAGCGAATCCGGTATCGGGACAAGACCACGGTGATAACCGAGTAGTGGGATCCAAACTGTAGCTGGCGGGACAGGAAGGGGTTTCCAAGTCGGTGGATCAGACCAGCAAGGAAAACCAAACTTAGTGGTGCCGACTCATAGGTCAAATGACAAGTCAAATCATGTATAAAATATATCGAGTGCATGTATATAAACGAGCAAAACGGGATGCTCAAAGGCACAAGTATCATTGTATTCGGGCATGTATAAACAGGCTAGCAAAATGCTAAAATGTAATTTCAATACTTTCGGGAAAATCGGGACAAGTGTCGAGATTCAAGATAAATCAGGTGAGTAAGGACCCCGTATGTCCATTGTAATAGTGACTTGGTACTCCTTGAGTTTGGAGACATTCCGGGCTCTTTATACACCTTAGGGATATTCAAACTTTTAAATGAACTTCAAAATAAACGGAACCTCAAAAGAGATCCTAAGTACAATGTTAATCCTGAAGCATCGTACAACCTACTCAGTCACCGAAGGGGATAGGATTCGCGATACCCAAACGTACAAACCTCGTGCATAGTTATAAAGGGGGTATCCCTTGTCCCGTACCGTTCAAGATTGAATTAGGTTAAGTTCTGATACGACCGGATTAACCTCAAAGAATGTCGGGTCAAACAATCTCATGACAAGTCAAGTGAGTCCAATAAAAGGGTAACCAAGTTCCACCTAAGTCCATTTAAGAAAAGAGTGAAAAATCACTTTCCAGGGGAAATTCGCAATTGGTCCGGTCGACCCGGCCCTAGGCCGGTCGACCGCGTATAATGCAGTCCTAGTCGACCTGAGGAGGTCAGGTCGACCCTGCTCATGTAGGCCCGGTCGACCCAGCCCTTGGCCGGTCGACCAGCAGTTGTAAATAAAAAAGGGTGAACAGTGTTTTGGTCAGGTTCCAGAGAACCTGACTCCTGTGTGGCCGGTCGACCGAGCTCCTGGCCAGTCGACCGCGTGAACTGCGTAACAGAACCCATGTTCTGTTTCCCGCAGTGCAATGGGTCATTCATCAGGGGCCATGATCCCGTGTCGCCGGTCGACCGAGCTCCCTGGCCGGTCGACCGCGTGAACTGCGTAACAGAACCCAGGTTCTGTTTCTACAATTCAGTGGTTCATTCCTTTTTCCTTTCTTTTGTGTTCATTCTTTTAGACCTGATTAACAATCTAAATCATAGATAAAATAAGCTAATAAGGTTCACAAATGTGCATTTATTTCAAACCTAAACAAGTCATTAATATCACAAAATATTTGGTGAAATCATAAATGCATTTCATAAAACTCATTCAAAGCTAAACATATCAAATCATCCACTTGCCTTGGGTCTCTAATCAAAGGAAAACAAGCTCCTAACCACCCTTGCGAGCCAAGAACACAATCTCTACAAAAACCCTCAAAACAAACCCTAAAATGGGTCAAAACAAGCAATAAGAAGAGAGAGCTCCCAATAATGAAAATGGAGCTTCTCTAGGACCATAAGAACACAAATCTAAAAGATTAGGGAGAGAGCTTACCAATAGGTGCTCTAAATGAGCAAGGCAAGCTTAATGAGGATCTTAGAGAGAAGAGATTTCTTCAAAAATGGTACCAATGGAGAGCCCTTGAAGTGGTGAAGAAGATGATGAAATCCTTTCTTAATGTTGGTGCAAGTGGGTAATGTCTTGATGATGGAAAAGCAATAAGAAGAAAGGAAAACCCTAGGTAAGAAAAGTTGCTGGAAAAAGGAGAAAGGAGGGAGATGAGTGCTTATATAGCATTTGCAAGTGGGGCTCCACCTCTTTGGAAACTTGAAAGGCTGAAATAGTAGTTTTCGGGATCTCGGATAAAATTGACGAAAAAGGAAGAAATGATCGTCGAAATTTCTACTTTCTAAAAAGTATATGGTTCGCGGGTTTCGGGAATATCAATTATTTGGTCCAGATTTAGTGTAAAAAGACTGTTTTGCCCAAGAAGTTAGAAAAGTCAAGTTTCAGGATTCGGGACGGGAGCGGGATCAACATGAAAGTTGAAGGGATTAACAAAATAAGTAAATCGTGATAAAACACCAAATCAAAAGAATCTCGAATAATCCCCCCAAGTACACGTAAGTCATAAAAAGGAACCCCCAAAGGGCCCAATTAATTCCAAAGGCACTCAAAATTTTCCAAAGCTATTACAAAGCTATTCTAAACCAACTAACCAAAATCCACAAAATAAATACAAGACTAACACGCAACTTAATTAGTACTAATCGAGGTCACTCGGGTCGGGGTCTTACAGAACAATTCAGACCCTTAAGGAGTGCTTGTGTGTTAGACTTCAAGACTCAATGGGATGAGACTCACCTATGGGTTCCGACCTCTTCCCAACACACAGGTCCAGTTGCCGGTGATCTTAAGGAGGAGCCTGAGGAAGCGGTCGGTGAACCGCATCATTTAGTTGAGTGGCATGCCGATGATGTCATCTAGACATTCAGTTGACTCGAGTTACGATACATTTCGGGGTTGTGGATAACTCATTCTTTTGGGAACTATTTTGTTTGTACTGACCTTTGTTGGTCATTATTTTTAGGGAATGTTAATCAACTGCTCTTTTGTATAAAATCTAACCTTATATTTTGGGAAATGCTAATGATCATTGCACATTCTGATACTTGTTATAAATATGTTATCAGTCATATTATTATGAATATGAATGTGTGAGTTAGATTTGCTACACGCTTCCGCATTTAAAATAAATATTTATGCTGTTTTGATATCCTCACCGCGGACACCCGTGGGAAATCACGTGCATGGGTAATATTATGTTCTTTATTGACCCGTGTACACGTTGTAGGTTCTATGGTACCAACCATTTATTCATCCATTATATCATCCATCATCAATTTAGTCCCGATCCCGGATTAGGCCCCTTGACCCAGTCCGGGGTCGCGACAGCGGGCCAAGTATCGGAGTTCAAGGTTAGTTCAAGGTGAATAGGAGTCCCGTATGTCGATTTCAATATGGACTTGGTACTCCTTGAGTTTTGGAAACATTCTGGGCTCCTTATACACCTTGGTAAATTCAAAACTTCGATGAATCTTCGTGATGGGATTTCTTTCTTAAACTGGCTTCATACATTGTATATAAATTTCCCCACTACAATAGGGCTTCCAACAAACCTCTCCCAAACATTTAAATACTTCATTCTTGCTCCTAACATAGCCCCAGGTGAACGGTGCACGTCGCTCGAGTGGACGATGAAGTTCGCTCGAGCGAAGTGGTCTCTAGAAGGATTCGCTCGAGCGAAGCTGGGTTTGCTTGAGCTGATCTATCCAGTTCAGGTTGGCTCGACCAAAGTTTCAGTTGTCTCAAGCTAACCACTCTCTGTGAAGGGTTCTGGCAGGATTCGCTCAAGCGAGTTAAGGTTCGCTTGAGCGAACTGTCTTCTGGATGGGCTCACTCGAGCGAAGAGCGAACTGTCCAGAAACTGATTCCGGGGACAATTCTGCTCCTTCATTTTTCTCTCCTTGCAAAGTTCCTTGAGCCTCATTTCTACATCAAATTGAGAGGCTCAAAACCTCCTTCAAACACTATCCAAACCACCATCAAAACTCCTACAACATCACCAATCACCTCCTCCTCAAACACATACAACCACAGGTGAAAGAGAAGAAAACCATCACTCACAAAGATTCATTGAGCTATCAACAAGTATTAAATGAAAAACTATAAATGCCGTTATTCCCAAGAGTTAAACAACCAACAAGACTCATTCATATGCATTTATTTCAAAATCAATGCAAGTCACGAATAAGCATGAATAGAAATAGTAAAATCATTCACATTTCTCATAAAAGCCATTTAACACTCAAAATATCTATTCATCCACTTGCCTTAGGTCCAAGCTTAGTAAAACAAGCTCTAATAACACTCTTCTCAAGGATAACCTACAAGACATCAAAAACCCCCAAATACAAATCCTAAAAGGGTGAAAGCAATGAACAAGAAGAAAAGGGCTTACGATAGTGAGAATGGGGCTTCCCTAAGGCTAGGAGAACACATAATCAAGAGATGGGAAGAGAAGTTTACTTGTAGGGTCTTCAAATGGACAAGAATGGCTCAAAGAAGATCTTGAAGTAGGTGGTTTCCTCCACAATTGGTATCAAGAGAGAGCTTTCAAGATGATGAAGAAAATGATAACTTCCATTTTTGCTATAGGTGCAAGTTTGATTGTGATTTGGAGATGGAAGAGCAAGAAGCAGAAGAGGGAAAAAAACCCTAGATGGGTTGAGGCTTTTGAGCTGGAAAAAGAGAAAAGAGAGGAAGTTTTTCCCTTATATAGCAAGTGAGAGTGGGCTCCACCACTGGCAATCTTGTAGGGCTAAGAACATGGCTTTCGGGATCTCGGATGCGTTCAACAAAGAAGGGAAAAGTGATCGTCAAAATATCTAGTTTCTAAAAAGTATAAATTTTGAGGGTTTTGGGGATATCAAATTTCATGTCCAGATTTGGTGTAAAAAGACTATTTTGCCCTCAATGTCAGGAAAGTCAGGTTTCGAGGTTTCAAACGGGCACGAGACCACATGAAAATTGTAGAGATTAACTAGACGAGTAAAATGGGATTGAAATACAATTTATTGGAGTCTCGAGTAATCCTCAAGTACACACAAAGTCATAAAAGGAACCCCCAAAAGGGTCCTATCAATTACAAAGGCCCTTAAAATTACTAAAATCTATATAAAAAGCTATTCTAATCCCAACTGAACCAAAGTCCACTAATCACGCTTAGAACTAAAACACGATTTAATTAGTACTAATCACGATCACTCGAGTCAGGGTCTTACAACAGCAGCGGGGCAGTCGCTCAGTCCAAGGAACCCAGGAGCCATAACAGCCAAAAGCATGTACAGAGGAAGTATCATTTAGTCAGAGAGATTGTGCAGAGAGGCGATATTGCTATTACCAAGATAGCCTCTGCGGACAATCTGGCAGATCCCTTTACTAAGCCTTTAACCACCAAAGTCTTTGAGCAACATGTATACGAGATGGGCAAGAGATGCAACCATGACTGGCATTGAGCTCAAGTGGGAGATTGTTAGTTTGTATGGTCTCAATCCTTCAGATGATGTAATAAATTGATTAATTTCTTTATTTATCAATAAAATAATGCTTTCTTTTCATGAGATGAATGGTGTTTTATTGTTTAATGCACATAACCAATACATGACATAATGGTTCATGAGATGAACTGGATCCCCTTAGTATATTACATGGGACATATGTGTATGGATGAGATCCACATACGGGAGACGTGCGTCACAAATCTTATACTTAAATATCTTCACAACCAGTGATGAGACTGGGCATCTCATCTGATAAGGTTGCAGCACTTTGATCATTATGAGATAGTAGATTTGTCTCGATCATCAGAATGTAAGATTCTAGATCACGGTGCTGGTACATTGGATGTATTGAAAGACCATGAGAAACACCTTATGAAACACTGTCTTCATCTTAAGGTCTACTCTTATAATTCCCTAGCAATAGGCTCTCAATCCTGAGACATTGATGGACTCAAGATTCTATCTATTCATTTGCTTCGAGTCACCAATGAGTAAGGCCAATAGGTCAACACCTCGGTGTCTTGGGTATGTGGTAGTAAAACTGTGGGAACATTCAATGGTCAAGATGGAATCTATCTATATTATCCCCTTGTGTCAATTAATGGATTTATCATTAGTAAGTGCGCACTCATCTCAATTAAGAGTTAATTGGATAGTATTGATGATCACTGTGATTAATTGGGTCTCAAGGATAATAAGATGTGGATCTAAAATTGGAAGGGACTGGTTTAATCCATTTGATCCATGGATATTGATAGAGGGGTCTACTTGTGGTCATAGGGAAGTTTAGGGTCTTCTTTGTAATATTTTTCTAAAACTGGAGTGCATTGCATTTATATAGTGGAGTTATTTGCAATTAACTGTGAGCCCGGATTGCACATGAGATGTGGGGTCGCGGTGTCCCAGTTGGAGCCAACTTTTCTATGGAATCCCTAGTGGTCCCCACGCTAGTCCAAAATTAGATCATTACTAATTCTACTTGAACTTAAAAGGAAGGAATTAGAAAGTTACTATTTCTATTTGAAATGAAACTTCTAATAGTGGTAATAGTAGGATACTAATTGTTGTGGAAGTGAGATTTCTATAATAATTAGATTGGAGAAAGTTACTAAATCTTAACAGAAGTAGGTCTTCTATTTTAATTCGTAAAGAAAGAGGAGTTGCTTAAAGGCTATAAAAGGAGGGTTGGACGTCCAACATTGGATTACACGCCTAACCCCTAAAAAGTGCGCAAGAGTTCCACTACTTTTTCCATATCTCTCTTCTAGTTCTTTTATAATTCCTTTAGAGCTTCTAGTTGGTTTTCTCTTGAAGATCCCACTATTCTTCTTGAGAAAAGAGATTTGATAGCGGGTCATAGCGTGGAAGACAACAAGGTCTTAGAGATCCTAATTTGCTTCAAAAGGAGTTCTTGTTCAAGCTTATTATCTTCTTCTCCATTAGAGCACAACCGAGCTCCAAAGGTATAATCTATTTCATTAGATGTTATGGATTTTTAGTTGCTTGTTTGTTGCTGATTTTTATCTTCTAGATAGAGTTTATTGCTGTATATGATTGATGAGATTGAGGGATTGCATCATGAATGTCCTTTATGGCCTTATGGGTACTTGATCCCTGAGTCAAGTGGGTCAAAAAGTTTTGAAAACCTATCAACGAGGCCCACCTACTTCTAACAGCATGATGTTTCAGCAGGCTTGTTTTGGCTGCAGGAAACGGTATAGTTTCGACCCCATTATGCTAGTACTCTTTGTGTGTATTGAACAGGGCCATTTTTGGGTTTATTGTCTTTATATTGACTATATAAGATGATTAACATCCAAATGGTTATTATAAGTGCTTGTAGTCTTAATCCCGACATAAATAATAGAGACATACATTTAGTGTTGGGCATTTTGATTTACGAATGAATGAGATCTTTTATAGGTTAATAATCTCAATAAATTGGATGACTACACTACGTGTATGGTGCATATTAGTTTATTGACGGAATCCACGTCCCGTTATAGAGATTGATGATATCCCCTTGATGAAGCTTTTAAATTCTGATTATGTCAAACCCTGCAGGTGGACTTTGTGTCCAACATATCAAATAAGTTAAGTATAAGGTATCAAGGAATTATAAAGGTATCGATTAAATATAGATGTCAGTAATTATTTAATCGATGGATATCTGAAATCTTAACATGGAGAGACTAATAAGCATTTAATAACAAGAAGCTCAAAATATTATTTTGAGAATAAGGACAGGAGTGCAATTATAATTCTTTAGTGGACTGAATTGTAATTTATGGAACTAGGATTCTAATTTGGGTCGAATTAGGGTTTCCTGTTTCTACAAGAAGCCTATCCTTATTTCTTACTTAAGGTCTTTATTGTAGCCTATAAATATGTGCTATTGCTCTCTAGGTAAATGGTACAAGAGAAATCTCGTTTTGGAGAGCAAAGAGAATTCGCAGGAGAGACCCACACACTGGTGCGAGTTCAAGCATAGAGGAATATAGTAGAAGATCTTGCGATTTTAGGGTTGCTGTAAGACTGAGATCAAATTAGAGAGATCTCGTAGGTATGGTTTTTAATCATATTCGTCTATAGTTATTTCCGCAGTGATCTGTATGCATTATCTAGGGTTCCTGGCGACTGCCCTTCTCTAACATCGAAGACATCAGATCTTTAATCAGAGCCTATGGATGTTCTCAAAATACTTCGAAAATGCTCCATATTAAGTTTTAGGTCGAACCAAAAACGTTTGCCCCTGCAACAACCCTCAAGCACTAAAATCAAGCCTCTCGACAGCGAGAACCACCGAAGCTATCACTCATTAAACAGAGCACATGGGTGACTTCAAAATACTTCCAAAGGGCTACATGTCAAGTTTCAGGTCATTTCGACAACACTTGACCAGACTTTGACTCCCGGAAACTAAATCAGGCCTCTCGCGATGGAGCCCCTCGGGACCATGGTTTTCAAATCGAAGCTAATGGATCATCTTAAAATGATTCTAATATGCTCCCTGACAAATTTCAAGTCAATCGGACATCCGTTGACTATACATCAAAGCGCGGCATCTTCTTCGTGACCAAATCAAGTTTACTGGCGACAGGATGCCACACGGCTTCAAAACTCAAACAAAAGCCTATGGTTGGTCTTATTTACTGCTCAGGAGGCTTCACCTCAAATTAGAAGTCATTCCGACATCATTTGACCAAGTTTCGGTGTCTGACGGCAAATCGGCAACTCTACGCGAAAAAGTCTTCGGCTTCTCCGGAAAATCAGAACTTTGCGCTCTGATATGCAAGGCTTCTCATCAAGTTTTTTGCGGGAAAATCAAGCCAAAACATATACAAAAATGTCAGGAAATACCGAAGAAGAAAGAATCGGAAAAAAATCGAAAATGGCCAAACACCGACAACTTAAAAGGACAAAAGTACCCATGGTCGCCGGTGACCCTGGAAATCTAGGTCGCCGGATTTTCACTGAAAACCCATATTTTTTTTCCCTTTTCGCGTTTCGAGATGTTCGGCCTCTATGATTTTCCAAAAATCTGATTTTCAGTGCACGAAATTCGTCGATCTTCGTCAACATCACGGATCCACCGTCAAAAGCATGGGTTCATCATCGGACACTTTGAAATCGCCAACCGGTAGACCAAAAAAACACACTTTCTGTCCGACTGATCGAGAAATCGACAAGACAGACGGTACCTGCCCACTAGCAGCAATAAATGTTTAAAATTACATGATCATCCGACATCAATCGACATGAAGATCAAGCTTCCTACATCTCAAGAAGAATTCCAAGAGACGCGGCACAACCTGTGGCTCTTCAAATGCTCTGGCAACCATTTAATGAAGTTAATGACCCATTTTATGACAAATTAATGAGGTCATTTACTCATTATTTCGAACGGCCCAATCAGAAGCCAAGGAGTAGGAGTTACATGTCAGGTGCAATCATAGCATTAAGCCATGTAACTCCTCCCATCATGGATCTTAAAGGCAATTAAAAGTCCATTATCCTCCAATGGCCAATCAAAATCTAAGAAAAAGTAGTTACAAAAGTACAAAAAAAAAACTTGTAACTCTTCCCATCATGGAGCGTTAATGCGATTAATGCATTTAAGGCGCATAAATCTCCCTCATAGCCACCAAAAGCCTATGAAAGGAGGCCATTTCCACCATTTCAAGGACCAAATACACACCGGAAAATTCACATACAGAGACCGAAAAGAAATCCATACACAAGAGAAAGCTCTGCAAAAGTTGCTACAACGAACTCTCTTCCATTGAAGAAGTCCTGCATCGATCACCACTACAAGGTGACCAAAGTCCCTTGGGGGGCTGCCCTCCGCAAGGCCTTCTCTTTCTATCTCCATGGCTTAGACATGGCTTTTTAGCCTGTCTACTAAGGTTTTTATTGGATATAAGACCTCCTCTTGATCTTTATCATCTAAAAATCTGAGGTTTTAGCCGAGCCAAGCAAATGGAAAGCATCCTCTGTTCTCATTTGAAGGATGATAGCGAAGTCCACACACGACTTACGACCGTCAATCTAAACAAGTCCCCACAATCTCCTAAGAAGTTAGATCCCATTTTCTTGCTTTTTCATTGTATTTTGTATTGTTTAAAGAGACACAAAAAAAATCATAACTCTTGTCTTTCCTTTTTTATAAGAATTGTAAATCGCTTTCATGGCAAACAAATGAAAATTTTCTTAAATATATGTGTAATGAAAAACTAGAAAAATGTTGATTTCCTTTTCTATTTGTGAAGGTGGATTTACAGACTACCATTTGTCAATTCCAAGTAGAGTAGAAAATCTGGCATACCCGTACACAAAAAAGTTGATGTTCCCTTTGTCTTCTTTTACGAAAGGGTTGGACCCTACGGACTCTCACTTCCGTTGACCTCGGTAATCCCACGAGCGAAAAAGCGAGCCCATTAAATTGGCACATCCAGTGGGATTCGTTCATTGGAGAACATGATGTTTAGAAAACAAAACATTTGCATATCATATTTTTTGCTCTATGCTTATGCTTCTTTTCTACATTCCTTGGATCCTTTCTAGTAGGTGGCCTATGTTGGATTTTACATCTAAAAAAAATGAGAAGCTATCTTTTGGAAATTTCTAATTCTATCTTTGAGTTTATTTCTACTCTTTCTTTTTTCAAAACAAAAAAAAAAAAAAATCAGATTTCTTACTTTTGTGATTCGAATTTGAGAAACTTTGATCTTTTCCCTTTCGGATAAAAGCTCGCAGAAATGTTTGAGTAGGTGTTCGAATCAAGGAATGGGCCACTTTTTCTCTTTGATGAGTCCATTAGAGATCTTCAAAAAAAAAAAAAAAAAAATTGGATTTTTTTACTTTTGTGATTCAAATTTGATAAACTTTGATAATATTCCTTTCAGATAAAAGCTTTCAAAAATGTTTGAGTTGGCGTTCGAATCAGGGAATGGGCAACTTTTTCTCTTTGATGAGTCCACTAGAGATCATTCAAAAAAGATCACTAAGGTTCCACCAATTGCGTTCTTTGACCGAAGTGGATCGAAGAAAAGCCTTGTCAAGAGTGTGGAGACATTTAGATTGTTATAGGCAAGGGTCCTTCAAACGGGTTCATTAAGTAATCATACCCTTACCTGGGGGCTGATCTATCAACTAAGGTTTCATAAGACCGAATCGGAGGCCTGGGTATACTCTTTAACTTTTAGATTTCTTTTAAGAAAAAGGAAAAATATTAAAAAAAAAAAAAACTTTCAAAAGAAAACAAAACCCTTCATCACTTTTGGGTTCAGATTCGAGAAATTTTGGTTCCTTCCCTTTCGGATAAAAGCCCGCATAAATGTTTGAGTTTGCATTCGGATCGGAATACCATTTGCTCTCTTTGATGAATTCGATCTTGACCTTTCAAAAAAAAAAAAAAAACTTCCATCACTTTTGGGTTCAGATTCGAGAAATTCCGGTTCCTTCCCTTTCAGATAAGAGCTCGCAGAGATGTTTGAGTTTGCGTTCAGATTAGAATACCATTTGCACTCTTTGATGAATCCAATCTTGGCCTTTTACAAACATCTCTGCCATTTCCTCGCAGAGATGTTTGTGTCCATTCCATGGATGCAATTTCCAACATTTGTGCTTGGCGGTGCTAGTACGCCCTTTTGGGTCTACTGTATTCACGACCGACACACTTGTTCTCTCCAACATTTGTGCCTAGCAGTGCTAGTACGCCTTTTCGGGTCTGCTATATTCGCGACCGACACATTTGTACCTCCAACCTTACATTCATCTTACCTCGAGTGAGCCTTGTTTCTTGGTGATTTGAATTAAGGTTTACTATTGCTTCTAGCAGTCACTGGAACGCTCATTTTGGGCCTACCATACTCGCAATCAGGACAATTGTACCTTCTATGGCTTTCTTCCTTCTTCATTTCGCTTGAGTCGGACGATGTCCCTCGAGCGATTTGAAAAGACAAAACCATAGTTTTCCCATTTATGATCATTATATTCTTGTGATTACTAATGAATGTGGTCTTGTTTCGAAAAATTTTCGAAACTAACAATGGCAACTTCTTTGACCATTACCTTCGACGTAAATAAGTACAAACTCATGCTTCAAGAGAAGCAAAACATAAGCACTCACAAGCGCCCTGCCAGCTACCGAAGCGTCGTCTCTCTTGGCAACTCTTTGAACACCAGGTCGACCTCTATTCCCCAGACAATTGTCTTCGGGACTCTGGGACCATTCCCACTTCCCATAGAAGAAACCGCACCTGCTAAAAAGCAGAAAGTCGCCTCTGAACGTGTAACTGTCCTGACACCAAAGGCGAGCACCAAGAAACCGGAAGCCCGCGGCACTCCTGCGAAGCCTCAACCTACAAAGAGCCAAGTCTATCCCAAGACTTGGTCCCCAAAACCTTCACCAAAGCAAAACAGATTCCAGGCATCTACAAGGCCAGCATACCTGGCCCCTCTCAAGGAGAACCGATTCTATCCTCTCGCTTACATGAAGGAGGAGAGGCCCGCCTTCCACCCGACAGTGAAGTTAACCCAGCACGAGTCGGCTTGTTCCTACAAGACCAAAATCAAATCATGCATCACAAAGCCTCTGCAAGAACCTACGTACACTCCTTCAGTTCGACCCTTCATCTCAATAGGGCCGAACTTGAAAGATTTAAATCTTCACTCCGACAGGAGAAGGACCGAGTCCAGCTCCTATCCATGCAAGGCTTCAAAGAAGACATGCTCGGCTGCTGCGCTCGAGGGAGCACATCCCTCATTACTAGAGCCCAGCCAGAGCTAACTGAAGCTCAAATTGCTCATCGTATGAGCCACTGTGTGCCATATCGACAAAAGAGACTAGAGAAGCAAAAGACCCAGCATCATGCACTTTAGGTCTCTCATAAATAGGTCGAAAGGAAAGAAGCGACCAGGTTGCAACTGTCCATATAGTTGGTAAAACCAGAAGACGCCAGAAGTCAGCGGCCAAAATTCATGTCCAGTGATAAGTCCACAAAACTAGGTTATCATTTCATTAGCATTTGTGGACCTAATTAGATTTAATTGCATAAAAATTGCACTTAATTTTATGATTACATGCATTTGAGGTTATTTTTAAAAACTTGGTCAAAATAGGTCAAAATTCATTGAAGTGCACAATTTTTGTGAAATTAAGTTTTTCTCATCTCATTTATCAACCCAAAATTAGGCTTTTGGTTTCATCAATGCATATCTTACTATTTTTGGCACCATGTGCTATTTTTGGAAAGTTTGTCATTTAGGTGCATCACTAGGCATGTAGGGTCCCATACATGGTTCATAATTATTTTCTTACATATAATTAATGTTAAATTTATCTCTTTCAATTTGTAGGAGAAAACAAGAAATGGGACCCGCATTGAAAAGCACTTGAGTAGAGACCACACTACTCGCCTAAGGAGGAGCCCCACTTTGTTATCATGCAAGGTTCCAAGATTTTGAGAAATTCTTCTTTCTATGTGTTGCAAAAAAATTGTGATTCAAATTCAAGAAAGAGAATTGTTCAAGAATGGAAAGAAGATCTAAAGGAGCTTAGAAAAGTCAAACTTGTGGAAGAAGAAATCTAATCCAAGAAGGAGATAAAGATCAAAGATGGAAAGTAAATCAAGAAACAAGAGGAGAATCCAAGCTAAGTTGCACGTCCACTAGTGGGTCCCACGAGCCTTGGACGTCCTACATATGGGAGCACAAATTTGGCACAAAGTCTGATTTTCTTTGGAATCCTTCTCATGTGCAATCTTAAAGATCTTTTGAGGAGCCCAAGATGGAAAGAATTGGACCACAAAACTTTATCATTGGCAAAAAATCAATTGGAGTTTAAATTGTTGCCAAGATAGGAGGATTACTTGGAGTTCAAGCCAAGATGTAAGAGGAATGTTACCAAACAAAGGGACATCAGAGATTATAAAGAGGTCCAGCCAAAGGGGCTGGACGTCCATGCCTTGTAGGAGAGAAATCTTGGAGGTGCTCTCTCCCTTTCCACTCCCATCCACGCTTTCTCTTTAAGTCCATTTCTTCTTCTTCTCCATTCTAAGTCTTTAGACATAGATTGAAAGATCATCTTGAGAGAATGATGAAGAGAGAAGAATCTTATTTTTTTTGTACTTCAAGATCAAGGAATAAAGACACTACTTGGATTGATTCTGCGTATTCTTTATGTAAGTGTGTTAATTTTCTCATTCTGGTTCTTTTATGTGTTTTGATTTGAGACAATTATTTCACATGATTAGATCTAGGGTTTTAAAATAAAATAAAAAGGATCAAAAGTCGAGAGACAACAAGTAATCACTTGCATAAATTTTTCCTACTCTGAGAAGAGAGGACATCATTATCACGTTGTCAATATTTGTAGGATTGTCTAGTTTCTAGATCTTTGGTACATCTTTTCCACTTTTTATTTTTCCACCCTTTTTATCTTTATTTTAAGTTAATATTCTGATTATTTTTTAATTTATAAATTCTTGATTTAGAAACCCAACTTGCATCTTTCTATGTTTAGTAGAAACTTACTATTTTTGTTACTTGCATAATTTATGGTTGGAAAGTGTCTTTGTACATACTTCATATTTAGAAATTGCATTAGAACAAAGTTTTTGTTGCTGAAATCACAAGATTATCAACTGATTAGAAAGACTAAATTCGGAACCTGGTATGTGAATAGTGAAAAATCCTGCACAGTTTCCAGCAGAATTAACCCAACTGTGTTGCAAAAGTGCACGATTTAAAAAGCAGGTAAATGTGAATATTTTGGTCTGAAAAATAGCAGATTTAAAGTATGGTAATAAGACTTTGAAACCCCAGAATTTCAGCCAAAAATAACATCGGGAACCGTGTCAACCAGAGGCACAAACAGGGGTACCCAGCAAAGCCTGTACCAGATTTCAGCAGCATAACTGATTCAAGTAGGCATCTTTAGGTGATCATATCTTTTTTTTTTAAGTCATTTTTCCGTTCTTCTTTTATTGTTTTGTTCATGCATCAACAGAGTATTGATTCCAGCCATTAGATTTAGGTTCATATCATCTTAGACTAGTCGTACAGCCCAGCGAAATTGGGCTTGTACAAGAGTTTCCATACTTAGAATTTTTTTTTACAGCATGCATCAGATTTTTAGAAACTTGCATAAAATTGCATTGTTAGCATCATAGATCATTCATATTTGCATAAAAAGTGATTTTGGTAATTAGGATTTAGTTTAGGAAATTTCATTTTGATTTTCTTATATTAAATTGGTTGTTTAATTTGTGTATTCTTTTGCAGGTTTTAGGTTAATTAGATTAGGTTTCTTTATTTAGATTAGTGTTTTTCTTTTTTTTCTTTTTTTGGAAAGTTGATGTAATTTAATTAGTTTCCATTTAGGCCAGATTCAGTATTTATTTAAGATAGGTCAAAGTTGGAAAGACTTTCATCCGGCGGCCGGTGACTCGCAGCGTCACCTAGACACGAAGACATCAGGAAGAATCTCCTGCTCCTTCAAGCCAAGGACAATGGAGTAACCCTTCCTCGAGCTCTTCATCCAAAAGAATGAGCTCCAGCTCAATCACCAAGATGATTTCTTCGTTCGAATGCCGAGGGATGAACTGTTGGAAGTAGGTGGGCCTCATAAATAGGTTTCAAAAACTTTTTGAACCACTTGACTCAGGGATCATGTATCCATTAGGCTACAAAACTCAATCTAGGATCCAAGAACCGCATACTCATGATCAAGATCAGTAAATTGCTATCTCCAAGATAGTAAATAGCAGCCAACAAACTACCACAAAATCCACAACATACAAGGAAGTAGATAATACCTTAGGAGCTCGGTTGTGCTCTAATAGAAAAGAAGACTAGCTAGATGAAGAACTCTTTCTTGGTAGCTAATTAGGATCTCCAAGACCTAATTGTAGAGCTATCAATCAGGCCCTTTGATGAGGGTGGCCGGCCCGACTAGGCCCGATAAGCCCTCAAAGCGAAGGCTTTTCTTTTTGTCCTAAAGCCCGATGGTAGGGTAGGGCCCAATTTTGAAAAGCCCGCAACCTTGAGGGCCGAGCTAGGGCTTGACTTAGCTAGCCTGAGGGGGCCGGCCCGGCCCTTTGTCTATTAATATATAAAATAAATAATATGTATAATATAGAATATATAGAGAGAGAGATTTTTAAAATATATATATAAAGAACTCCTCTAATTAGCAATTAATGATAGAGACTTAATATTTTGTCAAACAATGATAATCAAGGCTGAGAAAGAATTTTAATGGATATCCCCATTAATAACAATATTGCCACCTATATTTAATTCTACGTTATCATTTAAATGATATATTTGATTCTATGTCTGCCCACCATAGACATATTCTTCAATGAAAGGGGAATTCAAGTTGTCATTCATCATATTGATTTTTCACCAATGTAAACTATTGAAGGTTGAGAGTTTAGATAGATGATCATTAACATTATCATTAAGTAAGGTTGAGTTTCAACCACTAACTATTGATTGATGCCAATTTATTTTTATACCCTTACTTCTATGACTATTGTTGTTTCATTCATGTGGATCCACATCCGGAGTTAAACAGTTTGTTACTCATGAATCAAATCATCTTTGTCATTCATCTTCGGTATTCAAAGTTTAATTGTTTTGTTATAAAATCCAAGGGCAATTTTTTGAAGAATTACAAGTTAGGGTTAATGCTAACTCGAGAGTTGTCTAATGTTTATTTGAACCACATATACAAATAATTTATTTGGAATAAATCTAATGCCTATTTGAAGTATATCTAATTGAATCATACACGATTTGCCAAACATGTTCTCATGGTTCACATTATTGCTTTGTAAAAATATATAGAACATGAACTAGAAAAAAAAAAGGAAACAACTAGCAAAACTTCAACTGCGACAATCTTAATAATAGCCTGAAAACAAACAAAACTGAGCACATTATTTAAACTATTAAGACTGAAAACAAACAAAATCAAGTACATTATTTAAACTATGTAACTACTGCTAGTGTGTTAAGGTATTTAAAAGTGTATTTCCTAGTTTCATGTCACAATACTATCACATTACCTTATTTCATTTAGTTCTAACTAATATCTTTATAAAATGATGAAGTAACTTGTTTTGTGCATTCTTTTAGAAGTGTTACAAAAAGATTGACTTTTACATTGCCCTCGAATAAAGGTAGGTTAGCATTTGGTATAGAAGAATAATTATATATGATAATATTACAAAAAAATAATCATTTTTTTCGGCCCTGGCCCGACCCTGGCCTGGCCCTGACTGTAAGATCCCAGTCCCACTAAATATATTTATTATATTTTAATTAGAATATATTATTATTATTTTAATTGAATGTATTTTAGTTATTTAAGTGGTTAGGATTAAGTGGGGCATACGTTAGATTAGATGCGTGGATTTGTAAGTTGGGTTAATGGGTAGATGACCTGACCCGCAGTTTTGACCCAATAACTTGAACCCAGAGAATATTCTCTTAATTAACGTAATCCCCTTTATTATGAACACACGTCTTTATCCCTCCCCACTTATCTCTGCAACTCCTCCCGTAACTTCTTTGTCTTCTTCCTCTTTCAACTTCCTAAGCAATTGCAGCTTTAGGATCCAGCCATCAAAATCCAGATCGGAGGATACCATCATTCTTTGCTCAACTTCTTATCTCAGGTAACCCTCTCCTCAAACCATTAGGAGTAGATCTATATTCTTGGGTTATCTCCTTTTTCTTTCCAACGATAGACTTGGATAGGAGTACCATAGATCTGCTCATTTGAGCATTTGTTTCCATCTTCTTTGTCAGATTGGTATTAGGATTGTGATCGAGTGCCCCGGTAATCTTGGATTGGGTATTGGTTAGGTTCTGTGCGTTTTTCTTCAACCTCGGTGAAAGGCAAGTACCTAAACATAATTTGTGAATTTAATACATGTGTTTCTCGTTGATTCCAGTGTAGTGCATATAGAAACCCTTTGATGCCCTTTTTATCATGTTAATTGTCTTTGTGATCAGATCGGAGATTGGGGATGATTGAATCGATTTTCTTATTTTACTTGTCATTGTTGACGTCCCAATCCCTGCGAGGACTGAATTTGTAGCAAAGCCCCAAATACAGTCATGAAAGTTGTGTGTATTGATGGTGGGGCCCACCGGATGATCTGATCATAGATCTAGTCCGTTCATCGGGCTGGACATGGCGGGGCTATCTTAGAGATGTGGACTTGTGTGAGGTGGATCCCTCTTGGTTCATCATCTGAGGGTTTACACAATCGGGGCGTAAGACATTTTGGAAATTGTTTCCTTATTAGATATGATAGTGGGGCCAAGGGATGAAACCTGATTACCAATCGGAGCCATGGATCTTATACTAGGGCCCTGGGCGACCTTACTGATTCGGGCTGATCTTGGGTTTTGATCAGGGGACCCACTATCCTAGTGCCCAAGTTGTTGGCGTCGAGCTTCTAAACGAACTTCGTTTCTGTGAAAGGAGTTCAGTTGCTTACGTGTGTGGAATGGTGAGAAAGAGATAATGATGTAAGGGGATAAGGAGAGAGAGAATAAAGTGGTGATGTGGGGGTGAGATGAGTGAAGTGGTACACAGTACACAATTTGACTTTTAACACTTTGGCCCATTAGTTTTTGAATTTTTTTTAAAAAAGGGACCTTTAGTTTTTAATGAATTCAAATTAGGCCCTTTGACTTATTTTATAAAGAATTAAATTTGGAAAATGTTTTAGGTGGGGTCCTTGGGTTTTCAAAAATTATAATCTAAGATTATTATTATTATTTGTAAATTAATATTAAATGATACCTATGGTTTTAATGTGTTACAATTATATTTTTGTATTTTATTATTAGATCTTTGGACCAAGTAAATACCGTCCGGGCACACGGTATATTACTAACATAGGGTTTAATACTTTGTATAACCTCGGGAAATCCTAATGGATTCGAGCTCAACCCATCTCTATTGAAAAACCCTTAACTGAGTCTATGCACCATTAATGAAGAATGGATGCATTGATCTTATATTTATTAGAGATTCCCGTGGTTGTTGGGTGTGAAACCTTATGTTTGACCTTAGGATCGATTTGTATCTATGTCTTAACCTTCGCATGCATATATATGTTGGTTTACGATGTGTATTCCTTTAGATGCATACCTTATTGTGTTATGGACTATAAAGTCGCTTGGCAAATTTTATATAATGATTCGATTATGATATGGATTGTGAAATGGCCAGCACTTTTCTTTGACTTAGGACTCTTGTGTCGGAGCTTTATTATTCAGGTCTATTATGCTTATATATTTATGCTTATGTGGGTCATTTGTGGACGACTGCAGATCGATATGTGGGTATCCGGATCACTTATAATCCGCTTTGAATGTGAACAAGTTATCCTGATTTGTTTTATTTGATCGGTTTATGACCACCGACGTTGTGGACGGGCTTTCCCAATTTATTTAGGCCTGACCACCTACAACGGGGACACTTGTCTTCGTGTGAATTATATTGCTCCATTTGTTTTATTTGGATTTATGTCATGCGTTCATTCGTGTTATATCCTTGTCTTTATTCCTATATGATCTCACTTATCTTTACTCATCTCGTTATCGTATTTAATTTCAAATTATGATTATGTACTTGCTGTTTACTTTGTAATATTTGGTGCATAGGTACCGATCCCTACTTTACTGAGGAAACGGAGGAGGATCAAATGTTTCAAACGTTTGAGCCAACTGATGAACCCGAGTGGGATGCCGGAGATGGCTTCGGAGCTGTCTGAGCTTGCATTAAAGAGAACGTCATCTTAGCAACTCTTTAGATGAACTTCTTTTAATGATAAACTTTTCATTAATAATTGTTTGATTTATTCCGCAACTTTAATTATTAATGTTTATTTGATTTTCGTGTTGGATCTCATTTATAAACTTTGAATACCAATTAAGTAAAGCTTCCGTTGCATTTAATAAAATTTACTTTGACTCACCATGGCTTGTTATGTGGGTCCACTTTTGGAAGCTTGTGTTATATTAAACATAGGAATTTGAATTTTAATTTTAATTTTTCACGTTTTTCCCAATTCTTATTTTGGGGACGTGACACTGACCCTTGAGGGTAAGATAAGGGCTTTGATATTGTAGGCCCACCATGGGCTCCGAGGGGTTTGACTTGACCTAAGCCCGGCCCACATATATGAGGGTAGGGTAAGGAATTACCCCGGCCCGGCCTAGGCTCGGCCCTTTGACAGCCCTACCTAATTGTCTTCCACGCTATGACCCATTTCAGATATCTTTCCTCAAGGAGAATGGTGGAATCTCCAAGAGAAAACAACTAGAAGTTCTAAGGGAAACCGGAAAAGAAACTAGAAGAGAGAGAGGAGAGAGGGGAGAGGGGTGTGCAACGTTTGCACACTCTTGGGTGTGAATTCCAAGCATAGGATGTCCACCTCCTTTTCTCTTCTATATATAGCTCTAAGCTACCTCCTCTTACTATTAATATTAGAAGTCTTACTTCCATAACAATTAGTAACCTTCTACTTTCTCATTACTATTTGAAGTTACACTTCCATAACAATTAGTAACATTCTATTTCCTTTTCTTTTGAGTTCAAGTAGAATTAGTAATGATCTAATCTTGAGCTAGCGTAAGGACCACTATGGATTCCATAGAAAGCTAGCTCCAACTGGGACACCCTGACCCCAGGTCTCATGTGCAATACGAGCCCAAAGTTAATTGCAAATAATTTCACTATAAAAATGCAACTGAACTCCAGTCTTAGGAATAAATCACAAGAAGACCCTAAACTTCCCTATAACCACAAGTGGGCCCTTCCATTAATATCCATAGATCAATTGGATTAAACATGTCCAACCAATTTAGGATCCACATCTTATTATCATTGAGACTCAATTAATCACAGTGATCATCAGTACTATCCAAATAACTCTTAATTGAGATGGGTGCGTACTTACCAATGATAAATCCATTAATTGGCACAAGGGGATAATGAAGATAGATTCCATCTTGACCATTGAATGTTCCCACAGTCCTACGACCATGTACCTAAGACATTGAGGTGTTGACCTACAGTTGGCATCACTCATTGGTGACTCAAAGCAAATGAATAGATAGAAACTTGAGCTCATTAATGTCTCAAGATTAAGAGACTATTGCTATGGAATTATGAGAGCAAACCTTAAAGTAGAGACAGTGTTCATAAGGTGCTTCTCATGGTCCTTCAATACATCTAATGTACCAGCACAATGATCCAGAGTCTTACACTTTGATGATCGAGACAAATCACACTATCTGATAGTGATCATAATGCTGCAACCTTGTCAGATGAGATCCCAAATCTCATCACTGGTTGTGAATGAATTTAAGGATGAGATTTGTGACACCTGTCTCCCATATGTGGATCTCATCCACACACATGTATTACATATAATATACTTGTGGGGCTCTGGTTCATCTCATGAACTATCATGTGATATGTAAAGGTTATGTGCAAACAAGTAATAAAACACCATTCATCTCATGAAAAGAAAGCATGATTATATTGAAATAAATCAATTTATTACATCATCCACTGGATTGAGACCATATAATCTAACATGAACGTCCTGGTTACAAACTCTGAGAAACCTCACAGTCCACCTCATGATGACGGGACCGTGCGTATCCAACAATTGGAGCAAGGTCAGCAAAGGATTGAGACGCTAATGGAAAACCTTCTCCTCACCCTTCAGAATCAAGTAAATAATGAAATTCCTCCAAATCATCAAGATTACGAGGTAAATGGAGAAGACAATGAGTCACGCACCCTTACCAAAAAGGACGTGGATGATATCCTCGCCAAAGCAAGATAAGAGGATACACTAAAGGAACATGGGATCAAGCCACCATATTTCTTATGGATGGACTCGGTCCCGTTCCCTACAAAATTCAAGCACCCTACTCTCCAAACATATATGGGGAAAGGTTCAACCAAACAGTACGTCATCCACTTTAAGATCCTAACGGGAGCCATCGCAGATCAAGAAGCCCTCAAGATCATTCTCTTTACAAGTACCCTAAAAGATACAGCCTTTGACTAGTACTCCACTTTACCAGAGGACTCCATCAAAAACTGGGTCATGCTAGAGACACGCTTCCTGACTCACTTCAAAGGTGAGGACCATCCTACTACTATGGCTAAGCTCTGCAGCCTAAAACAGGGGGAGAATGAGTCAACATACAACTTCATTCACAAGTGGAAAGCAATGGCATACAGATGTTCATATGTACTGCAACAAGTGTCACCGGTCGACATCTGCCGTAACAACATGAGAGTAAGGATCCGCTCCATGATCATCGACAACAAGTCAAACCTAGGAGAACTCCTACAATCATCCATGGAGGCTGAAATGGTGATCAAAGATCTCAATAGTCAGAAATCATCAAGGAAGGAACCAACCGCCATTATGACGTCAAAGCCAAAGAAAAAAGAGGTTCTCAATGTACAAACCAAGTCAGCTCCTCAGCCGCCAAAGAAATTTGAAAACAAAGATGCAAGGAAGAGACCTGAACTTTCTGGTTCTTTCAAAGAGCGAGTAGAGAAAAAATACCCGTTTGATGAAAATGCTGATGAAATCTTTGGGTTTCTTGTAGCAAACGACAAACTCACCTTGCCCGACCCTAAAAGGCCAGGAGATGTTGGGAAAACCAACGATCCTCGGCATTGCCCATATCATTTGATGGTCTCACATCCTCTCAATCAATGCTTTGTTGTGAGAGAGGATCAACGAGATGTGAAAAATTGGAGTAATCACCTTTGACAAGAACTATGAGTCTACCTCCGTCAACATGGTGTCATGTGGACAAACATAAAAATCACCAAAGAACAATATCACTATTTCCTTCAAGGTGATAAAAAGAACCCAAATGTCCTAAGAGCTGGTTCCGTACCCAACACCAGAGGGACAACCCATATGGGTGCATCCTGATATCTTGGAAGATGAAAACTGGGAGGATGTCAAAACAAAGCCAATAGCTCAATAGCGAAGGCAAGATAGGAGACATCTCCGCAAGCTCAAATAGCAGGAGAAGGCTCAGCCAAAACAAGGAGTCCATGAAAAAGGCAGGGACCTACTCTACCGCTTCACTAGGGGCAACAGAAAAGTCCTTTCCCGAGACTTCAAAGGAGGTAAGAAGATTCACTCTCAGTAATTTCATGCCACCTTATCTCATAAATGAAACTATGTAGTGTCAAACCCCAACCCAGGATTAACCCAATAGTGTTTTCTTAGTGTGTGCTTAGTCTTAATCGGGTTTAGTTACCGTGGGTTAGAGTGTGATTAGTTTTAGTCATGGTTATAGCTTCGGGGAGTTCGAGAACGTTTAGTATTAACTAGGCACACTCAGGAAGGCCTGGGTGTATATGCAAGCGTGGGAAGATCGTGTTTGGTTTTGTTTTTGGGAAGATCGTGTTTGGTTTTGTGCTAATCGTGATTTTCATGTCATTTGAATGGTTTTATGATTATGTACAACTTTCGTGTTTAGCCCGTTTGTGTTTGTAGCCCAGAAACTCAAATTTTAGCCAAAAAGGGTAAAATAGCCTTTTCACACTCAAATCTGGACACAATTTTCGAGATCCCAAAACCATGTCAAAAATATACTTTTCGGAAACTAGATATTTCAAGGATCGTTTTATCTTTCTTCGTCGACTTCATTTGAGGCCCGCAAGACCATGTTTTTACTCATGCAAGATTATCACTTAAGGGACCCACTTGCAAGCACTTAAGCAACTTTACTTTCTCTCTTTCCCCATTCCACAAATCCCAGCACTTTTCTTGACCTAGGGCTGAAAAACCCTCTTTTCCTCTTCATCTTCCTCTCTTGAAAGCATGAGCTAGAGATCTCCACAAGAGATTCCAAGACCATCATCTTCTTCCTCTCACTTCAAGCTTTCCATTGATGTCATTTTCTTGAAGTTTCTTGTTGGGAAAGATCTCCATTTCCTTCCTTTCATCTTGTTTGGGCACCTCTAGGTAAGAGCTTCTACCCATCTCTTCAATGGAGTTCTTTTGACTCCTAATGATCATGTTTTTCTAACTTGTAACACCCATTTCGAAATGGGTTGCTTGGTTGCATTTTTGGGTGAGTTTTTGAATGGGTTTCATGGGATTTTGTAGTTCTTGGCTTGGCTCTTGAGTAGGAGTGCTTGAAGAAGAGTTTGTTAGCTTTTGGCCAAGGCAAGTAATCTATTTAGGTTGTTGTGCATGTGTGTTCATGGATTTGTCATTTGGTATTAATGCTTTGTTTTACTAGGTTTTCATGTTGTGATCTTACTTTAGAAAATGCAAGCATACCTAATAGCTTTCCAAACTTTCAGATTTCATCATTTTTAATTAAGCCTTGCTTTTGTTGAAGTTTGGATTTGTTATGATAAGAATGGGATTAAAGGATTATGAAATGGGTTTTTATGTTAATGGCTTGATTAAGTTTGAAATAATGCACCAATGTGAGCCTTGATAGCTTGTTATATTCATGTATCAAATTTGCTAATCAGGTTGGAAAGAATGTAGAAAAAGAAGGAAGAAATGGATGGACCAATGAACTGCAGAAATCAGAACTGGGTTCTGTTTCCGCAGTTCACGCGGTCGACCGACCAAGGGGCGCGGTCGACCGGGGACACTAGATTAGGTCCCAGTTGGATGACCTGCTGCACTGCGGGAATTACTGTTTCCGCAGTTCACGCGGTCGACCGGCCAAGGGGCGCGGTCGACGGGTGACACAGGGTCAGGTTCTCTGGAACCTGACCAAAACACTGTGCACCTATTTAATTTACAACTGCAGGTCGACCGGGCCTTGGCCGGTCGACCGGGCTCACTGTGTATGCGGTCGACCTGGCCCTTGGCCGGTCGACCGGGCTCACTATGTATGCTGTCGACCGGCCAAGGACCAGGTCGACCGGCCCAACTGGAATTTTCCCTTTTTGGGAGAATTTTTATCCATTTGTATATTCTTTAAAAATTTGAAAACTAGGCTATATTAAGGACTTGAACTTGACATTGTGTAATTAGGACTCCAAGATATGTACCAACTTCGGGGACACCAATCCTTGTATTTTAATAATAGAGTTCCAATCACACAAGGGTCAATGAATAGCCTAAGCATGTACTTGATAAAATTATCGTGTTTGAACGTTGGTTTGTTACCGCAAGTAACATCGTGTACTCGCTTTGAAGTCAAGTTTTAAGATCGTATCGAAGATTTGTTTTAAGTATGACATGGGGATCATCTTCTTAAGTTGTGAGCATATATATTGTGCATTTTGCTAGTCGTGCTGTGTTTCGTTTCGATAAGTGATTTCCCCATTTATTCAGACGTGTTTGTATCGCGTGTTTTATGCATTCATGAATTCAAAGTGAACACCACAGAGCTTGGACTGCCCTTTCAGTCTGATCCACTATCTGGGGGTCCTTAAACATGTGAACTAACTGCAGATTAGTCATGTATTTATTACACATCGTGCGTGTCCGGTTCCGCGGCCGGAATCCCGTATTTGTGGGAATCGTGTCGTGCTATATTATGTATATTCGTGCTTGTCGTGCGTGCTTACTCTTTTCATTTCCAATGATAGAGAAAGGATGGGCTCTTTGTGGATTTACGATTCATGATATATATGTTATGCACTCATGCTAGTTCGTCTCTGATTTAGAAAAGTGTTTCTTTATATTCTCGATTAAACATTGATTTCCATGCTTTCACTTAAATTGATTTCTTGCCAAACCGTCGTGTTTGATGCTTGTATTTTGGTGACCAGGTGCAGGAGGCTATCCCTTTGAGGAGGAGTGCCAGGAGGAGGCTGTTGAGCCTACCTTAGCTCGTGAGTGGCAACCCGACGACGTCATCTAGACGTCGGGACGGGTCATGAGTTTCGATGTATCACCTTTTTGGGCTTTTAATTACTTTTGGTATTATATTGGCCTTTGTTGGCCTCTTATTTGGGATTGTAACCAACTTAACATACTTTGTTAACCTTGTAACTTGAATTATTATGGAAATGCCCTGTTATGTCTCCATTTTGATATTTTAGTCTTGATGACATTATGTTCATATTCTGTCATGATTTAGTAAGATGTGATTTGCCACGCGCTTCCGCATACTTGATCGTGTGAGTTGGTTGTTCCTTGTGTTTGTTTTTCGGAACCCTCACCGCGGGAACCTGTGGGAGAATCAGTCATCATCAACCTGATTCAGTCGCGACGGGGCCCGGGCACTCGGTCCGGGGTCGCGACATGTAGGAGGCATCATACTCTTACAATTTGGTTGTCGGATTCTCCATGAATGAATACAAGTCCAGTGTCACCAACGAGTGGGAGAAATCCCTTGAAACAGGAGAATACCTCTCCGATGAAGAATGAGTTCCGGTTCCAGAACTTCACCTTATACCAGTGATATGGTATAATCCCTTACAGCCACATGGATCCTGGTCTGATGATGAAGAAGACCAAGAGACTGTTTAAGAAAATGCTTTTAACCCAGCACCCACCATTGCTCAAGTGGCATCCAACCATGTTGAACCACAAGGAGCAGACGAAGATGAAGATTTGGCTCTCATGCCCAATCTTGAAGAATATGCGAGGATCTTGCAACGTCTTGCCATAGAACAAGAGCAAGACCGCATCAACGAGCTTCGTCGCAATCAAAATTCAGAACCGGAAGTCCCTAAAGACCAACAGGTACCTCCTCCCTTAACTCTTGAAAATGAAGAAAGCTGCTAGATTGATGATCCTCTTACATTTGAGGATTAGTCTGATTCCCAACAGTCCATTCTGGGGTCGTCTCCTATTGGAGCGACCTGCAATGTGATAGTTCGGGATGATAGTTTCTCCGAAGCCTCGTCTACTAAGGCCAGTTACTCTCAAATCACATCTGGTAGTATACTTTCTGGAGCTACTTCTTCTCAAGTGACTTCCACTGAGATATCACCTTCTCAGACTTCGTCTCCTGAGATCGTGACATTAGAATTCAGACCCCACCCAACTAATCATTATGAAGAAGCTCCGGCTGATGATGTCTTCAACGAAAATCCAATCAATCGGTCCCAGATGCCCAACCTTATAGGTGTTGTCTGGACCGATGAAATATTTACAAAGAAGAAAAGTTGCCGGTGTTTCGCCCAAAAAGGGGATGAAAGAGGAAATTGTAAAATAAAGGCTCTGGCGTAGAAATTCTTTTATTTCATCCTTTGAACTTTACAGAAAGATGTGAATGCGACTCGCACGAGTATTTGCTCACATAAGAGGAGTCGTCCCCACTTTTGTTTACATGGGTTCTTCGTTGCTTCACCTTTCTGAGTGCAGGTTGTTTACAGTTTTTCATACAACCCCCTCGTCGGGCTTAGAAGATCAAAATCAATGGAAATATACATTAAAGGGAGAGGAGACGGAATTGGAGAAGTCTGCAATCTGGCTTCTTCGGCCAGCCTTCGTAGTTCACCACCTAAGGAAGAATGATTAATTAGAGAAGTCTGCTTCAAAACAGCATAGACAATCTCAGTCCTTCCTCCATGGTGAGAGGAACAAAGGCTGCTTTTCGGAAGCTGTCGCCCAGGTTCAAAGAGAAGCGTCCATTACTACCAGATTCTCACCTTGCTGATGAATGAGGAGAGAGTTTAAAAAATGGCAGAGTTTCTAGGCTTCTTTTCGCTAGATCTTAGGGGGTTCACTCTCTCCCAAGTCTTCCTTTTATATCCTTTAAGGAGCCATAACTACTGGGGATCATGGAGGAGTTGAGGTGGTTTCAAAACTGTCTTTAATGGGAGACGTTGTAGGTCCGCTTTTACAGGTTCATCAGCCCACGAGAAGAATAAACTGGCCAGTTCGTGGGAGATCATGGGCGTCAGGTAGCTGGAAGAAAAGAAGTGTGGTAGCTAGTGTGCATGATGTCCAGCGGTCACTTCTTTACTGGATACCAGCGGCTGCTTCATTGCTTTGAGCGGCCGGTTTGTTAAGGGTTGCAACAGCCAATGGGCCTTGTAAACAGTAGCCGCTTGGGAATTCCCATGCTGTGGCCAGCCAGACTTCAATGCATTATTTTCTTGTGGAAAAATGAGTATTTTGCCTTGGGGAAGGTTACGTACGGGCAGATAGATTTTTTGTATGTCATAAAATGCCTCGTGAGGTTCAGTGATTGAAATGTGTTATGGTAATCATTTTGCCTCAAGAATTTCATAAATCTATACTTTTGATGGAAAGGTGTAGAGAATTTGTCTTAAAAGCTACTCATGCTCTACTTTTTCGTAGATATCATTTATTTGCATTCTGCGGAGATTATGGGGAAAAGCCCAAGGAAGGATCCCATGAGGAATAAAACAACTTTTTTTTATGGACTTTTTCTCTTTTGGGAGATAAAAAGTAAGCTGATTTTGTTAGAAATGAATGAAAAAGCTTAGGATTTGTGGCATTGATTGCATTTTGATGTAATTTGGGTGGTTGCATAGGCAAATTAACTCCAAATTGAGCATATGACCAGTCTATTCGAAGGTATTTCCAAATGGACAGTTATGATGATGTCACTTTTTAATTTTGGAGGCTTCACGAATTTTGAAAAGCAGTTGGAAATCCAAACGGAGTCTCCTCGAATTGCGCGCTGACTGGCCAATCTTTAGTTTCTGCTTGCTTTACTCTCTGGCCATTGAAATGACTTTAGGGATGGTCAGAACTGATTTCTTTTTGCAACTGGTACTTCAGAATCTTGGTGTGTGGACTCCGGGGCAACTAATCACATATATAATACGTTGCAGGGGTTCAAGGAAACCAGGAAGCTAAGTGATAGGGAAATCATTGTCAACCTAGGATTTGACGCTAAGATGGAGGTTGTTTCAATGGAAGTCATTACTTTATGTTTCTCAAATAATAAATTGGTTTTGTCAGATACATTATATGTATCGTCTTTATGGCGGAATTTAATTTCAGTTTCTAGTTTGGTGAATAAAAGTTATTCTATTACTTTTGGTACTGAAGTTGTCATAAAGAGGAATGGTACTTTTGTATGTTCTACTAAGGTAACTAATGGGCTTTATTTGTTAACTCCCACAATGTATGAGATACATGATACTGAAATAATTAATAGACCATCATTAAAGAGGAAGTCACCTTCATCTAATCCAACAAAACTTTGGCACTTGAGGCTAGGTCATATAAACCTAAATAAGATTGACAGGCTAGTGAAAGATGGTATCTTGCCTTCATTAGTGGTAGAACCAATGCCTGTCTGCGAGTCCTGTCTAGAAGGCAAAATGACCAAAAGACCATTTTCATCTAAGGGCAATAGGGCCAAAGATTTATTGGAATTAGTGCATACTGATGTGTGTGGACCCATTAATGTCAGGGCCAGAGGAGGATATGAGTACTTCATCACTTTCACAGATGATTACTCAAGATATGGATATATATATTGTATGCATCGCAAGTCCGAAGCTTTTGAAAAGTTTAAAGAGTTTCGAGCGGAAGCGAAAAAGCAATTAGGTAAAAGTGTCATGACTCGTCGATCAGATCGAGGAGGGGAATATCTCCCTACTGATTTTATAGGATACTTATCAGAGAATGGGATTCTATCCCAGTTGTCTGCTCCCGGTATGCTTTAACAGAATGGAGTAGCAGAAAGAAGGAACCAGACTCTTTTAGATATGATCAGGTCTATGCTGAGTTTCTCAGGATTACTAATATCCTTTTGTGGATACGCCTTGGATACTGCGATGTACATACTAAACCTCGTACCATCTAAGTCCGTACCTCAGACTCCCCTAGAGTTGTGGTCCGGGCGAAAGCCTAGTCTGCAACATTTACACATTTGGGGTAGTCCCGCGTATGTGCTAAAGGTTAAGACGGATAAGTTGAAATCGAAGTCGGAAGTATGCACGTTTATAGGATATCTTAAGGGAACTAAAGGTTGGTTATTCTATAATCCCAGAGAGCAGAAAGTGCTGGTGAGCACCAATGCGGTTTTTTTGGAGGAAGATTATATGTTAGACCAGAAATATTTAGAAAAGGTGATTTTGGAAGAAATTCAAGAGCAATCAATTCCAAATCCAAGTGAGACCGAACTTGAGGAAGAACCGCCCTTACCAGACCTAGTAGTTACACCAGTGCCTCGTCGTAGTGGGAGGATTTCAGACCTCCTGACAGGTTCTCGTTCTTGGGAGAGTCTTACAAGGCAGTCCCGGAAGAACGAGAACAAGATCCCTGTAACTACAATGAAGCAATTAATGACATAGATTCGTGTTGGAAATAGGTGGGCCTCGTGGATGTGATTTCAAAACTTTTGACCCACTTGACTCAGGGATCAAACGTCCATAAGGCCATCAACCATATCCAAGATGCAATCCCTCATACTCATATACCATATACAGCAATATTACAAGCAATACCATGCAAAATAATCTACAAAAGATTAGAGAAGCAGATTATACCTTTGCTGCCCGGTTGTGCTCTAATGGAGAACGAAACTACTTTAGATCTCCAAGACCTCTTAGTCTTCCGCGCTATGACCCGTACCAGATCTCTTCTATAAAGGAGATGGGTGGGATCTCCTAAAGAAAACAACTAGAAGCTCTAAAGGAAACTAGAAGAGAACTAGAAGAAGAAGAAAAGTATGTGCAACTATTGCACAAAGGGGGTTGGACGTTTTTCAAGATTGTATATATCCCAGCCCCTTTGTTACTCCTTTTATAGCATTAAGCAACCTCCTTCTCTTGTACTAATTGAAATAGAAGTCTTACTTCTACACAAAATAGTAACCTTACTATTACCACTATTAGAAGTCCCACTTCAAATAGAAATAGTAACTTCCTAATTCCTTCATCTTAAAGTTCTAGTAGGATTAGTATATTTCCAATAACTTGAGCTAGCGTGGGGACCACTAGGGATTCCATAGAAAGCTGGTTCCAACTGGGACACGTGACCCCACATCTCATGTGCAATCCGGGCCCACAGTTAATTACAAATAACACCACTATATAAATGCAATTGCACTCCAGTCTTAGGAATAAATTACAATGAAGACCATAAACTTCCCGATTACCACAATTAAGCCCCTCTATCAATATCCATGGATTAACTGGACTAAAAACTGTCCCACCAATTTAGATCCACATCTTATTATCCTTGAGCCCCAATTAATCACAGTGATCATCAGTACCATCCAATTAACTCTTAATCGAGATGGGTGCGCACTTACTAATTATAAATCCATTAATTGGCACAAGGGGATAATATAGATAGATTCCATCTTGACCATTGGATGTTCCCACAGTCCTACTACCACGTACCCAAGACACTGAGGTGTTGACCTACAGTTGGCCTCACTCATTGGTGACTCAAAGCAAATGAATAGATAGAAACTTGAGTTCATCAACGTCTCAGGATTGAGAGCCTATTGCTAGGGAATTATGAGAGCAAACCTTAAACTCGAGACAGTATTCCATAAGGTGCTTCTCATGGTCCTTCAATACATTCAATGTACCAGCACCGTGATCCAGAATCTTACATTCTGATGATCGAGACAAATCACACTATCTTATAGTGATCAAAGCGCTGCAACCTTATCAGATGAGATGCTCAGTCTCATCACCGGTTGTGAAGATGTTTAAGTATAAGATTTGTGACAAATGTCTCCTGTGTATGGATCTCATCCATACACATATATCACATCTAATATACTAATGGGACCCGGTTCATCTCATGAACCATTTATGTCATACGCATTGGTCATGTGCATTAAGTAATAAAACACCATTCATCTAATGAAAGGAAAGCATGATATTATTGATAAATAAAGAAATTAATCAATTTATTACATCATCTGATGGATTGAGTCCATACAATCTAACAATTCGGGACGTTAGCAAGATGCTATGAAAGCTGAGATGGAGTCTATGTACTCCAATCAGGTCTGGAGACTTGTGGACTTACCTGCCAATATTAAACCTATTGGGTGCAAGTGGGTCTACAAGAGAGAGGACTAGATGGTAGAGTGGAGACCTTTAAGGCCAGGCTTGTTGCGAAAGGGTATACTCAGAAAGAGGGTATCGATTATGAGGAAACCTTCTCGTCGGTAGCCATGCTCAAGTCCATCTGGATACTCTTATCCATTGCAGCTCATCTCGATTACGAGATTTGACAAATGGATGTCAAGACGGCGTTTCTCAATGGCCATCTTGAAAAAGACATCTATATGGTGTAGCCAGACGGTTTTATAGCTAAAAACCAAGAGCAAAAGGTTTGCAAGTTGCAGAAGTCCATTTATGGATTAAATCAGGCATCCCGAAGTTGGAACATTCGTTTTGGCTAGACAATCAAGTCATTTGGTTTTTGTCAAAATCCGGATGAGTCATATGTGTACATGAAAAATGAAGGGGATAGGGTAGTTTTTCTGGTTTTATATGTCAACGACATCCTTCTCCTCGGGAAAGACATAGGAATGTTGTCCACAGTGAAAGTTTGGTTGGCCAAGACTTTTGATATGAAAGACTTGAGAGAAGCTAGCTACATCCTAGGGATCAAACTTCATCGAGACCGAAAAAATAGGATGATTGGCTTATCTAAAGCTGCATATATAGATAAGGTACTGGTACGGTTTGCTATGCAGGACTCCAAGAAGGGTATTACACCTTTTAGGCATGGAGTGCACCTTTTCAAAGACTAGTGTCTTAAGAAACCTGAGGAAAAGGAGCAGATGAGGTCGATACCATACGCTTCGGCCGTTGGTAGCCTCATGTATGCTATGCTATGTACTAGACCGGATATCTGTCATGCAGTGGGCCTAGTCAGCAGATATCAGTCTAATCCAGGACCTGAACATTGGACTACTGTAAAATGTATTCTCAAATACTTGAGAAGGACTAGAGATTGCATGTTGATTTATAGCAATGATGAGCTCATTCCAGTCGGATACACATATTCTGACTTCATGTCAGATAAGGATTCCAGGAAATCCACCTCTGGTTATGTGTTTATGCTTGGTGGCGAAGCTATCAGCTGGAGGAGTATAAAATAGGAATGTACCGCTGATTCCACCTCTGTCGCGACCCCGGACCGGGTCATTGGGCCTAATACGGGATCGGGACGGTAATTGTGATTATGTATGATGGATGATGAATTAATTTAAACCGAAAACGTATACGAGTATACCAAAGAATGCCACTCGTACACGCGATTTCCCACAAGTGTCCGCGGTGAGGATATCACATCAACATAAATATTTCTTTTATGTGCGGAAGCGTGTAGCAAATCTATTTCATACATTCATGTCCAAGATAACAAGATTAACACATATTTAATACCAGTATCAAAATGAGGAATGATCATTATTGCTATAACCCCAAAAGAAAGTTAAGGTTTACAACAATATCGTTTAATTACATTGTTCCCAAAAATAAAGGCCAACAAAGGCCAATATTAATAAAATAACAAGTTCCCAAAAGAATGGTTAGACTCAATCCAAAATGTTACGTCACTCGGGCAACCGAATGTCTAGACGACATCATCGGCGTGCCACTCGACTAGACGATGCGGTTCTCCGACCGCCTCCTCATGCTCCTCCTCGGAGAGACCGATAACGGGACCTGAGTACCAAAGCAAAGGGTCAAACACGACGGTTTGGCAGGTGGGTGAAAAGACATATCAATAAAGAAATTACCTTGGAAAACATTTAAACCTGTCAAAACAATAGTTTCATAAAACGATAGAATCATTTATTCAAATGCATATGCAATATAAAACATGTAAGGTATCCAAGGAAATGAGAAACAAACAAGATGTCAACCACACAAAGCTAAGTCCTCTATCACCGAAGTGACATGAGCATATCGGGAAGTTGTCTCAGTCACCGAAGTGAGGAGATGCAACATAAGTAACATATACTTATACATGATATAATACGGGACATGACCACGGTAGCGAACCGGGCATCGGGAACCACAGTAGCAATCTGCTGCATCGGGACAAGACCATGGTAATAACCGGGTAGCGGGATCCAAACTGCAGCTAGCGGGACGGGAAGGGGTCTCCAAGTCGGTGGATCAGACCGGCAAGGAAAGCCAAGCTTAGTGGTGCCGACTCATAGGTCAAATGACAAATCGAAACATGTATAAAACATATCAAGTGCATGTATGTAAACGAGCGGGACGGGATGCTCAAAGGCACAAGTATCATTTTATTCGGTATGTATAAATGGGCTAGCAAAATGCTAAAATATACTTTCAATACTTTCGGGAATGATAAATTATAATTCAAGAAATTCGGGGCTAGTGTCAGGATTTAAGATAAATCGTAATTCAAGAAATTCGGGACAAGTGTCGAGATTCAAGATAAATCAGGTGAGTAAGGACCCCGTATGTCCATTGTAATAATGACTTGGTACTCCTTGAGTTTGGAGACATTCCGGGCTCTTTATACACCTTAGTGATTTTCAAACTTTTAAATGAACTTCAAAACAAATGGAACCTCAAAAGAGATTCTAAGTACAATGTTAACCCTGAAGCATCGTACAACTTACTTAGTCACCGAAGGGGATAGGATTCGTGATACCCAAACGTACAAACCTCGTGCATAGTTATAAAGGGGGTATCCCGTTGTCCCGTACCATTTAAGATTGAATTAGGTTAAGTTCCGATACAACCGTATTAACCTAAAAAAAATGTCGGGTCAAACAATCTCACGATAAGTCAAGTGAGTCCAATAAAAAGGGTAACCAAGTTCCACCTAAGTCCATTTAAGAATAGGGTAAAAATCACTTCCCAAGAGAGATTCCCAGTTGGCCCGGTCGACCTGGCCCTTGGCCGGTCGACCGCGTACACTGCAGTCCCGGTCGACTTGAGGAGGTCAGGTCGACCCCTTTCATGCATGCCCGGTCGACTGAGCCTTTGGCCGGTCGACCGGCAGTTGTAAGTAAAAAAAAGAGGGAATAGTGTTTTGGTCAGGTTCCAGAGAACCTGACCCCATCTGGCAGGTCGACCGAGCTCCCTGGCCGGTCGACCGCGTGAACTGCGTAACAGAACCCAGGTTCTGTTTTCTACAGTGCAATGGGTCATTCATTTTTTCTTCCTTTTTCTTCATTCCTTTAAACCTGATTAGCAATCTAAATCATGGATAAAACAAGCTAACAAGGTTCACTAATATGCATTTATTTCAAATCTAAACAAGCCATTAATATCACAAAAACATATGGTGAAATCATCAATGCGTTTCATAAAACTCATTCAAAGCTAGACATATCAAATCATTCACTTGCCTTGGGTCTCTAATCAATGGAAAACAAGCTCCTAGCCACACTTGCAAGCCAAGATCACAATCTCTACAAAACCCCCCAAAACAAACCCTAAAATGGGTCAAACCAAGCAATAAGAAGAGAGAGCTCCCAATAATGAAAATGGAGCTTCTCAAGGACTATAAGAACACAAATCTAGAAGATTAGGGAGAGAGCTTACCAATAGGTACTCTAAATGAGCAAGGCAAGCTAAATGAGAATCTTAGAGAGAAGAGATTTCTTCAAAAAATGATACCAATGGAAAGCCCTTGTGGTGGTGAAGAAGATGATGAAGTCCTTTTTTATGTTGATGTAAGCTTGGTAGTGTCTTAATGATGGAAAAGCCAAAAAGAAGAAGAAAGAAGGCAAGAAAACCCTAGACAAGAGAAAGTTGCTGGAAAAGGGAAAAAGGGAGGAGAAGAGCTCTCTTTTATAAGCAATACAAGTGGGCTCCACTAACTAGCAATCTTGTTGGGCTGAAATAGTAGTTCTCGAGACCTCGGATGAAAACGGCGAAGATGGAAGAAATGATCGTCGAAATTTCTACTTTCCAAAAAGTATATGTTTCGCGGGTTTCGGGAATATTAAATATTGGGTACAGATTTAGTGTAAAAAGACTGTTTTACCCAAGAAGCTAGAAAAGTCGAGTTTCGGGATTCGAGACGGGAACGGGATCAACATGAAAGTTGAAGGGATTAACAAAATAAGTAAATCGGGATAAAACACCAAATCAAAAGAATCTCGAGTAAACCCCCAAGTACACGCAAGTCATAAAAAGGAACCCCCAAAGGGCCCCACTAATTCCAAAGGCACTCAAAATTCCCAAAGCTATGACAAAGCTATTCTAAACCAACTAAACCAAAATCCACTAAACAAGTTCAAGATTAACACGCGACTTAATTAGTACTAATCGAGGTCACTCGGGTCGGGGTCTTACAACCTCGGAGGCTGAATATGTAGCGGCTTATGAAGCAGCTAAGGAAGCAGTATGGCTCAAGAGATTCCTTATGGAACTTGGGGTGGTACCTTTGGCACGGCAGCCGCTCACAGTATACTGTGACTGCAGCGGGGCAGTCGCTCAGTCCAAAGAGCCTAGAAGTTATAAAAGCCAAAAGCATGTACGAAGGAAGTATCACTTAGTCAGAGAGATTGTGCAGAGAGGTGATATTGCTATTACCAAAATAACCTCTGCGGACAATCTAGCAGATCCCTTTACTAAGCTTTTGGCTACCAAAGTCTTTAAGCAGCATGTAGACAGGATGGGCATGAGATGCAACCCTGACTGGCATTGAACCCAAGTGGGAGATTGTTAGATTGTATGGACTCAATCCATCAGATGATGTAATAAATTGATTAATTTATTTATTTATCAATAATATCATGCTTTCCTTTCATGAGATGAATGATGTTTTATTACTTAATGCACATGACCAATACATATGACATAATGGTTCATGGGTTGAACCGGGTCCCATTAGTATATTAGATGTGATATATATGTATAGATGAGATCCACACATGGGAGACGTGTGTCACAAATCTTATACTTAAATATCATCACAACCAGTGATGAGACTGGGCATCTCATCTGATAAGGTTGCAGTGCTTTGATCAATATGAGATAGTGTGATTTGTCTCAATCATCATAATGTAAGATTCTGGATCACGGTGCTGGTACATTGGATGTATTGAAGGACCATAAGAAGCACCTTATGGAATGATGTCTCGAGTTTAAGGTTTGCTTTCGTAATTTCCTAGCAATAGGCTCTCAATCCTGAGACATTGATGAACTCAAGTTTCTATCTATTCATTTGCTTTGAGTCACCAATGAGTGAGGCCAACTGTAGGTCAACACCTCGGTGTCTTGGGTACGTAGTAGTAGGACTGTGGGAACTTTCAATGGTCAAGATGGAATCTATCTATATTATCCCCTTGTGCCAATTAATGGATTTGTCATTAGTAAGTGCGCACCCATCTCGATTAAGAGTTAATTGGATGGTACTGATGATCACTAAGATTAGTTGGGGCTCAAGGATAATAAGATGTAGATTTAAATTGGTGGGACAGTTTTAGTCCAATTAATCCATGGATATTGATAGAGGGGTCTAGTTGTGGTAATCGGGAAGTTTAGGGTCTTTATTGTAATTTATTCCTAAGATTGGAGTGCAATTGCATTTATATAATGGTATTATTTGCAATTAACTGTGGGCTCGGATTGCACATGAGATATGGGGTCGCAGTGTCCCAGTTGGAGCCAGCTTTCTATGGAATCCCCAGTGGTCCCTACGTTAGCCCAAGTTATCGGAGAGATACTAATCCTGCTTGAACTCTAAAAGGAAGGAATTAGAAAGCTACTATTTCTATTTGAAGTAAGACTTCTAATAATGAGTTACTAATTTGTGTGGAAATGATACTTTTATTTCAAATATTACAAGAGGAGGGAAGGAGGTTACTTAGAGGATATAAAAGAGGAGCAAGGGGCTGGACGCCCATCTCTCTCTTGGATCCACGCCCAGCCCTCCTTTTGTGCAAGAGTTGCACATACTCTTTTTCATCTTCCTCTTCTAGTTCTCTTCTAGCTTCCTTAAGAGCTTCTAACACAATAGATATCAATCGAACCCATGTCCTTACCACTGGACGGCTGTAAAATGTATTATCAAATACTTGAGAAGGACTAGAGATTGCATATTAATATACGGCAGTGATTAACTAATTCCTATCGGATACAGAGATTCTGACTTCATGTCAGATAAGGATTTCAGGAAATCCACCTCTGGTTATGTGTTTATGCTTGGCGGCGGAGCTATCAGCTGGAGGAGTATTAAACAGGAATGTACCGCTGATTCCACTTCGGAGGCTGAGTATGTAGCGGCTTGTGAAGCAGGTAAGGAAGCAGTATGGCTCAAAACATTCCTTTTGGAACTTGGAATGGTACCTTTAGCGCGACAACCGCTCATAGTTAACTATGATAGCAGCGGGGCAGTCGCTCATTCCAAGGAACCCAAGAGCCATAAGAGCCAAAAGCACGTACAGAAGAAGTATCACTTGGTCAGAGAGATCGTGCAGAGAGGTGATATTGCAATCACCAAGATAGCCTCCACGGACAATCTGACAGATCCCTTTACTAAGCCTTTGACCACCAAAGTCTTTGAGCAGCATATAAACAGGATGGGCATGAGATGCAACCCTGACTGACATTAAGCCAAAGTGGGAGATTGTTAGATTGTATGGTCTCAATCCATAAGATGATGTAATAAATTGATTAATTTCTTTATTCATCAATAAAATTATGCTTTCCTTTCATGAGATGAATGATTTTTTATTACTTTATGTACATAACCAATACATATGACATGATGGTTCATGAGATGAACCGGGACCCATTAGTATATTAGATGTTATATATGTGTAGGATGAGATCCACATACATGAGACATATGTTACAAATCTTATACTTAAATATCTTCACAACCAGTGATGAGATTGGGCATCCCATCTGATAAGGTTACAACACTTTGATCACTATGAGATAGTGTGATTGTCTCGATCATCAGAATGTAAGATTCTGGATCATGGTGCTGGTACATTGGATGTATTGAAGGACAATGAGAAGCACCTTATAAAACACTGTCTTTACTTTAAGGTCTGCTCTCATAATTCTCTAGCTATAGGCCCTCAATCCTGAGGTATTGATGAACTCAAGTTTCTTTCTATTCATTTGCTTTGAGTCACCAATGAGTGATGCCAACTGTAGGTCAACACCTCGGTGCCTTGGGTATGTGTTAATATAATTGTGGGAACATTCAATTGTGAAGATGAAATCTATCTATATTATCCCCTTGTGCCAATTAATGAATTTATTATTAGTAAGTGCGCACCCATCTAAATGAAGAATTAATTGGATGGTACTGATGATCATTATAATTAATTGTGTCTCAAGGATAATAAGATATGGATCTTATTTGGTGGACATGCCCAATTGATCCATGGATATGGATCGTGGTCATAAAGAAGTTTAGGGTTTTAGTTGTAATTTATTCTTAGGACTGGAGTGCAATTGTATTTATATAGTGGAGTTATTTGCAATTAACTGTGGGCCCAAATTGCACATGACATGTGGGGTCGCGGTGTCTTACTTGGAGTTAGTTTTCTATGAAATCTCTAGTGGTCCTCACGCTAGCACAAGTTATTAGAAAGTTACCAATTCTACTTGAACTCTAAAAGGAAGGAATTAGAAAGTTACCATTTCTATTTGAAGTGAGACTTATAATAGTGGTGGTAATAAGTTACTAATTATTGTGGAAGTAAGACTTCTATTTTAATTAGCAAGAGGAATTGTCTTAGAGGAATATAAAGGGGAGCAAGGGGCTGGACGCATAGTTGTGCATTTCGTTTCGGACACCATTTCGGTATAGCCTTCAAACTGAAATATTTCGGTCATTTCGGAATTTCGGCGAAATATTTCGGAGTTCTATTTATGAGAAATAAAAATATATAAAATATATACAATTAAAGGAAATATCATCAAAATAAATATGGCACATGGCTCAGCCCCAAGGCCTTTTAATAAAACCTGCCCCAAATTAGGCCTAAGAACCAAAATAGACCAGCCAACCCAAAGAGTTACCATTACCCACCCTGGGCCAAGCCCTACAGAACCCAACTTAGGCCCAACAATTGTTTTATGGATCCTCCAGCTGTCCACCACATAGTCCCACATTGTCAATTCCAAAACGCATCTCGATGCAAACTCGTTATCATAATAAAGAGGAGGAGGCTGTTCCGTTTTTTGAGGAATGAAACCTGCATATGAAGGGAAGAGGAAGAAGAAAGAAGAGGGAAAGAGAAGAAGCAGAGGCGGCAGATCGGCGATGCACGGCGACGGCGGGCCAGGCAGGGCAGACGCTATCTTCCAACTCTCTTCTTCTTCCCATTCTTCCTCTCACTTTTTTTTTTCTTTTTCCCCTTACTGCCAGGCAGATTCTTTCTGCAAGAAAAAAAAACAAAAAAGAAAAAACGAAAATCTAGATTCCGAACATTACTCCGAAATACAGGCTTTTCGTAGATTTCGGCCGAGATAGGCCGATATTTTGAACGAAAAGTTACATGCTGCATTTCGTTTCGGCCAAGTAACCGAAACGAAAAATTTTGGCATTTTCGGCCGAAACGGCATGAAATTGATAACTATGGCTGGACGTCTAACACCTTGGAATTCACGCCCAGCCCCTCTTGTGCAAGTTGTTGCACGCCCCTTTCTCCTTTCTCTTCTAGTTTCTTTGTCAGATTCCTTAAGAGCTTCTATTTCTTTTCTTTAGGAGATCTCACCCATCTCCTTTAGAGAAGAGATCTGATACGGGACATAGCATGGAAGACTAAGAGGTCTTGGAGATCTTATTTTGCTACTAAGAAAGAGTTTCTTCATCTAGCAAGTCTTCTTCTCCATAGAGCACAACCGAGCTCCAAATGTATAATCTACTTCCTTGCATGTTGTAGATTTTGTGGTTACTTGCTTGGTGTTGTTTCTATCTTTTAAATATAGTTTATTACTGTACATGGTTGATGAGTTTGAAGAATTGGATCCTGGATGTGGTTTATGGCCTTATGGGTATTTGATCCCTGAGTCAAGTGGGTCAAAAGTTTTGAAGACCTATCTACGATGGCCACCTACTTCCAACAAGATTTTCATTTGAGTAGGGCGGATAATGTGTCAGGTTAACATAAAGTAATAATGCCGTGGCCTATTTTGTGAAGGATCCCTACTCCTAACAAGAGACTAGAATATCGCCAAAATGCTTCATACCATATAAAGTTTAATATTTGAATGTCCAAAAAAAAAGTTTTTTTTTTTTAACAAGTAATGAGAACGAGTATCATTGTGTGTACTCAAAATTCTGCTCGAAACATGGAAATCACATTCAATTTTAAAAGCTCAGCATTGATAAAATACTCCGAAGTTCACATATAATTAATTTGAAACTCTCACCTCAAAATAAAATAAAATAAAAAGAAGAAAAAACTGAGAATTCACATATAATTCATAGATATATCGTGGTTTAATTAAAAAAAGGCACTAAAATGAGAGTTTTTTCTATATAGTTTTCATGAGAATTTTTTCCATATAGTTTTCATAGTAAGAAAAGATATACCTAAAATCTTAAATTACACACTTTTAGCTATTTTATTTTCTTGTTAACTGGAGAAAATCCCGAACCGTTGAAATTCCTGGGACAATGTTCCCATGTTGATGATTAAGTTCTTCCTTTGCAATTATGTATTGATGCAAAATAACAGAACCATTTACAAAAGTCCCAGAAAAATCTAGATCTAACCAATGGTGGCATTCATTTCATGGAAAAACAGAAGTTATCTAAAAAAATGTGCTAATCTAATGCTTGCCATGTAAATTTTCTGCCGAGACGTTTCTATCAAATTTCATATTTTGAGCATTTTGAGGTCGAAAAGGGTGGGTTGGACTTCTGTTTCACTTATCTGTGCCTCTCTGCATCCTCTCCAACACTCAACATTACAAAAAAAAAAAAAAAAAAAAAAAAAAAAAAGGAATATGCTACCGTGCAAAATATGAAAGTCTACTTGTCTCGGGACTTTTGTCCCGGGACATGGGAGCCGTGCCATTGTCCGGGCCAAACATCAGGACAAGTAGCACGGCTCGTGCAAAATCCACACCTGAAGATGTCCACAGAAGCACCCCGTGGATCCTGTGGCCAAATGATCAATTTCTGGTCTAATTGTATAGTTGTCTTCACTTGTTGCAGTGATTGCAGTTGTATGGTGTCTGAATATAAGTTGGATACAAGGGAAAGGGGACTAGTTGGTAGAGGTTGAAGGAGTTGGAGGAAGGAGGAGGAGAAAGAAGAGAAAGAAGAATAAACAAGCGGGGAATTGTATATGTGAGTGAGCGGTGATTGTTGGGCACTTGTGATGGGGCCCACTTGTGTTTACATGTTGGTGGACTAGAGACACCCTTCACAAGGAATCTCATGTTGATATGGATAAGAATAGTGAATAGTTTGAGTTTTATCAAACTCTATATCGTTATCATATCTCCATTCAAATTCAAATTGAGGAAGTTTGATTCAACCTATTATCTTTGTCATCTCTCAATTCGAATTTGAATAGAGATCTTATCGCCTATTAGCCAAAGAGCTTTATATATAGACATGAGAGAGATCGGATGTAATAACTTTTACAATCAATCTTTCTTCCACTAGATTTACAAATCATCACCTTCTACATCTAGGAGCCCTTGGATCTTGAAGAGTAAATCATACGTGACTGATCTTTCGTAGACGCTGTCTTAATCGCTTTTATAGTAGCCAGCTCCCATAGATCCTTATTGCGTTTGGATATCCCCGCTAATTGTATATGTGAGTGAGCAGGGATATCTCCCCTTAACTGTAAAGAAGAAAAATCGAGCAGGATATACCCGCTCGTATATGCAGGAGAGTGGGGATATCGTCGCTCGGCGAAATAACAAATAAAGATCAATTGAAAAGGGCTCCTGCGACAACTACGGTCATTTCATATCTTTTGAGTTTTTTTTCTCTACAGTGAATCTAATGATATTTTTTTGGGAAAAACCCTCTTTAATTCTCTACTTAAAACTACTTAATTTCTTGTTTAATGACAGTAAATTCTAAATGCATTTTTGTTCCCTTTGAGATAAATGTATTTTGATTAATATATCCAATGATGATGATGAGGAGGAGGAGGATGCTAATAATGGCGAAAAAACTGATATATTTACTTCCAACATTTTCACATTTTCCATTTGTAGTAAATTGTCTGTTATCTGAAGGGTACTTTTGTAACATATGCAGTCACGTTTCACCATCCACCGATAATAAAAAACCTTCTTCGGAATTGCCCTCTCGCATCGTAGCCGTGTCCTCTCCCTCTCTAATTGATCCCAACATACCCCATCGACGACTTCATTTTTGCCCTTCCTCCTTTTTACTAATTCCGCTTTTTGCCCCCCCTCCCCCGGTTTCTTTGCTTCTTGGGGCATCTTTTGCTTCCACTTTTCTTGATAGGCATTGGATGAGGGCGGTTTTGGGTGCCCACAAAACCACTCTTACTCCAAAACCAGTGGTTTTGACGGGCGTCTGTTCCCTTTTTTTGTCTAGGGTTAGGTTAGATATTCCTTTTTAATTATTTGGGGTAGGGTTATGTTGGTTATTTCTTGATCACTATTTTTTTTTTTTTTTTTTGCATTTTGTTATTGTCCAATGAATCTTACTCCTTTGGGCTAAAGGAAGAATTGACTTATTTCAAGATTATGTAAGTAAATGATCTGATCGATACCTATTCAAAAATTTCTTTCTGGAGCTTTATTTGAATTTGATGATTTAATTATGACTTATTGAGAAGGGATAAAGCATTGTCTGATTGTTTCAAAAATGACTTCTGCTGTGTTGTGGTATGCAGATGCGTTGTGATTTCTTTATGAGGAGAATTCTGTAGATGAAACCGATACCAGTTTGGATTTAGAGAACATATATATGTTTTTTTCCTTTTGATTTTGGATTTCGCTTTGGTGCTAGTTTTTTTTTTTGGCTGATCAGTTTCAAATTTGGAGGGCATCTTTAGTAGCAGCTGGTGTTTAGGCACCAAATAGATACAGGGCATATGATGAAAAGATATGAAATGGGTAGGGATGATATTAGCTCTTGATGCTAGTGGAGTTTAGACAGTTGATCACAGATAGAAAAGCAGTCCATGGATTCAATTTATAGAGGAATAGTTTTGGGGAATTGGGGTGCCTATTTTCATATTTTCTTTTCCTGATTTTATTTAGAGGGCATCTTTTAGATGTGATATCTGCAGAAGATTTTGTTCCTAGTGGGGAGAATTTATCGTTTGTCATGGGTAGAGTTTTTCTGTGAAGGCTTTTAAGTTGCCACCAGTTTCTCATAGGAGTTCCTGGTGATGAGCAAAATGCGTCAATAATTTCTTTACATTTTGCCCGCATTTTGTGGGAAATTTTAGATAAAATTATGGATATTGTGCCCACTTTTCATTTTTTTTGGGGGCATCTGTAGGTATCCATGTATCGAAGGTTTTGGTTCTATTAAATGAATTCCGTTATGAAATCAGTAACTCTTATGATATGTTTGGAGGAAATACCATGTAGGTGGGGACATTTTAGGGGTGAAATCATCCATGTGGGACTTCTATTTGCAATTTTATATTACAAGGGATCTTATATAGTTAGCAGTGAACTGTCATAAATTAATGGTATTGTTAGATAGAACAGAGCCATCACCATCATCAAATGCCACTCATGAGATAAATATAGTCCAGACTTATAATTTACCCATAGAGTTTAGGGTTGTGGTTTGAGGTAGTTTTACTTGGGTGGATAGAATAAATGTCATAGTTATATGCATACTGCATTAGATAATAATGAAGAGACTGGTATTATGCAAAAGATATGAGATAAATTTTCTTATCTTCTTCTTCTTCTTCTTCTTCCCATTTTCTTCAAAGAATTGTATCTTTTATCTTCTTAAGCTCATGCTGCTTCAATCATGCTAAATCCGGCATACTACCACTGTTTCTAATAATATTGGCATTTTGAGTTCCTAAATATGGTTAATATCACAATTGAAAGGAGTTGTTATGAGATTTTCTTCAACTGTGAGAGATGGAGAAGGGGCAGGCTTTGTGAAGATTCATGGCCATTGGCCTGTTAGGTTCTCCTTGGTTTTGTGTGCATTCAATCTAGTGAAATATTGTAATCAGTATTGATGCTTTATCACACTGCCTTTTTACAATATTTATATTATCACCATAATTTATGTTGGGGACTGTCCAAAAACAAAAGTGGAAATATTTTAAAATCTTTCATTTTAGTATTGCAATGTAATTTGTTCATTTATAATATTTTAATTTTGAATATTCGGATACATTGTGGAATCCTTGCCTCTTTTGTCCTTTGGTACATATTTGCAAATGATTCTTTGTGAAGGAATATCAGGGAGGATTCTTAACTGGTCTTTGTCAACGAATGTTATTGTGTTAGTTCCACAGATATTGGTTAACTCACCTGTGCACTAATAATTAGAATTTTATTGATGACCAAATCTTTTGTAATTTTTTGTTTCCTGGTAAAAGTTCTGATTCTGCTTTGTTTCTTCATTTCCTTTATCACAGATGATACTCTTCAATTTAATTGTATTAGAAGTAGTCTTTCTGCATCTCAAGTAGATCCATTATATGTATTTCTAGAGAAAATATACTCAGATGCTGCGTTGATGGATAGTGACGTGTACTTGTTGCTGCCAGATAGTTCCATGGTGAGATTGGCTACTTCTAGCCTTATTTCATGCTATAAAGCATCTCTTTACTAGACTTATTCTCTGGAATTGCATGGCTCCATCTTATTTTCATTTTATATATTCTTCCTTTGCTTTCAGTATTGATGGGGGCAAAATATATAGGAGCTTGTTTTAAAGAAGATGCAGCTGATATTCATTTAGTTCCACCAGGTTTTGTTCCACTTACGTCCTTCACCTTGAAGAGGGTCTACAACGATACTATAATGAGTTGCACAGCCTTTGCTGCTTCTGATCCACAGCCAACAGAGATGGATAATGAGTGCAATATTAATGATGATGTGAAGCTTACGAGGTCTCTTAGACGTAGACCATGGATAAATTACCATCAGTCTGATAGTAGTTCGGATGAGGAGTTGGAATCTGAACAGTTTCACCAAGTCAGTAATTTCTTTTCGATATTTTATTGTAGCTGCATCTATAAAATGAGGAATCATCATGTGATTGTCATTAAATGGATTTTTTTGGTAAAGCATTAAATGGATTTGTGTGTACCATTCATAAATTACCATCAGTCTGACTGTAGTTCAGATGAGGAGTTGGAATCTGAACAGTTTCACCAAGTCAGTAATTTCTTTTCGATATTTTATTGTAGCTGCATCTATAAAATGATGAATCATCATGTGATTGTCATTAAATGGATTTTTTTGGTAAAGCATTAAATGGATTTGTGTGTACCATTCCCTTGTTTTTAGTTTGTACATGTGAGACACATGGTTCTGTGTCAATCAACCAGACTCCAGACCATGGAATTGATGAGCTCCACCATGAGAAGTCCAAGCCTTGAAAATAATTAGAGTCCGAGAGATCCTAGCTATCCAATATATGACCTGTATGTTGGGATGCAAACAAGTTGGATCCAGTGTGAATGACTTTCTGAGTCATGTGCTTAATCTTACAATGAGACCAATTCCTGTGGGGGTAAAAATTGAGGACATTCATTGCACAGGATTGAGTGCTCAGATTTTCAATAGGTGGGCCTCACTCTGGAGTTGCACTCACGAGAAGTGTGAGGGAAACGCTCAAGGGATCCGGACTCCTATGTGACTAAATGTCGAGTCTGGATGGGATTCGCTACCTTTTTTTTTCTTGGTCAGTTCTCTTAGGAAGATTTGTCTTGTACTTCCAACTTCATTGAAATAACTGAAAAGGAAAAAATAAAAAAGGAAAACATCTGCCTGATGTATCTTTAGAAAGTTTTCCTTAACCTCTGCCTGAGGTTTACTCCCATCCATCCATCAGGATTTATCTTATTTTCTCTGTAACATGTGGCCTATGAGAGGGCTAGTCCCAACCGAATCTAAACCTGTAGCAAACATACCTTTCTTGTTTTGTATTCTTGGAGGATGGATATTGCTATCTTTTGCCCATGATGTGTTTCTGAGTTTGTGTGTGTTTTGTTTTGTTTATGGGAAAACTGCATCACATGCAAAGGAAGAAAGGAGAAAACTCAGGAGTCTAGGGTTTAAAAGCATTATATTACCGACACCTGAAATTTATGAAGATAAAACAATCGGAAATAAAGCACCACACTGAATGAGCACTGATGGATCCATGAGTTCATGTTGTGATCATGGCAAATCTTTCACATTGCAATGTGAAATACATATACTGTAGTTTGATGATATTTCATTTTCTCGCAGGATAGCTCTTCAATACGTCATCTACCAAAAGGAGTTATTCGTGGATGCATGGAATGTAATAACTGCCAAAAGGTTAAATTGTTTTAAGATCAGATATGGGTCAACCCTCTCTGCTTTTGTTGATGTATCCTAGAACAATATAGCCATAAATGGTTTGAGTTTGTAGCATCTTTGCTGTGTAAATGACAGTTGAAGTCTTGAAACAGGTTACTGCTAGGTGGCGTCCAGGAGATGCTTGCAGGCCCATCCTTGATGAGGCTCCTGTATTTTACCCAAGTGAAGAGGTATTTCTTGACCTTTCATCAGTTTTTAATGCTGCAATGCCAGAACGCTGAATATTTCAAGGTTTCTGATTTGTGCAATGTGTATCATGATCTTTCAATTCTGATGTGAGATGAATATGTTAAAATATATTGTAATACTTAACATACCCAATCTGCAAAATTTTCTCCTTCACCCAATATGCAATATTTTCACCTTGTCACTTGGATTTCAGAAATATGACAATTTAGATTATTGTGACATTGAAGTCTGCTAAGCAACAAATGTACCCTTTTGTCATTTTTTTATTTCATTCATCACTTCCCTTTTTCTTTAATATCTCTGTAAACCCTCTATGTGCTGGACATGGTTTGTTCGTAGAAAATTCACCTTGGAAGTTATTTGAACTTTATCTCCAGGAATTTAAAGATACTCTCAAGTATATCAGGAGTATTCACTCGAGTGCCGAGCCATATGGAATTTGTCGCATTGTTCCTCCTGCATCCTGGAATCCTCCTTGCCCTCTGAAGGAAAAGAATATATGGGAAAATGCTAAATTTGCTACTCGAATCCAACGGGTTGATAAGCTTCAAAATCGGGTTTCAGCAAAAAAGATGTATAGGTACTTAAACAGTTTGAGTAGAAAAAGAAGACGGCTGAAAATTGGGATGGAGTGCATTACCAGTAATGGAGATAATGCTGCAATTAATGAACTTGGATACTTCAATGTCGCTGAGGGGTTTGGTTTTGAACCTGGTTTGGAGTTCACTCTTGAAGTTTTTCACAAGTATGCTGATGATTTCAAGGAGCAGTATTTTTGCATGAAGGACATGGATGTGGATATAAAATCCAAGCAAGGAGAGTTTCAAAAGCAGTTGGAACCAACATTAGAGAACATAGAAGGTGAATACTGGCGGATGGTTGAGAAGCCAACTGAAGAGATTGAGGTACATTGGAAAAGCTTCTGAAACCCTTATGATAGCTGATTTTCTAGTGTCCTTGTGGAATATTATTATGTTAATGAGGAAATGTTTAGTGTCTTGTTGCACTGTCTGTTCCACTCAGCAATCCTTGCATATGATTAATTGATTATGCATGACAAATCATCAATCTGGGAGGCTCTATTTACAATGTGAGACACCTCAAAGACATGTTTTTCCATAGCTAAACATGGATCACCGGCATTGATTGTCCAATCTTAAGCCATTGTTTGGATGTCTAGAATCTTCCATTTTTTAAGGTTTGGTCCATTCCTTGATGGGCCAAATAGTTGTGCAACTTATTTTAGAAAGATGTCATCCTTTTGTATTGGTTGTTGAATAAAAAGTGATATATTACAGATATTAGCATGTTAATCTGCCATGCTTCTGCAGGTTCTTTATGGGGCTGATATAGAAACTAGGTTGTTTGGTAGTGGGTTTCCAAAAGCGTCATCTGCAACAATGAACTCTGATTTAGAGGAGAAATATGTGAGATCATCTTGGAACTTGAATAATTTCTCCCGGCTCCCAGGCTCAGTGCTGTCTTTTGAAAGCGGAGAAATTTCTGGTGTTATAGTGCCTTGGCTGTATGTGGGGATGTGTTTTTCATCGTTTTGTTGGGTAAGATTCATCATCTCCTGTTGATAAGACCAATTGGTAATTACATTCTGTAAGTAAGTACAGGTAGCTAATCCTTTGATTCTTTATTCACTTGGATTTAATCTTTTGCTCATCGACATGCCAACTATGAATCACATTATGACACTACTGTTGGAAATATATGTATGTATGTGTGTGTATAGGCAGATGTATACACACATATGGTGATGATTAGGTAAGCACCGTTTAAACTAGGAAAGCACATCTCTATGGACCCACATGCAGGGGTGGGACAAGGGTTTTTTTTTTTTTTTTTTTTTGGGTGGACTATTTCTTGGTTCCGTCACAGTCCCCTTGAATACATGAGAATCCTGGTGGGGGTGAGGGTAGAGGACAGAAAGGCCTGTTTCTAGATTAGGTTTTTGCAAAATTAACCCAATGAAATTATCATAAGCCATGATTTAATTGGTTGCACGTTTAAGGACTTTATAAGTTTAAATCAAAACTCATTCCATTGGAGCATACGAGTTAGTTGTGCCATACATGATTCCTAGAAAAAAAAGAGGGGTGGGGCACATTGGGTTGCCAACTCATGGGGGGAGGTGGTGTAGTGAGCATAAGGAGTTGGATCAAGGATGAAAATAGCGGTAGCGGCGGGCGTAGCGGCCTGCCGCCAAAACGCTACGTAGTGGGCGATACGTAGTGTAGCGGTGCGATTTGAAAAAATCGTCAAAAAAATATGAAAAAATTCTAGAAAATCTAGAATATTGGAAAACGAGAGAAAATGTATTTTTTTTTTTTTTTTTTTGCAAAAGTAACTAAGGTAAGGGGGCGTAGCGGTCCCTTCACTGTATAAGGTCCTGTATCGCTGTATAAATAGAAAATAATAGTAATGATCATTTTTTCACATGTATTCATGTTGCTTAGTTATGCTAACTTAGAAACTAATGAAAAGCTTATAAAAGAAAAAACTATGTCATGAAGTCAAGACTTAAGAGTACCTAGAGAAAAAAATACATCTACCAAAGGGGGTGTTTAATAGGATGTACTTAGAGAAGAATCATTGAGAAGAACTCTTTGTATCGACTGTAATTCGGCAAGATCATGTGCTTTTTGGTGTTCTTTTAAACATAAAAGAGTAGAAGAGTTGTGTAGAAATGTTATTTAGAGAGAAGAAGAAAAAAATAAGTCTTATTATGCATTTTAAAAAAATTTGGAAAGTAGGAATTTTTCTCACCCCGTAGTGGCCCCGTAGCGGACGTAGCGTAGCGGTGGCGGCCGCTATTTTCATCCATGGCTTGGATTGATCAAAGGGTAGCCATGTTGGCCAAAAAGGGAGGTGCTTACCTGATAAAAATATACATATCGAGACGAGAGAGAGGGAGAAGGGAGAGAGGAAAAAGGAGGGAAGGGGGTGGGGGACGAGGTGAGGTTGCCGACCTCGATCTCCATACTTCCATGTGGGTCCACCTTGATGCATGGCCATCATAGGGTAGGGGATGAAAGTATGCTGGCCCTGCAATGTCATCATAACGTTCTGATATACATTCTTACAGAGAGAAAAAAAAAAAAAAAAAAAAAAAAAAACCTTCTGATTATATGACTCAAAGTTCAGTGGGTTTAAAGGTGCTAACATTTTCTTCTTAGTTTTTCATCCAATGGTGAGTAATAGTTAGATGAGTGTCAAATCAGTGTGAATGTCAATTAGAGCATGGGCATGGGGTGTTGGGTAGTGACTGTGATGGGTTTTGAATAGATCATAGGCGGATGAGGTGGCCTAAAGTAGAGAGGTGTGCACTTTCCTTAAGGTGCAATCGTTGTGCACCTGGTGTATCTTTGTTTTTTGTTTCATTAATTAGTAACTCAAGAAGTTTTGTTAATGCAAGAAAACATAAAGAAGAAAGGATACAGTGCAGTCCAGTTCAGTATAAGAGAAATATATACTATTAGCTGGCTCATCCTGATCAACCTGTTTCACTCTTCAATGACCTAATCGGAAAAAGCAGAGTAGGTCTATCAGTTCCTTCTTTGGGCAAACCATCTGCAACTTCATTACTGGTCTAACAATATGTTTACAATCTTAGGATTCAACTTATTCGTAATTTCTTTTAGAAACAAAATTGATGTAAATAAGGAGTAATTAATTGTCGGATATGGAATTACCATGGGGATGCAAGGGAAAGAAATTGATCTGCATGCCCAATATGCTCAATGGCGGATGGTCTTGCTAGGGAAGGACTTTCTCGATCTTCTATCATTTTTTTGTATAGTTTGTTTTAGTTGCTTTGTTCTTTGTTGTTTGGTAGTTGTTTTTTGTTCTTTCTTTTTTTGGTGGAATAAAATTTAACTGTGACAAAAAAAAAATATATATATATATATATTTATGGGATGTGGATATCCAGTAGGTCTATATATGTCCTCCCATTGTATTCCCATTGAATGATTTTTCTTTAATAATATTTGTGAAACTCTTATCCTTGAAATTCCTTAGAAGTAACCGTATAATCAAGAATGTTAAGATTTGCTTAGAGGTGCAGATTGGTGAGAGGGAGAGAAACAAATTTTAATGATAAATTCAATGGTGGATGTAGTCCGGATGAGTGTCTGGGTTTGGATGGTGTGAATCCAAAAAATAAAAGGGGAGGGGGAGAGTTTGTGTAGTGGGTAATGTGACCTTATGTGTTCCGGCATTAATACTTATTTTTATCTCATGAGCACCATCTCCCGTGGGCACTAAAAAAAAATTGCGTGGTACTAATATGCTTCTTGTTATATGGACATATTCTCCTATCTTATATGGTTACAGTCTAAAACTTCCATAACTTTTACATTTCCTGTTATCAGGACAAATTTGTCTAGACATTTTAGGTTTGCTGGGGCCCTTGTGCCTAAAGCTAACATGTGCCTATGTAAATATACTTAGGTTATTATACAGGCCCCTGTTGAGTATGGTTCTCTTATTTTCTTATTTTCTTATGGCTGACAGCATGTTGAGGACCACCATTTGTACTCTTTGAACTACATGCACTGGGGTGCTCCAAAGATGTGGTATGGTGTCCCTGGAAAGGACGCCATGAAGTTGGAAGCAGCTATGAAAAAGCATTTGCCAGACTTGTTTGAAGAGCAGCCCGACTTGCTTCATAAGCTTGTGAGTTACAATGGCTTGTACAAGTACAAATTTCATCATAGTGGGAAGAAGGATAGCCAATTTTGATTCACTTTACATGGATATCTATTTTGATGCACCCTGGCCAAGATTGTGAGTCACAATGGCTTGTATCATTCCCTTGTGTATAGAAGGGGAGAATTATGGACAATATTGATGAATCTATTTGCATTTATGTCATCTTTATGCATCCCCTTGTTGTATAAGTTGGGACCATGACTTTTGGATAAGGATAAATTTTTGGGAATCCCTTATCCAAGGTAGTTGGTAGGGTGGGGTTTCCACAAATAACTTCCTAGCCTTTAATTGTCGTCCTTTCTTTTCTAGTAAATATATATTATTAACTGTCTATTTGAGGCCAAGAATTTGACGTCTAGGAGCAATGTGGATGAATTTTCTGGAATCTCTCATCCAAGGTAATGGCCATCATGTAGACCATATGAGTCAGTGAACCATGGGCCCAATTATATAGAAGGGAAGACACTGAGCATCTTGAGTAGAAATAATTGTAAATTCCCTTTAGATTTGTTTTGGCCATCCTTTATTATTTATTTATTTATTTATTGGCTTGGTGGCTTCTAGTAGTTGTTGCTTGTACTGTTTAACTGTCTCCAATAAAATTCGATTACCATTTGGAGAAAAAGGTTTGCAACATGGACACTTTTTTTAAGAGGAAATAGATTTATACACCCTTTATGATGCAGCACCACCAATAATCCATGGGAGACGGACTCGTGGGCCACATGTGGGACCCATGAGGTCTAGAGATTTTCTTATTTTATTACTTTCCATTTTAATTTAAGAGTTGTAATTTGGGAGGCTTTTAATTTTTGTAGGTTTCCTATTTAGTTTTCCTATTTTGATTAGAAATAAGAGTATTAGCCCCTAAATTTCTTTTTACTATTTATATGGCATCGTAGAGATCATAATCTCAAGAGTTTGAGTTGAATATAATTTTTCCTGTGGGATTTTATAGCTGGAGAGTTGTCTTCATCGTGTGATTGTTTCTGCGGAAACCCATCATTGTGCCGCAACACTTATGATCCAAATCCTAACCCTAGGATTTGCATCAATTGGTATCAGAGCCAAAGATCCATCACCAGATCGTTTGGGTTTTCCTCATTCCATCCCGTCTTCCCAAACCCTAACTTCCACCCTCGTTGTCGACTGTCGAGCACCTAATTCTGTCTAATCTTATTCCAGCCAAAATCATTCCACTGTCACCCATTCCATCAAATCCGAAACCCAAAATCCCAAATCCCTTCAACCGAACCCTAATCACCAATACCTGAAATCCAAAACCCTAGATTCATTGCAACATACCGTAAATTCCTAAGCCCTAATCATCATCAGTACCCAAATCCACCCTGCTAGACACAAACTGATCCCCTTTTAAACCCTTATCAAATATTCCATTGACCAACACCCCCATTTCGTGGGAAAAAAATGAAGAGAAGAAATCTGCCGTCCCAAACCCCATATTCGACCAACCACCCTTTATAGAACCAAGACCATTAGAACCCTAACTTCCAAAACCCTTACCACTGTCCTTGCCCATTTCAGGGAGTCTCAAAACCACCATAACCTAAAGCCGAACCCTAGCACTCCAATCCAGTCGAACGAACTCAACTCGACCACAATCCGGACTCAAATCCATCCCTTATCCTACCCAAACGTCATTACTGTCCCAAAAATCCCGTCAAACCCAATCGAACCCAAACCCTTTGAACCCCATTGAAACTCAAACCGGGGGGGGGGGGGGGGGGGGGGGGGTGACAGAGAAGGAAGAAGTGTACTTTGTTTGTCGTCGCTCTAGCGTCTGGCCACTGCACCATCGCGTTCCACCGAAATGCATCGCCATCGTGGAAGATTGCCATCACACGCACGACCACCGTCCTCCATCGCCGTCTTCGCACAACATCAGCCAGTTCTCAGTAGAAGACCTGTTGACCTTTCCATCTCCAGCCACGTAGAGCGAAGAGAGAAAAGGGTCAGCAACCCTTCTCCTTCCTTTTCTATTGCTCTCGCACAAAGTACAAGGCAAAGCCTTTAGAGAAGACCGCACGTGACTCTCTGTGACACATGCCAGGCAAGCCCATTGTGGGTCTGAGTTTGGATTAGGTTCAGACCCGGTCAAGTGTAGTTGAGCCACCTTTGATCAGGCCCAGTCGTTCAGAAACTGTGGTCCAGCAACGCAAGTGTTAACATCAACAAGGCACAATCAAAGTAAGGTTGATCGGATCAAGGCAGATCTACAAATCAGGTTAGTCTAAATTTCTGCATTTGCATTAAAAAATATGCCTCTTAAGAAGCATGTAGAAGTGGAATCTTCATCTTCATCCATGGAAGAATTGACTAGCACCATTGCAGAATTGTCCGCAACGATTACCCAAATGCAAGCAACTCTTGCAAGAATGGAAACTAGGTTAGCCAACTTAGAAACGAATTTGCATACGGATAATTACCAAGATGATGGAGAAAATATTCAGAATATTCAGAATCAACGAAATCAACCAGTAAATAATGTTGATCGAGATTTAGAAATTGAACTCGTGATCCCCGAATATGATAGAAAACTGAGGCTAGGTGAATTTATGGATTTGTTAGTCTGTGTGGAGAATATTTTTGCACACAAGCCAATGCCAGAGGGCCATAAAGTTACTCTGGTAGCAACTCGATTTCCTAATTATATTGCGATATGGTGGGCTGAGTTACAAAAGAAAAGGAGGAACCAATATAGATCCTATTGAGACATGGATTGAAATGAAGAATCTTTTGAAGCAAAAGTTCCTCCCCATCAGCTGCTCAAGGGATTTTCGTTCAAGCTTTCAAGACTTGAAACAAGGATCCAGGACGGTTAGAGTACTCTGAAGAATTCTTGACAATTGAAGCTCGTTGTGGTTTAAATGAGGCCGATGATGTGTTAGTGGACAGATATTTTCATGGGTTGAGAATTGATATACAACATATCCTTGCATTCAAGAATTTTGATAATGTAGATGAAATCATCCAACGTGCCATCAAGGCTGAAGACATTTCAAATTATCAAACCAGAAAATTTAGCTCATCTAAATGGGCTGCACAAAATTCCCATCAAAATCGGATTCTACTTAAAGTGGTAGTTCCTCATAAAAGGTTTTCTCCAACCCTGAAAGTCAGAGTAGGAACACCTGCTTTCATTGTAAACAACAGGGGCATCGATCATTTCAATGTCCAAAATGCATAAACCTCATTGAAGGTGAAGGTGATGAAAATGATACTCCAGATGATCTTAAGGGTAAAGAGATAGAGTAAGTAGGTCCTGTGGAGGTTCTTGAAGCTAGTTGTGAAATGGTTGCGAAATAATATTTTTCGCTCATCAGGCATTGTGAATGGGCACACATGCAAAATTGTGATTGATTGAGGAGATTGTGAAAATATCATTTCTTAAGCTCTTGTGGATCGTTTGAAGTTGAAGGTTCAAAAGCATTATTGTCCTTATATTGCTAGATGGCTAATGACAGGTGATGAGGTGCAAGTGTGATATGCACGTTCAGTTACTTTTGCCATTGGTGAGGACTACAAAGATACAGTTTGGTGCGATGTGCTACCAATGGATAGTGGTGTTATATTATTGGGACGTCTGTGGCTGTATGATAAGAATGGAACTCATGGCAGGTGCAATAATGCATACACCTTTGCTCATAATGGAAAACATATCATGCTCCATCCTATGAAACTAGAACCACCAAAGAAATGATCAAGAGTCCATATCACCAAGAAAGCGCTTCAAGTGCACAATGTCTACAAAAGCAATGTCAAGAAATGCCAAGTTCGAGGTCGAACTTTTGGGGGGAATGATGCAGCAACACCAATATTTCAATGACAGGAGACTCATGGATCACGTGTAGGACCCATGGAAGTCTAGAGATTTTCTTATTTTATTAGTTTCTATTTTAATTGAAAAGTTGTAATTAGGAAGGCTTTCTAATTTTTGTAAGTTTCCTATTTAGTTTTCCTAGTTTGATTAGGAGTAAGAGTATTATCCCCTAAATTTCTTTTACCATTTATATGGCATTGTAGAGTTCATAATCTCAGAGTTTGGGTTGAATATAATTGTCCCTGTGGGATTTTTTGTAGTTGGAGAGTTGTTTTCATCATGTGATTGTTTATGTGAAAACCCATCATTGTGCCGCGGCACTTACGAACCAAATCCTGAACCTAGGATTTGCATCACTTTACTTATTGATGTTAATCATACATTCGGATTGCAAGAAACTAGGCTTTCCAATTCCTTCTTTGATAGAACTGTGCTGTTGTTTCTTGATCTAATACCAAAAGCTTAGATTACTAGGACCCTTATTCAATACTAATTATGGATGAGTTAACTACACAACTTTAAGTAAAAAAAAGCTCAAATTTGAAAGGAGGTACCTTGGTGTATCTTGCTTGCAAATGATATATCATTGTGGATGAATCAAGAGATGGAGCGAATGCGAAACTTGAGAGGTGGCAGGAGGCTTTAGAATCCAAGGGCTTTAAAATAAATCAAACAAAAATAGAATATATGAATTACAACTTTAGAATCCAAGGGCATTTACTCCACTAAACTACCTTTTGCAGGTATTCTCCTCCTTGAACCGGTCCTTTTGGTATTTTGATTATCCTCCATTTGATTACCCGACCATATTCTAGTGTCTTCATAATTTGATGGCTATGATTTTTAAAACATGTGTGAAGCAACAACGTTTTGTGTGGTTCTGAATTCATATGCATGAATGTTCCATTAGTATGGTTTTGAAAGTAATTAAAACATTATAACACAATATGTGGAGAAACGGAGAACCAAGAAAAATAATTCCCTCTAAAAAAATACTAGGAAAAAAATGATACGCCCAATATTTGGTGTGGACTTTGTAATTGTTGTTGGCCCCAAGCCTGAATGAAGGATGAGGGTTAATGTTCAATTGACGCTTGATGCTCCGCGGGACTATAGATAAAATAAAAAATTGATGATCTTATTTTTAGGCCTTTGGGCATGGTCTTGGCCTAAGGGTAGGGTAAGGCCCTAGATAATGCAAGCCCTGGAAGGGCTTTGGCCCAATCTACATATATCAAGGATAGGGTAAGGCCAACCTCGAGTGCAACATTGCCGACCTCTTTGGCAACCCTTATTTCAATACCTTGGCTTTATAATAGTAAGGATGGAGAGATTAAGGAGGATGTCGAACATAGGAGAAGAGTTGGATGGCTGAAGTGGAGAATTGCTTTTGGAGTATTTTGGAAAAATTTTAATAGACAACAATTGGACCCTTTATGACCTATGGAGCAATATGTTAGCTAATAAGGAAATAACATATGCAAAAAATGAGTTTAATAGAGATGAGAGTGTTGGGATGAATGCGTGGAAAAACTTAGAATGATACATTAAAAAAATGCATGCATGCATGAGCATTCACGAGTATCATCAATAGTGGATAAGTTAAGAGAAACTGCATTTTAGATGGTTAGGCATGTCTAATGCAGGCCAGCAATGGCATCGGTGAGGAGAATTTGTTATATACAAGTTCTTGGTTTCGCAAGGTAAGGGATATGTTTGGGGGGGGGGGGGGGGGGGGGGGGGATCTGAAGAAGTACAACCCATTTGAGGATTTGGCTCTAGAATGACTAGAATGGATAAACAAAATTCATGTAGCTAACCAAGGTAGTTGGAACAAGGCTTTAATGATGATGATAACAAGGATTTTTGTACGCCCTACATATCTAGTACAATACTCGATAAGCATCGATACTTCTATATTGGGACTGTTATCCAATGGCATCGCGGACCGATTTGGCCACTATAAACACAAGGATGAACCGTTGATCTGGTGGGATCAAGGAACCGTCATGGAGATAGGAGATTGCTTGCTAAAGATTAACCTCCCCTCGTTCACTCTTGATGGGGATAAGAGATTGTCTGATAGAGATCAACCTCCCCTAGTTGACTCTTCATGATATAAGGGCTAGGATGGACACCCTGGTCATAGAACTAGAAGATGGATGGTTTGGATCAACCAAGGAAAATTGTTTCCTTTGTTTCCAATCCTTTCTCTTCTCTTTATCACGACCTTGTAACAAGACTCGTGGGCCACATATGGGACCCATGAAATCCTCTAAGTTTTAATTAGTATTAGTTTAAGTTTAGCAAGTTTGTAATTAGGATTAGTTTCTATCTTAGGTAGGATTCTTATTTTGTCTCCTAGTTTAATTAGGATTACTTTCCTAGTACTTACGACTCTTTTATTATAAATATGGCATTGTAGAGATTAATAATCTCAATGATTTTTGAGTTAATGAAATTTCACTGCGTGGGTTTATCGTGGAGATTGTCTTCATCGAGTGATTGTTTCAGTGGGAACCATAATTGTGCCCCGGCACTTGCATTCGCATCAATTGGTATCAGAGTCGCACGATCCTCACGATCGTCGGCGTGCTTACCCATATCTGCCCAATCATCCCTTCTAATATCCCGTCTCCATCCACTTGTCAATCCATACTCACAACCTTCCATCGTCATCCTCTGAGAGTCCCTGACCATAGCCGCCCACATCCAGACTTCCACCCATCCACCGAGAACCCAAAACCCCCATTCTTGTTCCAAAAAATAAAATAAAATAAAAAAACCAGCGTCCCAGACGCCTGATACCCATATCGCCAAACCAGTCCCAGACATCCAAAACCGTCACCGTCCTAGACCCCTCCTTCCTCTAGATCCCAAGCCCAGTAGAAAAAAAAAATTTAAAATTTAGAAAGAAGAAGAAGAAGAGAAGAAGATTAGGGAAGAACGTGTGTATCTGTCACATTGTTTCGCTAACCGTCTACATCGCTCGTTGACTGTAGCATCCATCGTGCCACCACCATCGCCCAGCTCTCTCCGTCTTTAGGCGATCCAGATCCCTCGTCTCTCCCTTCGATTTGTTGAAGCGCAAACAGAAGTAGCGAAAGGGCTTCGACCCTCATATCACGTGCCAGGCATAAGTCACAACATCCCCTTAGGCTCTCTGTAACACGTGTTAGTAAAAAAAAAAAAAAAAAATCTGCTTATTGGGTTGGGCCTTTTATTTTCAGATTTGGGTCATTGCGTGCCGAGTTCTGGCTTAGGTTAATTTGAAGGATCCAATCCTGTTGAAGCCCAGTAGAGTTGTGTTGCAATTATCCCGCATCAACAAGTTTTGATCAACCACAGATTGGACCCGATCAACAGTTGAGACTTTTTCTTATAAAATATCTGAGTTATCCACCGTCAGATTTTCGATCTGTTTTCACCTATGTGATAGTGGAAGTTAGATCTACAAATCAGGTCAATCACAAATTTTAAATTTGCATTAACCAAAGATGCCTCCCAAGAAGCAGGTTGACGCGGAGTCTTCCTCTCACAATGATGTTGATTTGAGGGGAACCGTTGCGCAATTATCGGTCAAGATGGTTCAAATGCAAGAGACTCTTGCAAGGATTGAGACCCGATTAACAATTTGGAAACTAATCTGCGTGAAGATAATCATTGGGATGATGGAGGACAGAATCTGAATCAATGAGATCCACATGTAGTAAATGTTGATTGAGATTTGGGTATTAAACTTGTGATTCCTGAATATGATGGGAAATTGAAGCCAGATGAGTTCTTGGATTGGTTAGTGTGTGTTGAAAATATTTTTACACATAAACCAATGACGGATGGTCATAAGATTACATTGGTGGCAACTCAATTTCGCAATTATGTTGCGATATGGTGGGCCGAGTTGCAAAAGAAGAGATACCAACAAATTGACCCTGTTGACATGTGGCCCGAGATGAAAAATTTGTTGAAGCAAAAATTACTGCCTGTCAATTACTCCAGAGATCTGCATTCACGTATTCAATACTTGAAATAAGGATCTCAGACAGTTGTTGAGTATTCTGAGGAGTTTATGACCATGAAAGCCTGTTGTGGTTTGAATGAAGATGATGAGGTATTAGTTGACAGATACTTTAATGGGCTTACTCTTGACATTCAAGATATCCTTGCATTCAAACATTTTGATAATGTTGATGAGATTATTCAGCATGCTATCAAAGTTGAGGGAATTGCACATCATCAAGCCCAAAATCTTAATGCAGCTAAATGGGTTATGCAGAAGAATTCTTCGATTGCAGGTTCTAAACCGAGTGCGTCATCAGAGAAAGTTTTCACCAAGTCCGACGGTCAAAATAGGCTAACATGCTATAATTGTAAACAACAAGGGCATCGTGCAGCAGAATGTCCAAAACGTATCCACCTCATTGAGAATGAAAGTGATGTGAAAGATGTTCTAGATGATCCTAAAGAGAATGAAACAGAGGAAGTGGAGGATATTATGCCTGAGGAGGATCTTGAGTCTCTCATGGTCATCGAAGAAACTACATTGACTATTGCGAAGAAATGGTTGCGAGAAAATATTTTCCACTCAAAAGGAACAGTTAAAAGTCAGGAGTGCATGGTAGCCATTGATGGAGGCAGTTGTCAGAATATTATATCCCAAGCTTTTGTGGATCGTTTACAGCTGAAAGTTCGGAAGCATCATCGTCCTTATTTTGCTAGATGGTTAATGACAAGGTGATGAAGTGCAAGTCCGATATGCATGTCCAGTTGCCTTTTCTATTGGTGCAGATTATACAGATACAATTTGGTGTAATGTGATACCCATGGATAGTTGTGATATCTTGTTGGGTCGTCCATGGATGTATGACAAGAATGGAACTAATGGCATGTGCGACAACATGTACACATTCATGCATGGTGAAAGGCAAGTCACACTCCGTCCTCTAAAGCCGACACCACCAAAGAAAGGGTCAAGTTCTCGTATCACCAAGGAAGCGCTTTAAGTGCATACTATCTACAAAAGCAACATTAAGAAGAAGAGCCGAGTTTGAGGTTGAGCTCTTTTCCAACCTGGGGAGAATGATGCAGCAGCAATATCACGGCCTTGCAACAAGACTCGTGGGCCAACAAGATTGTAATTAGGATTAATTAGTATTAGTTTTAATTAGTATTAGTTTAAGTTTAGCAAGATTGTAATTAGGATTAGTTTCTAACTTAGGTAGGATTCTTATTTTGTTTCCTAGTTTAATTAGGAGTACTTTCCTAGTACTTAAGACTCTTTTATTATAAATATAGCATTTTAGAGATTAATAATCTCAGTGATTTTTGAGTTAATAAAATTTCCCTGCGTGGGTTTATCGTGGAGATTGTCTTCATTGAGTGATTGTTCCAGTGGGAACCCTAATTGTGCCCCGGCACTTGCATCCTGACTCTAGGATCGCATCACTTTCCCACAAAAGCTAATGAGTTTTTGGATGTATAGCAAAGGGACGACCCTTCCACTTATAGAACGTGGGTTTCCAATTTGAATTTGCATCCCATACTCCATTATTTCACATAGTTCTGTTAGATTTCTTTTTAAAATGGAAAAATATTATGAAGGAATGTAAATAATGATAATCTTATTAACTTAGAAGGGCTAGCCTCTCCTGAGCACCCCTTGTGGTGGCCCACCTCAGGCCATGCCAATCATAGGGGAGTGTTAGGGATTGAAGATCTGCATGTGGTCTAGGGTTTACAAAATATCAACCCCACCTGATCATCCTATTTCTCTGATCTATGGCCTTAGAGTTTAATAGTTTCAGAAGGCATCAGCTTTTTGTATTTTAATCCAACAAAACTGTTGGATGAGTGTCAAATTTGAGCTTCTGCCAAATCCTATGGGTTTGGTTTTTTTTTTTTTTTTAGCGTGGTGGGGTGGGGGGTCGAAGGTGGTAGTAAGAAAGTCAACACCAAACTATATAGAGGATTTGCTTCATTATATTCTTGAGAGGAGTGGATACATTTACTTACCTAGTTGTTACAAGATAGATCACACATGATGTGACTAATGTCTCCATTCCTTATCTATCAAATCCTAAACTACTAATTATCGGACTCTTTTGATACCCAACATGATAAGATTTTTATCAATAAAGTAAAAGAGGCAAAGTAAAGTGTCTTCCATGATCTAATTGGTTGTGCAAGGGGCCCATGGATCTATATTTCAATTAATGGATCATCTAATTAACCCTTGGTCTCTTGTGATAAAGCAATGGGCCCAATGGGTCTCCATTCTGCCATGAACTTTTGGCCAATGGGATCATTGAAATATATATATATATATATATATATATCCGTATCTGCATTTGGGCATCATAGAACAAAAGTGGAAAGAATGGGTGGCTCTTTTTAATTTTTGTTTAATATTATAACACAAGGTTTTTTATATTATTTAATGATCTGTCAGAGTCCTTTTTTTGGGTGGCTTACATTAATAGAGATGGTCAGTCGCTATATAATAAATTGGGAACAAGACAAGGAGAGATATTTCCAAGTTTGCAATAATAAGGGTAAGGAAAAGTAAGGACTTAGATCATGTCCGATGTATAAAGAGCAACCAAAAAAAAAAAAGTTTTAGAGAAGGAAAATGATACTAAAGAATGGTGGAGAGAATATTTTAACAAACTTTATTATGAAGAATCTATAGGAGGCGAGAAATGAGAGAAGATACTTTGTTAGTAGTGATAGAGCTTAGAAAACTAAGAGTGATAGATGAAACTTGGTGGCAAAACTGGATGGATCCCTTGGTCAATCCTTGTTCCATTTTATAATCACTTCGGCCTTTGCTCAAGGCAATTGCAGTCCTATTACAATCTATGTATAAGGAAAGTAAATATAACCCTTTTGTGAATATATCTACGAATTGGAGTTCACTGGAAACATGTGGAAGACTAATGACTTGGCGATTATATTCATTTCGGATGGAGTGACAATCCACTTGAAAATGTTTTGTACGCTTATGAAAAACCGGATTCTCAATTATACGGATGGCACTGGCATTGTTAACATGAGAAAACGGGGGGGTGGGGTTGTGGGGGTAAACCACAAAGCCATAGAATCTCAGAAGCCATAGAATCTCAGAACAAGCATAGCACATAGCACGATATTCAGATTCCGTGGAAGATTTGGAGACCTTATCTTGCTTCTTGCATTTCCAAGAAATGAGTGCTTCGCCCAAGTAAACGCACCAGCCAGTAGTGGATTTGCGAGTATTTGGGCATCCTGCCCAGTCTGCATCAGAATAAGCATTCAGTTAAGTGGCGAGCCAACTGGGAAAAACAATCCTTGTGCCGGAGAACCAAGAATGTACCGTATGATCCTTTTGACAGCCACCAAATGTTGATGTCGTGGTGCTGTCATGAATTGACTGACAACATTCATTGCATAAGAGATGTTAAGCCTAGTGATGGTCAAGTAGACAAGACTGCCGACTAAGCGTCTGTAAGAGGTTGGATCAGAAAGGAGATCCCCATCATCTTTTCGGAGCTTCACATTGACCTCTAATGATGTGTCCACAGCTGTGGCACCATGTAGTCCAGCAAGTTCAATGAGATCAGTAACATACTTATGTTGATGGAGAAAAAAGCCCTTTCCTGAATTGTTGTACCTCAAGTCCCAAGAAATATGTTAACGGGCCTAGATCCTTCGTATGGAATGCAGCTTGAAGTGAGTTTTGTAGATCATGGATCATGTTACTATGAGTGCCTGTGATGATGATATCATCCACGTAAACTAGAAGTAAGGTAGTACCTTGAGAAGTAATATTTGTGAACAACGAAGGACCATAGGGACTTTTTGAGCAAATCCAAGGTGAAGCAGAGTAGAACGGAATTTCTCAAATGAAGCTCCGGGTGCTTGTAAGAGACCATATAAGGAGCGACGGAGCCGAGCCACTTCATTCTTAGAGGTAGAATCATAACCTTGAGGAAGATGCAAGTACACCTCCTCTTTGAGATCTCCAAGGAGGAAGGCATTCTTCACGGTCCATTTGATAGAGAGGCCATCAACATAATGCTGGAATAACAAGAATGTTACGCACTGTTGTCATCTTGGCGACTGGAGCAAATGTCTCCTTATAATAAATACCATACTCTTGACGGTTGCCAAGGGCCACCAACCGAGCTTTATAACGAGCCAAAGTTCCATCAGGATTTAACTTGATAGAGTAGACCCATTTACGGCCAATGGGTTTGACTGATGGAGGACATTGAACGTCGTCCCATGTATGATTTGCTTTGAGTGCCTCAAGTTCTTCATAAAAATCCTGTATGGTCATTTGCGTATCCTAAAAAGGCTCACTTGGAGGATTGAGCATGTAGTTTTATTCGTTCCGCTGAAGGTAAAAGAATGAAGAACGAAACATACACAGCCAAAAGTATGGATATGAGAATAAGTAGGAGGCTTTTGGAACGAACAAAAGGTATTTCATTCTGAATACGAGAAGGTAATCTATTTGTAAAATGAACAGCTGTGGATAGAGCTTCAGGCCAAAATTTTGTAGTTTCAGAAGATTCTAAGAGGGGTGAACGAACAATGTCTAAGAGGTATCTATTTTTCCTCTCGGACGTCTCAAATAGAATTGGGTGTTCCCTTGGAGGTGCGTCCTCGTTTATGGACTTTAGGTACACATTTAGTGTCTGCGGACACATGCTTCGGCACTTCCCCATAAGCCTTAACCCGAGGGCCTTCATCAATTGGTATAAGAGAAATTAAACAGATTATTGTGAGGAGTGAAAGAAGAAAAAAAGAAATAGGCAATCTTTTTTTCCTCTTTGTGCACAAAGATCATGCATCCTCTTGCACGTGGTCTTCTTAGTGTCACTTGCCGAGTTGGGCTAAGATTCGGCTCAAGTGTATCTAACCCACTTTGAAGGGAAACCAGCATAGCAATTGCTAGAAATTGCTGACCCCATTGATCACATTAGCAACAGTTCCAATCAACAATTGAATTGGACAGATTGGGGGCTAGAATTTGATTTCACGATTGTGGAGCCATTTAAATCTAATTTTAGATCTTTTTTTGCAAGCGTGTTCGTCGAGAGCAGATCTACACATCAGGTCTACATCCATGGAGAAATTTCCTACAACAGTTGCGAAGCTGACTAGAGCAGTTGCTCAGTTATCTACTGTAGTCAATCAACACCAAGCAACTCTTGCAATGATGGCAATCAGACCTATTAATTTAGAAAACGATCATTACGAGGATAATTATTGAGGTGAAGGTCAATACATAGAAGAGTTCAAGGCAGAATTCGATGCAACCGCCTTTAAACAAAATCACAATGTCGATCAAAAGATGGAAGATGCAAAGGAAGAGGAAGAAAACATGGACATTGCAGAGCCTCTTCATTTGCTGGATCTAACGATTGTTCCAAAAGATACATGCAAATCATCATAAGAAAATGACACTGTTCTGTCGGAAGGAGAACAAATCATTGATGTACCCCACATTGATTTTGTCTTCGTGAATCAAAGATGAAAGCTTGGAGATTGCAAATCATGGTTCAAAATCACGGTCGCAGTCATCACGTTGTATCGCGGTTGCGGTCATCACGGTCCATCGCGGTGTGAATTTTTATTTTACCCCAAACAAATCTGAAACAATGTCCTAAAAATCTAGAATATTCTAAGACACTAGAAAAAAAATATTTTTTCCATTAGTAAACACTTTAAAGCAAAATATCGGTCCCCCACTAAGTCGATACTTTCTGTATCGCTGTCTTATCTGAAACTTGTAAAGTCTATTATGGATTAAATAGGTTTACATGTATATATTAAAATAAGTTCAAATATCACAAATTTTACAATGTGCATTGCAACCATAATTTTGAACTAATCATTAGTGTTAAACACTTAAAGTCAAGAAACTACTAGTAGTATAGACGTACAATACTCAATTACTCAATCACCAAGTAAATTGAGAATTAACTTCAACTTTCAAATAACATTTATTACAACATCAAGATTAATTAATTAAAACAATGGAGTATGAACATAAGGGAATTGTGGTTGAGGAGGGTAGAAACCATCATACGAGTTTTGGTGAAAAAAAGAAGCTTTGGAAGCTCTAGCATAGTCTTAAGAAGCTCCAGAAATGGTTTGGAAAAGAAAGAAATGAAAAAAGAAGAAAAAAGAAAAAAAAATCCTCGTCGATCAATATTTTGACCATTATTTTCAAAATATCGGCCGTTATGGACCATTATGACCGTTATGGCTATTATATTGGCTGTTATGACCATTATTTTTCACTGTATTGTTTATACCAGACCATTATGACCGTTATATTGTAAATAACGTAACGGTATAGGCCGTTATGAAATGGTAACAGTCGTTTTTTTAAACCATACCGCGAATTGATTATGCAAATTTTACATATGAAGTATCCAAAGATTCAATCACACATCTATACAAAATCTGGACATCAAACGAAGCGATGAAGCAAGCCTATTTCAAACTGGAGGAAACAATCAAATGCAGTTTTCAAGGCGTACATAGAAACTGCAGATCAACCAACAGATCGGAAGTTCGTCCGATTGATCTTTGACCCAAGTGAACATTTATTGAACTTGAGGTCCAGTTCTCTGTAAGCCCGGGAGAATAATGCATGATAGACTTGCGGGCCACACATGGGGGGCCAAGATAGTTTAGGAATTATTTGATTTCCCTAATTACTTGTTATTAGATTCTAATTTTTTTTAATGGGTTGTAATTAGGATAGTTTCTAATTTGCATCAGTTTCCTAGACTGGTTAGGAGTCTTAAAGCATAAGTTTTCTTATATTATTTATATGTCATTGTAGAGAAGGATTTCTTAGAGAGCTGATTAATAGAATTGGGGTTTTCCCTTTGAAGTGTGTCCTCGTTTATGGTCTTTGCAGAGTCGTGTAGTGTCTGCCGTCACGTGCTTCAGCACCGATATTGTGCTTTGGCACTTCCCCACAAGCCCTAACCATAGTGTCTGCATCGTAAACCCTTTTATAAAGTTCTACCTTATTATCTAAGTTTTTGTCTCACTAATGAGTGCAACATCATCTACAAACAACATACGTCAAGAAACTTCATCTTGGATATCTGGCATCAAGTTGTTCCTAATAAAAAGTGAAACAGAAAAGGGCTCAAGGCGAACCTTTGTTGCTATTCATCTCTAACTGAGAATTCAATCATGTCTTCACTTTCCTCTCCTGTTACTTCACTTTGTATATGTCTTGGTATAATTTCAATGTAACAATTAAGATGCAATTTTTCTTCAATTCCACCTTTGAACTTCGTTGCTACCCTATCATGGCCCTTTTCTATATAATTAAAAATCATGTATGTATGTGTGTGTATATTCACATATCAGTTTTCCTCCTCTCTCTGAACTCTTCAAGTTACCTTAATAAGATAATGTTTTTCGTTGTGGACTTTGGCATATTCCTATACTGGTTGTTGAATTCATTTTGATTGGTAACAATAAAATTTTTATTAAATAAAAAGGTTGTTTGAATTATTTGAATGTTATCTTATGCATTGTTCTATTACTCTCTTCCAAAGATTCATCGTGAGACTTTTAAGTTTGATATTATAGACACCTAAGTAAAAGGGCAGCCTAGTGCATGAGTCTCCTGCCACTGTGGGGGGGGGGGGGGGGTGGTTTGGGGAGGGTTAGATGTACACAGCCTTATCTTTGCAAGTGGAGAGGCTGTTTCTGCATTATTCTAATACCAAAAGCAGAAAGGGTGGTTATATTCTTTTTATCTTTATAAAAAATTCTTGGAAATTTAGTATTGGACATTTTTCAGATTTGGCCACTAGTAGCGGCAGATTTACTCATGGTTGCCATCTCAGTAGTTTCTTGTCAATAATTACTTGTTACACCTACATGGATTATTTTGTTCTTAATCATTGTTCTCATGGTTATATTTTTTTTTCTCATGGTACTTATTATATTGTTATCTATATTCTGTGCTCAGGTCACTCAATTGTCTCCTTCCATATTAAAATCTGAGGGAGTTCCTGTTTATCGCTGCATTCAGCATCCTAGGGAGTTTGTCCTCACCTTCCCCCGAGCGTATCATTCAGGTTTCAATTGTGGCTTTAACTGTGCAGAGGCCGTAAATGTAGCTCCTGTTGACTGGTTGCCATATGGGCAGAGTGCTGTAGAGCGTTACCGTGAGCAAAATCGCAAGACAACTGTATCCCATGACAAGCTGTTGCTTGGGGCAGCAAGGGAAGCGGTTCGGGCACTATGGGAAATTTCACTGCTGAGGAAGAACACCTTAGACAACTCAAGATGGAAAGAGGTCTGTGGCGAGGATGGGATCTTAGTAAAGGCACTCAAGGTAAAGTCTCAAGATTAATCATAGAGCCAAATTGTACCATGGATGCTACTCAGGTGGGCCTGGCGGGATATTGACCTATTCCAGAGCCCAAGCCTGAATTCTATATGCTAAAGCTGAGCTTGAGCTCGAGCTTGAATGCAACCGGTTGCAAATACTAGTGCAATTGCAATTCATGCTAAACTGGGATGGTCAGGTATCTTGTGTAAATGCATTAGAGGCACAAGTTAAGGAAAAGGATGTAGAGAGAGAGAGATGCACAAATAAGGTGAGGGGAGAGTGCTATCTTGTAAATTGAGGGAGGGTTGCTGGTTTTATGGAAGGAGAGGAGCATGTATTTCTTTTTTTCCTTTTTTTCTTATTGATAAGTGACTTGAGCCCACAACCTTAAGGTTGCAATAGTAGCACCTTTCACTGTGCCATGTGCTCTTGTCGACGACCATGTTGTGTTGAAAAGAGAGGGGATTACTTGTCTAACCAAGGTCCGAGTACTACCTGGCCTTGAGCCCAAGCATGTCAATATCAGTCCAAATTCGGGCTCTTGCCCAACACAAGTTGCACCCCTAAATCATATGTCGCACGGAACCTTCGAAATGTGCAACATATCAAACGGCAACGGTTATTAACACATTTCCACGACATATTCTTCACAAAACTGTTTTGGATTTTTCACTAGACAACTGGATTCCTTAAGTACGATTTATTTATTTACTTTTGAGTAAACCACCAACTAGTTTAAACATTTTTTGTAGTTGGTCAAAAAATCATCAATGTGCTTTTATTCTTCCTTCGAAATCTAAAGACATAATGTTTATAAGTTGATTGTCTAGAGTAAGAGTTGTAAGTATAGGTCCTAGGGTGCTTGATCTTTACAAGTGAGGCTTATCATTTAATGACCTTAGCTATTCTAATGACTTGGCCCACCATGGATGTGGGACTGAAGATCCTAGCAATCCAATTTCAATCTGTTTTCTGGACCTTTGTGTCCTTTTTAACTGTATTTGCATAAAGATTGATGAATTGGGTTTTCCATCTGGAAGCTATTTGGGTCATACTCATATATGTTGGGACCCATCAGAGCACTGATGTGTTCACATAACCATGCACCTGGCCATGTTTCTACTTTTTATATTGGTATATCAGTCAGCATATGGATGTCCTTACGCATTAGGACCTACTTTTTAGGACCACCGAATTGAATGACTCTAGTTGGCATGGTATTTTTTGGGTTCAAATTTCTTAAGAGTTTTTCCTGCAATTGGCATTTATCTTAAATTTGAATCAAGATCTTGTTGCCTCTGACTCTTGTAATTTCTTTCTTGCACAGGTACGTGTTGAGATGGAGCGTGTGAGAAGGGAATACCTTTCTAGCCCTTCGCAGTCGAGAAAAATGGATGCCAGTTTTGATGCAACTAGTGAGAGGGAATGTGTCATATGTCTATATGATTTGCACCTCTCCGCTGCAGGTTGCCATTGTTGTCCAGATAAATTTGCATGCCTGAGTCATGCGAAGCAGCTGTGTTCATGTGCTTGGAATTCGAAGTTTTTCCTTTTTCGTTATGAAATCAATGAATTGAATTTATTAGTTGAAGCTTTGGGAGGGAAGTTAAGTGCAATTCACAGAGGGGCAAATTTATATCTTGGACTGTCTTTGAGGTCTTATGTCAACAACGACAAATCACAAGCTTCTCCTCAGCTTGTCAGTGGACTGGCCACAAAAGGAACAGAGCAGAAAGTGCCATTAAGTGCTGTCAGTTCGACAGGCATTGCTGAGTGCCATAGACTGTTTCAAGAAAATAAGGGTTCCATATCATGGCTATCATCTTCAGAAGGACAGACACAGAGAGAGAGAGAAGAGATACTACCAAAAATGGTTGATTCTAGAGATGGCATAGGTGATTCATCTAAATTACACCAAAAGCAAAATACATCAGCAGATGGAAGGCTTATTCGCACATTGAGTAGGAATGAGATATTAGATAGTGGTCCACAAATAAACAGTTCATTGTCTGGAACAGAAGTAGGAATAGTTAAAAGCTTTCAGTTGAGAGAGGGTTGCTTGGTTTCAGATCCCAATCCATTGCATCCCCTGAGTTGTGAATTTCATCAAGATGTATCATCCTCAGATTTAAAAGAAAATACGAAGAAGAAAGTTTCGTCAATAGAAGATGCTAATGTTATTAATCTTAGCGACGATGAATGTGAAGATGCACATGGGTCATCCTTGGCTAAAACAGCTGAGAAATCCATTCCAGTGCATCAGGAAGCTGCTTCTGCAAGGCTTGGAAACTGCAACAATAAAGCAAGTCCCTGTAATTATCAAAAGGACCAAGTGCTGAATACACCTGAGACTAATGCATCTGTAACAAGCGAAAGTGATCTTAATTTGCTTCCAGTTACAGAAAAGGAGAGCTATCTTTCACATTCAGTGCAAATAAGAGTTGAAGATACTGGAAAAGATGAAAAATGCATGGAATACAACTTCCTGATGCCAAATGATACATTAACAAGATCCTTTCCCCGACATCTTTCTTGCAATGTAAGTGCTGTCACCGCACCTTTAGACAGCTGTAATGTGGGAAATGTTGGATGCGACCTTCAGAATCCGCAGCCATTTGGCACTGAGAAGCCAAACAATGAGGGTAAAGATGGGATACCAGTATCAAGTTCCAGTTCGAAACTAAAGGAGAGGACACAGCCTGTTACAGACAAACCATCTTGCACACCAAACAATCCAGACAGAAATTATCGCCAGAAGGGTCCTCGCATGGCTAAGGTAGTGCGGAGGATTAACTGCACTGTCGAGCCTTTGGAATACGGCATCGTGTTTTCTGGAAGGTTGTGGTCTAACAGACGGACTATATTCCCCAAGGGTATGTTTGCATCGTGCTTGCATCAGATGTGATCCATGCAATATTGCATTCTCTTTAATTCCCTGCCAAATCTAATTGCCTCGTTCTAATGGCAGGATTTAGGAGCCGAGTTCAGTACTTAAGTGTTCTAGATCCAGCTAAAATGTGTTCCTACGTCTCGGAAATCCTGGATGCAGGGCTGCTTGGTCCTCTATTCATGGTATTGAGTTCTGCATATTTCTTTAATTCAACATACAGTTACATGGAAGCTTAGTCTCTTTCGAAACGTGTGCTTTTTTATTTTATTTTTTAAAATTTCCATCCAAGATAATTGACTGAAATATGTCACACACTTCTTGACATTCATCATCATCGTCTTAACCCCATCCATTTATCTGGGGATTTGCTGACATTTTGCTGTGATGAAAAATGTTAGGAATTAATCTTTTATTTTTTGTATTACCGGTGCCAGTATACTCTTTTTCCCCTGATTGGTAACTTGACTTCGAACCCACGGCCTCATGGTTGCAATAGTGATCACCTTCCACTGTGGCACGGGCTCTTCACCATTGCCTCTATACTGATTACTTGTTCTATAATTATAATATGTTTTAGTTATTTACCCGAAGTTTTCATGACACTTGAACACTTCAATAACCTACTTAAATGGACTCTGATGTTTCTGGATTCTGTTGGTGTTTCAATCCTTTGTGATGTAATGATTTGTAATTGATATTATTTATAAGGTTATTGAAATAACCTAAGAGATAGAAAAGAAGAAGAAAAGAGTTTTTGGAAGAATTGGTCGTGTCCCAAGAGAGGATCGACTGACCTGTTTTATAATCTCATTGTGCCTAATCAAAGGCTGGAATTACAATCAAAATAATGAAAGAATAAAAGGTACATCTAAAGATACAGCTATCCTAATCTTCTATATAGGAAAAAAGGAGAAAATCTTCTGTACAGTCATTTGACCAAATCCCACAGGTGGGATATTATAAAAGTCTATACATGGGCCTAGTTGAGTTGGGCCTAGGCCTTATTTTGATGAGTTATTTTCTATACTCCCCCTCAAATTGATGTGGGAAGGAACAAAAGATCAATTTTCTAGTAAGATCATTATGATGAGTTTTGGGAAGTGCTTTTGTAAATATATCCGCCAACTAATGATGAGTAGAGACATGAGGCAACATTATCTTCTCAGTAATAACATGTGGAGTGCCGTGGAAAAGTCTATGTTTCCATGGAAAGTTTTTCCCCGTTGGAAACAATATTCTGTGGATTTGCCGAAAATTGCACTCTTTTGATGATTTTCCTTGCAGAAAAGCATTTGCACTAAATGATGGAAAAGGTTTACTGTGGAAAAATGTCACGCTTTTCATTTCTGTTTTCATGTAAAAGCGCTTACGTAAATGCATCCTAAGGTATCCTTGTACTTTATATGATCAAACATATTGTGTCTAAAAAAATAGATACAATGCTGTACCGAACACTCAGATTCATACCAAATATGCTTTAACGTAACCTATCATAACAGGTTAAACTAATTGACCAACTTTACTTTGTTTTTTGTTACTAGTGAAAAAAAAAACACTAAAACATTGTTTTTTATGTGCGCTTAAGTTTTAGCGTACAATTAGTTGTTTGTGATAGTTTCACAGATTAAAGTGTTTAAAAAGATGTCAAAGGTTTCTTCCATAAAATTCATGATGGGTTCTTTTACTGAACTCTTTTGTTAGTTAGTGGCTTTGACAAAGTCCTGATGTACTAATTTTTCATATTAATATATATTATCGTTACCATCTCTGAAAAAATCATATTTTCACATGATCTGATTCTTAGCTTCTATGTATTGACGTCATCTCATTGCACTAAGGATGTTGAGCTAAACTTGGATGAAGGATACTAAAAGGATTTCTATTATTCTGTTTCTGGATTTGTTAGAAAATTAATGAAGCATTTAATATTATATTTCTGGTTTTCCAGGTTACAGTAGAGCAATGCCCAAGTGAGGTCTTCATACATGTGTCTGCCGACAAATGCTGGGATATGGTGAGGGAGAGGGTGAATACTGAAATAAAGAAGCAGCATAGCCTGGGGAGAGCAAGCCTTCCCCCTTTACAACCTCCGGGATGCCTTGATGGCCTTGAAATGTTTGGGTTCTCTTCAACTGCAATCATTCAGGTAAATCTACTACAAACCATCTCTAAGTTTATTTTTATGCATCATGGGTTTGAGGTTTTTTATTTTTTATTATTTTTTTAATTGTTGGGTTGAGTGTAGGAATATCAAATCTGTGATCTTCCATTCTTCCATCCATCTATGCCTAGCTAGGCCTATATGGTGTTGCACATCTTTAGAGGAAAATGATGTGAGACAAGAACATCATGGGCCCACATGCTGCAAGTGGGGCTACTCTGTTTTGAAGCTGAATTCATTGCCTCTGTCATAGCTCTTTTCCCTTGAGCTTAAAGAAATTGTCCGCTAGAAATGTCCTTAATTTTGATGGTTGCTTCTTAGGAATTTTGGGAAAGCAGGAGGTGGTGGCATCATCAGGCACAATGTCAGTGCTATAATTAACGTTTTTCCAGATCAATGTGAATGTGACTCCATATTGCTTTTACCTGCTTTGAGAGGGGACTAGAAATGCTCCATGCTGGGCTTCCCCTTGGCCTCAAAACATTTATCCACAGTACCTATCCACTTGGGTGGAATGGGCATAGAAATGCTGTGCATTATCACCCTGTGCTTTCCATTTTGTTTTGTTATAAGGAAAGCCAACACTACGCAGATCCTTTGGTTAAATAAGGTCTACTGGAGCTATTCTGATAATTACTTCTCCATTCCCATTGTGACTCGGCCTTTTGCCTTATGATGCCCGGATACTAGTACAAGTCCAACATATCTCTGCCTGACCAATACAACACTTATGTCAATACCAGATATGATTGCACAAATACTACTAGGGTACAAGTTTAGCATATCCTAGTTTCCAATTCCATTATTTCATATAGTTCTTTTAATTTTCTTACTTCTCAACATAAAAAATATTTGAAAGGAACGTAAACAATGATAATCTCATTAGTTTAAAAGTTATCCAAAGAAAAAATTAAGACACCAGTATCCATATTTTTCTCCTAAATTTTCGGAAGGGCAGAGTCATATCCCCAATCCTTTTATTTGCGTCTGTACCTGTTTCCGTTTATGGGCATCATAGCGTTTTCCCCCTTTTAAAATAATCAACATTATAATGAAAATGTTGATTAAAAAAAAAAAAAAAAAAAAAAAAAAAAAAAAAAAGCTGTCACAGATCAGTCTCATCTTGTAGTTGTAGGGACAGATAACATGTTTTTCTTGTCTTTCTGTTTCAACTCTCAAGTTCCCAGTAGTCGTGACCACGTACTACTTTACATGGACTGTTTCCTCATTTGAGATTTAATGAAATCTCCACGACTCAAATGATGCTCTATCTTAACACGAAAGTTTTCACAACTGCTCAAAAAACAAATCATTTTCTTTCTGCAAATGGTATGATTTCTTAAACATTTACACAGAAAAAACATACTATACTTTTAAGAAGCTTGAAAGCTGCTTCACTAAGAAGCACGGACACGGGGCACGACACGACACGACACGGACACGCCGACACGACATTTCTCAAAAAAATAGGATACGGACACGTCGAGGACACGTTAATTAATAATAATAATAATATATCTAATCATATACTAAAAGATACTATTTCCACAGCCAAGTAATATTTCCCCCTCCTTCATTAATTTTCTCAAACTTGGTTACATATTTCCACATAGGCTTATTTATATCTTCTTCATTGGAGGGGTGTGAACTCATATTCCTAAATTCCAAATTGTCATGTAAAGGTGAAGAAGCAGAGCTGATAAATAAATAAAAAAAAAATTGATATAAAGAACATATTTGATATATAAACAGCAAAAATAGATTTGCTAGATTCATGTAAACAGCAAAAACCCATCGCCCGGCCTCCTCAGGGTAGCAGAAGGATGGTCCCTTTGCTTTTAAGTTATGACCTTTTACAAAAAGCCCCCCTTGCTCTTCTTTTTTTACTCTAATTTTATTTTTCTTTTCAATTAAAAGAGGCAAACGTGTCCGACACGTGTCCGGAACGTGTCCCCAGTGTGTCCGAAATATAAAACATTAAAAAATAAACAGGACACTCTTTTTAGCGTGTCCGACACGTGTCGGAGCGTGTCCGAAGAGTGTCGTGTCGGACACCGACACTCTGGCCCCGGAGAGGTGTCCGTGCTTCCTAGCTGCTTCATCTATATGACATTTTGGAGAGAGAAAAATTACTGCTAATGTTTTTTTTACTCATTCTTAGGATCTTTTGCTTTGACTTTCATTTTTTTTTTTTTTTCAGATTATGTGATAACCTCATTTTATAACTTCTTTTAATATTCAATTTAATTAATGAGTACGGATTTTTATCACTCAGAGGACTTTTTGAGATTCCTCATGTTTTAACACCACCTGAATGCTGATTGAGTCAGTGAGTTATTTGAAATCCTGATTTTGCAACTTCTTAATACTCAACTGAACCTGCTGAGTACACATCTTGAGCATTTTGGGGTGGTTTGAGATTTTCATTTTCTAGCACCACCTGAATGCTGATTGGGTTATTCAAAAATGATCTTCTGCCCCAATGTTTGCTGTTGCACTACTTTCATTCCATTTTTAATTGAAGGTTTAAGCATTCTATGACCTCCATGGCCATGTGTAGATGTCCTACATTCGGGCCATGCGAGAGGTGGACCCCTAGTATGCATTGGACTGTCCCAAAATTACAGCTATGCTATCCGCTGAGGCTACCTGATGGATGGTTCATCTCTTTCATGCACCTAGCAACCTAGCATGTAATACATGCATGGATGACCCTGGATAATCATGCGCCAAGCTTGTATGTCAGCACATGGATGGGTTGGATATACCTAGGTCACATCTATCTAATCTTATATAAAATGGAAAATTTCATGTCTACTTACCATAAAAATCACAAATTACTGAGGAATCTGGTTGTTTCAAGTTGAAGCTGAAATTGTCCAGTGTTTTCGTGATATTCAATAGGCCATAGAGGCAATGGACCATAAGCGCGTCTGTCTAGAGTACTGGAATTCAAGGCCGGGACCTCAAGTCACACAGCATTCTCTATCTGGAAGTTCCACTGCTGATCTCAAAACTGCTGATAAGGAGGAACATGAGGATGATACTACCAAGAACCAGTCTTCATTAAAAGGCCTCTTGAAGAAGGCAAATCTTGAAGAGCTACACTCGTTGCACCACATGTTCAACAGTGATAAATGGAACTCGAATCAGGGGATCTTAATTCAGCTTCTTGATGAAGAAATTCAGAAACAGAAGCACGAAATTAAATTTTCCCCAAATTAAAAATGTCAAGCCTTTGGTATATCTTTCCACATGAATTTTGTAGTTCAATAGATGGTGCAAATTTTTTTTATATATATACATACCTGTCTTCTGAAATCAGCAGCAATGATTTCTGCTTTTGTAAAAAAATCATGTAGACCATAAAAATTGAGAATTAATGGAAACAGGAATGTATCCATCTCCTATTTTTCACTAATAAGATCAGTGCCCAAGGTGACCCTAAAGAGAGTGGTTAAGGCTATTATGATGGTGAAGATTCTGATCATCTTCTTCTCCTTCTTTATTTTATTTTATTTTATTATTATTATTATTTTTTTGTGGCTGCTTTACAGGAACTGGAACTCATATGACCACATATGACCCTAACCAGCTGACCAACAGCCCGTGATGATCTTTAGGTATGAGTCCTATGTTACTAACTCTTGTGCTTTACCTTTTATTGATATCTCAAGTTCTTTCTAACTAATTTATGTACTTTTATGTCATGCTCCAAAGCTATAAGTATAGACATGGATACATATTTTATTAGTGATTAATTAAATGTTGGGCTCAACTCTTATCGGAAAAACTTGGCAAGGACCCATACAAGATCGAGACATATGCTTTAAGAGATTTAGGGCCTGTTTGGCATCGTTCTCGTGTTGTTCTCAATTTTGTGCTCGGATTAGGTTGTGTTGAGATCAGGTTGTGCTGAGTCTATACTCTGCGGAACTTGTTTGTCAATATTATATTAAATTACTCTGCTAAAAATATGTCGTACGGAACTTGTTTGGTAACATTATAAAAGTTTTGCTCAAACATATGATTTACAATGTGGGACCCCACCTTTTATTGTTTGCAGTACTATTATTATCATATATGAGGCCCATCTGTAGAAGTTTCAACGTGGTACCCACCTTTAAAAATTAGAATATGGAATCCATATCCATTGGATTTATAATGTGGGCCCACCTTTATAGGAATTATAATGTGGGCCAACTTTTTTTAGTAAATGTAAATATGGGATTCACTTTTAGTAATTAGAATATGAGCTTACATGCATAGGATTTACAATGTGGGTCTACCTTTTGTAAATGAGACCATGTGACCATATTTATGAATTACAAAGTGGAGTCATATTTTTTGTAATTGTAAACACAGGGCCCACCTTTAGAAATTAGAATGTGGTGCCCACACTTTTAAAAATTAGAACATGGGGGTAGCACATTTATAAAATCTACAATGTGAGCCTACCTTTATAGGAATTATAATATGGGGTCATACTTTTTGTTAATTGTGAACATGGGACCCACCTTTAAAAAATTATAAAGTGGTACCACATTTAGAAATCCAAACATGAGGCCATCATTAAAATGTGGGGCCATACTTTTTGTTAATTATGAACATGGGACCCACCTTTAAAAAATTACAATGTGGTATCCACATTTAGAAATCCAAACATGGGGCCACCATTAAAATGTGATTGTGGACACGGGACCCATCTAGAGAAATTACAACTTAATGCCTACCTTTATAAGCGATTTATACTGTGGTCCTACCATTATAGAATTATAATAGGGCCCCACTTTTTATAATTGTGACCATGCAACCCACCTCTAGGAATTATAAAGTGGGGCCACCTCCTTTGGGATTGTGAACGTAGGGCCTACATTTAGGATAAGCGAGAGGATTTAGGATCTTTAAATGATATTCTTTAAAAGGCAAGAGATAAGAAAGAAATAATTATACCAGCAAGTTGTTTCTTAAAAAAAACTAAGTTTTTTCGTTCTAACTTTTTTATGCTGGCGGGTTAAGATTTTGAAATTCCTTCCTATGAGAACAAAATTTGGAACAATCATTTACACATACAAAACATGTTTTCTGCACCTTTATCTCATGGAAACATCCAAATGGCACGATGCCAAACGCACCTTTAAATTTTCACCCGTAGTTCCACCCCGTTCAAAAGGGACAAAAATGCCCTGGGCATTTAAGAAAGTCTATAGGTAACCCATTTTACCAGCGCATACTTCGGGGTCTCTCTTTAATTAATCAATCTTTTAACACACATCAGACCTCTTTTTAACTGGGGCCGTCCAAATTTTACGTTGTTCCAAACATATTCACTTGGAAGAGATATTCTCTAATTGTGATATGCTCATCTTATATATGATTTCTCTCTCAGATAATTCTCTAATTGATGCGTTCATCTTATATATGATTTCTGTAATTGATATTTTCATCTCAAATTTGATTACTTATCTGACTTTTCCGTGTTTTAGATCGATCAAAATTAGGAAACTTGTTTAAAAGACGAGAATTTCTTAACAATGCAGATGATCCATTTGATGATCAAAACCTTACTCATTTGATCGTATTGAGAGATTTAGCCATGATTTAAAATTTAGGTTTTCATTAAAATTTTAAGATGGTTTTTGTTGCTCCTTGCCTTGGATTTGGTTCCATATATCAAATTTTAGCTGTTTGTTTAGGATATTTGGACACCCACCAATTTGCAATTGGATTCCTACCGACTTGAATATTTTTGGGTAAATTACGGAGAGACCCCTTAGTACCGTGTTATAAAGTCTTTAGTATACCGCAATAATGTTTAAGGCCTAAAGTCCCTTGCGCATGAGATTAATTCAGGCGGTGGTCCCTAAGCATGTGACATCAGATTTTTTATGACTCATTTGCCCTTCTAGCCATTTAAATGGGCGGTGGTCCTTAAGCATGTGACATCAGATATTTTATGACTGTTTTGCCCTTCTGATCATTTAAATTGGTGTCATGCAATTTAAATTTGGGTTTTAGCTCCAACTCACTGTCTTTCCATACAAAACACTTGTTTTCAAACTGACTACGATTTCAAATACAGATAAATTCATATAAACTCATATAAACTCATGCAAAAGTTAGATAAGTTCTCATCAAAGTTAGATAAATTTACAGCAAACTTAGATAAATTCACTTAATTCGTATCAAACTCATATTAATTCAAAACAAACACAAATAAATTCATATCAAACTTAGAAAAATTCATACCAAACACCGATAAAATCATGCCAAAGTCAGATAACACATACAAAACACTTGTTTTTTAAACTGACTATAATTTCAAATACAGATATATTCATATAAATTCATGCCAAAGTTAGGATAAGTTCCCATCAAAGTTAGATAAATTCATAGCAAACTCAGATAAATCCATATAAACTCATGCCAAAGTTAGATAAGTTCCCATCAAAATTAGATAAATTCACAGCAAACTCAGATAAACCCATATAAACTCATGCAAAAGTTAGATAAGTTCCCATCAAAGTTAGATAAATTCACAGCAAACTTAGATAAATTCAAGGCAAACACAAATAAATTCATATCAAACTTAGAAAAATTCATACCAAACACAGATAAAATCATGCCAAAGTCAGATAACACATACAAAACACTTGTTTTCAAACTGACTATGATTTCAAACACAGATAAATTTATATAAACTCATGCCAAAGTTAGATAAGTTCCCATCAAAGTTAGATAAATTCACAGTAAATTCAGATAAATTCATATCAAACTTAGAAAAATTCATACCAAACACAGATAAAATCATGCCAAAGTCAGATAACACATACAAAACACTTGTTTTCAAACTGGCTATTATTTCAAACACAGATAAATTCATATAAAATCATGCCAAAGTTAAATAAGTTCCCATCAAAGTTAGATAAATTTACAGCAAACTCAGATAAATTCATATAAACTCATGCCAAACTTAGATAAGTTCCGTCAAAGTTAGATAAATTCACAGCAAACTCAGATAAATTCATATAAACTCATGCCAAAGTTAGATAAGTTCCCATTAAAGTTAGATGAATTCACAGCAAACTTAGATAAATCCATATCAAACACAAATAAATTCATATCAAACTTAGAAAAATTCATACCAAACACAGATAAAATCATGCCAAAGTCAAATAACATTATGCCAAAGTCAGATGACACATACAAAACTTAGATAAATTCACAGCAAAAAAAAAAAAAAAACCTCATTTAAAACTAAGTTAAATGTTGAATACATTTTAAAGTCAAATAAAATCATGTGAAATCCAGTTAATTTCATACCAAAATCATTATTTCATAAGAAACTCAGATAAACTCAGTAAAAACTCTAAGCAAATGTTTTCAAAGTCACATAAATTCGTTTGAAACCTTGTTTAATTGATAACAAACGTAGTTAAATTGAAATCAAACTCAGAAAAATCCATGTCAAAGTAAAATAATTTCATTTCAAGCTCATAAAAATTCAAACCAAAACTTAGATAAACTTATGTCAAAGTCAATTAAATTTAAGTCAAGATGATTCGGTTGATCGAGGTCATCGATGAGTTGATTTTGCTTCTCTGTAGTTTCCTTCATCTTCGCTGTCTGAATCTTTATTTTTCTTAGATTTCAGAGTGTATGACGAAATATTTTAAAGCGGTACGTGTTTGGTGACGTATAGAGTACATAAAGAGAGGGCGTTTTTGTCTTTTTGATTGATTTAATATTAAAAGGGGACCGCTGCCTCTATGAGAAAATGACTTGGACCACAAGCTCTGAATTGTGCTATTGAGGGACCTGCCGCCAAATGCCCTAATATTTTTCCTGGATGTTGGGAACAGTCTCTAATAAATTCTGACATGTGGAGTTCAAAGAAAGGAACTAAATTGGTGGGAACTCTGCCTTCTCTATAGTAAACGATTACCAGCAATTGCTAATATTGATTGGAGCAGAAAAATTGAGAAATCACCCCCATCTAATCTACTTTCCATTTCTGTCCGGCATCGAGTAATCCATCTCTTGAAAAAATTAAAGGATAAATTAGCCAACAGTCCTTGAGCACGGTCTTCTAAGGCATTCAGTCCAACAACTTTTTCTTTAATGTCTATAGTCCAGACAGCTGGAGATATTTTAGCGAGAGGTCCCTAATGTGCCACGTCATATATTTTCATGACTAATTTGCCCCTTTCAACCCTCATTCCTAGGCCAAGTTTTCTCTTATTCTCTGTTGTCTCAGAGATTTCCTTCCTTCTTCTTATTTCTCATTCTCCATTTTCCCTTGCTTTCCATGGTTGTGGAGTATCGTTGCAGAGCACCTTTCGTCGCCACCATGACTTCCGATTCTCTCTCTCATTTCTTCAAAGATAAAAACGGTTTTATTTTCTCTTCTTTCATCTGAAGTCTCTTCCAAATCTCTCTCTCTACAACTGATTTGAAGAGAGCAATTTGCTTTTTTGATTTTTTTTCCCTCTCTTTTCTCGATTGGATCATGGTCATCAAGTGTTCTTGTTTTGGATTTCGATTTTTATTAGGATCTGATTTTCCGTATTCTGACTTTTGGTGTCGCCAAGCTCAAATAAATTTCCCAGAGAATAAACTGGACAAAAACTCAGATAAATTTGCCAAAAGTCAAACAAGTTTATTAGAATTTTGAACAACTTTTTAAGTTTCGAACAAATTTATCTGAGTGAAAGAGGTATCATTATCCCTGAAGAAGAATCTAAGCTTCAATTTTCAAATCTAGATGTCATGGGGTAAGTATTCTATCGCTTGAATGATTTAGTCACTTGTGTGCGATTCAATGTGGTATGTCAGTCGTGGTGATGGGTTGCACAACGCACACCCCAATTGCCATCGTTGATGTTCCATTTATAGCTGAAAAATGACGATGCCTCGAGTTCTTGAGTCTCTCAAATGGCATGACTCACAAACTCTATCTCCCAAAAGTTGGACTGTTGCGCTGCTGTGGAACTTTTGAGGGTTGCTTGATCATGCAAAACTTATGGAATAAAAGGATCTTTCTCATAGATCCGTTGTCGAAAGTCCAAATCTGGATTGAAGGTTATCAACAAATGCCTCAAATAATCAGATGTCACTGCATCATGAGGGATTGCTCGTTGTTAGAGAGTATAGTAGTAATATAATTATGGTCTTTGAGTTGGATCATCTTCTTAATTATAGGCTTAAACATTCGTTCAATTTGCATGGGTTGGCAAATTTATTTGAGTTTTATCTAAGTTTTGTCAGAACTCAGACAAATTGCTGATATGTACGAGGGCGTTTTTGTCTTTTTCAGTGCGTTATTTTTACAAGAGGATTGCCATCAATACGATAAAATATTGTGGACCGTTTGCAATAAAAAATACAGTTGAGGGACCTCCGTCCAAATGCCCAAAAATTAAAACCAATTTTAATATGATATGCATCTAATCACCGTGTTAAAGAGCATTTTTGTTCATATTTCTACTACATCATATCCCTATGTCACCACCATAGAACTTTTACCCACAACAAGATGTGTACGACAATCCATTGGTTTAGTGCCATAATGGTTCCAACTTTCAAAGACAATCTAGATACTTTTGTTAGAACAGATTATCTGTATGAATAAGATACTACTCAAATGGGGCTGCATCGAATTATTTGGTTAGTATAGTCATTTGTCGCTGCATTTTTACCCATATATCAGCACCACATTGGCCTTTTATAGTTTTAGACAGATTTTGCAAATAATGAAGAATGAGAAGGCATGAGACGACCAGAGTAATCCAAGGAAAAGAAGAAAAATCCATGAAAGAAGAAAGAAAAGATCAAACGCGATGCCCTGGCACGGCACAGTGAGAGCTAGGCCCCCAGCGTAATGGGAGACTAAAAGTTGGAAGAGTGGGGGCCAAGATATGCCCCAGAATGTAGTAGGAAGAACCTGCCCAATAACCCCCCACCCCGTTCATATAAGGGGAATCAATGATAGCTAGATTGATCAGAAGCTTAGTGTCTATTAGAAATCTCTAATCTTAGTAAAAAAAAAAAAAACACAAACTAAATTTATAAAATTTATAACAGCCATAGCAATATTTTTTGCTCCCATTTTGTTTATGTTCAAGTGATTGCTTGTGTGACTGATAATATATATAGAGAGAGCTCAAGCTTAGGATAAAATCTTGTAGGCTCATGCTTATGGGGCCCACCTTTGGTCCATCCAATGGACGAAACACATGACCCCTCTAAATTGCACATGTCCACCAACTTTTGGTTAGATCCGAAATTACTGGACCATTGGATTGACTATGTATTAATCTGAATTGACTATTGACCATTAAACTTTTTGGCCCATATAGAGATGATAGAAATCATGGTTGTGGCTGATTCTTTTGCGAAGAGGAAGATCTTAGAGAGTCCTTCAAATCCAATCCCCGCCCCTCTCCCCACACCGCCATGTGGGTCCCCAAGTGGGCCGCACCACACACTTGAGCTTACCTTATTCTAAGCTTGAGCTTATGAGACCTAGCCCCATCCATATATATATATATATATATATATATATTATATATGGGAGATGCTCCTATGAGAGATATCTCTCACCGTATATGAGATATAGGAGTGAGTATATATATAGGAGATGCTCCTATGAGAGATATCTCTCAACTTATATGAGAGATAGGAGTGGGTGTACATATCTATGAGAAAAAAGAAGTATACCTACCTGGACTTTGGTCTTTTTGCGGAGAACCCCCTATACTTTCATATTTTGTACTAAACCTACCTGTAGTTCTAATTAACAAGCAAAATGAACGGATTCTGTTAGTAGGAATGGTGTAGGTTGTATAAAAAGTGTTTGGTGCAAACTGGCGCCAAATTGCTCGCCCAAAAAGACTTATTTGCCCCTAAACCGAGCCTATAAAAATGGAAAGGTATAGGAGCAACTCTCAGTCATTTTTTTTCCACCCATATCAAATGCCTTCCTCTCAAAACTCTCAAAACTCTTATACCCATTGTTTTCGTGGCCAAAACTCTCAATTTAATGGTGATATTCGTTACTATCACTACAGGCATAGGGCTGCTTTGAGAACTTCATGTATACAGCGGAACATGAGGATGAGGTTTCTTGGTTGTGCACTATATGGGGTTATGCTTTCAATTATCTGATTATTCTTCTTGATATCTGGTTAACCATGCTGGTATTAATGTGTTTTTTTTTTTTTTTTTCAGATCCAGCCAGCGTGTGGATTTTTTGAATGGGTTGATGGAGAAATCGATCAAGTACATAAGCTATTAGGTAAGATTGCTGTGTTGGAGAAGGAACTGAAGGTAGCTTGTCGAAGGAAAAAATGTTACATACATGTGTTGTTGTGGACTTGGGCTGGAATTCTGTTTTTGTGCTTGGTTCCCTGTAGATAGATTGGAATTACTATGATCATATGTATCAGTTGGAATATTTTAATGAAAATGGGTTGGTGAAGTTTGCTTGTCAATGCATGCTTTGGTTCACTCTTTATTTTGCTCTGAACTTTAATTAACCTGCAATAAGAAAATCATCATCATCCAAACAGTAAATCCAAACAATAAAAAAGGGTCATCTATGCTGCTCCAAATAGTTATCATCATCCAAACAGTCAATCCAAACAATAAAAAAGGGTCTGCTTCTCCAAACAGTCATCATCATCTAAACAGTCATTCCAAACAGTAAAAACCAAACTAGATCAAGTTTTTTTAAAACACCATCATCACTCAAACAGTCATCTATACTACTCCAAAATCAAATTTACAACATCATCCAGACAAAAGTTTTTTAAAACAGAATCAACATAGCATCTTACAACGTCAATTTAACATAACTTCAAAAAACAGAATCAACATAACATCAAGCCGTTGAGCTGCCTTTCCCTACTCCAATCCTCTCTCTACCTCTGGGTGTTGATGTAGACCTCACTACTTGTAACTTCCCTCTACCACTGGTATTACTTGCTGATGAAAGTGGTTGTGAAGCTGGCATCGGCTAAGAAGAAGCTTGTCTGACTCTCCCCTGATCAATCAAAATTTCAATACCTTAGTGAGTAAATGCATATAATCTAGTTAGAAGTATAAAACATGGGTGAAAATATTGTACCCTATGTGCTGTCATGGGTTGTGATGCTGGTTGTGAAGCTGGCATGGGCTGAGAAGCTGTCATGGGCTGTGATGCTAGATGGGAAGCTGGCATGGGCTGTGATGCAGAATGAACGAGTATTGAATTTGGATGCACTGGTCCCTTGCAAGACCTGACATTATGGCCTGTTTCAAGCATCTAGCACAAGTCATTTCTATTCCTTCTGGAAACTCTATTGGAACTAAGTAACTCATCTGCTTCCCTCCTCCTCAACTTCTTTGGCCTACCTGCAGGTCTTCTATACAATGGAGGAACAACTAGTTCCATTCCACTTTGTACCCAATCATGCACGCCAGGTACAGCGTGTATCATACTATTATATGCCTTCAAATATATCTCTTTGTTGTAGCATTCATGAATATAATCTTCAGGCTTTTCTTGATTCATGTATATACATGCTATGGCATGCTTACAAGGTATCCCTGTCAAATCCCGCATTCTGAATAAATATGTTTTGCTCTCAATGTTAACAATAAAAGTTTTGGCAAAACAGTCCACCTGAAACTCACCTCTGCCCGACATGTTCGGAAAATTGTGTCTGCTGTCATTTTTGTCTTTTTCCAACTTCTCCAATATCGCAAGACAGACTGTCCCATCATATTTGGTCATTCCTTTCAACTTCAATTGAGTTCTATTTATAAGCTTCCTCCTGACACACTCAAGCAAGCCAACTATTGGTTTCTCCCTAGCTTCAATTATGTAACTGTTGAAAGACTCACAGATGTTGTTAATTTGTTAATGCATCACATTTGGCCCTTGTAAGAAAATGAGATCTAGCCCACCTGTTTGGATTAGCAACAATCATCCAATTATATGCACATGGTCCATCTCTTTCACCCTCTGCATATGACTATCAAATTCTCTGGGTGATCCACTTGAAGTTGCAGCCCACATAACATCTTTCAACAATTTGCCTCTAAACAGTTTTTTGAAGTTATCATATATATGCCTCAAGCAATGTCTGATTTCAGTAGTAGAAATGCTACGTCAAGCCCTTTTTGTCTATCAGACAAAAGAATCCAGCCCATATCACCCCCATTTCCAATGTCATCAATTAATGATTTCAAAAACCAAGTCCATGAGTCCAAGTTTTCAACCTCTACAATAGCCATTTCAATTGGGAACATGTTCTCATTCCCATCTCTACCCACTGCAGCCAACATTTGTCCACCATAACTACCTTTGAGGAAGCACCCGTCTAAACCAAGTATGGGTCTACATCCACTCACGAACCCTACCTTTTGTGCCTCATAACAAACATACAGTCTCTGAAAATTTGGAATTCTATCCATGTGAGGTCTTTGTATTGGGATTGTACTTCTCGACAGTGACACAATATTCCCTCAATCTAGTATGCTAGACTCTAATATCTCCAAAGATGTTATTTGATGCATTCCTCTTGGCTCTATACAACTTATGCTTCGACAAATCCACATTTAGTTCTCTTTTCAACTCCTTTTGCATTGAAGGAATTGACCATTTTGGAATGTCACTCATCCTCTGCTGGTATTTAGTAGCTATATAGCTGGAAGTTACCAAGTGATTCTCAAACCTCATACCACATGCATGTTTGGGCTTGAATGTCTTAATTTGAAATGTCTTCTCACCCTGCATGGGTGATGTATGAATCCTAAAACTACAATCAAATTTACAGACAACTGTGATTCTCTTGTTTTCATTTTTCAAATATTTAATGTCATAGCTCTGCCTTACAATCCATTCAACAAGTGCTTGTCTGAAAACTTGTGGATTGAAAATATCATACCCAACTTTAGTTGAGGATTCTCCATATCAGTCATCTCATTAAACTCATGCCATTTAGCCTTGTTGTTCTCATCAAATGAGTTGCACAAAGAGTTAAGATCATCCCCATTCTCATCATCTGTAACTCAATTCTCATCCACTGGTACTTGTTTTCCTTTCTGCACTTCTTCCACACTCTCAAAAGATCCTCTGAAGATATTCTCATCTTTAGGCTTCTCAACATGCTCATGTAACTCTGGAGGCTCATAAGGATCTAATCTCTTCTCTTCACTTTCAACCTCACCGTCATCATCTAACTGATGTTGCTGGTTTTTATCATCCTCAACATCAGGATGGTGATGAACATTAGAGTCATCATGATGACCATGTGTCTGATTTTGGCCATCATCACCACCTTCATTAGTAGAAGTTTCATCTTCAACATCAGGATGGTGATACACATTAGAGTCATCATGATGACCATGTGTCTGATTTTGGTCATCATCACCGCCTTCATCAGCAGAAGTTTCATCCTCAACATCAGCAGTATAGTCCTCCTCACAATGAAGTTTCCTAATAGATGATGCAACTTCTGTTGCTAGGTAATTGCTTTAAGAGACCTTTGGTGTGAATATTTTGCATCAAGATATTCCCCTTAGGTGACACTACCATCAAAGGTTCATGTCCACTCTACATAAATAGTCAACACCTCACTGTCCTTATAATGTTCTAATAGAACAACTACATCCTTGTCTGATTCAATCCGCCTCAAACCACCATCAAAATCCAATCCCTGCACCTTAAAATATATCAAATTGTTCCCTGGGTACGTTAATTCTATCATATAATCCCTGAACTCAAAATCCCTGATTTTATCTACCACACCCCCAATGTATACACTATTTGGTGGGTTTGTAAAATAACCACCATGGTGGAATTGAATTGTAACTTCATCAAACAATATCTGCATGTAAACAACAATTATTTGAGACAAATTCATGTACAATAACAAGGAAAAATCCATGTACGACAAAACCATTGATATAATAACAGTGCAGACAGGTGTGACTATGGTCCCCTCCATGTGTAACTACCACCATGGATATCCTACAAAAGTAGCCGACACAGTGCAAACAGGTGGGGATTCTATTCCACCAACATTCAAACATAAAAAATAAACAAAAGAAACAAAAGAGGGGACCATTTTCAATAAACATCTCTTTGCTTGCAACGAAAGGTCCTACAGTTTTCAAGGCTTTTGAAAAATACAAAAAACTCATCCTCATTCACTATATGAGACAAAGAAAAGGTCACTTTTCTAATTTAAACTTCACATACATCATGGACGTCAGACAAACCTTTAAACAACTTTAAAATACATGCACGTAGAGCTGTGAAATTAGAATTTTTGTTCAAAATCCTAATTCCTAAATCATCGGCAAGGTTTAGAGCCACCACATGCATCAAAATATACATGACAGAAAAAGTTAAGGGTATGAGATTATACCTCTAAAAGCGATGATGGTCTTTGGTGCCAGGATCTGTTGTCGTTCTTGAGGGATATGACAATCATAGGGAAGGAGGGGTGGTTTCTCCCAAAATCACCAACGAAGATGAATCCTAGGCGCAAGCGAAAGAGGGGAAAATGAACAAAAATTGCGAAGAGACATCTTCTATATGGAGGGGTAAATTCGCCATTTCCTATCTTCTGTCACGACCGTTTGTATTTGCATGTTAATTAGAACTGGAGGTAGGTTTAGTACAAAATACTAAAGTACAGGGGGTACTCTGCAAAAAGATCAAAGTATAGGTAGGTATACTGTTTTTTCTATATATATATATATGTAGTAAGGCTCTCTTAAGCTCGAGCTTATGATAAAATTTCGTAAACTCATGCTTATGCGTGTGAGGCCCCACTCCTTGTGGACCCTCACTTTGAATTTTAATACTATAACTATAGCCTATGTTATCTAATTATGCTAATTAGTAGGGATTAGTAAGGGTGGATAAGTATTTTCCTAAGTTGTAGTCTAATTTCTAGGAGTTAGCATTTTGTGTATTTTATAGGTTCTATAGGGTGTTATTTATAATTATTAGAGTTTGTTAGTTAGTTAGAAGCCGTAGTTGGTAATTAGAATTAATAAGAGGGGTTTCCACTTGAGAAGCTTGTAGAATCTCTACCAAATGACCCATTTGCCCATGATTCCCTTATCTTCTTTCTTATTTAAACTAAGAGGGCATTTTTGTAATCCGCCAAACCCCAACCTATATAACTACAACCTTCCCCATCTTGTAAGACCCCGACCCCTAATTTTCGTGATTAGTGTGTTTTTAGCTGTGGGTTAGTTCTCTAAGTGAGATTTGAGCCTAATAGAGTTGGTTTGTGGTTTAAAATAGTTTTCTATAGCTTTGGAGAATTTTGAGAGCCGTTGGACCTAGTCTGGCAACTCAGGGATGCCTTGTGGTGCACGTGTCAGTGTGGGGGGATTGTTCTTGATTTTCAAATTTTCCAATTTTAGTTTCTTTTGATAGGTCAAATTAGCCCCAACAACTTTTGTGTTTAGCACGATCCCATTCGAAACTCAGAAAATCAGTTTTTCAGCCCTAAGGGTAAAACAACCTTTTCACATTGAAATCTGAGCCCAAATTTTGAAATTTCCCGAACCATGTCAAAAGTATACTTTTTGAAAACTAGATTTTTCAAGGATCATTTTGTCCTTCTTCGTCGATTTCATCCGGGGCCCGCAAGGATATGTTTTAGCCAACGCAAGTTTTAGACCTGTTGGGGTCCACTTTCAAGTCACTTAAACTCACCTTCTCCCTCCCTCTCGTTCATTTCTGCAACTCTTCCCAAAATCCAGACCGTAGGAAGAAAGCTCCTTCCTCTTCACTTCTCCACCTTGCATGCCATAGCTTGAGGGTTTCAAATGAAAATTAGAGGTTATCATCTTCATCCTCTCCTTCCTAGCTTCACATTGGACCCATTTGTTTGGGGATTTCAGTTGGACAACCTCTTCATCTTCATCTTCGTCATTGCTTCTTGTTTGGACATCTCTAGGTAAGAGCTTCAGCCCATCTCTTCAATAGAGTCCTTTTGGCTCCTAAGGAACCCATTTTTCATACATGCAACACCCATTTCGAAATGTGTTCTTTGTTTTCAAAATTTGTCGAGTTTTTGAGATGTTTTCTTGGGGCTTCTTGTAGATCATGGTATAGCTGTAGAGAGTGATCTTTGAGGAGGTATTTGTGTTACATTTTGGACCAAGGCAAGTGATTAATCTAGGTTCCTTGATGCATTAAAATATTTGATGTACATTTTGTTTGCAAAGTGCAATTAATTATGCTTGATAAGCTTTCAAAACATGTGTTTGTCAATTCATCATAGCATAGTTTCATTTCTGTATACATGTTGTGTTAGTTACTCTCCAAAGTTCTTGAATTCTTTTTGAATGGTAGCTCCATCACTTGTCTTGTAAGTGGTTTTGTTTTAGTGTAATATAGGTTGTTGATGGGAGAAATTGATTGGGTGTGGAGAGAGCATGAGGCTCCTTTTCTAGCAGGAAATGGTTTCGTCAGAGAGGCGATTTGATTCCCCAAGGTTTGGACTAAAAAATAATTCATTTTCTGCAATTCTGGGCACTTGGCTCAAGCCAACCTTCAGTTCGCTCGAGCCAAGGGGCATCTAGGAAGCTGGGGTCGAGCGGACCTTTATTTGCTTGAGCCAAAGAGGTTTTGTGAGCAGTTCGCTCGAGCGAACTTTTGTTGGCTAGAGCGAACTGCTCCGGGCTCAGGATGACCATTTTCCGGAAGCCATACTTTTAACCCATTCGTCGGAATTTGGAGTTCTACATATCTTCAGAAAGCCCTCAAGATGTAGAATCCAATGGTATACTTGTGTTGATGATCAGAGATTGGGAAAGGAAGTGGGTACTGGATCAATGAACCAAGCCCTTATCTCTTTTGGAAAGGGTTCTTAGGTGGTTGTCGACTTATTGGATTGGATCCTTGAATCTTAACTTGAGCCCAATGGATTCCTTATGTTACAGAGTGTCGTTTGCGCGACTACTTGGAAAATGGGACTTTTGATGGAATTTTGTGGAGATGAAAACCTAGAATATGTTGAGGGTCTTTTAACTTGATATTGTGTACTTGGAAATATGAAATGTTGTTTAGCTTCAGGGGCACCAATCTGCTTTTAATTCCAACATTTTGGTTTCAATTACACAAGAATTAAATGAAGGGTCTTAGTATATACTTGAGTGTTCGTTTTGAAAATGTAGTTTTGACACGAAGAATATCGTTTTGCACCGGTTTTGATTTATAAGTATCAGTTTTGTTTCAGGTATCGGTTTGCACTTGTTTTGACTTACAAGTATCATCTTTGTTTTGGATTATTTCAAAAACCAAATAGGGAATCACTTCTTATGTCTCAATATGTTCATAGCTTATGCTATCTCTATTTTGTTCTTCTTAGCTTTGTTTTGATAAGTGATTTTCCCCTATTTTTTTATCAGTCTTGTATATGTTTCTCTTCCTTTGTGCATTCATGAATTTAGGTGAATACCACTGAGCTTGGAGTGCCCCTTCAATCTGATCCACTTGTCCAGGGGTCCTTAAACATATGGACTATGTGCAAATTAGTCGTGTATTTATATACACATTGTGTTTTGTTCCAGTTCCGCGGCCGGCTCCTCGTCTACCTCGTGTGGCGTGGGATCGAGTTTTGCTTTCTTTGAAATGAATCTTAGTCACGTATTTGTTTTAAATTCAGTAAACTATTTTAACATTGTCTCTTTTAAACTTTAATTTTGTATATGCTTTTGCTTAAATTGATCACCTATCAGACTGTCATGTTTGATATACTATACTTTGGTGCTTTAGGTAGCAGATTCTCGTCTTAAGCTAGTACGTGTGCAGATGGATGTACAACCACGAGTTTTGCAGGTTTGTTGTGTGAGCGATGTCATATATACGTCGAGCTCGACTTCGGAGTTACGTTACGCACCCGGGTAGTATTTATTCTTAGTTTGTTTTTTTGTACAACTTTTGTTAGCCTTTTTCCTTGGGATTGTAATTGATGCTCTTGTTAATTTATAACTTGAACATGCGTCGAAAATGATCAGCCTGTTACTGTCAGTTCTGTATATGTTATTATCTTAGTTTGTTCCAGTCTGAGTTTGTGCATTGCTATAATAGCTTTACGCTGATAAGTTGAGTGCGACGCGAAATCCGATGGCGACGAACTCCGGGTCGGAACGCCACATAAGCTTCCGCGAAATGTTTTGATGTGTTGGAAATTATGTCTTCCTCACACACGCGGATCTTGGGGAGAAATATAATTAATCACTTACTTCCCCAATTCACGTCCCCGAGGTTCGGGGGGGGGGGGGGGGGTGACACATCTCATACGTATGCAATTCTATCAACTCGCATTTCCCTCTCTTTTCTCTCTTTTCTCTCATTTTTCCTCCAATTCTCTCATCTCGCTCCCTTTTTCTCTCTAAAACCCTAAATCTAGAACTCTAGCAAGAAGAAGAAGGTGATTATCTACAATTTCAGCTACAACTTCTCCTATGGATTCTTCTCTATCTTATTAATCTTTTCTCCCTCTACAAGGAGATGTATTTATCTCCTTCTAGTTCTATTTCCTTAGAATTCTCTCTTTCTATCTCTAGATCTCCTTCCTTATAGCAATTCTCTTGTAGATGTGGTATTAGGTATTAGAGCTCTCTTTAGATCTGGTTTTAGGGCTTGGTTGTGTGATTGGAAGACCCTAGAGCTTGGATTTCTATTTGGAGCATTGGATCTCTCTTTTCTCTCTCTATTTCTATTGTTATTGGATTGAGGCAAGTGCAATATACTATTTAGCATAAAATGCATGTTTTCCTTCTCTTGACTCTGCAATTTCAATTTAATTGATGTATGAATGCTTAGATCTATCTTTTGAGCTTGTTTTTATGGTTTTTGGCCATTGATGGATGAGTTTATCTCATTTGGAAGATTAGTGACCTAAGGATGGATGTATATTAAAGTGTCTTTATGTTTGTTGATGTTTCCACGATGAATGGATGAGATTGGATGTGCTTTGGTTGGAAATTGAATTAAAGAGGAAGAAATCCAGAAATCTGGAATCGGTTGCTGCTGTGTGTACCCGATCGACCGACCTGCAATCCGGTCGACCGGTGACACAGAAACCTGAGAAAATGCAGGTCTCAGTTAGTTTCTTGGAGGACTTACAGTCCAGTGTACCCGGGCAAACGGACCCTGTTCCAGGTCGACCGAATACACAGACATTTCAGGGAATGAACTAAGAAGCTGGACTTTCCTTCAGACCTAGGAGTCAGTGTGCGCGGTCGACCAGATCCTGTTCCAGGTCGATCGACACAAAGAAATTTCAGGGAAAATGACTGAGAGCTGGGGCATCCAATTTCTCCAGTATTTCAGTGTATGCGATCGATCGCCCAGGCCAGGAGGTTGACCAGATATAGAGAAGTTCTGTGATCAGGCCATTGCCTGCCAGGTGCCTGACTCCCATTTTCCAGAGTGTGCGGTCGACCGACCAGGCCAGGAGGTCAACCAGGCACACTGCGCAGGGGGTCAACCTTGGAGTCAACATCCTGACTTCCCAGTGCACTCGGTTGACCGGACCCTGTGCTCGGTCGACTAAGTACACTGTGTTCAGTGATTTTTCAACTTTTTAGCTTCTAAGGTTGTGATCGATTGTGGGGCCCATTGACCATCCAAATAGACTCCCATTGATGTGCCAAGCACGAGTCAATGGTGTGGCTCAACCTTGACCCATGGGGACAACCAAGTAGGGTCTAGGTTGTGGATTTGTAGATGATTCGATCCTTAAACATTGTCGAAGATGCCCGTAACTTTTGGAGCACCAAACACAGTATCCATTGGCATCTGAGACTTTATTTAGAGATCAAAATTAACTAAGATGGACTGGACCTGAAAGTGGACCATTACTTAGAATGGACTTTCGATATTTCTCGTTGACTCTCTTACTTAGAGGTTTGTTTCACTTAATGCATCACTGTCACTCTTATATCATTCATGTTGCTTATAACTGTTAATTAAATGGAAAATGGATGACCTGAAGCTAGGATTACTTAGAGGTGACCTGGTGATGTGATTGGGTGATCAACGACCCGTGTCTGTGGCTAGGCGGGCCCTTATATTGCCTAAGTTGGGAGGTGTGATACCCTAGGATGGAGTGGTTGGTTATGATGGACTTGTGACTCATCATGGATGAGTATGGACTGATCATTATGGGAAATGAACTTGTTACCTTATTTGGACTGCTTTAGACCAGGTCATGGATTTGGTGGGCCTTGGTGTCGCGACCCTGGACCGGGTCACCAAGCGAGCGGGCCTAATCCGAGATTGGGACGCAAAAGGATAGTGATGATAATAGATGCTATGAATTTATTTAGTCAAAACGTATACGAGTCGATAAAAGATGCCACTAGTATACGTGATTTCCCACAGGTGTCCACGGTGAGGATATCACATCAACATGAATATTTCTTTTTAAGTGCGGAAGCATGTAGCAAATCTAATTCATACATTCATGTCCAAGATAGTATGATTGATAATATATTTGTAACCAGTATCAAAATGAGCAATGATCATTAGCTATACTCAAAAGTAAGTTAAAGTTTACATCAAGATCATTTAATTACATTTATAAAAAATAAAGGCCAATAAAGGCCAATATAATCAAAGTATCAAATTCCCAAAAGAATGGTTAGTCCCAACCCAAAATGTTACGCAACTCGGGCAACCAAATGTCCAAACGACATCATTGGCATGCCACTCAACTAGACGCTGCAGTTCTCCAACCGCCTCCTCGTGCTCCTCTTCGGGGTAACCAATAACGGGACCTGAGTACCAAAGCAAATGGTTAAATACAACGGTTTGGCAGGTGGGTGAAAGATACAACATAATAAAAGTCACCTTGGAAAAAGTTTAAATCTGTTAAAATAATAAATTTCATAAAACAGGAGAATCATTTATTTAGAACATAAATGCAATCTAAAACAAGTAAGGTATCCAAGGAAATCGGGAAACAAGCAATATGACAACCACACGAAGCTAAGTCCTCTATCACCGAAGTGACATGAGCATATCGGGATGTTGACCTCAGTCATCGAGGTGAGTTGGTACAACAAAATTTATATATACAGATACATAATAATACGGGACATGACCACGGTAGCGAACCGGGCATCGGGAACCACAGTAGCAATCTGCGGCATCAGGACAAGACTATGGTAATAATCAGGTAGCGGGATCCAAACTGCAGCTGGCGAGATGGGAGGGGGATTTCCAAGTGGGTGGATCAGACCAACAAGGTTATCCAAGCTTAGTGGTGACGACTCATAGGTCAAATGACATAAAACAAGGCATGTACAAAATTCATGTGATGCACTTATATGAACGGGCAGTACGGGGTGCTTGAAGGCACAAATATCATTTCAAACGGGAAGTGCATATCGGGACTAGCAAAATGTTACAATTGCAAATTCAGTAATTTCGGGAATGATAAATCATAAATCATGAATTTTGGGACAAGTATCAGGATTCGAAATTTGATCAAGGTGAATAAAGGTCCCGTATGTCAATTTCAATATAAATTGTTACTCCTTGAGTTTGGAGACATTCCGGGCTCCTTATACACCTTAGGGTTTTCTTAAGACTTCAAATGAATCTTCATGATATGGTTTCTTTCTCAAATGGTTCCATACATATCTCCAGTTGAACAGTCCCCATCATTCTCAAAAAGGGTGCACAAATGATTGGGATAGAACTCTCTTCATTTCTCTTCATTTCAGAATTTCTGGGTAATTTCGGTCACATGGCGGTTAGCCGCCGATAGGTTCGGCGGTTAGCCGCTAGCTAACCGTGAGGCTGAACACGGATTCTCAGGTAGTTACTGGAAAAGTAATCGAAATGGTTTCGGTTAGATGGCGGTTAGCCGCCGATGGGTTCGGCGATTAGCCGCTGGCTAACCGTGAGGCTGACCACACTTTCTGAGAGAAATGGCGCTCTCTGAAAAAGTGACCACAACAGTTCCGTCAAATGGCGGTTAGCCGCCGGTCACCAAGCGGCTAGCCGACAGGTGACCGCTGGCTGACCGCCAGGTGCGGAAAAACCCTACTGTGTCCAGATTTTGAGCCCATTTCTTCCTCAACTATTTCCCTTCATTCCCATTCATCTTCATGCAATAAAATGAGCTAAAAATGCTCCTTCAATTCAACATTCAACACTTCCTCCATATCAAAACTTCCATAAACATCAAATGAAGATCCTTCTTCTTAATCACATTCAACCACAAAGAAGAGAGAAAATCCACAAACACAAAGAGTCATTTATATCACAACAAGTAATAAATAGAAGGTCATCAATGCAATATCTCATTTAGTTAATAGCTAACCAACTCATTTATATGCATTTATTTCAAAATCATGTGAGTCAAAAATAGCATGAAATATATAGTGAAATCATTAATGCATTTCATGAAAACCTTTCAAAGCTCAAGACATCAAATCATCCACTTGCCTTAAGGTCTCTAATCAAGAAAATCAAGCCTTTAAACACTCTCTCCAAGCCAAGCTCCAAAGCTACACAAAAACCCCTAAAACAAACCCTAAAAGGGTCAAAACTAGGAAATAGAAAGAGAGAGCTTCCAATAATGGAGGTGAAAAGCTCATTTAGAGTCATAAGAACACAAATCTAGAAGATGGAGGGGATTGCTTACTTGTAGGTTCTCCAAAGGGTCAAGACTAGCTCAAAAGTGATCTTGTGATGGGTGGTTTTCTCCAAAAATGGTATCAAGATGAAGCCTTCAAGGAGAGGAAGAGAATGGTGGAATCCATTTCTCAATTTGTGCAAGGTTTGGTGGAGATTTAGTGATGGAAAGCAAGAAGAAGAGATAAGCAAGAAACGCTAGGTTGAGCTTTTGTTGTGCTGGAAATGGAGAATGAGGAAGAAGGGCTCTCTTAAGTAGCAAGTGAAGAGTGGGCTCCACCCCTAAGAATTCTTGTGGGGATGAAATAGTGGTTTATGTGGCCTCGGATGAGATCGACAAAGAAGGAAGAAATGATCGCCAAAATTTCTAGTTTCCAAAAAGTATATGTTTCGTGAGTTTCGGGAATATCAAACATTGGGTACATAATTTAGTGTAAAAAGACTGTTTTGCCCTTGAAGCTAAAATAGTCGAGTTTCGGGATTTCGAACGGGGACGGGATCAACATGAAAGTTGAAGAGATTAGCAATACAAGAAAAATGGGATAAAAACACAAATTAATGGAATTTCGGAAAATCCCCCAAAGGGTCCCACTAATCACAAAGGCATTCAAAATTCCCCAAAGCTATAACAAAGTTAGTCCAGTCCAAACTAAACTGAATTACACTAACCACGCTTAATACTAACACGCAACTTAATTAACACTAATCGAGTCACTTGGGTTGGGGTCTTACACTTGGTATGGATCCAATGATTGGACTTGGACTGTATTTCACGGATTGAACTGGTACTTGAACCTCTTAGGGACTTATTCGGACCTTGCTCGCGCAAGGCAAGCCTAGACAGACACAGACCTGTATTGTTTTCTTGATTCGGTATTAACATTCACTAAGTTGTTCTAAGTTCAGCCTTTTGACTGATCATCACTAGTAGGAGCTATTATGAGTGTTGAGTGGGCTATCATGATGAGCTATGTTTTAAATGGACGGTGTGATACTGGATCCAATCTTCTGAGTGATGAGTGATGTGATGGATGAGTGTTATTTTGCAGGGTTCGTCATTCCCCAGCACTGGTTACCCTTTTTCCCCACCACGACTATGTTCAGTATGGGAGGGCCGCGACATAATATCCCGTGGTATCTAACTTGTGTAAATGTCCCACTTTGATGTCTTTAGACTAGATTACTTATTCATCCTGATTTTAACTACTTATCATGCTCAATTGCCTAGATTATGTACCATTGTTATTCTCATTGATTATATGATCGTCTCTACTCTTTTCATGCATACATTCTATATTACTTGTATATTGTGCCTTGCCAGATCTTTGGATCTGACATACTCCTGGTGCTTAGGTTTGGACCCCTACTACGAGGACAACGTTCTCGTCGAGGCACCCATAGCTGGTGACTACGGTTGGGGACCAACTGACCAGGAGTTCGAGTTGGATGATGGAGTGCCTACACCTGGTGTGTGAGAGTACATTTTCTTGGGTTTGAGTGTTTTTGTGGTGAGCAGGTGTTAGATTGTATGGACTCAATCCATCAGATGATGTAATAAATTGATTAATTTCTTTATTTATCAATAATATCATGAGATGAATGATGTTTTATTACTTAATGCACATGACCAATACATATAACATAATGGTTCATGAGATGAACTGGGTCCCATTAGTATATTAGATGTGATATATGTTTATAGATGAGATCTACACACGGGAGACATGTGCCACAAATCTTATACTTAAATATTTTTACAACCAGTGATGAGACTGGGCATCTTATCTGATAAGGTTGCAACACTTTGATCACTATGAGATAGTGTGATTTGTCTCGATCATCAGAATGTAAGATTTTGGATCATGGTGCTGGTACATTGGATGTATTGAAGGACCATGACAAGCACCTTATGAAATACTATCTCGAGTTTAAGGTTTGCTCTCATAATTCCCTAGCAATAGGCTCTCAATCCTGAGACATTGATGAACTTAAGTTTCTATCTATTCATTTGCTTTGAATCACCAATGAGTGATGTCAACTGTAGGTCAACACCTCGGTGTCTTGGGTATGTGGTAGTAGGACTGTGGGAACATTGAATGGTCAAGTAGGAATCTATTTATATTATCTCCTTGTGCCAATTAATAGATTTGTCATTAATAAGTGCGCACCCATCTCGATTAAGAGTTAATTGGATGGTACTGATGATCACTAAGAGTAATTGGGTCTCAAGGATAATAAGATGTGGATTTAAATTTGTGGGACAGTTTTAGTCCAATTAATCCATGGATATTGATAGAGGGGTCTACTTGTGGTAAATGATAAGTTTAGGGTTTTCATTGTAATTTATTCATAAAACTGGAGTGCAATTGCATTTATATAATGGTGTTATTTGCAATTAACTGTGGCCCCGGATTGCAAATGAGATGTGGGGTTGCGGTGTCCCAGTTGGAGCCAGCTTTTTATAGAATCCCTAGTGGTCCTCACGCTAGCCCAAGTTGTTAGAAAGATACTATTCTTACTTGAACTCAAAAAGGAAGGAATTAGAAAGTTACTATTTCTATTTGAAGTGAGACTTCTAATAGTGGTAATAGTAGGAAGAGAAAGTTACTAATTATTTTGGAAGTAGAACTTCTAGTTAATTAGTAAATAGAGGAGTTGCAAAAGGGCTATAAAAGGGGGAAGCACACCCCTGGACGTCCAACAAGGAGAAACACGCCTAGCCCTCTTCTTTGTGCAAGTGTTGCACAATTTTCTCTCCTCCTTTTCTCTTCTAGTTATTTGGAGTTTCTAGTTCAGTTTTCTCTTGAAGATTCCACTAATCTTCTTGAGAAAAGAGATCTGATAGCGGGTCATAGCATGGAAGACAACAAAGGTATTGGAGATCCCAAATTGCTTCAGGAAGAGTTCTTGATCAAGTTAATTGTCTTCTCCTCCATTAGAGTACTACTGGGCTCCAAAGGTATAATATGTTTCTCTATCTATTATAGGTTATTTTGGTTGCATAGTGCTGCTGATTTCTATCTTTTAAATAGGTTTTATTGCTGTACATAATTGATGAGATTTTGTAATTGCATCCTGGATGTAGTTCGTGGCCTTATGGGTACTTGATCCCTTAATCAAATGGGACAAAAAGTTTTGAAAACCTATCCATGAGGCCCACCTACTTCCAACAGCGGGAGGTAGTCTGATATGCATAACTTTTGATATTCATACTTTGATATTTTTAGGCTGGACTTCAGCCCTGCTACATTTGATATAGTTCATGTGATACCTTATGCTTCCGCTATTGTTACATTTCCTTCTGCTATCTTTTATATATGCTTCCGCAATTCAACTATTGATGTTATATTGTTAAAAAAGTTTTAAATTGGACCTCACTGCGGACCTATGATCTTGGAAGTTTTTGGATTTTTCAAGAAGTAGCGCGCCAACTTCGGATACCTTAATGGTTTTCTCGGTATTCGGAATTGGGGCGTTACAATGGAGCCCACCCTTGGTCAATCCAAATCGACCAAACACACGACCCCCTGAATTGCACATGTCCACCAATTTTCGGTCAAATCCGAATTTATTGGACCGTTGGATTTACTATGTATTGATCCGAATGGACTATTGACCATTAAACTTTTGGGGCCCAGATGGAGATGTTAGAAATCACGGTTGTGGCTAGTTTTTTGCAAAGAGGAGGATCCCAGAGAGTCTTTGAAATCCTCCCCATTCCCATGTGGGTTCCCAAGTGGGCCCCATCACACACTTTAGCTTACCTTATCGTAAGCTTGCTTTGGAAAGCTGGGCCCTATATGTGCGTGTGTACTCTGTGTGTGTAGAAACATTCAAGTGAGAACTAGTTCTCACTGTGCTTCCGTGAGATCTATTGGTAGAGCCCACCTAGCAACCAATCCAAACCATGTATAAAAAGGGACCCCCTGATAGTAAGCCTATCAATTGAGCCTGTTAAAATGGATGCCCAACCCATCCCAAGCCTGAAAATATAGGGGCTTTAAAAAAAATTGAGCCCTGGTTTTCAAGCCTAATCAAAATGGGATTAAGAACTGGTAGAATAGGCCTGGCCTGCCCGGAAGTATAAATTTACCGAGACCTGGGCCCACGACGAACGTATTTACACTTTCCCACAGGTTCCCGCAGTGAGGATCCCGAGACACGGGGGCTTACTCACAGGATCAAGTTTGCGGAAGCGTGAAGCAAATCACATCAAGACAAAGCATGAAGTTCAAGTGCATAAGTAATCATATCAAGATCAAAACATAATATCAAAATGAGAAGTGTAACACAACATTCCCAACATAGTTCAAATTATAAAGTTAACCCAAAAGTAAGTTAAGTTTAGTTACAATCCATAAGAGGCCAATAAAGACTAATACATTCCCAAAAGAACCATTAAAAGACACCCAACAAAATGAAGCGGATCTCATGATCCTGCCTGACATCTAGTTGACATCGTCGGGCTGCCACTCTCAAGCTGGGGGTGGCTCAACAGCCTCCTCCTGACGCTCATCCTCAAAGGCAATGTTGCCTGCACCTGGGCACCAACATAACAAGTATCAAACACGACGGTTTGGCAGGTAATCAATTTAAACATGAGTATAAATCATTTAAAGTTTTGAAAGAAACAATGTTAAAACAATTTACTGAATTTAAAACAGATACGTGACTAAGATCTATTTCAAAGATACGAAACAAAACTAGCATGAATATATATATATATATATCATGAATAGTTAATCCACATTGAACCCATCCTTTCTCCATCATACATGATGATAAGAGTAAGCACGCACGCCAGCACGATACGCAAAACACGATCCCACGCCACACAAGGTAGAAGGGGAGGCCGGCCGCAGAACCGGAGCACGACACGATGTGTAATATAATACATGACCAATCTGTAGATAGTCCACATATTTAAGGACTCCCGGATAGTATATCAGACTGAAGGGGCAGTCCAAGATCAGTGGTGTTCGCTTGATTAATGCACAAAACACGGCGATACACATTCTAAACATATTGAAATTAAGGGAAAAATCACTTGTCAAACAAGGCAATGCAAGCTAGTAAAATAGCCTAAATTATATGCATATCGAACTTAAGAAGTGATCCCCTTCTTGATTCTTAAAATAAATATTCAAACGAGCTTATACTTGAAATTTAAAATGAATACACAACGATATTTATTGTATCAAAACTGAAGTTCAAACACGAAGTCCATCAAGCATATGCTAAGATCACTCATTGACCTTTGTGTAATTGAAACCCAAATGTCAGAAAATAAAATGAATTGGTGTCCCCGAAGTTAGAATACATTTTGGATTTCCAATTACATAATGTTAAGTTAAAACCCTTAGTATAGTTTACTTTTTCAATCCCCAAGAACCCACGAAATAAACAAAACTCATTCCTAGAATCCGCTCGAGCGCACATGACCATCTGCTCGAGCGCACATGACACATACAGGACTCTGGCCTGTCCTGCTCCAGGCTGTGGCTTGGTCGCTCAAGCGGACCCTATGACCGCTCGAGCAGACAGGCTTCTGCTGTGCTCACTGAGTGCAGAAATGCACTCTCTTGTACAATTGTTCTGAATGTTTTCTTCCCTTCTTCTCATTTCTGAACCAACCTACACATCCTTGAGCCTCCATGCTCTCCAAGGGTTCATTCAACCATTTCCAAACCATCACATCAATAACTAGACCATCCAAACTCCATTCAATTCATCAAATAAAATTCAGAATTTCTAAACAAGACATGCTTACAATTAAAAAAAGAAATTTAGAAGTTTGGAAAGTGATTAACTTCAATGCATGAAAATAAATGAAAACCACAATGGATGAGTCTAAAACAACTTAATTAGAAGCTTAGTAACACAAATAGAAGCAATTTTAAAAGTAGAGATGAAATCCATATCATACATGCAGCTACAATCCTATAAAGATTACTTGCCTTAGCCCAAACGAAACACAAATCCTCCTTAAGCAATACTACCCAAGAGCTGAACCAAACTCTACAAAAAGCCCCATAAAAAACCATTCAAAATGCCACAAATTTGAAAAACAATAACCTATTTCGAAAATGGATTTGCATGTATGAAATACAAGCTCCTTATGAGCTAAAAGAACTCCATTATGAACATGGAAGAGAGTCCTTACCTGAAGCCAGCCAAACAAGAAGAAAACAAGTGGACGGAGATGAAGAACTTGCAGGATTTTGCACAAAAAGAGTCCAACTGAAGCTTGAAGGGAGAGGAAGAAGATGATGGTCTCAGATTTGCAATCCAAGGTCCCTAGCTATGGCATGCAAGTGGAAGTAGTGAAGGGAAAGGGAGCTTTCCTCTCAGCACAAGTTTTTTTAAAAGATAGTTGCAGGAATTTCTGAAATGAACGAAAGAGAGGAGGAAGGAAGACTTACGTGATTTGAAAGTGGGCCCCAACAACTCTAAACCTTGCGCTGATAAAAACATGATCTTGCGTGCCCCGAATGAAATCGATGAAGAAGGATGAAATGATCCTAAAAAAATCTAGTTTATGAAAAGTATAAATTTGACATGGTTTTGAGATTTTGAAGTTCGTGTCTAGATTTGAGTGTGAAAAGTCAATTTTACCCCTTTTGGGCCAAAACTTGGGTTTTTAGGCTTCAAACACCGATGGGTTGAATACGAAAGTTGTAGAAAATAGTAAAACCATTCAAGTGACATCGAAACCACAATTAAATCAGAAACCAGAATCATCCTCTCATGCTTGCACGTGCACTCAGGCCTCCCTAAGTGTGTCTAACTAACACTAAACACTCTCAAAATTCCCAAAGCTATGTCCAAGACTAAAATCCATCATATTCTAACTCAACGGTCACTAAACTAACTTATAATTAGCACTAATCGAGCTAATCTGGGTCAGGGTCTAACATCCTCCACCCTTTAGGGTATTTGGTCCACCAAATAAAATAATTTTACCTATGGCAATAATTGTGGATACTTCCTCTGAACTTGGTCTCTCAATTCTTATCTTGCCTTTTTCGGCTCGTGGTTTTCCCAAAGTACCTTGACCCAATGAAGAGTCCGATTTCTCAATTCTTGCTCTTTGGTGTCAATAATTTTGATCGGCTTTTCCACATACGAAGAAGCATCCTCTCGAATCTCCAAAGGCTCGTGCGGTATTACATGCGAAGGACTAGGAACATGCTTCTTGAGCATGGAAATGTGAAATACATTGTGCACCCCGAAAAGTTCCGGCGGTAACGCAAGCCTATAGGCAACGTCTCCAATCTTGCTCAAAATCTCATATGGACCAATAAACCTTCTTGACAATTTGCCCTTCTATCCAAACCTCAGAGTTCCTCTAACTGGTAAAACCTTCAAAAACACTTTGTCACCCACTTGAAACTTCAATTCCCTCCGACGAGTGTCAGCATAGCTCTTCTGTCTGCTTCTGGGGACCTTTAAACGTTCCTGAATCAACTTGATCTTGTCACTTGTCTCCCCAGCCATCGTTGGTCCATGAAAACTAAGCACGCCAACTTCTTCCCAGCAAACCGAAGTTCTGCATCTTCTGCCACAGAGTGCTTCAAAAGGTGTCATACCTATGCTAGAGTGGTAACTATTGTTGTAAGCGAACTCACAAAGTGGCAAGTACTCATCCCACTGTACCTTGAAATCTAACACACAGGTACGTAGTATGTCTTCAGGAGTCTGTATCGTCTGTTTTGGTTGGCCATCGATTTGAGGATGATACGCTGTGCTGAATTGGAGTTTGATACCCATGGACTTAAGAAGAGTTCTCCAAAATCTTGAAACAAATATGCTATATCTGTCCGAAGTAATGGAGACGGGCTGACCATGCTTACTGACAATTTCATCAACAAATAATCTTCCAAGTGGTGCCATATGCATCATATTCCATGTCTTCATTGGAATGAAATGAGCAAACTTCGTGAGGTGGTCTACAATAACCGATATTGCATTATTACCCTTCTTGGTATTTGGCAAACCAGAGACGAAATCCATGGTGATGTGCACCCATTTCCACTCCGGAATCTCCAACGGTTGTAGCAAACTTGGGGGCTCTTGATGTTCTGCTTTAATCAACTGGCAAATCAAACAACGAGATACAGAAGCTGTTATCTCTCTGTTCATGTTATCCCACCAGAATCTATTCCTCAAATTGTAGTACATCTTCATACTACTCGGATGCATGGAGTATCTTATGTTGTGAGATTCACTCATTATCTCATTCTTTAGATCATCCACATTAGACACACATAACCGGTCACGAAAGTACAATATTCCCTCCAAAATCCTGAAATCTGGACACTCTACAATGTGCTCCACAATCCTTGTCAAATCTGGGTCTCGTAACTAACTGTCTTTAATCTTCTGAATGAAAGTAGGCTTGACACGGTCATATTTGCTAACATCACACCCTGCCTTAGTGGCTGCACTTCCACTCCAAGTTCTTCAAACTGTTGAAAAATACTAACTCCTCTCAAACTAGCCATGATCATTGATTTTCTGCTCAATGCATCAGCTATAACGTTCACTTTGCCCGGATGATACTTGATTGAGAAGTCATAGTCTTTGATGTATTCAATTCATTGTCTCTGCTTCATATTCAATTCCTTCTGCGAGAACAAGTATTGCAAACTTCAGTGGTCTGAATGGACTTCAAATTTCTCTCCGTAGAGGTAGTGTCTCCACATTTTCAAAGCAAAGACGACTGCTGCTAACTCTAAGTCATGAGTTGCATAATTCTTCTTATGATCCTTCAACTGCCTTGAGCCATAAGCAATCACTTTGTCATCTTGCATCAATACACAACCCAGTCCCACATTCAAAGCATCTGTATACACAATAAATCCACTGTTGCCCGATGGTAATTTGAAGATTGGAGCTGTGGTTAATCTTCTTTTTAGCTCTTGGAAACTTGTTTCACATTGCTCAGTCCACACAAATGGAACATTCTTCTCGGTCAATTTTGTCAAAGGTGCTGCAATGGATAAAAACCCTTGAACAAATCTTCAATAGTAGCCTGCTAACCCTAAGAAGCTTCTGATTTCAGTCACACTGCTAGGTCTCTTCCAATTTACTACTGCTTCTATCTTGGATGGATCAACTGCTAAACCTTCTTTTGAGATAATGTGGCCTAGAAAAGCGACCTATTCCAACCAAAATTCACACTTGCTAAGTTTTGCATAAAGCCGATTGTCCCTCAAAAGTTGTAACACTGTCCTCAAGTGCTCTTCATGATCTTCCTTACTCTTAGAATAAATGAGAACATCGTCAATAAACACCACCATGGAGTGATCCAAAGTACTATGCAAAGACTTTGTTCATGAGGGCCATAAATACTGCGGGTACATTTGTCAAACCAAAGGGCATCACGAAGAACTCATAATGCCCATATCTTATTCAAAAAGTTGTTTTTGGCATGTCCAACTCTCTAACCCTCAATTGATGATATCTAGACCTCAAATCTATCTTGGAAAAGTAGGCTGCTTCTTGCAATTGATCAAACAATTTGTCTATCATTGGCAACAGATACTTGTTCTTAACTGTCACGTGGTTCAATATTCTGTAGTCAAGGCACATCTTCAATTTTCCATCTTTCTTTTTCACAAATAAAACTGGTGCTCCCTAAGGTGAAACACTTGGCTTAATGAAGCCTTTGCTCAACAATTCTTGCAACTGAAGTTTCAATACACCTAACTCTATTGGAGCCATTCTATAAGGTACAATAGAGATTGGAGCTGTCCCTATAAGAAAATCAATTGTGAACTCAACTTCTCCGATTGGTGGCAATCCTAGGATTTCTTCTGGAAAAACATCCGGGAATTCACACACAACGGCGATTTCCTCCACCCCTTGGGACTATTTATCCTCCGTGATAAACGCAATGAATGCTTCACATGCATTTTGTACTAATCTGCTTGCCTTCAATGCTGAGATAAAACTGGTAGGAGTTTTCTTCCTGTTTCCTTGCATCATCAATTCTGTCTGTGCTCCTTGCAATCTGAATGTTATGATTTTGCTAAAACAATCCACGGTAGCATGACATGTTTGTAACCAATCCATGCCTAAGATGATATCAAAGTTGTGCATGTCCGGAATAATATGGTTGGCCGGTAGATTAACATCTCCTAATAAAACAGAACAACTAAGGTAATAGGTTTTACAGACAACTTGTTTACCTACTGGTGTGGTGACAGTTATGTTGGAAGTAGGTGGGCCTCGTGGATAGGTTTCAAAAACTTTTGACTCACTTGACGTAGGGATCAAGTATCCATAAGGCTACAAAACCCAATCCAGGATCCAAGAACCTCAAACTCATGATCAAAATCAGTAAATACTATCTCTAGGATAGTAAATAGCAACACCATGCAACCAAAATAAACCCACAACATACAGGGAAGTAGATTATACCTTTGGAGATCGGTTGTGCTTTAATGGAGAAGAAGACAATTATCTTAAACAAGAACTCTTCTTGTAGCGAATTAAGGATCTCTAAGACCTTGTTGTCTTCCTTGTTATGATCCGTTTCAAATCTCTTTTCTCAAGAAGAATGGTGGAATCCCCAAGAGAATCAACTAGAAGCTCTAAGGAAACTAGAAGAAGAAAAGAAAGGAAGGAGTGCAACTCTTGCACTATTGGGTGTGAATTCCAAGGTTGACGTCCAAAGGGTTTGGTTCCCCTATTTATAGCCCTATGCAACCTCCTTTTACTAATTAAAATAGAATTCTCACTTTCATAAGAATTAGTGCTATCTTCTTTCTAATTATTATTAAAAGTCTCACTTCCTTAATAATTAGTAACTTACTATTACCACTATTAGAAGTTTCACTTCAAATAGAAATAGTATCTTTCTTATTCCTTTCCTTTCGAGTTCAAGTAGAATTAGTAATGATCTAATAATTTGGCTAGCATGGGAACCACTAGGGATTCCTTAGAAAGCTGGCTCCAACTGGGACACCGCGACCCCACATCTCATGTGCAATCCGGGCCCACAATTAATTGCAAATAACTCCACTATATAAATGCAATTGCACTCCAGTCTTAAGAATAAATTACATAAATATCCTAAACTTCCCTATTTTCACAAGTAGGCCCCTCTATCAATATCCATGGATCAATTGAACCTGTCCACCAAATTAGATCAATATCTTATTATCCTTTAGACCCAATTAATTATAATGATCATCAATACCATCCAATTAACTCTTAATTGAGATGGGTGCACACTTACTAATGATAAATCCATTAATTGGTACAACGGGATAATGTAGATGAATTTCATCTTGACCATTGAATGTTTCCACAGTCCTACTACCACGTATCCCAAGACACCGAGGTGTTGACCTGCAGTTGGCCTCACTCATTGGTGACTCAAAGCAAATGAATAGACAGAAACTTGAGTTCATTAATGTCTCAGGATTAAGAGCCTATTACTAGAACATTATGAGAGCGGATCTTAAAGCATAGACATTGTTTCATAAGGTGCTTCTCATGGTCCTTCAATACATCCAATGAACCAGCACAATGATCCAGAATCTTACATTCTGATGATCGAGACAAATTGCGCTATCTCATAGTGATCAAAGTGCTGCAACCTTGTCAGATGAGATGCCCAATCTCATCACTGGTTGTGAATCAATTTAAGTATAGTATTTGTCTCTCGTATGTGGATCTCATCCACACACATGTGTCACATCTAATATACTTGTCGGCTCTAATTCTTCTCATGAACCATCATGTCATTCATATTGGTTATGTGCAAGAAAGTAATAAAACACCATTCATCTTATGAAAGTAAAGCATGATTATATTGATAAATAATGAAATAAATCAATTTATTACATCATCCACTGGATTGAGACCATATAATCTAACAAGTTAAAATATTATCCGACTTTCTAAGTGGTGCATCAATCATCTTAGCAAACATAGGAGATAAAAACGAATGTGTGAATCCAAGATCAAATAAAATCTGTGCCTCTACTCCACAAACAAGAAGTTTACCTTCCACTACGTCTCCTACAGCTTTTGCATCCACACGATTGAGATAATATGCACATCCATGCTGCTGTGGCCTATTCTGTGCCTAATTTTGCCTTACTTACGCATTTTTGTTCTGTTGTGGATGACGAACATTCTGATTCTGTACTTGTGGTCTGCCTTGCTGTTATTGCTGCTGTTGAGGTGGTCTTACCTGATTTTGAACTAGTGCCTGATTCTAAGGAGTTGCTTGCCTCTGCTGCTGATTTTTATTACCTTGATTATGAAGTTGTAGGCAATCCTTGATTGCATGATTCATGGCTCCACAATTGAAACAAGCACCTGTGGATTTACGACATTCATTAGTTTCATGGTTCTTGCCACAATGGCCACAACCCTGCCTCACTTGATTTTGATCCTGCCTTGGTTTCTTGTTATGCTGTTGTCTATGATTTTGCCATAGGTAGTGTTGCTTTCTGTCTTGAATGATCTTGTTATTAATATCTTCAAACTTATATGCCCGCTTGATAGCTTTATCAATGGTGGCTGGTGGAACTACCCCCGTTGCATCTCTCATAATGATTGGATTCAGCCCTTCCAAGAACTTGGTTATCTTCTTCTGCTCGATGTCAATCAGCTCGGTAGCATATCTAGCCAGCCTCTCGAACTTGGTGACATAGTCGAGTACTATCATGCTACCTTGCTTAAGCTGCTGGAACTCAATAGCCTTTTGTCTCTTGACATGGGAAGGGACGTACTTGTCAGTAAACTGAGCCTTGAATGCTGCCCACGCATCATTGTTAGCCATTGCCAGATACAGGTCTTTGACTGTCTACCACCAAGAGTCTGCTCCGACTCTCTGGCGCGAAAATAAGGAAAATGTACTAAATGTGGGTGCGGAGACACTAAATTCTCTCCCACTAGAAATGAATTTGGTCCCCCAAATTCCCTAACAACCAGGACAAGAAACGAGACGAAGATAGTCTCCCCCACTAGAAAAAAAACAGACCCAAACTCACAGAAACAATGCCTAGACAAAAGAAAACTCCCATGGTCTAACGCGTCCTCACCACTTGTCTTAAGGTTCCTAGAATGTTTTATTTCCTAGAAACCCACCCGCTCTGATACCAGTCTGTCACGCCGCCGAACCCGGACTCTACAGCGGCTGGACCTCAGGGTGCGTGAATGAGATTAAGTAAGAATTATATATCTCCAGGATCCGAGTGTGTGAGGATGACACATTCCAACACACTCTGAATATTTTGCGAAAGCTTTCGTTGCGTTGTGACCCGGAGTCCGTGGCCATCGGATTCTGTGTCGCACTCACCCGTTAGCATATAGCTATTATATCAAGAACCATATCAAACAGGAATAAACCATCACAACAAAGTACAGAGCTGATAGTGACAGGATATTACATTCCCATATATGTTGCAAATTTTCAATGTGCATTAATTAAAAATCTCAAGAAAAGGATAATAGAAGCCATACAATAACAAACTAATAACCACTACCCCACATGTGACGTAGCTCCGATGTCAAGCTCAATGTCTACATGACATAGCCGACAACACAACATGCAAACTTGTGGCTCCACAGCCAACAAAAGCACTCAGCTCGGGGCGGAGAAGTCTAGACCTGAGTACCAAAATAGTGGGTCGGACACGTCGGTCTGGCAGGTGGGCGAAAATATTATAAATGTGCGGAAGAATAAAACATGTAACAAATCATGTTATTTGATCAAAAGTTGCATATAAGTAAACATGTGAAAATATCATGGATATCAGACAAATCCTGTATTCATGTAAAACAGGTATAAAACATGGATATTTGACAAAACATGTATTCATTTAAAGCATGTGTAAAACATAGAGATCTGACAAAATAAGTGTTCATTTAAAATATCTGTGAAACATGAATGTTTGACAAATCAGGTATTCCTCACATTGCAAACCCAGTCCATATGCGGACCCTGCAAATTGCCCTTATTTAGGGGAGCCACAATCGTGAGGACGGGTGGCAACCACATAAAGCTAAATCTTCTATCACTAATGTGATGAGAGCACATCGGGGCGTTGGTCTCAGACACACGAAGTGACGAGAGCTAATGAAATATATAAATACATATAACTATACGGGACGGGACCACGGTAGTGAATCGGGTATCGGAATGGGAAGGGGACCTCCAAGTCGGTGGATCAGGCCGACAAGGTCGTCCAAGTTTAGTGGTGCCAATACATAGGTCATATGAAAGAAATCGGGACATGTACAAATGTCTGTATGATGTAAAACACAAATGGGCTGAACGGGGTGCCATAGGCACAATTATCACTTTTGTATCAGGTCATGCATAAATGTGGCAAGCAAAATGCTAAAAATGAAATTTCAGTATTTTCGGGGCATGACTATTCATGTAGTATAAATTTCGAGAAGTGTATATCAAATTCGGGAAAAATAGAACACAAATGGATTTCTAAAATTTCCAAGTCAAGCATTGAGGGTTCAAGATTAAATCAGTGTGAATAGGGGTCCCGTATGTCGGTTTCGGTATAGTCTTGGTACTCCATAAGATTGGAGATATTCCGAGCTCCCTATACACAATGACAAGTAAAAAACCCTCAATGGATCTCCGTGATGGGGGTTTCTTCCTCACCCGGGGCCTCCTAAGTCTCCCCATCTCAATTGGGCCCCCAACAAACCTCTTCCAAACATTTAAACATCATATCCAGACTCCCAACATAGCCCCAGGTCAACAATGCACATGGCTCGAGCGGACCCGAAGTTCGCTCAAGCCATGGGCTCTTTGGATGGGTTCGCTCGAGCGGACCTGCCCAGAACAGGTTGGCTCGAGCGAACTGTCAAGTTAGAGCAAGCCAACTACCCTCTGGATGGGGTTCGCTCGAGCGACCTGTCAAGTTCGCTTGAGCAAACTGTAACAGAAATCTGTTTTTTATGCATTTTGGGTTTCTTTCCTTCCTCCTCTTGCAAATCCCTTGTTGCCTCCATTCGTACCCACAAAAGAGGGGCTTATAACTACCTCCAAACCACATTCATTCTCTATTAAAAACATCCCTCAAAATGCATCCATCATCCATCACATTCATCATAGAAAACCCATCATACATGAAAGTCCATGTGCACCATAAATCAAGATTTAACCAAAACAAGTTACATATTTTTCCAAGATATAACAAGAGAGAAATAGACTCATCAATATGTACATTTCAAAATCAATATTAATCATAGCAAGAAGCAAGTATTAAAAATCATCAAAACCATTAATGAAATGAAGCTTTTCTCACAAAACAAGTTCAAAATCAAGCAGTCCATTCATCCACTTGCCTTGGGTTCCAATTAGCTAAACAAGCTCCTAAGCTCACTCGCCAAAGATCTCCAAGGTATGCAAAGACCCCCAAAATGCAACCCATGTAGAACCCTAAAAATGGCAACTCATCAATGATAAGGAATGAGTTTAAACAAGGATAAGAAATAGGACCTAAGGGGTTGTCATTGGTCAACAATAAAGATGGAAAGGAGTCCTTACCTCTAGCGCCATCAATCAACAAGGAGTAGTTTGAAGTAGGGGTTGCCCAGCTGAAATTTGCACAATAATGGTGTCCATGGGAAGCTAGAAGGATGGAGAAGAAGAAGTTGAGCTCCGGTCTCCATTTTAGCAAGGTTTGGAGATGGATTTTGCGAGAGGGAGCAAGAAGAAGAAATGAAAATGGCAAAAGCCCTAAGGAGCTTAAGCTCCTCTCCCTCACTGTGTGCTGGAGCAAATGGGGAAGAAGGGAGAGGGCCGGTCCTTTTATAAAAGGGTGCGTGTGGGCCCCACAATCACTTAAACTTGTTGGGATTAAAACATCAATTTTTGGGCCCCGGATGCGATCGACGAAAAAGAGAAAAATGTTTCTTAAAAAATCTAGGTTTTAAAAAGTATAATTTTGGCATGGTTCTGAGATCTTGAAATTTTTGTCCAGATTTTGTGAAAAGACCGATTTTGCCCCCAGGGCTGGAAAACTGATTTTCGGAGATTCGAATGGGTACGTAGTGAACACGAAAGTTGTAGGGAATGGCGAGATTAGTCAAACGGAGCTGAGATGAGAATTTTTGGCAAACACAAAGAACCTTTACAAGTTGACCACGCAAAACAAGTGGGATCCCATGGCCACTGTCTAGGTCCACTGGCTCTCAAAACTTTCCAAAAACAATGAAAAACCATTCTTGCTTACAAACTCAACCAAACAAACACTAATCCCACTTAGAGAAACTAATCCACAAATAAAACAACACTAATCCCGGAAATTAAAGGTCGGAGTCTCACAAATCCAATGGTGTGTGAAGGTTCAATGAGTGTAAAATTGGGCATAATGCTAGATCATGGGATGAAAAGAGTATCAAAAGGGTTGTATTGATGAAAGGTGGCACTGCATTACACTTGTAGTTGCTTGCAGGAGAACATTTTGTATCTTGAGCATCATTGAAGATTGAGCCTCCTCCTCTTGTACCTGAGTTCTCTCCTTGTTCCTAGCTTACTTTTAAGTGTCCTCGGATAATGCAGCTTCCATATTCTTGTGACTACATCCTAGTGAATGTTCCCTTATCCTCCCGTTTCCAAACTATCTGCATTTTTAGTTTGAAGTACATATTTTACTATTCACATCATCATGACATTTCACTACCTTGCTTTTGAATTATGTTAGTTCTCATCTGCTAATATAGTTTGGAGAATTTTACAAAAAAAAAAAAAAAAAAGGCTTAATGCGCACGTGGGACCCGATCAAATACTTTAGATGTTGTAGCACCAATTAGAGCAATTGGGCCGAAAAACCCTTCTTTTTTACCAATTTGGCATGTGGTCGATGTCAACCTTAATTTATACGATCTAACGTCGGTGCTGGCCCTATTGTAATGAAAAGTAACTATTATGTGAGAAAATGTAGAAAACCTGCGTCGGCACCAACTTTATTTTTAACTAGTAAAAGATACCATTTAGTACCCTCGTCGAACGATTTTTCAAGCCAGTTTTTTAGTTGTTCACATTTGTATCATCTAATATTTACTTTTATGTGTAATTGATTCATTTATTGAATATAATTTGAAATTTCTCCAGCAATTACATTGTCATAGAGGGAGGGCCCGTATGTACTAAATATATCAATCAGAAGATATACTTGAAGAGGGATAATTAAATTTGTATAGAATTGTGTGGCTGTAGCGTACGTAAAAAAAAAAACCAAAATTGTGGAAGCCCACTGCATGGCTTAGAAGTCGATCCCATCCTATTCATCAGTTGGGCAATACAAGCATCAGAAGTTTTAAAATGAAAAAGTCAAGAGATATAATGCGTAGGTCAAAACTCAATCTCATTCATTCTTCAGAAGGACACACAAGCATGAGAATGGAAGCAAACTTATTTTAAAAGTGAAATTTTTGAGGAACAAAGATGATAAGGCAATTTTAATTTTACTAATAGTCTGCTTTTCATAGGTCGATTACAAATGTGATATAAATGTGAAAGGCACTACATGTGAATAAAGTCCGAGTCACATGGTACTACATGGTATCTGGAGGTTTTAATTGAGATTTGGCCTTTTTATGAACATGTTTAACTACTTTATAGAGGAAATTCTAAAATCTAATTTGTAGAAATAGGGTCAAGTTAATTATCTTTAAAAATGTCCCCAGAGTGCAGTAAAACTTGTTTGGAAGTTGGAACATATGTGTGAGTCTGAGTCTACCATGTAGTAACAAAAAATAAAAAAAAATGGAAATAGTTTAACTATGAGAATCTCAAATGCCTTTCAGAAACTGAGATTGAGACATTTAACTAATAAATAAGGTATACAAAGTCTAGAGTCACGCAATTTTTGGTAAACATTAGATGATACAAATGTGAAAATGTGAACTACTTAAAAACTGGCTTGAAATATCGTTTACATGGGTACTACATGGTGGAAATAGTTCCACCAGACACTAATAAAAGATATTGGCAACAAACCTGTAACTAATAGCAAAGATATACCTGTAACTTGTACATTACGTACCTATCTTTGCATGTATTTGGAGATACTTGGTAATCGGTAAATTTTACTTTACTGTAAGTTTTTTACCTATATATATTTTGAATTCTAGCTTCATGCCTAGCCTTGATAAATTGCTTTGTACTAGATGAGAAACTTTTAACCTATTTAAACTCTAGGAAGACTTCATTATTTTATGATTGCATATTACAGGTATTTGAAATATGGCAAAGAAAAAAAATGCTTTCTGTCAAAATGAGCAAAACCCTGTTCAGGAATTGGCGTAACTGCTCTTAAGTAGTGCATTTTACTAGTAAGTTGGATCCACAGTTCATTAAACAATACCAAATTGAATCTTAGGTTTATCCATAGAATGACAACAAATTTTATTGCCCATGGAGGTTGTCATCGTTGACTAATGAAAAGGAACATGATATTTGGTTTGGATTTTTTTTTAATATGGAATCATTGGATTGTCATCTCTTGCTGTGGATTCTTGGTTTTCCTCTGGATTTGATGTTTTGTATAAACATTAGTTTTTAAAAACTAGATTTTACATTGGCAATCTTCAACTTATTGGTAAATATATGAAGTGAAACAAGGATTATTATATATTTTATAAAGGGTTGGTACCGACGTTTCTAGTTAAAGATAAAGCTGGTGCCAACGTAGGTTTTCTTCTTTTTTAGCACAAAATTGTAAGTTTTCATGACAATAGGGTCGGCACCGACCGTAGGTAGTGTAAATTAAGGTCAACACCGACCACATGCCAATTGGTAAAAAAACAAAGTTTTTCGGCCCAATTGCTCTAATTGGTACAACAACATCTAAAGTACTTGATTGGTCCCATGTGCGTATTCAGTATTTTTTTTTTTTTGGTAATTCCTCTATAGTTTGTATCCCATCCATCATTTTATTTCTTTAGATCTTTTTGGGAGGAGAGAGGCAATAAATGGGCTGACCCTATAAATCTCATACCGTAATTTGAGAAAGAAAAGACAGCTCTAAGCAGACAGCTGTAAGTTTCAATCATACTCATATTTGGGGCCTTCTACCCACTTATGTCAATACTGAAATAAAATAATAATAAAAAAAAACTTGTTTGTTTGAGAACAACGCCAAATGTAAAATTTTAATATATAAAATAATTTATAAAAATTTTAAGATATGCAACTAATGGTTTTGGAGTTTAACAGGTTAACAAAATTTTTTTGAATCGATTCCAATAAGAAATTTCAGAGCCATAGGTGTTGAAAAAAATAAAAAAAATAAAAAAACCACATTGGGATACCATGAACTATCCTAGGCGGAAGTTGTATTGGTGCACTTTTAACCGAAGGGGTGATTCTATATGTACTCATCCATTTTGCTGAGCGCACCCACATGTCTTTATGAACAATGGTTTTATTTTTAAAAGGTGGGTGTCCTCGGCAAAATAAATGATGTATTTAGAATTTCCCTAATCAAAGAGGTGTATAACAGCACTTTCACACCTCTTTTTAAGTGCATAAATTTTAATATGAAAGTGGCATCACTTGCACACTATTTTCATACCTTAAAATTTTTAATTATGTAATTGAATTCCGAGGCGGGATCTATCTATAGAAAATATAAACTGCTCAAAATAAATATTTTGTTAATTATATAAAAATTTCTAAATTTTATCAAAACGGAAATTGCTCCCGCAAGAAAAGGACCTTTGAAAAAAAATATAATAATGAATATGCTTAAAATTATGTTTATCATTTATAATCAAAATATCAATCTTACAATGTAACAAACACTTGCGAAGGTGAAGGTAAAAATTTGGAGAGAAACTTATTATTTCAATAGATGTAACCCACTGTGGAGTTTCACTCCTACTCCGAATTTCTTTGGTTCAAAATCATAGAATATCATGACTCTCATGCTGTGGCCCACCACACACAATGGACTCAAATCAAATGAACTGCGGACTCTCAAGTCTCAGGACCATATAAATTGTCCGCGACAATGAAACAACTTGCAAACCCTTATCGCCCCCACCCTTATACCGACCGACTCTCTCCCTCTCTCCCTCTCTGCAAATCAAATGTGGTAGTGGGCATCCAAAGCCCATCTTCTTTGAGCAATGATGTATCAAGCTCTTCATTTCACCTCCAGCAACGTTCCAAGTGGGTTTTCCTTATCCTCTTTACCAAGTTTCTTGAGTTGCTTTTGCTATAGTTTTTTTTTTTTTACTCGAGGAGTGAATGGTCCATTTTGTGGTGTTTTCACCATGTGATATACGAACTTGATGAGTTAACGATGCAATATGTGTTGTTTCTTGAAAGGACCATGAGTTTTTTTATTGGCTTCGCAGAAGATTTCTGTCATCATTTTGGGAAAGCTCGGAAGCATTTTTGGGCTCTTATTGCTAACTTCCTATGTGTACTTTCTGTGATGTGTTCCGAGGATTTTATTGCTTACATTTGATTGGTGTTTAGATTTCTGAAGGTTGTAGCTGAACTCGATGTCTCAGTGGTGGAAAATATTTGGTCTCTGAAAATAGGTCAGGGGTACCTTTTGTTCTTGACCTTTGTTTTTTTTGCTTGATGTTAGTTCTTGAGTTGTCATATTTGAGAAGTTTTTTGTATGAACTTTTGAAGTTACGCCGTTACGGTCAGCTTTCTTAGGTTTTATGATGTTCATATGAATTTGACATCTTAGTTATGGGTACTCTATTGTCTATTTGAAGGGTTCGTGATGATTTGATTGGTTTTTTTGGTGTTTTTATTTTTATTTTTATTTTTTTAGAAGAGAAGATTTTAACTACTAGCTACAAGAAAACAAAAAGTTAGCTACATCTTCCTCAACTAATACTCTTAACTAGTAGCAAATGACAAAAATTTCCTAGACGCTATCTATATCCTACTCTAGTTCATACTCCTTTGAATAATGTATGCTGCCCACTACTTTCTGGTGCCTCAAAGCTGCATGGGTCTTATGGTGGGCCTGGGGTACTTGCTTCCTTCTTCATGTATGTTTTATATAATAGGGCCATCGGCAATAACCCCATTTTGTAGACTGAGTTTGGTAATGGAGCTTAGACAAATAGTCAGCGGCTTGATTAGCTTCTCGCCTGCAGAAGGTTGTTTGCCATGCTGGAAATGTGGCCACAGTATCTGGAAGATTTCATGAACCCATCATTTCCCAATATGAATTTTCTTTGTTTTGAAGATTTCCAACAAGTGTTAGGCTGTGTCTTTGAAGAGTTGTAGACCCATCATAAGCTCTTGGAGTTTTGTTTGTAGGGGATGCTTCCCGTAAGAGTTACCTGCACAGGTGTTTACCATATATATATCCTTGATAATTCTCCTCATATCGCCTTCTCTCGTAAATGTAGTAATGGACCCAGGGAACGATCAAACTTGAGTTTATAAAAAGGTTGGGTTTTTTTTCCCTATTGTGGGGGTGTTTGGTTGTGGGGGTGGGGGGGGGGGGGGGTTGGTTTTGGTAGGTGCTTGTTTAAAAGATGTAGTCGTTTTCCTTTTTCTAAAATTACCATGTGGCAATTGCAACCAGCATTTACTAGTGGCTTCTGTGATGCGGACAGTGGATCAAGATGCGGGTGGGCAAGGGATGGAGATGGGAGGTGGAGGGGGTAGGTTAGGGAAAACCTGAATATCTTGGCCTCATGCCAAACTCCCTATCACAAGGGAGGAAAAAGAGAGAAATCCAGGGACTCAAAAGCACTTCATTTTTTTTTTTTTAAATAAATAATTAATTTTCAATTAAATAGCCAAGAAGGCTTTACATCACTTAAATAGTGGAGAATATAACCTAGAACTAATATGGACCATCTAACACATTGATAGCCAGGATTAAAACATCTAATAAAAGCAACTTAAAATATAGATAAAACTCAAAATATGATAGAATATGTGGGCTGGGCCGAAGATGATAGGTCGAGATGGATGGGCTGGGCTGGGCCCGTTGGCTGTTCTAGCCATGGGAGACCATGGGTCTTTCCTACATGAAAACCCCCCTTCTCGGAAAGAACTCAACCTTGAGTTCTGAAAATGCCCTCCTGGGTCAAAAACCCAATGTACAAATCTTTGAGTTTCTCCTTGATCTTCAGTTTCTGTGCATTCCTTGGAAGCTTGAATCGGCTTTTTCCTCACTGGAAAGTAAACTGGAGGCGTTGCTTCTTCTGATTTCTGATTTCAGAATTCAGCTTGGATGTGAGATCTAACCAGTAAATGCTTCCATTGTTGATCCTGTACCATCTGCATACATTCTCCCGATATCAATGGTCAAGGTCTGAGAACGAAATCAATATCAGGAACCTCGATGATTGGATCTTCTTTTGCAATCTCTTGATCAAATGCCTTTTCATTTGATGATCCGATTAGATGATTAGTCTCCTTGCTAACCATGTCCAGCTCTTTAATTTTCATTTCTTCTTCATTGCTGCTTGCAGTGGTTGATCAATGCTGCCGCTCCCTTTCTTTTCTGGTTCTTGCATTTCAATGCCTGCTTTGATGTTTTTCTTCCATAGATTTCTGAACATGCGCTTCTGTTATTTTCTAAGATTTTTTCTCTGTAGACTTAGATTTTTGCATGCGGGACCATCTAAGCCTGTGCTCGACACATATGGATTTTGTAATTGCTTTTGCAATGGTCTTGCATTCATTCAATCTCTCCAGTATGTCCGTTCTCAAGCCTCGGAGAAAACTAATTAAATCATGTCCCTTGTCCTTCACTAGTTGACATAAATATTAGAGTCTTGCAAATTTGTACTCATATTCAGCAAATGTTAAATCTCCTTGTCTCAGAGTAAGAAATTGGTGAGAATAGACTTCATTTTGAACGAACCGATCTGCATAATTAAATTTGTAGAAAATTTCTTAAGTCTATTGAAAATTTCAATGCTTCCCAATTTCATGTTGACTTGGATGCAGGGACTGAAATGTTAATGCTCTTCAAAAAGTCCAACCTGACCTGATGCTAGGATCTGGATTCTTTTTTTTTTTTTTTTTTGAATGGTATTAAGATCTGGATTCTAGGAGCGTGTAGGTGAAGATGGATCGACGATCAGATTTCGGATGGAGAAGATCTTGCTATTTGAAGATTGATGGCTGAAATTTTGATGGAATCTCGGCCCACACTTATCTCTGCATCTTGCTGTCACTTTTCGACACTTTTTTTGTTATACTGTTGGGTCGGCAAGAAAGCACCAGTCCTTGCAATCTAGTTGGATTAGGCCTCGCTCGCCTCGAGCTGTGGTCAGGTTGGGCTGGGCTATGCAGAACCCGCCTTTGTTTCAACTGGTTAAGACCTGACCCAAACTCATGCCCAACGGTGTTGGGCTCAGTCGAGGCGCCGGGAGAGATAAGCAATGCTCTAACAAGATTGAGCTAACATGTGTACACTAGACAAGTAAGGTAATTGCAAGATAAGCATACTGAGTGAATCAAGATAAGCAATGCTCTAATGTGTGTAAGCTAAACAAGGTAGTAATAATAATGCAAACAAGATAATAAATGCAAGACAAGAAATGGCAACTTTGGCAACCACATGGCTTTATTCTCATGGCTGGGTGCGACTGCGTTTCCCATTGCCAAAAGTGAGCAAGCAGTACCGCGAGAACTCCCCTCGAGTATAATATGGTCATCAAGAATGATTTACCTTGCCAGGTGTGACTGCATTTCCCTGGCTAAGTTGGTACTGAAGTGACGCCCTTGTTACTTATCGAGACAACACTGCAGTGAGCTATACACAATAATAACATCTGGGTGGTGCCAACTCAAGAATGCATGAACCTATGCTAAAACTAGAAACGATCATCAAGAAATAACACAAGTAGTAAAATACTCTGAGTACCGAGCAAGCTTGGCTAAAATCATGACCGTCATGAGTAGCTTTCATACATCTCCAAGTGACCAACTAGACGATCTATGCAAAGACTAGACAAGCAATAATGGTAAACAAACAAAACTAAGTGATACGAACAAGACTGGACTTGAATATGGCAAAAGTAAGTGAGTTCTGGCCAAATGGGCAGCATTTTGGCATGAAATGACTGACCCCAAAATGGGTAAGAAAGGTTTTTCATATCTAGACAATCCGGAAGGTTGCGTGCAACGTGCATGCCGACTGAGACTATCATACTGGGGATCCTGTCAGACTAAAAGGAGTGCACGCTGAGCTTAATGTGAAACATAGTAAGGAAGATGGTGATCATTTGTCTGACTGCTTATCGACGGTTGGTTGGTACTCTTTTTTATCTCACCATCACCAAACCAGACATGTCTCACACATCAATATTGTAAGCTAATTCATGAATCACCATACCAATCTTCATTTTGCTGTCATTAAGTGGTTTTACGATATCTCATTGGTACACCTTAATGGGGGATTCTCTTTCTTATGAAATTTGCCTTGACATCCAAAGCATATTATGATGTAGACTAAGCCGGTTGTCCAAACCCCCGTCGATCAACAATAGGGCAATGTGGTTTTCTTGGTGTTCTCATACATGGAAGAAACATGAGCATATGTCCAAATCTTCCTCAAAAGTGGAATATGGTTAGATGTCTTCAGCTTGTTCTAAAGTTGTTTGGTTGCATCGTTTACTTATCGAACTTGGTTATCCTCAATCTCAAGCCACTCCACTATATGCTGATAACACAAGTGCCATATAGATTGCAGGAAATATTATTTATGATGAACGCACCAAACATATTGAGGTCGACTACCACTAGGGCGTACAATGAGAAGTTGATTACTCTTCAACTTGTCACTTTTGATCTCCAAGTTGCAAACATTTTTTCCGCGAGTCAAGCACTAGTTTCTTGTTAGCAAATTGCTCTTGGTTGATTCACCATCATCAATTTGAGAGAGTTTTTTTTTTTTTTTTGGTGGGGTGGGGGGGCGTGGTTATTAATGTAATTAAGCCTGTTGTAATTGGGCTGGCTTATTTGGGTCAAGTCAAGTTGGGCCTATCCATGTATATCATATTATCATATACACTAGATAAGATTATAACATCCATAAATCAAGGGATTAATACATGTATAATCTTGTATAAAAGGAAAGCACGTTATATAAAGAGATAATTGACTACAATGATCTATACATAATTTTGGAGAGAGAAATTCTTTGTTTATTATTCCTATGTTTTGTTATGTCTGTGAGGTAGCTCTACCAGGGGATTGTGATCTTGCAAGGTCTCGGAGGCAATGGATGGGGTTTGTTTGGTGACATCACTCCACTTCATATTGTGCAACCTTCTTTTTGATCCCTTGATCTTCCCATAAGAAATCTCTTCTAATATTCTCCAATCTATAAGCCACCACTCAAGGTGCTCATCGGCTGGGTTGGGCTAGGCTAAGCAATATCTATGCCTGGACTGACTTCCAAAGTCTCGGCCCAGGCCAGGCACAAGCCATAACTGGATTGACCGAGCCTGGCGCTCCTGAAGAAGAATCAGCTTGAGCTCAACCCACGTTAGCATTAGAATAAGAAAAAAAAAAAAAAAGCCTTAAGAAAAAAAAAAAAAAAAAAAAAAAAAAGGGCCTTTTTGCACTTTCCCAGGCAATAGCTCAATTTGTAGTGTGTTGTGTTTGTGTGCCTATGTGAGATGTTGTGTTCAAGTCCCAAAATAGCCTCTTTTTACCATTATTTTTTAAGTCAGGCCAGGCCAGGCCAGGCATGAGCTCTCTACCACAGAAACGAAGCATGACCCGTATATAAGCGGGCCCAAAGAAAAAAAATCTGAGCTCTGCCCAAGTAGTAAGACATGAGGCCCAAGCCCAAGCCAAAGCGGGCCGGGCTGGTCTTGGGCTTGGGCCGGCCTGGTCCATGAACACCCCTAGCTTCCACCTTAGTTTTCTTGAACAAAATGTTCGTTTGATAAGAGTTATCCTAACACCCTTTGAGAGATATAACAGCTTTTATGTAGGCATATTTTCCTCAAAATTCTCAACCACTGGCTCCCACGAACTCTGACCTCAGGTTGGCCCCAGTTGGAAGCCCAAGATACCAAATAGGGAGCTTCCTAAAACTATGATGTAAACTTTTAGCAATCAGTTGAATAATCTCCTTAGAGCACCCCCTTGCAAAGTCTTCAAAAGATTAATCTTCAAACATGATACGTTTTCAAAATCATCTCAAAATTCTTTATGGCCACAACCTCCTACCATTTTGTAGAAGTAAACAATATAGATCATAGGCAATTTGCAGGTGAGTGTCACCCTCTCCGCTCCTACTAGCCTCAAAACTTCAATGAACCAAAACGGAGACAGTAGTCATTATCAGAAAGATGAAATTCTATATGATGACTTGGGTATTCCAAGATATTCTGGTATTTGCAATCATTAGGGGCTGGAATGAGGCTGCTTGGTTCCCCTCATCTTCTCATTCCTTGTGGTCCTCTTGGTCTCCCACGGCGGTATCTTTTGAAGCCTAATTTTAGTGGGAGTGTCATCAATAATACTTGGGTTGGCTTTTTTGTTGGTGGTGTTTGGGGGAGGGATCGTTCATCACAGTGCAACAATGTCTATCCTATTGTTATCCAGCCTAAGGCAATTGTAGAACTAGAAATTTTTTTCCTTTATTATTATTATTGGGTTGGGAAGAAGTTAAAGAAGTATTGAAAATGATGGAGAATGGGAAAGCGGTTGGGCCAGATGGTATCCCTATTGAGGTCTGGAGGTGCTTGGGGGAGGATGGCATAAGTTGGTTGACAAAGCTTTTTAATGTAGTGCTAAAGAGTAAGAAGATGTCTGATGCATGGAGGAAAAGTATTCTTATACCCTTATACATGAACAAATGAGATATTCAGAACTGTGCGAACTACCGCAGGATTAAATTGATGGGCCATACGATAAAATTATGGGCGAGAGTTATTGAGAGAAGACTAAGAAGAACAACAAACGTTTCAGAGAATCAATTTGGTTTCATGCTTGGGAGATCAACTATGGAGGCTATCTTTCTCCTGAGAAGGTTAATGGAACAGTATAGAGAAGGTCAGAGAGATTTACATATGGTGTTCATTGACTTGGAGAAGGCTTATGACCGGGTTCCTAGGGAGATTTTATGGAGAGTACTGAAAAAGAAAAGAGTGTGTGTCGCATATATTGAGGCGATAAATGATATATATGATAGAGTCGTGACATTTATAAGAATGAAAGGCGGAGAGACTAAAGAGTTTCCTATCACGATTGGTCTACACCAAGGCTCAGCGTTAAGCTTGTACTTGTTTGCCCTAGTTATGGATGAGATTACAAGACATATCCAGGATGAGGTGCTGTGGTGTATGCTATTTGCAGATGACATTGTTTTAGTGGATGAGACGAGAGAAGGAGTGAATGCTAAGCTAGAATTGTGGCGGAAAACGTTAGAGACTAAAGAGTTTAGGCTAAGTTGATGCAAGACAGAATATATGGAATGCAAGTTTAGTCAAAGTAGGACACCTGGTAACATAGAAGTAAGTTGGGGCAGACAAAAGATTGTAGAGAAAGAAAACTTTAGATACCTTGGATTCATGGTGCAACAGGATGGAGGGATTGATACTGATGTAAGTCATAGGATTCAGGCCGGGTGGACCAAATGGAGGAGTGCTTTGGGCGTCTTGTGTGATCGGAAAGTCCCCCTCAAGGTTAAAGGAAAGTATTATAAGGTGGTGGTACGCCCAGCGTTGTTATATGGATCAGAGTGTTGGGCAGTAAAGCATAATCATATTAACAAGATGGAAGTTGTGGAGATGAGAATGCTAAGATGGATGTGCGGGATCGCAAGGAGAGATAGGATTAGGAACGAGGAGATTAGGGACAAAGTAGGAATAGCACCAATTGAAGATAAAATGAGAGAAAATCGACTGAGACCGGCCATGTTAGAAGGCGTCCAAAGGAGGCACTTGTTAAAATGTGTGAAAGCATGGAGATTGCCAGGTGTAGGAGAGGGAGAGGGAGACCCAAGAGAAGCTGGAAAGAAACTATTAAACATGACCTTGCCTACATGGATCTAACGATGATAAATTTCTAATAACAATAGTTGGTCTTCCAAAATCTCTATGGGGACCATGGACCTCCTCCTTCCCCCCCCCCCCCCCCCCCCCTCTCCCTCTCCAAACCTAGTTCCACCCCTGCCTGGTACACTTTTGCTCTGTAACGAAGCAGAAATTAAGGTTGGTTTTTTTTTTTTTTTTTGGTAGAAATAATGGCTCTAGCATCTAGGCTTCAAGAGGCCCTCTGTTTAAATCTTCACTAGATTATGGTGGGAGGAGATTCTGTGTGTTGTTCATTGCGCTTCAGGTGCTTCTTTGGCTCCTTGGAAACTGCTTGATGTGGTGTAAATGTAATAGATAACGGACTTAGCTTGTCTTATTAATGCCTCTTTTCATCAGTTGCTTTGAAGTGTGAATTCTAAGTCTGATTTACTGGCCAAGAAGTCTTGCATCAGAATTTGCTCATTGCTTGGGGGAAAATCTATCATCTTTTAACTCATTTTCTGCTTTTCGCTATGCTTTGCTTTTGCTTTTGTTTGGGTGGCTTGGCTTGTTGCTTCTCACCATTATCTCTTATGCTCTTTGGCTAATTTGCAGGTGCCATTGAAAAAACAAAAAAATTAAAAATTAAAAAAAAATAAATCTGGGCACTTTGAACGATGGGTTTGGGAAGCTAAGTTTAACGTTTACTTTTAAAGTGAAAACTCAAGAAACATAGTTCGTGCTTGCCTTGTTGTTTCTCTTCATTTATCTCTTATGATGTTTGGCTCTCTCTAAGGAAATTTGACAGTGCCATTCAAAAAATATATAACCCTGGGTACTTTGAGAGAAAGTTTAACGTTTACTTTTTAAAGTAGAAACTCAAAAAATATAATTCGTGGTACAGGTATTTGAAGGTGATTTGGGGTGTTTCATCGTATCTATGGCATCCTGTATTAGTTTCGTTCTTTTTGAAAAGGCGGTATTTGTGCTTCCCGTTGTGATTTGAAGGTTTACAACTTTTTTCATTGTTTTTCATTTCTGTAATCAACAATTTTGGCACCCTCTTGGCTGCAGAATGTTCTCATTTGGATCTTCAACTGCGAATGGTAAATCATTTCTTACAGCATTCTAATGGTTCATCTACTAGCAATTGCCAGTAAAGCTTTCTTTTGTTATTCTCAAACACAACACTGCACCATGTATGTTTGGTTTTTCAAGGTCTTAAACTTGTCTCTGGTCCATTTGGAAGCAGGCTTTTTAGTTTTGTATAGTGTTTGTAGTAATTTATTAATTTAAAAGCAGTAAGAATCAAAGGTTTAGTACACAATGCCGTAGTTCCAATGCTTGCTTTATTTTCTATGATCATCTTTAATGTATTTGAACTTTCTGTTTTTAATTCAGGTTATGGATTATCGGATGGGAAATGTCTCCCTTGCTCGGGAAACTTTGGTAGAGCAGCTGTATCATCATGCTTCTGTCCTAATGACTGCAAACACTTTTCTAGTGTCAAGATCCTACGGAAGAATAACTTGCATTGTGACACCAAAAGGATGCCTTTTTGCATGCATGGCTACTTCTAGCGGCCACAGAAGGAACCCTGATTTCTCAAGGCAAAGCAGACAAGGTAATGCGTTTTCTCGTGGCAAGAACCGGCAAAACCAGGAGAACACCAGTGGTTCTGAAAACACTGATGAAATGGAGATCTTATCATCCAGAAATGGGCCATTGCTTTCTCTTTCTGGGAGCCCAAGGTATCAAGCTACTGCGACACCAGGACCCAGAGAAAAGGAGATTGTTGAACTATTTCGGAAGGTTCAAGCCCAACTCCGTCAGCGAGCTGCTATTAAAGAAGAAAAGAAGATTGAAGCTTCCCAAGGACAAGGAGAGCGAGGGACGGTTGACTCCCTTCTTAAGCTTTTACGAAAACACTCAAGCGAGCAAGGAAAGAAAAGCAGCAGCGGCAGTGAAGACTTTAATATTAACCCACAGAAAGGAATAGCATGCTTGCTGACGAGCAAACCCCAAACTTCTTTGATTCAAATGCCATTGAAGTAGAGGAGGTGCAAGAAACGTCAGCCGCACCTTTTACTAGGCCAGCATCAAATTTTCGACGCAAATCTCCGGTGCCCAAAATAAAATACCAGTCGGTTTATTCCACTGGCCTCACTGAAGAAAGCATGGATTTGAGTCCATCTTCAAACTTAGTAAAAGAGAAGAGTGCAATTCCAGTGGAGCCAAAGTCTGTTTCTTTGGACTTGCCCAAGGAAGCATTTGATGAGATTTCAGAGTCCTCTGATGCCAATGAAACTTCTTTTGAGAATGGTGATCCATCATCTGCAGAAGCAACTGATTTGGGCTCATTGAAAGTATCTGAATTACGGGTCCTTGCAAAATCTCGTGGAGTGAAAGGTTTCTCGAAGCTGAAGAAAGGTGAGCTGCTTGAAGTACTGAGCAAACACTCCGGTTGATGCCTCAACTCATTGACAAATGGTTTATCCTTGCCTACTAAGGATTTCAGTGTCTTATTTTCTTCTCATTTCTGCGTTTTTGTCATTGACTGTCAATCTTCTTCTGGTCCTTTAGGACTTATTTTTGGTAGAGGTGTGGTTGTCATTAGAATTAATATCAGCAAATCATGTTCCTTTCTTTTAGTTGTGTTGCGCTGTAGATATCTGGCGTCTAAACCATAATTTAGGAAATCATGTTCTAGTTGCAGTAATTTACTCATGAGCCTATGATGTGGTATGGGAAATTTACGTTGTCTTTGGCTGTGTGATAGCATGCTGCTTTGGGGCTGAGAAGATTCTTTCTAATATAGGAACTGAACAAAATATTTAGGGCACGTGTACAGGTAACTTCCATGGAAAGATGAAATTGCTACATTAGCAAATTCTATGGTTTTTAAATACTTCGGAAAATTTTTTCCATGGAAATCAAAAATTTATATTAGGTCCCAAGAGTTTTTCCCCAATGAATTGTAGGAAGAAATTTAATTTTCTGCTTCTGATAGCGGCAAGTAGCTGACTCTGCATAATTTCGGTCAGTCATATCTGGCCCTGCTTACTGACTCGTAAGACCAAGCCAGGGTCGAGTGTTTGCTTGAAATGCCATAATTTCGGTCAGTCATATAGTTGCCTTGAGATGCCACCATTCTCTTCCTATTAGAGCAGCTCATGGGCCGAGTCTAACCAAGCTGAAGTGTTCCAACGCGGTCCAGTCATTGGCTTCAATATTGATCCCTGCTTTTATCTCTCCTTTGAATAGTCCAGCCTTTAGGCATGCGAAAGGTCAGACTTATTGTGATAAAAATGTCCATACCAATGTCAAGTTTGGCTATTTGGGTTGATGGCCTATCAAGGAGAAGGAGTAGGCCAAAATGGACGTAGTAAAGGTAATAAAAATAGTTTTGAAGATGTGCAACTTATCTAATAATTGGCTGAAGATAGATCAAAACGGAGGAATAAAATTAATGCACCTGACCTCAATATAGTTGGGACAAGGCTTTGATGATGATGATGATGGCGACGACGATGATAACGATTATGACGACGATGACCAACTCATGTGAGGTAAGTGCGCGTGAACAAATTAGATTAATCATAGGTAGAGCCCTTGTATGGAAACTAAACGAAAGTATTTTGTATAAACACATAACGAACGTATTTTGTATAAACACATGAGAGAATTTTCGTGTACACTTGACAGCTTGGCCTATGAGGGCCACGATGATCAATCCTAACCTCAAATGCGCAGCCCTCCCGTAAATTGGCACACGCTCAAATTAGATACTTATTCAACTTTTGTACCCCTTTGGGTTGATCACTCAAAATGTGCACGCACGCATAGTGACTATAAAATGGGCACTCTGGTCAACTTGGGCATCAAAGCAATTCCTTGACGTGATAGTTCCCATTACTGCACGCGTACGTGCCATAAGAAAGACCTTTCAGAACCCCCATCCGAGGATTCGCATGCACCTAGGTGCATGGTCCTTACATGTTAGTTGTGATTTCCTTGGTAATGCTAAAATGACTTTGTTTATTTGTTGGAATTGAAGGAATTATCGGGAATTTTTGAATTTTCGGACATAGTGGGATGCTTGGATGATCATTAGCATCCAAAAATTCTATAAAAAAGCAAAGATGGTGGAATTCATGAATTCTCAAAAGTTATTTGAGACCTTTCATGTGGCTAGAATTTTAAGATACCTATGAAAAAACATGGGATTTGCAAATGCTAGAAGCCATGGTGTCATATCATATCCAAAAAACCATAATATGTGGAATTCCTATCAAAAATTTCAAAAAAGAAATAGGTCCAAATTATGTTTTATAATAAGAAAAAATAATCCCTTCTGTGCAACTACACACCAAAGTCCTACACCATCAGCACTATAGCAAGGGATTGATCCTTATTTACTTTTGTGTGAGTACTCACCTTTAAAAAAAAAAAAAAATAAAAAAAAAAAAAAAAAGAAAAGAAAAAGTCAACCGACAAGCAATCAGAATGCAGGGAAAAAAAAAAAAAAAGGATGGGTGCCTTCGTCAGAACCCTGCAAAGGAGGGGCCAAGGGGCCACTATGTAAAAATATAAAAAACTCGGCGATGCCATCTACAAGGGTGGTGGGTGGTCTGCTTAGGGATAGAAGAATACGTTTCCATTATAAGTACACTATGAAACAAAACTTCTGAGTTGTAATAGAGCTTGGCTCAAGCTGATCCATCAGAAGCATTGTCAACTCCACCTACGGTTTGCATTTGGAGGTTGTGGATTCAAAACTGTACTTTTCACACTGAGACTACAGGAAAATTTTACTTGACTTTCTTTCCTAAACCCATGGGGATTATTCTGATCCAAACGGGTAGAAACCTACGTTATCAAAATAAAAATAAAAATAAAAACCAAAGTCCAACCCTTGCTTTACTCAACTTGTGAAATCAAATGTCTCAAAGGCATGGAATCACAGTGAATCCTGTGTTGGAAAAGACACATTAACAGAAGCATGATGCGTATCCAACCACAGGTGCCGATTGGCCAAGGACCTCGAGGAATGAACAACATGAACTCAAATCTCTTGCAAACAATCCCATGGTTTCAAGATTGTACTAGACCATACCTAATACACAAATTATTTTTGTATTTGCTGAAGATTAGCTGTTCTACAACCTTCATCACCAAAGTGTTTCTTTAATAATCCCTTCCCATGATAAAATTGTTTCTTTATATGGTCTTGGAAACCCCCATGTGTTAGCTAATAGGAGTCCTACTTAAATTTGAATTTTTCTTGAAGCCTAAGTTATCTCTAAGAAATATTTAGAAATATGGAAAACCCATATTCACTTGGTCATCCAAGTTGGGACCCATCCTTAGGCTGTGGTCATGTGGACCACACTCCTAGAGATTCCTTTCTCCCACTTTGTCAATTTGACCATATACATCATTCCAAATTACTTTGAACCTTTGGTTAGGGATTACTATCTTAATTTTCTAATCAAACTTATTTATGCTAATGATTCATATTGTGATTAAGTGAAACTACCAATGCAAATCATAGCAGTTACACATCATTATAATGAAATATTTTCTTTCATATATTACACTCATTTTTAAAACTGCTTAACCAAGTCTTTAGTTGAGGTAATTGAATCTTTTTTTTTTTTTTTTCTTTTTTTTCTTTTTCTTTTTAGGGTTATCCTATTTCATTAGTTACACTATAATGTCATATCCTTTAGGGTCATTACTTTGGTGCAATGGTAAATGTCTTGGTTGCCATGCGTGATAACACAGGCTCGAGACCTGCGAGAAGCCACTTTGTATAAAACTGTAAAAGGTTAGGTATGTCTCCAGTTTCAAAACTCGCATGACCTTGCCTCGGTGGGACCCGCATTGGATAATGACCATATCCTTTATATCTTGCTTTATCTAACTAATATCATATATGCATATAGTAAATAAAGAAGAAGAATGAAATCATCAAAATAATATTAACTAAATTGATAAATCCCAATATCATCTCTAAATACAAAAAAGCCTCATATTAATGAAATGTCGCTTAAATGTTTTTGGAGCCAACGTCTTAGTAAAAAAATATCTTTTTTTTTTTTTTTTTTATTTTCTTCTTTCAGCTTTTCACACAAAAATCATTCAAAAAATCATGTAATATGATAGTTACTCATTTCTAAAAATTACATCATAGAAAATCCTACAACCATAACAAGTATCCAAAATGCCCCTACCGTTTTTCTATATATGAGCCCATTATTTGGATCAAAATATGATGGAGTAGAGATTATAAAAATGCAGGTCTTTTGTAAAGGACATGATGTTGGGTAGTGCAGTGGAGCGTGTTAGAAAAAAGTAGAAGCCAGGATCTCTAGATATTGCGTATAGATCGCTGCAGAAATAACTTTGAACGAATATGATTAAATCATACATGCGAGATCTCTCTGATTTGATCTCAAACTTGCAGCGGCCCAAAATCCCCAAGATCTTCTACTTTATTCCTATATGTTCGAACTTGCATCAGGGAGTGGGCATTTTCTGCGAATTCTCTTCTACTCTCTAAAATCGAGATTTCTCTTTTGTTATTCTTGTATATTAACATAGAGAGCAATAATGCATATTTATAGGCTACAATAGAGACCTTAAGAAGGAAATAAAGATAAGCTCCTTATGGAAATAGGAAACCCTAATTCGACCCAAATTAGAATCCTAGTTCCATAAATTACAATTCAGTCCACTAAAGAATTGTAATTGCACTCCTGTCCTTATTCTCAAAATAATATTTCGAGCTTCTTGCTATTAAATGCTTATTAATCTCCCCACGTTAAGATTTCAAATATCCATCGATTAAATAATTACTGACATCCATATTTAATCGACATCTTTATAATTCATTGAGACCTTATACTTAACTTATTTGATATGTCGGACACAAAGTCCACCTGTAGGGTTTGACATAATCAAAACTTAAAAGCTTCATCAAGGGGTTATCATCAATCCCTATTACGGGACGTGGATTCCGTCAATAAACTAATATCCACCATACACGTAGTGTAGTCATCCAATTCACTGAGATTATTGACCCATAAAAGATCTCACTCCTTCGTAAATCAAAATGCCAAATACTAATTGTATGTGTTTATTATTTATATCGAGATTAAGAGTACAAACACTCATAATAACCATTTGGGTGTTCATCATCTCATATGGTCAGTATAAAGACAATAAACTCAAAAACACGGTCCTGTTCAATACACACATAGTGTACTAGCATAATGAGTCGAAACTATACCATTTCTCGCGGCTAAGACAAGCCTGCTGAACCATCATGCTACAATCGTACCGATGGTGTGTCCAAATCCACCTAGATTGTGAACAACAACTTATATTCTATAAGAACCGATAAATAAGTGTTCCGTATATAAGTAAAACTCTACACACCAACTTGTCTACTTTATAGAATAAAAGACACTCACATGCATAATAATGGAACCATTTGCCCATACAAAAATCTTAGTTAGATGAGAAGACAAAATATACTAAAAAATGAATCAGTCAATGATAAATACATTGTAAGACCTCGACCCGATTGACCTCGATTAGTACTAATTAAGTTGCGTGTTAGTGCTAAGTGTGTTTAGTGGATTTTGGTTTAGTTGGTTTAGAATAGCTTTGTCATAGCTTTGGGGAATTTTGAGTAACTTTGGAATTAGTGGGGCCCTTTGGGGGTTCCTTTTTATGACTTACGTGTACTTGGGGGATTACTCGAGATTCTTTTGATTTTGTGTTTTATCTCGATTTACTTATTTTGTTAATCCCTTCAACTTTCATGCTGATCCCGTTCCCGTCCCGAATCCCGAAACTCGACTTTTTTAGGTTCTTGGGCAAAACAATCTTTCTACACTAAATCGGTACCCAAAAATTTAATATTCCTGAAACCCGTTAAACATATACTTTTTGGAAAATAGAAATTTCGACGATCATTTCTTCCTTCTTCGTCGATTTCATCCGAGATCCCGAAGACTACTATTTCAGTCTTCCAAGTTTCCAAAGAGGTGGAGCCCACTTGCAAATGCTATATAAGCACTCATCTCCCTCCTTTCTCCTTTTTCCAGCAACCTTTCTTGCCTAGGGTTTTCCTTTCTTCTTCTTGCTTTGCCATCATCAAGACACTACCAACTTGCACCAATATCAAGAAAGGACTTCATCATCTTCTTCACCACTTCAAGGGCTTTCCATTGGTACCATTTTTGAAGAAATCTCTTCTCTCTAAGATCCTCATTTAGATTGCCTTGCTCATTTAGAGCACCTATTGGTAAGCTCTCTCCCTAATCTTCTAGATTTGTGCTCTTCTAGCCTTAGAGAAGCTACTTTTCCATTATTGATAGCTTTCCCTTCTCCTTCATTGTTTTGACCCGTTTTAGGGTTTGTTTTGGGGGGTTTTTGTAGAGTTTGTGATCTTGGCTTGCGAGTGTGGTTAGGAGCTTGTTTTCCATTGATTAGAGACCCAAGCCAAGTGGATGAATGGATAAGTTTTGAACATTTACATGTTTCATGGAAATCTCTTGTTTTACACTAATTATTCCTAATGATTTTTACATGTGTTTTCATAGTCTTCCTTGCCTTGATTTCTATCACTTTTGAAATGCATAATTATGAGTTGATTTTACTATTATGCATCTTGATAAATGCATCCTTTATGTTATTAAAGTGTAGATGAATCTTATGGGTGATGGTTTCTCTTTCTTTGGTGATCGAATATGAATGAATGGAGGAGTTTGATTGGATGTAGTGGGAAGTAGAAGATAAGGTTGTGGGGTTTGAAAGAAACTTAATAGTTGTTATTGGGAGGCAAGGAGGACTTTGTTGTAGGAAAAAAACGTTTTGGGGGAAGAAGAGAAGAAGGCCAGGATGGCCATTTTCGGGCAGCAAAAATGCCTGCCTGCTCGAGCAGACATTAGGCCGCTCATGCGCGCAGTCATTCTGACTGCAGCTCGGGCAGCAGATTGACTGCCCGCTCTAGCGCACAATTGGTCGCTCGAGCGCGCAGACGTTCTGTCCACCCACCTTCCTTGCGCAGCCCAGGTCCGCTCGAGCGCACCTTGGTTCGCTCGAGCGCACCCCCTCCTGAGTATGGACCACTTTTGGGGCTCGTGAAAGGTTTTTAAGGGAATTCCTTGGTATTTAGGAGGTTTATGAGGCAACATACAAAGCCTGTTGGAGAAAGAAACCAAACCACAAGCTTCCATTTAAAAGTTTGAAAATCACTAAGGTGTATAAAGAGCCCGTAATGTCTCCAAACTCAAGGAGTACCAAGTCATTATTACAATGGACATACGGGGTCCTTACTCACCTGATTTATCTTGAATCTCCACATTTGTCTCGAATTTCTCGAATTATGATTTATCTTGAATCTCGACGCTTGTCCCGAACTTCTCGAATTATGATTTATCATTCCCGAAGGTATTGAAAGTACATTTTAGCATTTTGCTAGCCCGTTTATACATGCCCGAATAAAATGATACTTGTGCCTTTGAGCATCCCGTCCCGCTCGTTTATATACATGCACTCGATATGTTTTATACATGTTTTGATTTGTCATTTGACCTATGAGTCGGCACCACTAAGCTTGGCTTTCCTTGCCGGTCTGATCCACCGACTTGGAGACCCCTTTCCGTCCCGCTAGCTGCAGTTTGGATCCCGCTACCCGGTTATTACCGTAGTCTTGTCCCGATGCCGCAGATTGCTATTGTGGTTCCCGATGCCCGGTTCGCTACCGTGGTCATGTCCCGTATTATATTATGTATATGTAAATGTTACTTATGTTGCATCTCCTCACTTTGGTGACTGAGACAACATCCCGATATGCTCATGTCACTTCGGTGATAGAGGACTTAGCTATGTGTGGTTGCCATCTTGTCTGTTTCCCGTTTCCTTGGAGACCTTACATGTTTTATATTGCATATATAGTTGAATAAATGATTCTCTCGTTTTATGAAACTATTGTTTGGACAGGTTTAAATGTTTTCCAAGGTAATTTCTTTATTGATATGTCTTTTCACCTGTTTGCCAAACCGTCGTGTTTGACCCTTTGCTTTGGTACTCAGGTCCCGTTATCGGTCTCCCGGAGGAGGAGTTTGAAGAGGCGGTCGGGGAACCGCATCGCTTAGTTGAGTGGCACGCCGATGATGTCGTCTAGACATTCGGGTGCTTGAGCTGCGAAATATTTTGGGGATAGAAACTAACCATTCTTTTGTGAACTTGTTATTTTATTTATATTGGCCTTTGTTGGCCTCTATTTTTGGGAACAATGTAATTAAACTATATTGTTGTAAACCTTAACTTTCTTTTGGGGTTATAGCATTAATGATCATTGCTCATTTTGATACTAGTGTTAAACATGTGTTAATCTTGCTATCTTGGACACGAATGTATGAAATATATTTGCTACACGCTTCCGCACATTTTCATGTTGATGTGGTATCCTCACCGCGGACACCTGTGGGAAATCGCGTGTACGAGTAGTACTCTTTGGTAGACTCGTATACGTTTTGAACAATCAATCAAATTAGTCCCGATCCCGGATTAGGCCCGCTTTATCTTGGGGTCCCGGTCCGGGGTCGCAACATACATAAAGTATGCTTTTAGTATAAATTTCCAACAGAACGAACAACAACCTGTGATTGACAAACAAACAATCCATAAATCAACACAATCACGAGCAAGACGAAGTCACAACGGTTTATTATGTGGTTTGGTCAAAATGCCTACATCCACGGAGAAAACTATTGTTAATCTTTTTTCTTCTATGCTTAGGGTTAGGGTTGCAGCAACATTACATGTATATATATATAATGGGGGTTGAATGACCAAAATACCTTTGAACCTTGAATCTTGGTCTTGACTAACCTAGATGAACATATCTAGCTAAACAAGAATACAAGACATACCCCAACAGTCTCCACCTTGGCTTGGATTCCGTCAATCCTCAAGCCACCTTGAAGATAACCTGACAAGTCTTCATTCCGCCCATACCTTACTGAAAGGTACACTTCGTACCCGCTACGATCGAGCATGGCTCTTACACCCGCATCGGGGTTCCACCCACAATCTCAACGATGTGGTCTAACAATCAAGTTCAAATGTGGCTTGAACTTCTTCTTTGTGGATTTCTTGAACACCGTCTTGTTCATCCAAAGTGATCCAAGCCATCTATTGCTATTATTGCAGGCATCCTTGCAACACGATGAATTTCCAAATCTGACTGTCAAGATGAATTTAACCATCTTTTTATTCGCACATTTCCCCATGCCCGAGGCTTTGTGAATCTTCTATTCTTTGGTTGTTCTTTGGTGTTCATTATATCTTTTTTGCAGTGATCAAGCTCAATATCTAGATGCCTCCCTGGAGCAGTCTATTGCACCTTCTTCCAATTTTCTCTCATCAATCTCTACCTCAATTGACCTATCCATTTTCCCAGCTCCACCTCAATATGTAATTGAACTCCCTGTCAATCTATAGAGACTTTTGACCAATTCATCCTTTATAATGACCACTACTCCCTTCACCACATTTATGGCTCCATCCGCTATTGTGCACTTACAGCCCTGGGGGTTAGGGAGACCAAACAAAAAAAATTTCCTCCAAATTCTGGGACATACTCCACGTTAGTTAGAGCTCATACAATTCTATCAAACATCTTGATTCTCGCCCTTCCAATCCCCATTCTCTTGCATTCCGCATTATTGGCCATGAAAATTGATTTGCCATCACAAGATGTATAAGTGTTAAAGATATCTCTATTATAACACATATGAGAATGACAACCAAAATCAAGAATCCAAGAATTAGTGGTAAGATCCATACCTGATGCAGTCATGGAACCAAAAGGATCCAAGAATAGTATACTGGCTGTTACTAAGGACAACAACATGTTAGAAAATATTGGGTTTATAAACCCTCTCTAGAATCAATCCAATAATACTATAAACATATAATCTAAACCAGTAGAGTAGTAAAATGGTACCTGATTGTGCCATCTTCAAACTCTGATCCAACAGAAGGTTGGTCTTCAATGGGGAATCACAACTCTCTTGTGCTTTGTCTTTTCTTCTCCGGAAAGTGATGGTTGAAGAGAATCTATCGCAGCCAAGAGAGTTACCCAGGTTGCCTTTTATAGGCCCTAAATCTCTCCTTCCATCAAGAAGAGAATAAATACCTTTTAACCTTCAAATTAACATAGATAGCAGTTACAACAGGAAACTTAAATCATACATAAAGAAATCCAAATGAGGGATAACCGATCCTTTATGTATGGGCATTTGGGCCATACATTCGGTCCAACATTCTCCCACTTGGTCCATATGACCACAAAACAAACAAACAAAAATTTTGATAAAACTAATTTCGAAAAACGACCTTGACCGGTGATCACCATTTAAAAAAAGTTGCCATCTCAACCTTTATGTCAATCTTTAATTTGTAATTAAGTCAGTTTGCCAATGAGAACTATGGCAGTTACGTGTCTTGAACGACGTGCTTCCTTCCATAATTAATTCACTAACATTCTAACTTAACACAAGCCTTAATAAGGGTTAAATAGGATGATTTTCATGGAAATCCTATTTTATTGGGTACAATAATGCCATTTTTCTTTAATTTTCTCACTTTATACAATTCAATCACATGTGACAATAATTTCAATAAAGTAAGAAAATACGCAATCTTATTTCAGTGATAAATATGACAGTGTCTTTACATATCTTCAACAACGCAATTCAATCAGGCCCATATTTTTAACATGTTTTTTTGTAGTTCTTTGGCGCCAATGCCTTTGTCAAATGATCTGCTATCATAAGGCTTGTCGGGTTCCCAATGACAGACACTAGCCGATCTTGTACCTTTTCTTTTAGTACAAGGTATTTTACTTCCAGAAATTTTGATTTATTGGAAACCTTGTCATTCTTAGCAAATCTTCTTGCAGCATCATTATCACTATAAATCTTTAAGGGGTCAGAAATGGTGTTCATAACATGTAGTCCTGAGATAAAATCACGCATCCAAAGAGCATGACCTGTGGCTTTAAAGCATGCCATGTATTCAGCATCAAATGTAGATGGAGTCACTAAAGTTTGTTTTGCACTTCTCCATGAAATTGCCCCGCTAGCTAACAGGAAGATGTATCCTGAAGTCGTCTTTCTTGTATTGAGGCAACCGGCGAAGTCAGCATTCGAATAACCGACTACTTCTAAGTGACCGGACCTTCTGTAAGAGAGCATGTAATTTCTTGTACCACTAAGGTATCGCAAGACTTTCTTAACTCCTACCCAATGTGCCATTCCCGGAACACTTTGATATCTACTAAGCATGCCAACTGCAAAACCGATATCGGGTCTGCATGTTTGTGCATACATTAAATATCCGATTGCAGCTGCATAAGGACAAGTTTCCATTGTTGCCTTTCAATTTCATTTCTTGGACATTGTTCTTTACTAAACCTGTCACCTTTTGTCATAAGTACATTTTGTGCCTTACACCCTTTGTCACGACCCGGGCCCGAGCCGAGCCGTGAAACCCATACTTACTCCCGTAAACCCCGAATTAACCGAAGTTAAAACGAGATCCACAAGGGATATCAATCACAAGAACCTGCCAAATATAAAACTTTTGCGGAAACAATATATATATTTGACAATAATAAGTTAACCTTTACATGTATCAAAAGACAGTCCTTATACATGTATCGTTTTCCATATACATTTAACAATGCTGCATATACAAAATACTATGCAGCTAACCATTGATTACATTTCCAAATCATTAATTACATTCCCAAATGTTAATTACATTTCCAAAATGAATATATGAACATTTTCTCAAAACATCATCCCAAAACATTTATCAAAAGCTCGATCGCACTCGGATACCACATCAGATGGTATCCCGCCGGTTCCATTCTATCAATCCTCCTGGAGGAACCGGAGCGGTCTCCTCCGCTGGCGCCGGGGGCGCTGCAATGCCGGCAGGGGCAACCTGGCCTGTAATGCCATCAATAACACTAATGAACACGACGGTTCAACAATGTATAAACAATTCTTGCAATAAAGTATATCAATACATCCATATTGCAATAATGACAATTTCAATGCTAGAGTAATCTAGACAATTCTACAATGACAATAATAGACTATGACAGTAATAGACAGTGACAGTCAGTATACGTGTACCAATTGGCAACTACCATAGCATTCTTAAATTGTATTTCATTCAATTCATTACCATCTTCCCTAAAAGGAAGGCTTCAATCAATATCCTAAGATATGATCGGGATTTATTCATTTACCATCTCCCCTCAAAGGGAGGCTTCAATCACTACCCGAAGGTATGATCGGATATATAAAAGTGGGACTTACCAGTGCCCGGGCCAGGGACACTAGCATCACCACGGAGCTCCGGAACACCCCCAATACCATCTGCTGCAGCAGGATTAGTCATTCATTATTCATTGAACTCACTTGGAGTTCTAATACAATCGCTAGGTAGTGCCAGACTCAATGACCAATAACATTCAGTGCGAAATCCTCTTCATGGATCCAATTCAACTCAATGCTTCCTTTCACGACAAAGGAAAGGAATGACAATGATATCAATCTCATTAGATTGCTCACAATGACAAAATGAGAGTAACATTAACCATACATGGTTTTACTCAACCCCATTTCAATTCTATCTCAATCCTAAACAACCATTCGGGTGTAACCGTTGGTTTCCAAATGCACGTGTTATTTACGATGGACATCACGTTTACATTTAATATGTGCATTTCAAGTCCCATTAATTAACACCCATGGAGCTTAGGCAATGTCCAATTATGGTTCGCTCAATGAACCCCTTTGAAACCTTACTAATTCTCAATAATCTAGTTTAACCACGATTAGTCTTTGAAATTAATCGGAACGCATTCTTCCTTAAGAGTCGCACTCCAAATTCTCGTAAAAATCCAAAACTCGAAATTCACCGATGTACCTGGGCCAGCAACAGGTTGGCTCGAGCGGACCCCACTGTTCGCTCGAGCGGACCCCAGGCAGAACGCTGTTCGCTCGAGCCAACTTATTGTTCGCTCGAGCGAACTCCCACAGAAACCTGTTCGCTCGAGCGAACAAAATGTTCGCTCGAGCGAACTGCGCAAAAACCCATTTCGCCCCAAACAGAGCCTTGATCGCTCGAGCGAACCTCCAGTTCGCTCGAGCCAACCGTGCAGAATTCCAGTCCGAATTCTGTGCAGCTCACTCTTCTTCTACTCTCCTTTCTCAATCACACTTCTACAACCTGCATGGTAAAAATGGAACCTCCTGTTCCCCCTCATGCATCATCCATTCACATTCATCATTAACCACACTTCTAAACATCCATTAATCACATCATTAAGCATTCTTAATAAACCCAAAATCCACATAAACATGCACATAATCCATGATAAATCTATCATGCATCTCTATAACAATTACTATGATCAATATGAATTACAAGCAAGGTTTATACTTGCCTTTTTGAAAGCTATTAGCCAAAACCCTCCTTCAATTAGTTTGGCTTGAGATTAAACCCCCAAACTTCAAACCCTAAGTCATAAAAACAACCAAATGGACTCCCATGAGTCATTGGTGCTAAAAACCACTACTTAATCACTAAGAGAACTTGGAAATCATAAGAGGATGCCATTACTTACTTGTAGTTCAAAGGGGAAAGGTCCTCAAGCTTTCACTCAAGCTCTATACTCCTCAACAATGGTGGATTGCTTGATGGAGAAGATGAAGATGAAGAGGGACTCCTCAAAACCCACTTCAATCACTCCTAGCCTCACACTCAATGGAGAGAAAATGGAAGAGGAAGGTAGAAAATGGAGAGCTCTAGGGCTTGTTGCTTGGAAATGAAGGAGAAATGAACCCTTCACTCATTTGATTCTAATATAAGAGTCTTCACAACAAAACCCCCTCTCATCTCTTTTATTTTCATTTTGAGTCAAATGACTCCTCACTTGGCCCATTTGATGTCAAATGGAATCGCGTTTATTATGAAAGTTGACGTACTCTTCGAGATACCCACGTTGGTATCAAGAATTTCCGTATTTGACGAAATACGTATAAATCCGTATTTACGAAAAAGTCCTCAACTCACCTTGTTTGAGTCAAAACTCATTTCAACCAATTCAATTCCATTCCATTAGGCTTAATGTGCCATTAGAGACTGATTTGTCCCTCTTTGGTCATTAACCTTAGTTAATCCAATTATCCATGCTTAATTGGCATTAATCACAATTAATTAAGCTTAATCACGATTAACTCGGGTCGGGGTGTAACACCCTTCCATACGAAATCTCTTAAGTACATTTTTGATATAGGCTTCCTGTGATAACCCAAGTAATCCTCGAGATCTATCTCGATAAATCTCAATTCCTGTTACAAAGGTTCCTTCACCTATATCTTTCATATTAAAATTGTTCTTAAGATATTCCTTAGTTTCGTAAATCATTCCAAGATCATTACTAGCCAACAAAATGTTATCGACATATAGGACTAAAATCATAAATCGGCTCCTACTAACCTTGAGATATATGCAATGATCAATGGTATTTTCAGTAAAACCAAAAGATGTAATAATGCGATTGAACTTTAAATACCATTGTCTGGAAGCTTGTTTAAGACCATATATCAATTTCTTTAATTTACAAACTAGTTTATTTTCATTCTCTTTCACGAAACCTTCAGGTTGTTCCATATATACTTCTTCTTCTAGATCTCCATTTAAGAACGTTGTTTTGACGTCCATTTGATGTAATTCTAAGTTGAAATGAGCTACAATTGCCATAACAATTCTAAATGAGTCTTTTGTAGACACCGGAGAGTAGGTTTCATGATATTCTATACCTTCTCTCTGAGTAAAACCTTTGGCCACGAGTCAGGCTTTGAACCATTCAACTTTCCATTTTGAATCCCTTTTGGTCTTAAAGACCCATTTATAGCCCACGGCCTTAGAACCCTTGGGTAGTTTAACGATATCCCAAACTTCATTTGTGGCAATTGATTCTAACTCATCCTTCATGGCATCTAACCATTTGTTGGAATTCTCATTTTTAATGGCTTCCTTAAACGTCTTAGGATCTTCTTTAATGCAAATATCAAATTCCTCCAAATACACTGCATAGTCATCCGAAATAGCAGGTTTTCTCATTCGAGTTGACCTTCTCAATATTTCAGGATCGGGTTCATTGATGCTTTGTTGTGTATTTTGAAGTTGATCATTATTTTGTTCAGGGAATGCCTCATTGATGGGATTTTGAAAATTTTGTGGTTGTTGTTCCTCTTGATAATCATTAAGTGGAACAAGAACTCTACTTTGTATAATAGGCAACTCAAGTGGATCCCTTATTTCATTGTAAATCACAGTTCTATTATGATCACTCCCACTTTTCTCATGATCTTCTAAAAATTTGGCATTTCCAAATTCAACAATCCTAGTTGTATGCGTAGGACAATAAAACATATACCCTTTAGACCTTTTCGGATAACCAATGAAATATTCACTGATAGTTTTAATTTCCTTTCTTGTGGGTTAAAAATTCTCACTTCAGATGGACAACCCCAGACTCAAAAATGATTTAAGCTGGGCTTCCTACCGGTCCACAACTTGAAAGGAGTTTTGGGAACTGCTTTCGTAAGAACACGATTCAATACATACATTGCCATCTTTAGTGCCTCTCCCAACATTGAATCGGGTAAGTTGGTGTTACTAACCATACTCCTTACCATATCCATTAACGTTCTATTCCTTCTTTCGGCTACATCATTTTGTTGAGGTGTGCCCGGCTGTGCTACAATACCTTCCATTTCTAGAAACCTAGCAAATGGGTCCGGGTTACGACTCAATTCAGTGTATCTACCATAATACTCACCACCTCTATCGGATCTCACTACTTTAATTTTTATATCTAATTGCTTTTCTACTTCGCCTTAAAAATCTTGAAGACTTTTAAAGTATCGGATTTTTCTTTAATCAAATAGACATAACCATATCGTGAAGAATAATCTATAAAAGTGACAAAGTATTCCTTTCTCGTAAAACATGGAACATGAATTTTACCACATATATCTGTATGAATAATTTCTAAGGGTGCAAAACTCCTTGTGGCACTTTTCTTGTTTGTATTGGTTTGTTTTTCCTTTATACAATCAATACAAATACCATAATCGGTGAATCATCAGTCACCAATCTTTTCACTCTCTATTCAGAGATATGCCCTAATCTTTTGTGCCACAGCCTTAATGAGTTTTCATTTAGTGTCCCTTTTTCATGCCTATGTTCAATCCACAATTAATGTGAGGTGTGTGTAAAGTTTGTTTATATATAGAATCTACTTTAATCTATATAAACCATCACACATATAACCATTCCCAATCAAAATATTACAGCTAAAAATATGCATAATGCCATGTCCAAAGTTGAAATTAAATCTATTACAATCAAGTCTGGAAACTGAAACCAAATTTCTAGAAATATCTGGAACCAAGAAAGTATTATCTAAATCCAAGACATGACTAATGTCAAGCACCGGCCTATAAGTACCTACAGCTTCGACCCTTGATTTCTTTTTATTCTCAATCGTAATAGTTTTCTTACTATCATTTGGAGTCCGCCTTGAAAGGAATCTCTGCACATAACCAGACACATGAATGGTTACTCCAGAGTCGACCCACCAAGAATTTGATGGGATATTAGCTAAGTTGGTTTCTTGACATACAAAAGATAGATTTTTACCTCTATTTTCAAACCAACTTTTACGCTTTAGGCAATCCTTCTTAAAATGTCCATTCTTTCCACACACACACACACACAAAAAAAAAAAAAAAAAAAAAAAAATTCTTCTATGCACCTTTCTCTTTCCTGTTGGGCTTTACTTCCTAAACATTGGTTTTCTTTTTGCCTTTTCCTTTTCCCTTGGACTTATTTTGAGAGACATAATTAACTATTAATTGTCCCTTAGCCTTAAGCCTCCTTTCTTTTTTATCAGCTTTTGCGATCAACTCATTCAATGACCACGGAGTTGAGCTCTGGTTGTAAGCTACTTTAAATGGGCCAAACTCGGGAGGAAGAGAATTGAAAATGAATTGCACTAAATAGTTTTCAGACACGGGCATATCAACTTCTTTTAATTTAGAAGCGATATTTGTCATTGTAAATATGTGTTCTCTTACTCCCAACGTTCCATTATATTTTATACTTGTAAGACGGCTAATCATGGATGCACCTAAAACTTATCAGTTATTTGAAACTGACCTTTTATAGCTTCTAGTAGGTCCTTAGCATTTTCTTTTGCTTCGATGGAACCTCTAATGGTCCTCGAAATTGAGTTTGTAATAATTCTAATCACAACCTTATTAGCCTTAATCCATTTATTATAGTTAGTGTAAGACCCCAACCCGAGTGACCTCGATTATTGCTAATTAAGTGGTGTGTTAGTCTTAAGAGTGATTAGTGTATTTTGGTTTAGTTTGGGTTTAGAATAGCTTTGTCATAACTTTGGAAATTTTGAGTGCCTTTGTGATTAGTGGGGCCCTTTGGAGGTTCCTTTTATGACTTGTGTTTAGGGGGGATTATCCGAGATTTCTATGATTGGTGTTTTATCCCATTTTACTTATCTTATTAATCTCCACAACTTTCATGTTGATCCCGTTCCCGTCCAGAATCCCGAAACTCGACTTTCCTACCTTCAATGGCAAAACAGTCTTTTTACACTAAATCTGTACCCAATATTTTGATATTCCCGAGACCCGCGAAACATATACTTTTTGGAAACTAGAAATTTCGACAAACAACTTTCCCTTCTTCGTCGATTTCATCCGAGGTCTTAAAAACCACTATTTCAGCCCCACAAGAATTCTTAGGGGTGGAGCCCACTCTCAATTGCTTTATAAGGACACTTTCTCTTCTCCTTTCCCTTTTCCACCCCAAAAGCAACCATTTTAGGGTTTACTTACCTTTTCCTTCTTCTTCTTGCTCTCTTTCCCCTAAATCACCACGTATCTTGCATCTCTTGAGAAGTGGAGATCACCATTCTCTTCCTCTCCTTGAAGGCTTCTCATTGATACCATTTTTGGAGAAAACCTCCATTGTCAAATCCTCATTAAACTAGTCTTGCCCATTTGAAGATCATTCAAGTAAGCAATCCTCTCCATTTTCTAGATTTGTGTTCTTGTAACCCAAGAGAAGCTCCATCTTCATTATTGGAAGCTCCCTCTTTCTATTTCCTTATCTTGACCATTTTAGGGTTTGTTTTGGGGGTTTTTGTGTAGCTTTGGAGCTTGGCTTGGAGAGAGTGATTAGAGGCTTGATTTTCTTAATTAGAGACCTTGAGGCAAGTGGATGAAATGATAAGTTTGAACATTCAATGTTTTTTTATTTTATTTTATGAAAAACATGTTGGTTTTGTCTTTCATGTCCATGTTTATTGCTTGCATTGATTTGAAATAAATGTCCATTAAAGAGTTTTGCCAACTCATTTATTGTTATGGAATTGTGGTTGATAGCCTCTCATTTATTACTTGATTGTAGTATAAATGAACCCTTGTGATTTTGGATTTTCTCTCTTCTTTTATCGTTAAATGTGATTGGGAAGAAGATGTTTGATTTGAGATTTATGGAAGTGTTGATGTGGGTTTTTAGAGGATGTTTGTAAGGAGTATTGAGCCTCTCATTTTGGCATAAAATGAGGCTCAAAGGAGTTGTAAGAAGGAGAAAAATAGAAGAAGCAGAATTGTCCTGGAACAAGTTTCTGGACAGGTCGCTCGAGCGACCTGCCTAGAAAGGGTTCCAAACCATTCTAGTAGACAGTTCGCTCGAGCGAACCTAACTTCGCTCGAGTGAACTCTCCCAGGATCCTCACAGAAACTTGTTAGTTCGAGCAAACTATTTGTTCGCTTGAGCCAACATGTCCACTCGAGCGTTCTCCTCTAGAAAACCATTTCAGAGAGCTCGTCGCTCGAGCGAACTTCTTGTCCGCTCGAGCGATGAACACTATTCACCTAGGGCTATTCTGGGAGCATAAATGAAATGTTTAAATGATTGAGAGATGTTTGTTGGGAAGCCCCATTGTGATGGGAAGACTTATGAGCATCGTTTGAACCCATTTGAAAAGAGAAACCAAATTACAAGCTTTCATTTGAAGTTTTGAAAATCCCTAAGGTGTATAAAGAGCCTGGAATGTCTTCAAACTCAAGGAGTACCAATTTATATTGAAATTGACATACGAGACCTTTATTCACCTTGATCCAATTTTGAATCCCGATACTTGTCCCGAAATTCATGATTTATGATTTATCATTCCCGAGACTACTGAAATTGCAACTGTAGCATTTTGCTAGTCCCGATATTCACTTCCTGTTTGAAATGATATCTGTGCCTTCAAGCATCCCGTCCTGCCCGTTTATATAAGTGCATCATATGTATTTTGTACATGTTTTGATTTCTGTTATTTGACCTATGAGCCGCCACCACTAAGCTTGGATAACCTTGTTGGTCTGATCCACCTATTTGGAGATCCTCCTCTTGTCCCGCCAGTTGCAGTTTGGATCCTGCTACCCGGTTATTACCGTGGTCTTGTCCTGATGCCGCAGATTGCTACTGTGGTTCCCGATGCGCGGTCCGCAGATTGCTACTGTGGTTGCAATATTGTTTGTTTCCCGATTTCCTTTGATACCTTACATGTTTTATATTGCATATTGTTTCCGGTATATGATTCTTATGTTTTATGAAAGTTATTATATTAACAGTTTTAAATATTTTCCAAAGTAATTTCTATTGTTGTTATATCTTTTCACCCACCTGCCAAACCGTTGTGTTTGACCCACTATTTTGGTACTCAGGTCCCGTCGTTGGTTTTCTCGAGGAGGAGCATGAGGAGGCGGTTGGAGAACCGCAACGACTAGTTGAGTGGCATGCCGACGATGTCGTTTAGACATTCGGATGCCCGAGTTGCGTAATATTTTGGATTATGATTAACCATTCTTTTGGGATATTTATTTTGTTTATATTGGCCTTTATTGGCCTCTATTTTTGGGGAATGTAATTAAATGATCTTTTGTATAAACTTTAACTTTTCTTTTGGAGAAAGTACTAATGATCATTGCTCATTCTGATACTTGTTAGAAATGTTTCAATCATGTTATCTTGGATATAAATGTATGAATTAGATTTGCCACACGCTTCCGTATTCAAAAGAAATATTCATGTTGTTGTGATATCCTCACCGCGGACACCTGTGGGAAATCGAGTATACGAGTGGCAACCTTTTATTGACTCGTATACGTATTAGTTAAAATAAATCCATAGTATGGACTATCATTCATCCATTATATTATATTCGTCATCATTAGAAGTCCCAATCCCGGATTAGGTCGGTAACCCGGTCCGGGGTCGCGACAGTTAACCCTTTCATCAACTGAGCTCGCATCCATGGGCATTGCTGGCTTAGGCTCATCCAAAGCCATATCAAGGTCTAAGTAAGTAATGGCTAACAATAACATGTCTATCCATTCAATAAAGTTTGATCCATCTAACATGGGTATATTCCCTAAAGTCGAAAGTGATGCCATGGAATTTGTAACTGAAGAAAAATAAACAAGTAACAATAAGTTATGTGATGCTTTGAATTTAGCTACGCAATATACTTGAATTTAAAAGTGATATGTATATCATTGTAAAGCCACCTTTGGGTTAGAAAAATATTATGTAAATATATAACTTTTCTTTGATTAATATGACCATGTCTATAATATGTGATGTGATTGTATTGAATATATTCCTTTGGGTATAAATCAAATACAAGCAAAACACATTAATTATGTCATATTCCAAATTCAAACATGGACAATCATACCTTTGGGCTTAATCGAACCATTTCCTTTATGAAACTGCAATTTTAAGTGTTGTCATATTCAAACAATAGATTTTGTAATACCTTAACCCAATTTAAAGAATTAAACAATTATCTATAATTGGGTCGCTTTGGCGGCTACCAAGTTAAGAAATTGTTAAATTCTTTAAATTGATAACAACACTTAAGTGATAAAGTTAGTTCATTCGGTCATCAAGTGTGATGAACCAATTAATCAAAAATATTGGTCCATATGCACCATTATATAATTTCCGAATAACTTTATCATATCACATTTAAGTTGATTAGGCATCATTTCATAGATCAATGGTCAAAATTATCATTAATTGATCATTGTTTAATACCTAATATCTTTAATTGATTCACCATAACCAAACATCAATTCAATCCAAGAAATAAATAACTCTAAATATTGAACCACAGTGAGCATATCTGAATATTAACAATAAAATAGAACTTTGATTTTACTAAATATGCAAGATTAGCAGCGGAAGTAGCAAAAAAGAGTTAAACATAATGTTAAAATAAAATATGCTCTAATTTAGAGTGATTAATCAGTCCATCAGATCTGTCCTTATGATAGATCTTAATGCCATCAATACACAGAAGAAAACAGATCGTCGATCCATGTCCAAATGTGTCTTTTATGATCAAAATAAGATCTGGACTGTATATTATTGACCAATCTGTTCAATTATAAAATTAACCAATGAATTTAGAATGTTATTTATGGCCAACACTATCAATTTAACGGCTATGATTGGATTGAATAAACAATATATAAGTATAATTAGAATCAAACTTTAATGATCAATCTAACTTGATCTTGACCAATCAATGCCCAATAAAATTTTCAGAATACAATTAGACCCTATTAATGTATGATAGAATGATTTGATGGTAAAATATAATATCAGAATAATAAAAAACATCGATCATACTATAATTTATAATTTCATAGTTTAGAGTCAACTTCTAAACTTTGATTAGTGTCACTTCTGAAGCTTATTTTAGTCAATTGAATGTATAAATATGTACCGTCTAATAAGTGGGTCCAACTGGAAAAATTTCTTCAAAACTGAAATGGGCTTAGTGGGCCCTTAACAGTCAGGCTCAAACCACTATTGGCCCATAAACTGACCCAGGCCAGAACTTGACCCAGCCCAGAAAAAATATGAATAGTAGGTCAGGTCAGGTCGGGCCGAACCATAACCTGACCCGGCCCGGCCAATCCTGCTTGGGTAGCTAGGCTGGGCTAGTAAGGTCGGGTTGACCCGACCTACTTGGCTTGGCCCAGTCACCCATATAAAGAGTAACTTGCACAGAACTATGTAATGGTCGAATCCTAACTGATTCATCTCGTGCGCTGTCTTGCGCACAGAACACGCGCGGGACAGCGTAGAACCTTTATTTAATTTTTTTTAAAATATAAATTTCATAAAAAGAAAATATCATCCCTTATGACTTTCCTGACATACTCTCATATTATCATTATCAAGCTATTAGCATGCCCAAAAAGTGATAACAGTAACCAAACATGAGATAAAAAAAATCTCTAATGTAATTCTTAAATAAATTTTTTTAAAAAATACATCTTTTCTTCCCATATCTTTCAGATTGGATTGGGCACTGTAATTCTCATTTCTGAGGCTATTATTATCTAACAAATTGTATAACCTTTATCAAATACCCAAAATTTCTTTCCTCTGGGTATTTGGGTTTTTACTCCGGAAGAATTCAGAAAGCCCCATAAAAATGAGAATAGATCATTGGATTGAAACCAGCAGTCTCTGATACCAAATGTTAGAAAATAAAAATATTGGGTTTATAAACCCTCTCTGGAATCAATCCAATAATACTGTAAACATATAATCTAAACCAGTAGAGTAGTAAAATGGTACATGATTGTGCCATCTTCAAACTCTGATCCAACAAAAGGTTGGTCTTCAATGGGGGATTACAAATCTCTTGTGCTTTGTCTTTTCTTCTCCGAAAAGTGATGGTTGTAGAGAATCTATCGTAGCCAAGAGAGTTACCCGAGTTGCCTTTTATAGGCCCTAAATCTCTCCTTCCATCAAAAAGAGAATAAATACCTTTTAACCCTCAAATTAACATAGTTGGCAGCTACAAAAGGAAACTTAAATCATACATGAAGAAATCCAAATGAGGGATAACCGATCCTTTATGTATGGTCATTTGGGCCATACATTCGGTCCAACACAACAACCATGTAATAGGGCTGTTACACTGCCACCAAGATTCAACCTCTAGGAAAAGAAATCTAGTCACGCACTGTTTGCTTAGATCTATAGTACAAACACCAAGACCACCCAGAATAATAAGGGACAGATGAAAAGCAATGCACTGAGTTGCAAAAATTCAGAAAATAACAAATTGTTATTTTGTCTTGAATATGTTGATTGTGAACTAGTGAGGTAGTCGACCCTTCCAACAGTAAAAAGCCTAAATCAACTGTGTGAGACATTTTCATAATACCGAGATTGTCCTAGTTTCTGTAAGAGTACCAGCTACGTATGTCCTGGTCTCGGTTTTATACATCTCGGCAATAGTGACAGTGGGATATTCTCACAGTGCCGAGATCATTCTAGCTTCGGTAAAGGTACTAGCTAGACATGTCTTGGTCTCGGTGAGATTGTTCTAGCTTTGGTAAAGGTACTAGCTAGACATGTCCTGGTCTCGGTGAGATTGTTTTAGTTTCGATAATGGTACCAGTTAGGCATAATGTATCTCGGCAATAGTGCCAGAATGCGTCCATATTAAGGTTGTACTTCACCTCGGTATCATCTTCAGTTCGGTTTGATTAACCGAGATGAGTACTGAGCGTACGTCCACGTTGCAGAATGTATTGACAGATAAGGATAAACATCAGATAAAGGTATGGAGTTATCCTTATCCGGTGATTACGTCCATAATCCCTGAAAGATCGGAATAGAGTCCGAATAAGACTCTATCATCGAAAAATCAGGACGAGGATCATGGGATTCTCAACCTATATATATAGGGAGCTAATTCAGAAGAGGTACGCATATACGCACTGATACGTATTCAAAACATTGTCCTTCTCTCTGTTCATTACTTTTTGTTTAGTGGCCGCACTAACTTAGGCATCGAAGTGCCTTTGGCTGAGTGTAGCCTGGGTCTCTGACCTTTGCTTCTCTCCTTCTCTTTCAGGTTTCAGGCATTCGACTCTTCCCAAGAAGAGTTTTATATCTATCGAAACAAGTCCATAAGAATTTAGGCACTTACAATTGGCGGCGTCTGTGGGAAGGATCAAATCAAATTCACAGACACCATGCCTCCAAAAGTTAGAAAGGGCGGTGAATAAGCAAGGACCTTACCACTACCACCAGCATTGCCAGTGCAATTGCCGCCAATCCCTCTCCAGAGGAGATCTGGGGCAAGGTCTGGTGCGGTGAGCGTGGAAGGGCCCTAGACTCAATCAGGTTCATCTTCATGGGGGGTGATGGCACTTTCTCGGCAAGATAACCTTCAGATGGAGCCTCCTCGACAAGATGATCCTCTACCGGAGCACCCCTATGAGATAAATCTCTAATGCCAGCCAGATCTCATCAATCCCATCACCGGATTGACGGCGATGATGATGACAACTCTCTCCTCGCGGATATCAGGGCCCAAAACCTTGTTATCTAAGAGCAAGATGAGTTTATTTATCAACTTCGGCAGTAGCTCCAGGAGAAGACAAAGGCCCCGGTTCCACCGTCTAGGTTCGGCCGAGCTCCTTCGGTTGAATGGGATATGAGGCATGTCCTGAACAACAAGAGGCACCACCGAGTTTACTACGAGGGCTCGACCAGCAGCCACTTCAATGATGCCTCAAGGAGACTAAGGCAAAGACCGGAGGACAACGATGACTTGAGAGAATGGCTTGACCGACAAGTCAAGCAAAAGGTCCAGCAGAACATGGAGGTGGTCGGTTTCACCCGAGATTGGCTGCATGCTTACGACTTTGAGGATCTCGGTACATCTCCCTTCTCTCTGGAGATAAGGAACTTTTCTCTCCCTGAAAAGTTTAGTGTCCCGAGGTTTGTTCTTTATGATGGGACCTCAGATCCAGCAGCACATCTTCGACATTTTACCTAGAGGATGTCAGTATGGGGAGATATAGGTCACCTGAACTATAGAGTTTTCTCTTCTAGTTTAGGAGACCTCCCCCTAAAGTGGTTCTGCGCACTTCTAGAAGGGTCAATTTCGAGCTTGCGGCAGCTTCGGAATTCGTTTGTGGAGAAATTCCGGGCTCACAGGGTCATCCCCAAGACAGATGATGTCTTAATGGCCATCAGAATGAGGCAGAACGAAAACATCACCCAATTCGCCAAAAGGTTAGCCAAGTTGAGGACGCCATTGATAGGGTGGCCATCAGGTCCTTCAAACAAGCTCTACAGCCAGGTAATGAGCGTTGGAAAGACTTGGTTCGGTTCCCTGTGGTCATGGTGAAGGCACTGATGGCCAGGGTGAATCAGTTCATTGAGCAGGAAGAAGACGAGGCCTGCGCTCGGGAAAGCTTTGGCCTTTGGTAGGAAGATTGAGCCTCCAAGAGAGACAAGAAATCATCTCGGAAGGAGGAGGCAAACCGAAACGAGGCATCATTGAGTTCAACAGTGATCTTGGCCTCCACCTTGGGGGGGGGGGGGGGTGGAAGTCCAAACCAGCTGCAGCCTCCTATAGGCTGAGAACACAGTCTTTAAAGAGCCAATCTACAAGCTCCTCGGCAGGATCAAGTCACACCCGTTCTTCAAGTGGCCGCAACCAATGAAGGGTGATCCTTCCACCCTAGATCAAAACAAGTTCTGTGCTTACCACAAGCAAAATGGGCACAAAATCAAAGATTGCATGGCCTTCAAGTCCCACCTCGAAAAGCTTGTTAAGGATGGACACTTGAAGGATTACATCAAAAAAGAAGGCAATCCGGCTCATCAGTGTCGAGATGATGATCAGGATAGTGATGAGCCGGAGGGCATCATTAATGTCATTCACCTAGCTCACGCACCAAAGGGGAGCAATCAAGCTTGTGCTGAGGCCAGAAGGGCTTCGCACAACAAGCAGGTGATGATGGCCGAGCTAGGACCCACTACCAAGAAAGCTCGGAAAGAGAGGCCCAAAATCTGGTTTTCATGTAAGGACCTAGATGACATCCAGCTCCCCCACGACGATCCTTTGGTTGTAACCTTGAAGTTAAAGAACTTCAAAGTTTAGAGGATTCTAGTGGACCCCGGGAGTTCATCCGAGATCTTCTACTTCGATTGCTTCAAGAAGATGGGTCTCAAAAAAGAAGACTTGTAGGAAGCATGCACTCCGTTGGTGGGCTTCAGCTCGAAGCCGGTGTATCCCAAGGGAAAAATCTCCCTAAAAGTCCAAGTTGAAGGCGCATCCATGTTAGCCGACTTCCTTATGGTGGATGCACCATCCCCATTTAATGCAATAATAGGGAGAACTTGGCTACACAATATGGAAGCGGTGCCTTCCACTCATTACCAAAAATTGAAGTTCCTGTTAAAGAACAAGAACGGCAGAATCGAGGTGATCACGGTCCGAGGCAACCAACAAATGACTAAACAGTGCTTGATGGCTGTAGTACCTGGTGAATCAGAACCAAACCAGGTGCATATGGCTGAGCTGGACAAGGAAGCCGAACTTGAGGACGTCGACCGAGCTCCAGCAGAAAAAAAAAGCATTGAAGATCTGACCGGGATCTGGATCGATCCCAATGATCCTGAAAGATATTTTTTGCTTGGAAGTCAACTCCTTGAAGCTGAGAGAACATCCACTTAAGTCCCTTCTCAAAAAGGCATATTTCTCTAGAAGAGTCTCAAGATGGGCTGTCGAGCTGAGGCAGTATGATATTTAGTATCAACCTAAAACATCAATAAAGGCTCAAGTTTTAGCAGACTTCGCTGTGGAGTTTCTTTCTCCTAGTTTGGCACCGAGCCAGCTCGAAACTGAGCTGGGGGGCAATGAGGATAAAGATTATGTTACCAAGACCGAAGAAGAACAAACTTGGAAACAATTCCTTGGTTCATCTTGGAAGGTCTTCATCGACGGATCCTCAACATTCAAGAGGGCTGGTGCCGGCATAGTCCTTCAATCCCTAGAGGGCCTAGTCGTCGAGCAGGCCTTGACACTTGGCTTCAAGGCGTCTAGTAATGAATCCAAGTACGAAGTATTGATTGCAAAGCTCAACCGTGCTAAAATCCTAGGGCACGGCAGTTGGTGGTCTTCAGCGACTCCCAATTAGTGACGAGCCAATTGAACGGAGACTATCAAGCTCGGGACGAAAGGATGACTGCCCACCTGGCTCAAGCAAAGTAGATCGGTTTTGGTTGTCTCCGGATGGCAAGCCGGCTCATAAAATCTGGCTGAAAGTAGCTCGGTTTTGGTAACCTGGCACCAAATTAGCACGGTCCATCCAAGGTGGTCTCGGCTGCCAGGCAATCAACATACAGACTTGAGGACATGAATGGTAAAGAGTTACCACGGCTATGGAATGCGATGCACCTCAAGAAGTATTTTCCTTTCAAATTATAGTCAATTCTTGAAATCAATAAAAGTTATTCTTTTGGAAGAATCTCTCTTTGTTGCTTTCAATTCTCGCCAAGTTGTAGAACTCGGCAATTACCTACCTAACTGCTACGAAGCATTAGGGAAATAGAGAAATGCCTTAAATAGTTAAGGCACAGACGAAACACTAAGTTGGAGAACTCAGTGGCAGCCTCAGTGTTAGGAATCAAAATAAGTTTGGTTACGGAACCGAACTTAAGTATTATATTGTCGAGGTAAAAATTGAAGTACCCAGTTTGCCATTGTTAAGCTCGGTTAATGAACCAAGCTACAATACTGACAAATTTGGTTGTTGAACCGAATACAATTACTTAACCAAATTGGCCGGTTGTTGAACCGAGCTAAGGAACTTGAGAATATACGAGATTCCGGTTGTTGAACCGAACTCAATTACTTAAGCAGATTGATCTCCTAAATGTGTGGAGAGCTTGGTTAAGGAACTGAGATCGAGCACTTGTAATTCTCGAAGAAATGTTTGGTTGCAAGCATGAAAAGAGAAAGTGCAATTGTATCTATAGAACCAAAGTACAATGTTCGGCTTACATCATAGTCAAACTAAAAGGAAAAGAAATAACAAAGAAAATCTTTAATCGGTGGCCTCAATGGTAGCATCAGCCTCTGATTGAGTAGCTTCAGTTGCGGTCGGAGTAGCTTCGGTTGTGGCTTCAGTGGACGGAGTGAGGGTGGCAGAGCTTGATCCTGGCTCCGAGCCTAGGAACTTAGGAGGATTCTTATAAGTAGGGAGGTCATCAGAGACTCCTACTTCCTTCAGTACGGCCAACCACCCGAGTTCCCACACCTGGTCCTTCACATTGAGGACCTGAGTTGTGTAAAGAGTCGTCACCTCTTCCACCTCGTCGTTGAAAGCAGCTTCGATTTCGGCCTGGAGTTTGGCTTCGATCTCGTCTTTCTCCTTCTCTAGGGAGGCTTCAAGCTCACCTGCCCGCTTCTTTTGAACCTCCGCCTCAGCCTCTAATCTACGAATCTTGGCCAGTGCCGCTTTGAGTTCGGCGTTGAGGCCAGAGTTTCTGTCCACTTGCTCCTTCAACTCCTGATTGCTCGCCTCCAAGGTGGCTTGGAGGTTCTTCTTTTTTGCCTCCAGCCCTAAAACCTTGGAGTGGTTCTCCTGAAGCCTTTCTAGGGTGACCTGACATTTTTGCACTAGCTGTAAAAGGAACAAGTGTTGGAAGTAGGCGGGCTTCGTGGACTAATTTTCAAAACTTTTGACCCACTTGACTCAAGGATCAAGTATCCCTAAGGCCATAAACCATATCCAGGATGCAATCCCTCCATCTCATCAATCATGTACAGCAATAGAACCTATCTAATAGATAGAAATCCGCAGCACCATGCAACGAAAATAACCCACAACAATCAGAGAACCAAATTATACCTTTGGAGCCCGGTAGTGCTCCAATGGAGAAGAAGACAATTGGCTAGATCAAGAACTCTTCTTGAAGCAAATTAGGATCTCCAAGACCTTGTTGTCTTCTACGCTATGACCCACTATCAGATCTCTTTTCTCAAGAAGACTGGTAGAAACTTCAAGAGAAAACCCAACTAGAAACTCCAAGGAACTAGAAGAAAGAATAGAAATTGTGCAACACTTGCACACAAGGGGACTGGGCGTGCTCTCCTTATGATGGACGTCCAAGGGGGTTTACTCCCCTTTTTATAGCCTTTAGGTAACCCCTCTTACTAATTAATTAGAAGTCCAACTTTCATTACAATTTAGTAACTTTCTCCTTTCTAATTACTATAAAAGTCTTACTTCCACAACAATTAGTAACTTACTATTACTATTATTAGAAGTCATACTTTAAATAAAAATAGTAACTTTCTAATTCCTTCTTTTTAGAGTTCAGGTAGGATTAGTATCTTTCAAATAACTTGGGCTAGCGTGGGGACCACTAGGGATTCCATAGAAAGCTGTCTCCAACTAGGACACCACGACCCCACATCTCATGTGCAATCCAGGCTCACAGTTAATTGCAAATAACACCACTATATAAATGCAATTGCACTCCAGTCTTAGGAATAAATTACAAAGAAGACCCTAAACTTCCCGATTACCACAAGTAGGCCCCTCTATCAATATCCATGGGAATTTGGAATAAATTTGTCTCTTCCAATCTTAGATCCACATCTTATTATCCTTAAACCCCAATTAATCACAGTGATCATTAGTACCATCCAATTAACTCTTAATCGAGATGGGTGTGCACTTACTAATGACAAATCCATTAACTGGCACAAGGGGATAATTGTCGCGACCTCGGACCGGGTCCCACAGGCCTAATCCGGGATCGGGACTAAACGATTATTGGTTAATAAATGAATGATACACAATCCTATCAACACTATGAATTAATTTAAATCAAAACGTATACGAGTTCATCAAAGATGTCACTCGTACACACGATTTTCCACAGGTGTCGGCGGTGAGGATATCACATCAACATGAATATTTTTTTTAAATGCGGAAGCGTGTAGCAAATCTAATTCATACATTCATGTCCAAGGTAGCAAGATAAACACATATTTAAAACCAGTATCAAAATGAGCAATGATCATTAGTTATTTCTCAAAAGAAAGTTAAAGTTTACAACAAGATCATTTAATTATAATTCCCAAAAATAGAGGCCAACAAAGGCCAATATAAACAAAATAGCAAGTTCCCAAACGAATGGTTAATTCCTAACCCAAAATGTTACGTGACTCAAACACCCGAATGTCTAAACGACATCATCGGCGTGCCACTCAACTAAGCACTGCGGTTCATCGACCGCCTCCTCGTACTCCTCCTTGGGAAAACCGATGACAGGACCTGAGTACCAAAACAAGGGTCAAACACGACGGTTTGGCAAATGAGTGAAAAGATATGACAATATAGAAATTACCTTGGAAAACATTTAAACATGTTACAACAATAATAAATCTCATAAAACAGGATAATCATTTATTCAAAACATAAATGCAATAAACATGTAAGGTATCCAAAGAAAACGGAAAAAAAATAATATGGCAACCACACGAAGCTAAGTCCTCTATCACCAAAGTAACAAGAGCATATCGGGATGTTGACCTCAGTCACCGAAGTGAGGAGATGCAACATTAGTAACATATACATATACATAATAATAATATGGGACATGACCACAGTAGCGAACCGGGTATCGAAAACTGCAGTAGCAATCTGAGGCATCGGGACAAGACCGCAATAATAACCGGGTAGCGGGATCCAAACTGCATTTAGCGGGACAGGAAGGGGTGATCCAAGTCGGTGGATCAGACCAACAAGGTTATCCAAGCTTAGTGGTGCCGACTCATGGGTCAAATCACATAAAACATGGCATGTACAAAATTCATGTGATACACTATATAAACGGGCGGGACGGGGTGCTCGAAGGCAGAATTATTATTTCAAATGAGAAGTGCATATCGGGATTAGCAAAATGCTACAGTTACAAATTCAGTATTTTTGGGAATGGTAAATCATAATTCAAGAGGTTTGGGACAAACATCGGGATTCGAAATTCGATCAAAGTTAATAAAGTTCCCGTTTGTCATATTCAATAAAATTGGCACTCCTCGAGTTTAGAGACATTCCGGGCTCTTTATACACCTTGGGATTTTCAAAACTTCAAATGAAAGCTTGTGATTTGGTTTCTTTCTCAAATGAAGTCCATACATATCTCTGGTTGAACAGTCTCCATCATTCTCTAAAAGGGTGCACAAATGATTGGGACAAAATCCTCTTCTTTTCTCTTTATTTCATAAATTTTGTGTGATCTTGGTCACCTGGCGGTCAGCTTGCGGTTAGCCGCTGATAGGTTCGGCTGCTAGCCGCTGGATAACTGCAAGACTGACCGCGGATACACCAGGTGGCTACAGAACTCTGGAAATGTAACCGAAATGGGTTCGGTTAGCTGACGGTTAGTCGCCGATGTGTTCGGCGGTTAGCTAACCGTGCCTTCTGGGAGAAAACCTGCTCTCTGGAAAAGTGACCGCGACGGTTTGGTCATCTGGCGGTTAGCCGCCAGTAGGTTAAGCTGTTAGTCCAGGCTAACCGCGGCGCTAACCGTGGGTTCTGGGTGAATATGTGCTCTCTAAAAACGTGACCGCAATGGTTCGGTCAGCTGGCGGTTAACCACCGGTCACTTGGCGGCTTGCCGACAGGTGACCGCTGGCTGAACCGCTAGGTGCGGAAAAACCCTTTTGTACTCAGATTTGAGCTCATTTCTCCCTTAAACCATTTCCTTTCATTCCTATTCATTTTCCTGCAATAAAAGGAGCTAAAAGCTCCTTCTATTCAACATTCAACACTTCTCCCATACTCCTATGAGTATTCATCCAATCAACCCTTCTTCTTCTCATTCACATTCAACCACAAAGAGGAGAGAAACAATCCATAATCACAACGGGTCATTTAAACTTCAATCAAGCAATAAATGAAAACTACCAACTACATTTCCAAAACCATTAAATGAACTAATAAGAGTCATTAATGCACATTTATTTCAAATCAATGCAAATCAATAATGGTAGGAAACATGTATTGAAATCATCCATGCATTTCATCAAAATCATTCAATACTCAAATATCAAATCATCCACTTGCCTCAAGTCCAAGCTAAGCAAAAAGATCTTCTAATCACCCTCTCAAGCTCAAAATCAACAATCTCTACAAAACCCCAAACAAACCCTAAAATGGGTCATACAAGAAATAGAAAGCGAGAGCTTCCAATAATGGAAATGGAGCTCAAGGTCACAAGAACACAAATCTAAGAGATTAGGGAGAGAGCTTACTTGGAAGGTTTCCAAATGGAGAGAGCTAACTCAAAGCAAGTCTTGGGGATGGTGGTTTTCTTCAAAAATGGTGTCAATATGAAGCCTTCAAGGAGAGGAAAAGAATAGTGATTCCCATTTTGATGTTGGTGCAAGTTTAGTGGGAGATTGAGATGAAGAGAGCAAGAAGAAAAGAAAGCAAGAAAACCCTAGGTTGGTTCTTGTTGTGGTGGAAAATGGAGAAAGAAAGAGATGGGTTCTCTTATAAGGGCAATTTCCAAATGGGCTCCACCATCAGAAATCTTTGTGGGGTTAAAATCATGGCTTTCGGGACTTTGGATGAAATCGACAGAGAAGAAAGAAATGATCGTCAAAATTTCTAGTTTCTAAAAAGTATATGTTTCGTGGATTTTGGGAATATCAAATATCGGGTACAGATTTAGTGTAAAAAGACCGTTTTGCCCTCAATGCAATGGAAGTCGGGTTTCGGGATTCGGGACGGAAGCAGGATCAACCTGAAAGTTGTAGTGATCGACGAGATTAGTAAAACGGGACAAAAATACAAACCCAAAGAATTTCGAGTAGACCCCCAAGTACACGCAAAGTCATAAAAGGAACCCCCAAAGGGCCCCACTAATCACAAAGGCACTAAAATTTTCCAAAGCTATAACAAAGCTGTTCTAAACCCAAACTAAACCAAACACACTAAACACACGACTTATTCAACACTAATCGAGGTCACTTGGGTCGAGGTCTTACAATAATATGGATAGATTCCATATTGACCATTGGATGTTCCCACAATCCTACTACCACGTACCCAAGATACCGAGGTGTTGACCTCACTCATTGGTGAATCAAAGTAAATGAATAGTTAGAAACTTGAGTTCATCAATGTTTCAGGATTGAGAGCCTATTGCTAGGAAATTATGAGAGCAGACCTTAAAATCGAGATAGTATTTCATAAGGTGCTTCTCATGGTCCTTCAATACATCCAATGTACCAGCACCGTGATTCAAAATCTTACATTCTGATGATCGAGACAAATCCCACTATCTCATAGTGATCAAAGTGCTGCAACTTTATCAGATGAGATGCTTGGTCTCATCACTGGTTGTGAAGATATTTAAGTATAAGATTTGTGAAACATGTCTCCCGTATGTGGATCTCATCCATACACATATATCACATCTAATATACTAATGGGACCCGGTTCATCTCATGAACCATCATATCATATGTATTGGTCATGTGCATTAAATAATAAAACACCATTCATCTCATGAAAGAAAAACATAATTTTACTGATGAATAAATAAATTAATCAATTTACTACATCTTCTGATGGATTGAGTCCATACAATCTAACAACAGGCGTCAGAAGGTAATAACCGAGATTAAGTACTTAGTAAAACTTGTAGAAGACTCACCGAAATGGCCGATTGCATCGATGAGACCACTAGTGTAACGTCATCAAACTCTATGAGCCTTTGCATGTTCCATGGCAGGGCGCAGGCTTGGCGAACCGTGGCAACGATGAGGGCATTGCCGGATATACGATCTTCCACCGTTAACGGCCTTCTGGGCTTGACTTGGAGGCTCGATCTCTAAGGAGCCGGCCCGGTGGGCTGGGGTGCCATGACTGCGCTAGGATTCGTCTCAGGAGCCTCGATCCTAGCCCTCTTCTCCCTTGGGGCCTCCTCCCGTGTGGTTTCGGCAGGATGCTGTTGAACTCCTGTACTTAGAGAAGTAGCAGGAGTGGGAGTAGAGGCATTAGCGGCAGCTGAGGACATGGAAGCGAGAGTAGGATCAGAAGCAGCGCCAGGGGAGTGGAGGCACGAGGAGCTCGGCCTCCAAATACCAGAGGCCCCAAATTCTTGACCGTCACGGCAGGTCGTCGTCGTTGCATGTCTTCCCCTTCTTCCAAGCTAGGAGGAGAGCTAGGAGAATGTACGACTTGCTGTGATCTCCCCGACCTCGAGGAGGTCTCAAGTTTCACAGCCACTATGCTGGTTTCGGCAAGCTCGATGGTCTCTGAGTCAGACCCGAGGTGGTGGCTTCGACACCAGAAGCGACCCGATGCTCAACGTCAGTTGAGGCCTGAAGTGGCTCTGCCCTTTCCACTTTAGCAAGAGCTTCGCATCCTCCCCTTACCTGAGGTTGACTAGTCCTCCTCTCGATGAAGTAGTGGTACCTCAGTTTGTAATTTAGCAGCGCTCAGGCAGCTCTGCCACTGTGACCTCGGTGGCTATACACAGTCCGAAACAAAGCGTCGTCTCTCGCCCAGCCGACTCGGTGGGCTTCTTGTCTCCTCTGATGGGTGTCTGCACGACAAACAAAAAAAAGGGTCAAATGTAATACCTCGGCATACAAGAAGGGAGAATCACAGGAAAAACTTAAAAGCTAAAGAGCTCGGTGGTTACTTGGAGGGCTCCCGAAGTTATGGGGAACCTTGTCGATCCTTGCCATTTCAGGCACGGTTCCTTCATACTCCTAGTGGCCAGAAACGAACAGGCAATCATCCTCTGCGTACTTGTTGGAGTCCTCCAAATCGTTGATGAAACACTCCCGATTTTCCTTGACTCGGAGGTAATAGGTGTTATCACCACTAGACTTGCTAAGGTCGTAAACCTCCTCGATGTCATGGACGCCGAGGTTAATACCTAGGACCCTATTCAGCTCGGCTGTGCCCATGATTATTTTGAAGCTATTTGGCATCAACTGGCAAGGGTAGATGTGTCATTTCTTAAGACAAGTTATAAGAAGGTGATGAAAGGGGAATCGGACCCCACCTTCGACTACAGTGAACAAGTAGAAGGGCATCCAGCTGTCCACGAAGGAATACCCGTCGAAAGGATTTTCAGGGTCATTCAACCTAATGAGGACAACATCAGGGATCCCATAGTCGGTCCTAAATCTAGCTATGGCGTTTGGGGTTTCTAATCTCCGACTATAAATACCCATTCTTAAGTTTGAAGAAACTGGAAGAACAAAGAACGAAAAGGGGAAAATGGCCGGATAACCCTAAAGGAAACCAGAGAATAGAAATGAACAAGGGAAGAAGAGAAGACTTACGGATAGAAGACGAACGAGACTGGACTTGAAAGATGCCAAGCTAAGATTCGGAGGAACTCGGCTTCGGCGGAACTTCTCTCTTCTCTAACGATTATGAAAGTGAAAAACGAGAGAGAGGCACCTCTATATATAATGAAAAAAGAGCACCCCTTCAAATTTCGAGGTCGCACATGCGGAACGTCGCCTTAAGGACTGGCACGTCTGGACAACCAACCAGGCGGTGACACGTGATGCCACCAGTACATCTTCTGCATCGATTGTGACGTGCTATTAATTACCTCGGGCAAATGAAGAGACATCGTGATAGAGATCAGATGTCAGCAACCGACACCGAGATGAAATATAGTATGATCTTCAAACTCAATGTTCAGATGGCTCTCCCATCATAATACTTAGCTTCCGACCTCAAAGAGTTAGAGAACTCTAAAAAGTCAGATGCTAGGGGCAATTGTGTGGGACATTTTCATAATACCGAGATTATCCTAGTTTCGGTAAGAGTACCAGCTAGGTATGTCTTGGTCTCGGTTTATACATCTCGACACTAGTGCCAGTGGGATATTCTCACAGTACCGAGATCATTCTAGCTTCGATAAAGGTACCAGCTAGACATGTCTTGGTCTCGGTGAGATTGTTCTAGGTTCGGTAAAGGTACCAGCTAGACATGTCTTGATCTCGGTGAGATTGTTTTAGTTTCGGTAATGTTACCAGCTAGGCATAATGCATCTTGGCAATAGTGTCAAAATGCGTCCATATTAAGGTTGTACTTGATCTTGGTATCATCTTCAGTTCGGTTCGATTAACCGAGATGAGTACTGAGCGTACATCCACGTTGCATAACGTATTGATAAATAAGGATAAACACCGGATAAAGGTAAGGAGTTATCCTTATCCGGTAATTACGTCCATAATCCCTGAAAGATAGGGGTGGAGTCCGAATAAGACTCTATCATCGAAAAATCAGGACGAGGATCATGGGATTCTCAACCTATATATATAGGAAGCTAATTCAGAAGAGGTATGCATATACGCACTAATACGTATTCAAAACATTGTCCTTCTCTCTGTTCATTCCCCTTTGTTCAGTGACCGCACTAACTTAGGCATCAGAGTGCCTTTGGCTGAGTGCAGCCAAGGTCTCTGACCTTTGCTTCTCTTATTCCCTTTTAGGTTTCAGGCATTCAATTCTTCCCAAGAAGAGCTTTATATCTATCGAAACAAGTCCGTAAGAACTTAGGCACTTACATCACCTAATTACAAGCAACAACATCCAAAGATTCTGCCTCCAGACAATAATTAGTAACTCCTAATAACACATTGGAAGGAAATGAACTACTAAATAGCTAGAGATAGATGGATTCCAGTAGATTTTTAAAATGGGTATCGTTTCCGACACTTTCCATGAAATTAATCACGGGGCCCACATGGCCCATTTGATGGAAAAGTGGGCACTGACTGCTACTTGTACACTCATGGGCAACCATGATTGTGTTGGTTGCAGTCCGGTTGGGCCCAACTGGACCTTCAACTATCTAGACCAAATAGCCCACACGAGACCCATTTTCTTGTGCACTGTTGTGAAGTGCAGTTTTATTTATATTTTCATAAACAATCCTGCAGGTTAGGTGATTTATAAAACAGCCCCTGTAGCTGTATAACTTAGAAATTGTAGGCCGTTATGGCTCCATAATGCAATTGGGACTTCTACACATGGGTTCGGACACCATGTGTTCGATCAAATACTTCCATGAATGTCATAGCCTGCTCACCCACTTGATCATCAAACCCACCTGCATTATCCCCCCCCCCCCCCTGCCTGAGAAGAACTTGCCCTTGAATTGTTACCTTCAACCTCATGGAAAGGTGAAAGATCCACCACATTGAAGACGTTCGAGATATTGAAGTCACTTGGGAGCTCTTCTCAATAATCATTGTTATTGATCTTCTTGAGTACTTTGCAAGGTCCGATCTTGCGTTGCTTCAACTTATGATAGGTGCCAACAGGAAAGTGCTTGTAAGATCCCGGCCCCACTAAATATATGTTATGTTGGCTCATATTTTTGTTTGGGAACCAGAGATCTTGAACAGGATCAAAAGCAGGCAGTCAGAGGATCCAGAGCTAGCTCGAGTGATTGAACAGATTGACAGCAGACCAGATTTCAGATTGTTGGAGGGTGTGTTGTATTTCCAAGACAGGTTATGTGTGCCAAACATAGAAGAGTTGAAGAATGAGATCATGACAGAGGCACATCATTCCCGTTATACTATTCATCCAGGTAGTACAAAGATGTACCAGAACCTGCGCAATCACTACTGGTGGAATAATATGAAGAAGGAAGTAGCAGGATTTACAGCGAGATGCTTGGTTTGCCAGCAAGTAAAGGCAGAGCGGAAGCAATCCCCAGGACTTTTAAAGCAATTGGAAGTGCCCGATTGGAAATGGAAACACATAACGATGGATTTTATTTCTGGGTTGCCATCGATTCATAACAGAGATAGCATATGGGTGATAGTTGACAGATTGACTAAGGTGGCACATTTCTTACCAATGAGCATGAAGACACCCCGAGATGAATTAGCTCGAATGTATATGGAGAAGGTTGTCACAATTCATGGTGTTCCCTTGTCGATTGTATCAGACAGAGATCCTAGATTTTTGGGCAAATTCTGGACAAAACTTCAAGAAGCTCTGGGCACAACATTGAATTTCAATACAGCGTATCATCCTCAGACCGACGGTCAAACTGAAAGGACTAATCAGACACTGGAGGATATGTTGCGAGCTTGCATTCTTGAGTTTGGGAAGGACTGGCAGAAGAGTCTCCCATTATGCGAGTTTGCATATAATAATAGTTATCACTCCAGTATTGGCATGGCACCATTTGAGGCATTGTATGGACGTCGATGCAGGACCCCAATCTGTTGGGAGGAGATAGGTGTCAGGAGTTTTCATGGTCCATCTATTGTTAGTGATACCAGTGAGAAAGTGAAGCAAATCAATGATCGGTTGAAAATTGCTAGAAGCCGACAGAAGAGTTATGCAGACATGAAAAGAAGAGACCTTCAATTCGAGATGGGTGAGCATGTCTTTCTTAAGGTTTCACCTACACGAGGGACATTGCGATTTGGGCAAAAAGGGAAGTTATCTCGGATATATATTGGCCCATTTGAGATCTTGGAAAGAATTAGAGAAGTTGCTTACAGGTTGGCCTTACCAGCAGAATTATCAGCGGTGCCTAATGTTTTCCACGTCTCGATGTTGAAAAAGTATATCGCAGACCCGTCTCATGTGTTGCAGTATGAGCCATTGGAGTTACAGCCAGATATTACTTATGTGGAGTGGCCATCCCAGATCATCGACACGAAAGAGCAAATTCTCAGGACTCGAACAATTCATTGGGTGAAAGTTCAGTGGGATTATCATAGTCCTCGAGAAGCCACTTGGGAACTCCGGGACCAAGTGAAGAAGCTTTACCCGTATCTTCTGCCAGAGGTATGATTGCATTTGGAGGACCAAATGTCCTAAGGGGGGGAGAATGTAAGATCCCGGCCCCACTAAATATATTTATTATATTTTAATTAGAATATTATTATTTTAATTTAATGTATTTTAGTTATTTAAACGGGTAGGATTAAGTGGGGCACACGTTAGATTAAGTGTGTGAATCGGTGAGTTGGGTTAATGGGTAGATGACCTGACCCATAGCTTTGACCCAATAACTTAAGCCCAGAGAATATTCCCTTTTAACCTAATCCCTATTTTCAATAACCGCCGTCTTATCTCTTCCCTTTTATCTCTGCAACTCCTCCCGTAACTTCTTCGTCTTCTTCCTCTTTCAACTTCCCAAGCCATTCTTGGTTCGACTTTCTCATCTCAGGTAACCTCTTCCTCAGATCTTTAAGAGTAAATCTGTACTTTTAGGTTATCTTCTTAATCTTTCCAATGTTGGGATTTGGGTAGGAATACCATCGATCTGTTCATCTGAGCATTTCTTTCCCATATTCTTTGTCAGATCGGTGATAGGATTTTTCTCGAACGCTGTGGGAATCGCTGTGAGAATCTCGATTTGGGTTAGGATCTGTGCATTTCTTCAACCCCGGTGAAAGGCAAGTACTTAACCATAATTTATAAATTTAATATTTGTGTTGTTCCATGATTCGTGTGATGATGCATGTAGAAAACCTTTATGCCTTTTCTTATGATAATTTTGTAATGCGATTTTATCTTATAATGATATCGAAGATTTGAGATGATCTAATCGATTTTCTCATCTTGATGTTACTGTTGCAAATGGTTGTTACCGCAGCACTTTCGTTTAGATCTCAAAAACCCCTTTTTCATCTTCTGTTATGTGGATTTCAAACCCCTTTGTCAGTAGACTTGTGTTTAGGGATGTGAGATCACTATTTCAAGTGACCTTGATGGGCAGCGGAACCACATAATTCAGGAGTGGATCTGGAATGGGAAAACACAGGCAGTTTGGGGCTGTCCATGTTTTTGACCATGGATCCCAGGTGGGGCCACTTGATGCATGATCGGGTCCGTGGATCTGATAGGGGACCCGGGGACGACTTTGTTGGTGGTGGACCCATGGGGATTGGGTCCCATCTGGCCCCTCATCTAAGGGTTTCACATAGTTTGGGCGTCAATTACAAGGGGTTTCTTTTATTTTGGACACCAGGCGGCGGGACCCACTGGATCATTTGATCACAGATCTAACCCGTGCATCTGGTTGTGTATGGCTGGGCGACCTTGGTAGTAAAGACTGATCTTGACTCTTGATCAGCAAGACCTACTATTCGTGTGGCCCAATTTTTTGGCGTCGTGCATCAACGCAGAACTCGTTTCTGTGAACAAAAGCTTAGTCTCTGTAGCTTGTGAGAATGGAGGGGATAAGATGATGTCAGGCTTGTGGAATGAAGTTGTACACTGTACATAACTTGACTATATATATATATATATATATATATATGGTGAGAAAGAATAAAGGGGTGATGTGGGTTGAGATGAGTGAAGGTGTGCACAGTACACAATCTACTTTATATATATATACACGTATGTACCATTAGTTTTAGAATTTGAAAAAAAAAGGCCCCTATAGTTGTTTTTTTTTTAATGAACTCAAATTGATCCCTTTTGGTTATTAGAATGTGGAAAATGTTTTAAGTGGGGTTCTTGTGTTTTCTAACATTATAAATTAAGACTATTATTATTATTTGTAAATTAATATTAAATGATATCATTGGATTTTAATGTGTTATAATTATATTTCTGTACCTTATCATTAGATTTTTGGACCAAATAAATACCGTTTGGGCATACGGTATATTACTAACATAGGGTTTAATACTTTGTATAACCTTGAGGAAATCTTAATGGATTTGAGCTCAACTCATCTCTATTGGAAAACCCTTAATTGGGTCTATGCACCATTAATGAAGAAGGGATGCGTTGATCTTATATTTATTAGAGATTCATGTGGTTATTGGGTGCGAAACCTTATGTTTAACCTTAGGATTGATTCGTAATTATGTCTTAACCTTCGCATGCATATCTTAGTTTAGATTATGTATTCTCTTAGATGCATACCCTATTGTTTGTTATGGACTATGAGGTGACTTGGCAAATTATGTATAATGATTTGATTATGATATGGATTATGAAATGGCCAGCACCTTACTTTGACTTAGGACTCTTGTGTCGGAGCTTTATTATTCATGTCTATTATGTTTATGTTTATGTTTATATTTATGTGAGTCATTTGTGGACGACTGCAGATCGATATGTGGACGGTTGATCACCGATGTGTTCGGATCACTTATAATCCGCTTTGAATGTGAACAGGTTATCCTGATTTTATTTTATTTGATCGGTTTATGACCACCGACTATGTGGACGGGCTTTCCCGATTTATTTAGGGCTGACCACCCACAACGGGGACACTTGTCTTCGTGTGATTTATATTGCTCCATTTGTTTTATTTGGTTTATGTTATACGTTCTTTCGTGTCATTGTCATTACTTCTTTATGATCACACTTGTCTATATTATTCTCGTTGTTGTATTGAATTTCGAATTATGATTATGTACTTGCTATTTACTTTGTAATATTTTGTGCATAGGTACCGAGCCCTACTTTACCGAGGAGACGGAGGAGGGTTAAACGTTTCAAACGTTTGAGCCAACTGATGAACCCGAGTGGGTTGCCGGGGATGGCTTCGGAGCCGTCTGAGCCTGCGTTAGAGAGATCATCATCTTAGCAATTATTTAGATGAACTTTCTTTTAATGATAAACTTTTTCTAGTAATTATTTAATTTATTCTGCAACTTGAATTATTAATGTTTATCTGATTTTTCTGTTGGTTTCATTTATGAACGTTTGATACCAATTGAATAAAGCTTCCGTTGCATTTAATGAAATTTGTTTTGACTCACCACAGGTTGAAATTTTTTGTGGGTCTACTTTTTGGAAGCTTGTGTTGTATTAAACACAGGAATTAAAATTAAAATTTTAAAATTTCACGTTTTTCCCAATTCTTATTTTGGGGACGTGACAGTGCTCCTTCTGCAGTTATACCCACACAAGATCTCCTTCTCTAAACACCATTTGACGACGATGTTTATCCGCAACTACTTTGTAATGAGCGTTGCTCTTTTCAATCTGTATGCGCCTTTGCTCGTGAATGTCCTTGATGTGCTTGGTTAAATTAGTTACTTCCGCACCAACCTGTCCTGTATTTGGAATGTGAATAAGACCAACTACATTAATAGGGCTCCTCCCATAAACTATCGCAAACGGACTCTTTTGGGTTGTCCTGTTTGGGAATCGTTTATAGGCAAACTCAGCATGTGGAAGTACAACATCCCATTGCCTTGGCTTGTCTGTTACCAGAGATCGTAAAATATTTTGAAAACTCATGTTTACCACTTTAGTTTGCCCATCTATTTGGGGGTGATAGGCTCTATTGAAACACAAATTTCTACCCAACACCTTCCACAAGATCCTCCAAAAGTTACTAAGGAATATGTTGTCCCTGTCAGAAGTAATGCTTTTAGGCACGCCATGTACCCTCACAACTTCTTTGAAGTACAATCGGGCAAAATTAGACGTGTCTGAAGTCTTTCTACAAGGTACAAAGTGTGCCATCTTGGGGAATCTATCCAGTACCACAAATATTGAATCATAGCCACGTTGGGTTCGAGGAAATCCAAACACAAAGTCCATGCTCACATCTTGTCACGTCTCAAAATAAGAATCGGAAAGAACGTAAAAAATAAAAATTTAAATTTAAATTTCTGTGTTTAATATAACACAAGCTTCCAAAAGTGGACCTACATAACAAACTGTGGTGAGTCAAAATAAATTTCATTAAATGTAACGGAAGCTTTACTCAATTGGTATTCAAAGTTTATAAATGAGATCCAACACGAAAATCAAATAAACATTAATAATTAAAGTTACGGAATAAATCAAACAATTACTAAGGAAAAGTTTATCGTTAAAAGAAGTTCATCTAAAGAGTTGCTAAAATGACGTTCTCCTTAATGCAAGCTCAGACAGCTCCGAAGCCATCACCGGCATCCCACTCGGGTTCATCAGTTGGCTCAAATGTTTGAAACGTTTGATCCTCCTCCGTTTTCTCGGTAAAGTAGGGCTCGGTACCTATGAACCAAATATTACAAAGTAAATAGGAAGTACATAATCATGATTCGAAATTAAATACGATAACGAGATGAGTAAAGATAAGTGAGATCATATAGGAATAAAGAGAAAGATATAAGACGAATGAACGTATGACATAAATCCAAATAAAACAAATGGAGCAATAAAATTCACATGAAGACAAGTGTCCCTGTTGTGGGTGGTCAGCTCTAAATAAATCAGGAAAGCCCGTCCACAACGTCGGTGGTCATAAACCGATCAAATAAAACAATTCAGGATAACCTGTTCACATTCAAAGCGGATTATAAGTGATCCGGTCACATCGGTGATCAACCGTCCACATATCGATCTGCAGTCGTCCACAAATGACCCACATAAACATAAACATATAAGCATAATAGACCTGAATAATAAAGCTCCGAAACAAGAGTCCTAAGTCAAAGTAAAGTGCTGGCCATTTCACAATCCATATTATAATCGAATCGTTATATAAAATTTGCAAAGCCACTTTATAGTCCATAACACAATAGGGTATACATCTAAAAGAATACACATCCTAAACCAACATATATATGCATGCGGAGGTTAAGACATAGATACAAATCGATCCTAAGGTTAAACATAAGGTTTCGTACCCAACAACCACAGGAATCTCTAATAAATATAAGATCAACGCATCCCTTCTTCATTAATGGTGCATAGACCCAGTTAAGGGTTTTCCAATAGAGATGGGTTGAACTCGAATCCATTAGGATTTGCCCGAGGTCATATGAAGTACTAAACCCTATATTAGTAAGATACCGTATGCCCAGACGGTATTTACTTAGGTCCAATGATACAATTAATAAGGTACAAACATATAATTTTGACACATTAAAAATCCAAGATACCATTAAAAATTAATTTGCAAATAATAATAAAAAGTAACAATCCTTAATTTATAATTTTAGAAAACCTAAGGCCTCATCCAAAACATTTTCTACATTCAAATAGTCAAAGGATTTAATTTGGATTTATAAAACAACCAGGGCCTTTATCTAATTCTTAGAAACTAAAGGGAAAGGTGAATGATTTAACAGAACTTAATGTTTTGTTTGCTGTCACATGCTGCACATGGGAAAACTCCTTTTCTCCCATTCAAGTCCAGGTCAAACAACCCCACACCTTTTACCCCCCTGAACAAGTCCGGTCACACATAACCCATTCTCAAAACGATGAGCTTCTCGCCGGGTTCATCAGGGACGTCTGGATAGTGGGCTCCACTGGACCCGATCCTAAATCAACTCCACCAACTAGGTCGTCCAGCCATGTACGGCCATATGATCGGGCCAGATTTGTGATCCGATCAATCATTGGGTCCCACCACCTGATTAAATATAAATAAAATATTATAAGAGTACTCACGCTTCCCAGATTGTAAACACAAGATGGCAGCCAAACGTGGTTCAGTCCATGTGGGACCTGTATCTATGGGGTCGCCCTACGGTCCTGATCAAACACCAGTAGGGTCCACCTGGGCCCCACAATCAGTAATAGATCAGGACGATCTGTTTATGGATTTCTATTCAAAATAAAAAATGAAAACCAGTTTTTCTCATAATCTCATCGCACAATCACATTGTCACATGAAAAGGGCTTAAAAGGGTTCTACATGCGTTGACATGCCAATCAAGGAGAAAACAAGTATTAAATTTATAAATCATGATTAGGTACTTGCCTTTTACCGGGGTTGAAGAAAATGCAACAGATCCTAACCAATACCCAATCCGAGATTACTGGGGCGCTCGATCATAATCCTAATACCAATCTGACAAAAAAGATGTGATAAGAATGTTTAGATGAACAGATCTATGGTATTCCCACCCAAATCCTAACATTGGAAATATTAAGAAGATAACCTAAAAGTACAGATCTACTCCTAATGATCTGAGGAGAAGGTTACCTGAGATGAGAAAGTAGATACAAGAATGATGTTATCCTCCGATCTGGATTCTGATGGCTGGATCCTAAAGCTGCAATGGCTTGAGAAGTTGAAAGAGGAAGAAGACGAAGAAGTTGCGGGAGGAGTTGCAGAGATAAGTGGGGAGGGATAAAGACGTGTGTTTATAATAAAGGGGATTAGGTTAAGAGAATATTCTCTGGGCTTAAGTTATTTGGTCAAAACTGCGGGTCAGGTCATCTACCCATTAACCCAACTCACCAATCCACGCATCTAATCTAACGTGTGCCCCACTTAATCCTAACCACTTAAATATCTAAAATACATTCAATTAAAATAATAATAATATTCTAATTAGAATATAATAAATATATTTAGTGGGAACGCTTCGAATGGGGCCATGCCGATACTGGAGTGATAACTATTATTATATGCAAACTCGCATAATGGGAGACTCTTCTGCCAGTCCTTCCCAAACTCAAGAACACAAGCTCGTAACATTTCCTCCAGTGTCTGATTAGTCCTTTCAGTCTGACCGTCGGTCTGAGGATGATATGCTGTACTAAAATTCAGCGTCATGCCCAAAGCTTCCTGAAGTTCTGTCCAGAATTTATCCAAAAATCTAGGATCTCTGTCTGATACAATCGATAGGGGAACACCATGAATTGTGACAACCTTCTCCATATACATTCGAGCCAATTCATCTCAAGGTGTCTTCATGCTCATTGGTAAGAAATGTGCCACCTTAGTCAATCTGTCAACTATCACCCATATGCTATTTCTGTTATGAATCGATGGCAACCCAGAAATAAAATCCATCGTTATGTGTTCTCATTTCCATTCGGGCACTTCCAATTGCTTTAAAAGTCCTGGGGGTTGCTTCCATTCTGCCTTTACTTGCTAGCACACCAAGCATCTTGCTGTAAATCCTGCTACTTCCTTCTTCATATTATTCTACCAGTAATGATTGCGCAGGTTCTGGTACAAATTTATACTACCTGGATGAATAGTATAACGGGAATGATGCGCCTCTGTCATGATCTCATTCTTCAACTCTTCTATGTTTGGCACACATAACCGGTCCTGAAAATACAACACACCCTCCAACAATCTGAAATCTGGTCTGCTGTCAATCTGTTCAATCACTAGAGCTAGCTATGGATCTTCCGACTGCCTACTTTTGATCCTGTTCAAGATATCTGGCTCCCAAGCAAACATGTGCGCCAACATAACCTTGTCATCAATTGGCTGCAAAGTCACTCCCAAATCGAGGAAAATTTCTTCCTAGGACCATTTTGCTCTCAAACATGCATTAGTTGTTGCCCTTCGACTCAGTGCATCAGCTACTACATTAGCTTTCTCAGAGATGATATTTGATGGGAAAGTCAAAATCCTTCATGTATTCCATCCACCGGGTCTGTCTCATGTTCAAATCAGGCTGAGTAAACAAATATTGAAGACCTCTATGGTCTGAATGAATTTCGAATTTCTCATCGTAGAGATAATGACGCCACATCTTCAATGCCACGACCACTACTGCAAGTTCTAAATCATGAGTGGCATACTTTTTCTCATGCTCTTTCAATTGTCTAGAACCATAAGCCACTACCTTCCCATCCTGCATAAGCACACAACCCAAACCAACTTTTGAAGCATCCGTATAAATGGCAAATCTACCATTCTCTGTAGGCAATGTGAGTACTGGAGCTGTAGTCAAGCTATTCTTTAACTCCTGAAAACTTGCTTCATATTCGTCAGTCCACACGAACGGTATATCTTTTCGTGTTAATCTGGTCAATAGAGCAGCAATGGATGAAAATCCTTTCACAAATCTCCTGTAGTAACCTGCCAAACCCAAGAAAGTATGAATCTCTGTTACTGACATGGGTCTCTGCCACTTGACCACTGCTTCAATCTTTCCTGGATCTACTGCCAATCCTTCCTTGCTAATGATGTGACCCAAGAAAATTACTTGTTCAAGCCAAAATTCACACTTATTCAACTTGGCATAGAGTTGATGCTCTCTCAAAGTCCGCAATGCTGCCCTCAAATGCTGCTCGTGATCTTCTCGAGACCGAGAATACACTAATACATCGTCTATGAAAACAACGATGGACTGGTCGAGAAATGGAGCGAATATCTTATTCTTCAGGGCCATAAATACTCCTGGAGCATTGGTTAACCCAAATGGCATTACCAAAAATACGTAGTGGCCATATCTCGTTTTGAATGCTGTCTTCTGAATATCTTGATGTCGAACTCAGAGCTGATGATATCCCGATCTCAAGTCTATCTTTGAGAAATATTCAGCTCCCTGAAGCTGATCAAACAATTCATCAATCCTTGGGAGAGGGTATTTATTCTTGATTGTGACCTAATTGAGTTATTTATAATCGATGCACATTCTCATGGAGCCATCCTTCTTCTTCACAAATAGGACCGGTGCACCCAAGGTGATACACTTGGTCTCACAAATCCCTTGTCCAACAACTCCTGCAATTGAGTTTTCAACTCTCTGAGTTCTGCTGGAGCCATTGTCGCGACCCCGGACCGGGTCCCACGCAAGCGTAAGCTTGATCCGGGATCGGGATGCTAATGATCATGAATGAATGATGATACGAATAAGATGAATGATGATACAATCCATGTCAACATTATGAATTAAATTAATCAAAACGTATACGAGTCCATCGAAGATGCCACTCGTACACACGATTTCCCGATGATACAATCCATGTCAACATTATGAGTTAATTTAATCAAAACGTATACGAGTCCATAGAAAATGCCACTCGTACACATGATTTCCCACAGGTGTCCGCGGTGAGGATATCACATCAACATGAATATTTCTTTTAATATACGGAAGCGTGTAGCAAATCTAATTCATGCATTCATGTCCAAGATAACAAGATTAACACATATTTAATACCAGTATCAAAATGAGCAATGATCAATGGCTTATTCCCCAAAAGTAAGTTAAGGTTTATAACCAAATCATTTAATTACATTTTCCCAAAATTAGAGGCCAACAAAGGCCAATATAAGAAAGTATCAAATTCCCAAAAGAATTGGTTAATAACTATCCCCAAAATGTTACGCAGCTCAAGCACCCGGATGTTTAAACGACATCATCAGCGTGCCACTCGACTAAACGTTGCGGTTCTCTGACCACCTCCTCAAGCTCCTCCTCGGGAAAGCCGACAACGGGACCTGAGTACCAAAACAAGGGTCAAACACGATGGTTTGCCAAATGGGTGAAAAGATAAACAACAATTGAAATCACCTTGGAAAACCTTTAAACCTGTTAAAACAATAAATCTCATAAAATATGATGATCATTTATTTGAAACATAAATGCAATATAAAACATGTAAGGTATCTAAGGAAACGGGAAACAACAAGATGGCAACCACATGGAGCTAAGTCCTCTATCACTAAAGTGACATGAGCATATCGGGATGTTGAGCTCAGTCACCGAAGTGAGGAGATGCAACATAAATAACATATACATATATATAATAAATACGGGACATGACCACGGTAGCGAACCAGGCATCGGGAACCACGGTAGCAATCTGCGGCATCGGGACAATACCACGGTAATAACCGGGTAGCGGGATCCAAACTGCAGCTGGCGGGACAGGATGGGGATTTCCAAGTCGGTGGATCAGACCGGCAAGGTTATCCAAGCTTAGTGGTGCCGACTCATAGGTCAAATATCATAAATCAAGACATGTACAAAAATTCATGTGATGCACTTATATAAACGGGTGGGAAAGGAAGCTCAAGGGCATAAATATCATTCAAAAAGGGAAGTGCATATCGGGATTAGCAAAAATACTACAATTGCAAATTCAGTATTGTCGGGGATAGTAAATCATAATTCAAGAGGTTAGGGACAAATATCGGGATTAAAAATTCAATCAAAGTGAATAAAGGTCTCGTATGTCATATACAATAAAAATTGGTACTCCTTGAGTTTGGAGACATCCCGGGCTCTTTATACACCTTAGGATTTTCAAAACTTAAATACAAACTTGTGATTTGATTTCTCTTTTCAAATGGGTACTACACAATGGTTACTAGATTTTCCATCACAATAGGGTTCCCAACAAACGCCTCTCAATCACATAAACACTTCATTTTTGCTCACAGACTAGTCCCAGGTGAACAGTGCTGATCGCTCGAGCGGACAAGAAGTTCGCTCAAGCGATGAGCTCTCTGGAATGGTTTTCTGGGAGGTTCGCTCGAGTGGCTAACGGGTTCGCTCGAGCGAACGTGTTGGCTCGAGCGAATAAATGGTTCACTCGAACTAACAAGTTTCTGTGATACTCTGATAAACTTTCTAGGAGAGTTCGCTTGAGCGAATAAGGGGTTCGCTAGAGCGAACCTGTTGGCTCAAGCGAACAAATGGTACGCTCGAACTAACGAGGTTCTGTGACGAGCCTGATACAGTTCTGGGAGGGTTCGCTCGAGCGAACAAGGGGTTTGTTCGAGCGAACTGTCTACTAGAATGGTTTGGAACCTGTTCTGGACACTTCGCTCGAGCGACCACCAGGTTCGCTCGAGCGAACTGCCCAGAAATGGGTTCCGAGACAGTTCTGCTCCCATTTCATTTTCCACTTCTTACAATTCTCTTAGCTACAATTTCACTTCACATAGAAGGCTCTAATACCCCTTTCCAACATCATTCAAGCTTCACACCAACACTCCCATCATCATCAATCAAACAACTTCTTCTCCTCCTTCACATTCAACCACAAGGAACAAGAGAAAACCACATCATACGATTTCATTTAGATTACCATTAAGTAATAAATGCAACCTACCAACCACATCTAATGAACTAATAGGAGTCATTAATGCACATTTAATTCCATCAATACAAATCAATAGTAATATGAAATCATCAATGCATTTTTCAAAATCATTAAAAGCTCAAAATAACCATTCATCCACTTGCCTCAAGTCCAAGCTAAGCAAAAGATCCTCTAATCACCCTCTCAAGCTCAAAACCAACAATCTCTACAAAAACCCCCAAAACAAACCCTAAAATGGGTCAAACAAAGAAATAGGAAGAGCAAGTTTCCAATAATGGAAATGGAGCTCCTCAAAGGCAAGAAGAATACATGTCTAAGAGATTAGGAAGAAAACTTACTTGTAGAGTCTCCAAATGGAGAGAGTTAGCTCAAAGGGGATCTTGAAGATGGAGATTTTCTTCAACAGTGATATCAATGGGAAGCTCTCAAGATGGTGAGGAAGATGGTGGAGTCCATTTCTCAAGAGATGCAAGGTGGGTGGTGTTGTGATGATGGAAAAGCAAGAAGAAGAAGAAGAACAAGGAAGAAGAAACCCTAGGCAAGAAAGTTGCTGGAAAGGAGAAGGAAGAAAAGGTGGTGCTTATATAGCATTTGCAAGTGGGCTCCACCACTTCAGAATTTTTGAAAAGCTGAAATAGTAATTTTTGAGACCTCGGATGAAATCGACGAAGAAGGAAGAAATGATCGTCGAAATTTCTAGTTTTCAAAAAGTATATGTTTCGTGGGTTTCGGGAATATCAAATATTTGGTCCAGATTTAGTGTAAAAAGACTGTTTTGCCCTCGATGCAATGGAAGTTGGGTTTCGGGATTCGGGACGGGTACGGAATCAACATGAAAGTTGTAGAGATCGATGAATTAATAAAACTGGATAAAAACACAAATCTAAAGAATCTCAATTAATCCCCTAAGTACACGCAAAGTCATAAAAGGGAACCCTCAAAGGGCCCCACTAATCACAAAGGCACTCAAAATTCCCCAAAGCTATATCAAAGCTATTCTAAACCCAATTTAAACCAAAACACACTAAACACACTTAGAACTACTCGCAACTTAATCAACACTAATCGAGGTCACTCGGGTCGGGGTCTTACATCCATTCTATATGGAGCTCTAGAAATAGAAGCTATCCCTGGCACCAATTCAATCGAAAAGTCTATCTCCCTGACTGGAGGTAAGCCTAGAATTTCATCCGGAAAAACATCTGGGAACTCACAGACCACTGGAATATCCTCCACCCCGTTGGACTGTTTATCCTCCGTGATAAACGCCAAGTATCCTTCACATCCATATTTCAACAATCTTTCTGCCTTCAATGCCGAGATCCGACATGTCGGAATCGGTCTCCTTCGCCCAACAAATTCAATAGTGTCTGAATGCAAGGACAACTTGATGGTTTTGTTAAAACAATCCATCACTGCTCTATAGGTCGCTAGCCAATCCATACCAAGTATGACATCAAAATCCTTCATTGTTAGAAGTATCAAATTGGCAGGTAAAATGAAATCTCCAACCTGAACTCGGGTACTCGGAAAATATTGGTGGCAACGAACCTACTTGCCCACTGGGGTACCCACTACTAAAGCAACATCTAATCTCACTACAACCTCATTGATATGTCTAGCAAAATCATGGGAAACAAAGGAATGTGTAGAGCCAGGGTCAAATATGGCCTTAACTTCTACCTCTGAGACTAGAACAATACCTTCCACAACCTATGCAGAAGCATCTGCATCCTCATGAGCAACTGCATATACCATGCCCATCTATTGCGATTGCACTGGCCTCGGTGCTCTTGGTTGGCCCACTGGTTGCTGCTGCCTCTGTTGCTGGAAATGCCTCTGCTGTACTTGAGCTGGCCTCTGTTGTCCCTGTACTGGCCTCTGCTGTCCTAGGGCTGGCCTCTGTTGTCCTAGAGCTGGCCTCTGCTGCTGTGGCGCTGGACCCCTATATTGTTGGTACTGAGGAGCGGGTGCTCGGTATTGTTGCTGTGGGGCTCAATAAATCAGCGGTGGTCTCTATGGAGGTGCTGTCCTCCAAGGCTGTTGTGCAGGAGCACGAGAAGCTGCTAGCTAGGACGTTGGGGACTGACTACCTCCATTGGGACAATCGCGAACTTGATGGCCAAATTGCCCACAATGAAAACATGCTCCAGTCTCCCTGCAGCACTGCTCAGTAGGGTGATTCTTTCCACATTGCCCACACTGTTGTCTCTGACCACTTGAGGGTTGACCTTGAAACTTCAGTTTCTTCGGGTTGCCATGACTAGAAGATTGTCTCAACTGATGCTGCTGGTATTTGGCTTGCTATTCTGCTGCCTTCTTTTTTAGTGCACCCTCAGCCCAATATGCACTTTTCACAGTCTCCTGGAATGTCGGGCGTTATTTATCTCCAATCATCATGTACATATCAGCTGATAACCCATTGAGAAAACGCCTTATTTTCTCTTCCTCTAGAACAACTAGTGTAGGTGCATACTTAGCCAATCTTGTGAACTGCTGTTCATACTGTTGCACTGACATGACACCTTGCACTAAGTTCTAAAAATCTCTCTTCCACTAGTCCTTGACATATTTGGGAATGAACTTATCCATGAACTCCTTGGTGAATGTTTCCCATGAATGTTCTTCAGCCACTACATCTGCTTGCACTACCATCTTCACAGAATTCCACCATTGAAGAGCTATACCTCTAAACATGTAGGCTGCCAAGTTAACTCGCTGCTTCTGAGTACAGCGGAAAAATGCAAAGATCTACTCCAACTGCTCTATAAAGTCATCTGCTGCCATGGGATCTTCTAACCGGTGAAACTCAGGAGGAACCCTCTTCTTGAATTTCTCATAGAGGTCATTCGGATCAACTTCCCGAGGAGGCATGACCACTTGCACTGGCTAAGCTGCTCTGTCAGTCAAGGCCAAGATCTAAGCCTGGAATGTTGTTCTATCTCTGTTTGCTTGTGCTCTCTCAGCAGCTCATTCTTCCCTTTCTCGCTGTTTTTCTGCAGCTTGTTCAGTCTCACGTGCTCTCTGCTGCTCATTTTGAGTAGCCTGGGCTTGCAAAAAAGTTTGCAAGAGTTGGGTGAAACGATCGTCTGAATTATTGGATCCATTCCCAGGTTCCTTGTCCTGAGATCTAGTCGTACGCTGTGCCATGACCTACAATAAAATAATGATGGGTTAGATCCAATTAAACAAGCTAACAAGCAATTGTATAGACTTTACAGTTAGCACTTTAAAGTCTGTCGAATGAAAATCATAATCCTCACTACGTCCTATTGTTTCTATCCATTTTAATATCCGAAGATCGTGATGGGCTCTGATACCAACTGTCGCGTCCCCAAAATAAGAATTGGGAAAAATGTGAAAAATTAAAATTTAATATCAAATTCCTGTGTTTAATACAACACAAGCTTCCAAAAGTGGACCCACATAACAAACCGTGGTGAGTCAAAATAAATTTCATTAAATGCAACGGAAGCTTTACTCAATTGCTATTCAAAGTTTATAAATGAGATCCAACACGAAAATCAAATAAACATTAATAATTAAAGTTACGGAATAAATCAAACAATTACTAAGGAAAAGTTTATCGTTAAAAGAAGTTCATCTAAAGAGTTACTTAAAATGACGTTCTCTCTAATGCAAGCTCAGACGGCTCCGAAGCCATCACCGGCATCCCACTCGGGTTCATCAGTTGGCTCAAACGTTTGAAATGTTTGATCCTCCTCCGTTTCCTCGATAAAGGAGGGCTCAGTACCTATGCACCAAATATTACAAAGTAAATAGGAAGTACATAATCATAATTCGAAATTAAATATGATAACGAGATGAGTAAAGATAAGTGAGATCATATAAGAATAAAGACAAATATATAACACGAATGAACATATGACATAAATCCAAATAAAACAAAGGGAGTAATATAATTCACACGAAGACAAGTGTCCCCGTTGTGGGTGGTTAGCCCTAAATAAATCGGGAAAGCCCGTCCACAACGTCGGTGGTCATAAACTGATCAAATAAAATAAATCAAGATAACCTGTTCACATTCAAAGCGGATTATAAGTGATCCGGTCACATCGGTGATCAACCGTCCACATATCGATCTGCAGTCATCCACAAATGACCCACATAAACATAAACATATAAGCATAATAGACCTGAATAATAAAGCTCCGAAACAAGAGTCCTAAGTCAAAGTAAAGTGCTGGCCATTTCACAATCCATATCATAATCGAATCCTTATATAAAATTTGCCAAGACACTTTATAGTCCAAAACACAATAAGGTATGCATCTAAAGGAATACACGTCCTAAACCAACATATATATGCATGCGAAGGTTAAGACATATATACAAATCGATCCTAAGGTTAAACATAAGGTTTCGTACCCAACAACCACAGGAATCTCTAATAAATATAAGATCAACACATCCCTTCTTCATTAATGGTGCATAGACCCAGTTAAGAGTTTTCCCATAGAGATGGGTTGAACTCGAATCCATTAGGATTTGCCCGAGGTCATATGAAGTACTAAACCCTATATTAGTAAGATACCATGTGCCCAAACGATATTTACTTAGGTCCAATGATACAATTAATAAAGTACAAACATATAATTTTGACACATTAAAAATCCAAGATACCATTAAAAATTAATTTGCAAATAATAATAAAAAGTAACAATCCTTAATTTATAATTTTAGAAAACCTAAGGCCTCATCCAAAACATTTTCTACATTCAAATAGTCAAAGGATTTAATTTGGATTTATAAAACACCCAGGGCCTTTATCTAATTCTCATAAACTAAAGGGAAAGGTGAATGATTTAATAGAACTTAATGTTCTGTTTTCTATCACATGTTGTCACATGGGAAAACTCCTTTTCTCCCGTTCAAGTCCAGGTCAAACCACCCCACACCTTTTTCCCTCATGAACAAGTCCGGTCACACACTAATCTCTATCCATTAGATGATGTAATAAATTGATTAATTTTTTTATTTATCAATATAATCATGCTTTCCTTTCATGAGATGAATGGTGTTTTACTTTCATGAGATGAATGGTGTTTTAATTACTTGCACATAACCAATACGAATGACATAATAGTTCATGAAATGAACTAAAGTCCATAAATATACTAGATGTAATACATGTGTATGGATGAGATCCACATACGGGAGACATGTGTTACAAATCTTATACTTAAATATCTTCACAACCAGTGATAAGATTGGGCATCTTATCTTATCTGACAAGGTTGCACCACTTTGATCACTATGAGATAGTGTGATTTGTCTCGATCATTAGAATGTAAGATTCTTGATCATTGTGTTGGTACATTGAATGTATTAAAGGACCATGAGAAGCACCTTATGAATCACTATATTTACTTTAAGGTATGATCTCATAATTCCCTAGCAATAGGCTCATAATCTTGAGACATTAATGAACCCAAGTTTCTGTCTATTCATTTGCTTTGAGTCACCAATGAGTGAGGCCAATTGTACGTCAACACCTCGGTGTCTTGGGTATGTGATAATAGGACTGTGAGAACATTCAATGGTCAAGATGGAATCTATCCTCATTATCCCCTTGTGCCAATTAATGGATTATTTATCATTAGTAAGTGCATACCCATTTCAATTAAGAGTTAATTGGATAGGTACTGATCATTACTTGGATTAATTGGGTCTCAAGGATAATAAGATATGGATTCAATTTGGTGGACATGTCTAATTGATCCATGGATATAGATGGAGGGGCCTACTTATGGTCATAGGGAAGTTTAAGGTCTTCTTTGTAGTTTATTCCTAAGACTGAAGCTCAATTGCATTTATATAGTGGAGTTATTTGTAATTAATTGTGGGCCCGGATTGCACAT
>QPKB01000001.1:32753880-32773436 GCA_003546025.1 Camphora micrantha | reverse complement strand
CCTCCTGGTTTCCATGAACCCCTGCAACGTATTACATATGTGATTAGTTGCCCCGGAGTCCACACACCAGGATTCTGAAGTACCAGTTGCAAAACTAACTTTAGAAGTAAGTGACTCAATCATACCTAAGGTCTTCTTCTTAGACAGATATTCTGGACAATTCCTTTTCCAATGTCCTGTCTTACCACAATGGAAACACTTTCCTTTTGTCCTTGAACCCTTAGCCTTGGCTATGCCACCATTAGGACCATTCTCCACCTTAGGACCCTTCGAAACTGATTTTATTTTGCCTTTCCGCCATTTGCCTTTCAGCTTGGACTTGGCATCTAACTTTTCTGTCACTAGGGCAGTTGGCTTCTTCTTCATAATCCCTTCAGTCACTACAAGTTGGCTAGACAGTTCAGCCAGAGTCAGATTCATCTTATTCATATTATAATTAACCTTGAAATTGTTGAATGACTCTGGCAGTGACTCAAGGATTATGTCAATCTGCGATTATGCATCAATCGCAGCCCCCAGTACATCTAACTCATTCAATGAGTCCATCATTTTTAACATGTGTTCTTGTACCGATGTACCTTCAGGCATCTTGGTGCTAATGAGCACTCTCATAGCTACCTGCCTAGCAGGCCTACCCTATTCCGTCAACATCTCCTTTAAGTTCGATATAATATCGTATGCAGTCTTGTAGGATTGATGTTGGTGTTGCAAAACACTAGACATGGATGCCTGAATGCAACATCTGACCATCTCATCGTCTTTGGCCCATTTGGTGTAAAGTTCATTTTCTTCTTCCGATGCATCCGGGCCAGGCTCATCAAGGGGGGTTTGGTAAGGATATATTTATATCCTGAAGCAGTCAGGACAATATTCAGGTTCCATTTCCAGTCTACATAGTTGGATCCCACCAACTTATTCTGGTTGAGGATGGTCAAAAGTGGATTCAAAATATTTGTATTCATGCTCGAAAATACTGTAGCACATAACCATACATTCAATTAATGAATTTAAATGACATTAGGGTTTAGTATTCTACCAAATTTATATGGGAATCCTCATAACCACAATGTCGCGACCCCGGACCGGGTCCCCACTAAGAAGGCGGGCCTGATCCGGGATCGGGACTGTTAATGTGATGTATTTATATGATGTATGATTGATTGTTCCAATATATTGAAACCAAACCAACAAAACGTATACGAGCCATCAAGAAGGATGCCACTCGTACACGCGATTTCCCACATGTGTCCGCGGTGAGGATAACACATCGACATGAATATTTCTTTTATGTGCGGAAGCGTGTAGCAAATCTATATTTCATACATTCATGTCCAAGATATAAGATTTAAAGCATGTTTCATACTAGTATCAAAATGAGCAATGATCATTAAAGCTATAACCCCAAAATAAAGTTAAGGTTTACAACAAAGTGGTTTAATTACATTGTTCCCAAAAATAGAGGCCAACAAAGGCCAATGAATACAATATCAAGTTCCCAAAAGAATGGTTAGTTACAACCCAAAAGGTGTTACGCAACTCAAGCACCCGAATGTCTAGATGACATCATCGGCGTGCCACTCAACTAGTCGTTGCGGTTCGCCAACCGCAACCTCGAGCTCCTCCTCGGGGAGACCAACAACGGGACCTGAGCACCAAAATCAAGTGTCAAACACGACGGTTTAGCAAACGAATGAAAAGACATAGCAATATAGAAAATACCTTGAAAATCATTTAAACCTGTCAAAGCATTAGTTTCATAAAACAAGATAAACATTTATCCAAATACATATGCAAGATAAAACATGTAAGGTAACCAAGGAAACGGGAAACACACAAGATGGCAACCACACATAGCTAAATCCTCTATCACCGAAGTGACAAGAGTATATCGGGATGTTGTCTCAGTCACCGAAGTGAGCAGATGCAACATAAGTAACATATACATATATAATACAATACGGGACGGGACCACGGTAGCGAACCGGGTATCGGGACAAGACCACGGTAATAACCGGGTAGCGGGATCCAAGACTGCAGCTGGCGGGACGGGAAGGGGTCTCCAAGTCGGTCGATCAAACCGGCAAGGAAAGCCAAGCTTAGTGGTGCCGACTCATAGGTCGAATCATGTAAAACAAGTCATGTACAAATCATGTTTAATGCACTTTAATAAACGGGCGGGACGGGGTGCTTAAAAGCACTAATTCTTTTCAAACGGGAAGTGCATGTCGGGGCTAGCAAAAGCTCTAGTTTCAAATCCAATGTTTTCGGGAATGATAAATCACATTTCTTGAAATTCGGGACAAGTATCGGGATTCGATATAAAACAAGTGGATAAGGACCCCGTATGTCTATTGTGATGATCACTTGGTACTCCTTGAGTTTAGAGACATTCCGGGCTCTTTATGCACCTTAGGGATTCAAACCCTAATCGTATTTTAATTAAACAAAACCTAAGAGGAATGGGATCCTAAGCACAATGTTAATCTAGTAGTACCTTACAACCTACTCATTCGTCGAAGGGAAAACGGATTCGCGATACCCAAACAGCCCAAATTCGCGTTTAGATAAAAGAATGGATATCCCGTCGTTCCGTTCCGTTCAAGATTGAACTAGGTTAAGCACCGATACGACCGGATTAACCGTGAGGAGATGACGGTTCAACCATCCTCAAAAGAAGTCCAATGGGCCCACAAAAGGGTCCCTAAGTTCCATCTAAAGTCCATTTAATCATAGGGAAGAAGACAGTTTTCTGCAGGGTTCCAGTTGGGCCGGTCGACCGCGCCACAGGCCGGTCGACCGCGTGCACTGTAGAACTGGGACTCCCGCAGTTCAGCAGGCTGCTCTGCAGGGGGGTCTGTCCCAGTGTCGCCGGTCGACCGCGCCATTGGCCGGTCGACCGCGTACACTGCGTAACAGAACCCAGGTTCTGTTACAGCAGTGCAGGGGTTCATTCCCTTTTTCCAAACTTTTCTACATTGTTTCCAAACCTGATTAGCAATATCATATGTGATTAAAACAAGCTTTCAAGCATGAATATGATCATTTATTTCCAACCTAAACAAGTCATTAATGCATCAAAACCTTAGGTAAAACCATAAGTGCATTTCAACCAAAACTCTTTCAAAAGTAAAAATGTCAAAACATTCACTTGCCTCAAGTCCCAAATCACTGAAAAACAGCTCCTAGCACTCTTGCAAGTCAAGGAAACAAGCTCTACCAAAAACCCCTAAAATAAACCCTAAAATGGGTCAAAACAATGAAGAAGAAGAGAGAGCTTCCAATATAGAAAATGTAGCTTCTCTAAGGCTAGAAGAATACTAATCTAGGAGATTAGGAAGAGAGCTTACCAAATGGTGTTCCAAAGAAGCAATGCAAGCTAGAAGAGAGTCTTGGAGTGGTGGGATTTCCTTCAAAATGGTGTCTATGGAGAGCCCTTGCAATGGAGAAGAAGATGGTGGAATCTCTTGAGATGATGGTGCAAGCTTGGGAGGTGCTTGATGATGGAGAAGCAAGAAGAAGAAGAGAAACCCTAGACTCAAATCACAGTTGCTGGAAAAGAGAAAATGAAGGAGGAGGGGTCTCTTTTATAAGCCAAACAAGTGGGCTCCACCATCAAGAAACCTATATGGGCTGAAATAGTGATTTTCGGGGCTCCGGATGAAATCGACGAAGAAGGAAGAAATGATCGTCGAAATATCTAGTTTCTAAAAAGTTTATGTTTCGCGGGTTTTGGGATTAACACTAATTTGGTACAGATTTCGAGTAAAAGTACTGTTTTGCCCTTGGAGCTAGAAAAGTCATGTTTCGGGGTTTCGAACGGGAACGGGATCAACATGAAAGTTGAAGGCAATAATAAAACAAGTAAATCGGGATGAAATACAAATCACGAAAACCAATACAAAATCTCAAGCATACAAAAAGCCATAAACAAGGGAACCCCCAAAGGGCCCCACTAATACCAAAGCACTCAAAATCCCCAAAGCTATTCCAAATCTATTCTAAACCACTAAACCAAATCCACAAGACAAATCAAGACTAAAACGCAACTAACTAAGCACTAATCGGGATCACTAGGGTCGGGGAATGTCAGAATTTGCTTTTAACAGTAACAACTTAACATACTTTTGATTAACTTTGTGACTTGAACTGTGATGGGAATGTCAGAATTTATTTCCTACTTATGATATCTTGGTCTTGATGTTATTTTACTCATGCATTTGAATAAATTATTATTCATGACTAGTTGTGGTGTGATTTGCTACACACTTCTGCATACTTAATCGTGTGAGTTGGAATTTTCGTGTCTCGGAATCCTCACCGCGGGAACCTGTGGGAAATTAACTTCAAATATTATGATCATCATCATCGTTGCGGGCCCAGGTCTCGGTCCGGGGTCGCGACACAGGTGGTTGTGCCGAATTTATGTTTTGTCTTGGATGAACAGGTCCCCCTTGGTCATGTAGTTGTTGACCATATCTTTGATCATTCCGAGGAGGGTCCCGATAGTTTTGATCATTCTGGAAGTTCTGAGTATTTCCTTGAAAGTTAACTTCCCGATTTTGCCCTTGACTCCGGTGTTGATTGAAATTCATTTCCTGACCATGATTGTATGGACGATAAACCACTTCTTGGGTTGAGTTCACTTCTGGGGTCGCACGATTTTCCGTTTGATTGGTCACACGACGGACAACCTCAGTATCCAATCGTCTAAGTTTTGTTTCATTCTCGATAACCTATGATGTAGGCCGCTCCAGTTCATGACTTCCCCGATCGTCATCAGTGTCCTCATCGGCTTTTTCATGTTCGAAATGACCTTCTTGACTTAATCCTTTTCTTTCATATTGCAGTCGGACCTCGTAAATTGACGTAGCCATCTCACGGACAATTCTTCGTAATCCCCATTGTTCTTTTGTTTTAAATTGGCTAAGTCGTGCTACAAGGGCTTGTTTTTGCTCAAATGCTGGTATCACGCTAGAAATTTTTCTATATCATCCTCAAAAGTGTTGATCTCGGGTGAAGGCACGGACGTGTACCAGGTTAGCGCGTTTCCGATTAGCGACTCCTGAAAATAGTTAATGAGGAGGGCGTCATCTTCAGCGATCATATGACACTTGCTGCAGAATGACACCAAATGGTGTTGAGGGTCTGTAGTCCCATCATACGCTACAAACTTCGGGGCTTTAGCGGGGAAGGGCGACTTCTTAGTTTCTTCTTTCTTCTTGAAATCATAGAACCCTAACCTTTTGCCTTGTCGCAATGGGGAGTTCTTTCTAATCTCAATCTTTAGCCCCTCAATTTCCTTCTGCGTTTCCCTAATCGCCTGGGAGTCATGGCTTTGATCTTCGCGTGTCAGGTCATGTCTTGGGGCCTCAACTTGGGTCTAATAATAAATCGGCTCTACGAAATCATATTGAAGGTCCGATTGAAGTCCTGGAGGCGCATATTGATAACTCTCCTTGGACTGTGTTCTCCCAGGGCTTGAGCGTGTCACGCCCCCAAACCCGAATCCCGACCGAGGGGGCGGGAGAGTTTGGGGAGATGAGGGATGATTATGTTTCTCCCAAGATCCGCGTGTGTGAGGATCCACAATCACAACACTGTCTGAATATTTTTGCGGAAGCTTTTGTGGCAATGCGACCCGGAGTCCGTGGACATCATCGGATTCCGTGTCGCATACAACCCCTAGCATAAAGCCATCATTTTTATGAACCATATCAGACTGGAATAAACCAACATAAATAAAATACAGAGCTGACAGTAACAGGATATTACATTTCCATATGTTCAAGTTACAAGTATCAATGTGCATTAATTACAATCCCAAGAAAGGCTAATAAAAGCCGAACAATACAAACTAATATCCACTACCCAAATGTGACGTAACTCCGATGTCAAGCGCAATGTCTACAGGACATAGCCGACAAGATAACCTGCAACTCATGGCTCCACAGCCAACAACTCACAGCTCGGGGCGGGGAAACTGAACCTAAGTACCAAAATAGCGGGTCAAACACGACGGTTTGGCAAGCAGGTGAAAAGACATAACAATAAAGAAAATACCTTGGAAAACATTTAAACCTTTCAAAACAATAGTTTCATAAAACGAGATAATCATTTATTCAAATACGTATGCAATATAAAACATGTAAGGTATCCAAGGAAACGGGAAACAGACATGATGGCAACCACAAAAAGCTAAGTCCTCTATCACCGAAGTGACATGAGCATATCGGGATGTTGTCTCAGTCACCGAAGTGAGGAGATGCAACATAAGTAACATATACATAATATAATACAATACGGGACATGACCACGGTAGCGAACCGGGTATCGGGGACCACAGTAGCAATCTGCGATATCGGGACAAGACCACGGTAATAACCGGGTAGCGGGATCCAAACTGCAGCTGGCGGGACGGGAAGGGGTCTCCAAGTCGGTGGATCAAACCGGCAAGGAAAGCCAAGCTTAGTGGTGCCGACTTATGGGTCAAATCATGTAAAACGAGACATGTACAAAACATATGTAATGCACTTAAATAAACGGGCGGGACGGGGTGCTCAAAAACACTAATTTCATTTCATTCGGGCATGTATAAACGGGCTAGCAAAAATGCTAAAATACACTTTCAATACTTTCGGGAATGCTAAATCATAATTCGAGAAATACGGGCTATCATCGGGATTCAAGACAAATCATAATTCGAGAAATACGGGCTATTATCGAGATTCAATATAAATCAAGTGAATAAGGACCCTGTATGTCGATTGTAATGATTACTTGGTACTCCTTGAGTTTAGAGACATTCCGGGCTCTTTATGCACTTTAGGTATTCAAACCTTAATCGAATTTTAAATAAACAAAACCTAATAAAGAGGGGATCCTAAGCTCAACGTTAATCTAGTAGTACCTTACAACCTACTCAGTCATCGAAAGGAAAAACGGATTCACGATACCCAAACAAACCAATTTCGCGTTTAGATAAAAGAAAGGATATCCCGTCGTTCCGTACCGTTCAAGATTGAATTAGATTAAGTACCGATACAACCGGATTAACCGTGAGGAAATGTCGGTTCAACCATCCTCAAAGGAAGTCAAACGGGTTCACAAAAGGTTCACTAGGTTCCATTTAAAGTCCATCTAATCATAGGGAAAAAGTCCATTGAAAGTCCATCTAATCATAGGGAAAAAGTCCCTTTAAAGTCCATCTAACAAAGGGCCAAAAGTCCCTTTAAAGTCCATCTAACAAACGGCCAAAAGTCCCTTTAAAGTCCATCTAACAAAGGGCCAAAAGTCCCTTTAAGGTCCATCTTCAGCAGGTTTTCCAGTTGGGCCGGTCGACCTGGCCCATGGCCGGTCGACCGCGTACACAGGGCTCGATCGACCGCCCATGGGCCAGGTCGACCGGGAGTTGTAAATTAAATGGATGAATAGTCTTTTGGTCAGGCTCCAGAGAGCCTGACCTCTGTGTCGCCGGTCGACCGCGGCCTTGGCCGGTCGACTGCGTACACTGCGGAACAGTGAATCCCGCAGTGCAGCAGGTCCTTCAGCTGGGGGCCTGTTCCAGTGTACCCGGTCGACCGCGCCCCTTGGCCGGTCGACTGCGTACACTGCGTAACAGAACCCAGGTTCTGTTACAGCAGTGCAGTGGCCTTTTCCATTTCTTCCATTCCTTTCTACATTCTTTCAAACATGTTTAGCAATCTAATACTTGGATAAAACAAGCTATCAAGACTCTCAAATGTGCATGTATTTCAAGTCTAAACAAGCCATTAATGTCACAAAATACTTGATGAAATCATAATGCATTTTATCAAATCTCATTCAAATGTAAAAGTATCAAATCATCCACTTGCCTTGGGTCTTTAAATCAATGAAAAACAGCTCCTAGCACTCTTACAAGTCAAGGAAACAAGCTCTACCAAAACCCCTAAAACAAACCCTAAAATGGGTCAAAACAATGAAGAAGAGGAGAGAGCTTTCAATATTGAAAATGTAGCTTCTCTAAGGCTAGAAGAACACTAATCTAGAAGATTAGGAAGAGATCTTACCAATAGGTTCCCCAAATGAGTAAAGCAAGCTAGAAGAAGATCTTGGAGAGATGGGATTCCTTCAAAAATAGTGTCAATGGAGAGCCCTTGGAGTGGAGAAGAAGATCATGTAATCTTTTGAAATGATGGTGCAAGCTTGGGTGATGCTTGATGATGGAGAAGCAAGGAAGAAGAAGAAAAGGGTGCAAGAAACCCTAGGCTCAGTTGTGCTGGAAAAATGGAGAAGGGAAAGAAGAGATGGGTTCTCTTATAGTCAATGAAATGGGCTCCACCACTTAAGAACTTTGAAAGGCTGAAATAGTGGTTTTCGGGGCTTCGGATGAAATCGACGAAGAAGGAAGAAATGATCGTCGAAATATCTAGTTTCCAAAAAGTATATGTTTCACGGGTTTCGGGAATAACAATAATCCGGTACAGATTTAGTGTGAAAAGACTGTTTTGCCCTTGAAGCTAGAAAAGTCAAGTTTCGGGGTTCGGGACGGGAACGGGATCAACATGAAAGTTGAAGGTATTAACAAAACAAGTAAATCGGGATAAAATACAAATCGAGAAAACCAAGATAAAATCTCAAGTACACGAAAAGCCATAAACAGGGAACCCCCAAAGGGCCCCACACTAAAACCAAGACACTCAAAATATCCCAAAGCTATAACCAAGCTATTTTAATCCCAATTAAACCAAAAACCACGAAACACACTTAGAGCTAAACACAGCTCCAAAAACACCAATCTGGGCCTCTCGGGTCGGGGTCTCACAGAGCGTAGGTTTGATCCTGAGTTCTACCCGGGTCAAGTGCTGGTCCTGACCGTTGTCTCATGTAAGTCGGTTGATGGGATGGCTCGTAGGTCGGTGACATTCACAACTTCATCATAATAAAGCGGAGGATTTTGCTCCTCATCTAATACTTCGTAAGATGGAGTCAGCTGATTTCGATAGGTCGGGGGTGACCTCTCATATCCCATTGGTTGGTGATAGGCTAACCTAAGGCCAAATGAGTTTGGGATCAATCGGCTCACAAAGAGAGTAGGAGGGGTCATCACTTGGAGTTGGGGTTGTACAACCTCAAGTTGGTATTGGTGATGGACTCTCGGTATGTTCTGCGTGCCGGCATAAACGACAGGGTTCTGCTGTGGGACCCTCGGTGTAAGTGGACGAGCCTGGCCCACTTGTTCTTGCCTAGTTTGGAGATGCCTATTTTCATATGGAATTGGGATTGGTTGCGGCCTCCACTGTCTGGTGGTGGTTGTAATGGATGCATCAACAGGCATTCTATATTGGGGGACTGTTGATGTGATCGGTTCGGTCCGGGTGACTATGGTTGAATGAGGGATGACCTGTGAGACTACAGGTTGAATTACACGGCGGGCCCGTGTTGTGATGTTGGCATTGGTCCTATGTCCTATCGTCTGCCTACTCGACCCGACTAAATCCTTGTACGTGACTTGCGAATCGACATAGTACGAATCCCTACTTATTGGAGTTAGAGGACTAGAGTGACTCTTCCTCGTGGCTACTAAGTTCATCGGGGAAGGGACCCATTTGATAATCGACGGGCCTGATATGCACGAGGAATAGCGCGGTCCGGGTAATAGGGTGCCGAGGGTTCCAGAAACTTCAGCATCCAATGGTGGGAGATAAGCCTCATCGATGGCTTGAGTTACTCCCGAGACTGAGATGGGAGGAATGTCAGGCATTCCCCATGGGTGATTTGCCAAAGGAGAGAAGGTGGGGATGAGAAAAGAAAGACTTTAGAAAAGACGAGAAGGGAAAGAACTTAGGAAATAAGAGAACGTTTTATGAAGGGGAAAAACTAATGGAGTTGAGTTCTTATGTTGCAATAGGGAGAGCTTCAGCGGGTGGTCATGTTGACCGTAGTTCACATTCAACTTATGCCCGAAATGACCCTTAAATAAATGGGACATGAACATTCAGTCATTGATCGAAGATTCGTGTTCCATGATAAAACTTCTAAAAGACCCAAATAAGTGATAGGATAACAAAAGATGTCCCACGGCGATCGCTAGGCTGTTGGCATGGAGATCGTGAGACCTGCAAAAGACCCAAATTCGTGACAGGGCAACAAAAGATGTCCCGTCACGATCGCCAGCCCGTTGGCATGGAGATCGTGAGACCTGCAAAAGACCCAAATTCGTGACGAAACAACAAAGGATGTCCCATCACGATCGCCAGGCTGTCGGATGTGAATTTTGATCCCTCGGGGAGGGAAATCACCATTCAACTATATGAGATATTAAAAAAAAATACATCGAAAATGAGGATTCTGACTACCCTCAAAATCGACGGATCACGATCGCTAGTTACGGATAAGGCCGTAACACCATCCTTCGACGAAAGTCAAAAGAGAGCGGGAGAAAATGAGATGGGTTCTTTTCTCGTCTAATGTGCTGCCAGCGACACACGACGGTTGTCTTGTCACTTAATTTGAGTTTTTCGATTTGTGTCAAATTTGGGTCTCAAAATAGGGTCATAGTGAAATAGGGGGAAATCAACATTCAGGGTCATGCAGACTTGTTGAAATTAAATTGAAGTATTCTAAGGGAGTAAATGAAATAAAATGGAAATAAACTAAGGAAAATAGGGGGAAGGTGCTAAAAATTTAGAAGAGGATCGGTCCCGTTCTCGGGTACCCCCCTTCAATGTCCTTTGACGACTTATGGTTTAAAGGTTGATTCTTCAAATCGAAGAAACGATGCAAACGAAACTTCGAGTTGTGATTTCTGTGGGTTTGTGTGCGATACGCAAGTGATAGAAATGCATGGCCGATGATGGGCCAGAAGTCAATAAACTGATATTGGGGTGGCCGATGATGGGCCGAAAGCAAATAAAGTGATATTGGGGTGTGTGAAATCACTCGTCTCGTCTCGTCATTCTCATTAATTCGGATTCTCGAAATCAGCCTCTATTCCTTTTAGTTTTGAGTTCAAATGAATATTTGGCACCAGAGTTGGAGGAAAAGAGAAGAAAATATTTTGAGGGTTTGGTTCGTTAGTTTTATGGTTTTTTGAATTTTAATAATTGGGGCTAGAAAGGCCTAACTAGGGGATTTTCTACTTGGATTTAATATAACTAATCCATTTCCCTAAATGGATCTCTACCCTATCCTAGGGTCATGACCGCCCTCATCCGCTATCCCGGTCCCTTACCGGGGCCTGGAGAGAGAATGGGTCCTAACTTATTAAAATGAAGGAAACTAAAAGTGTTAGAGCTTTTGTTTTGTTGCAATTTGATAGGATGCATTCATTTTCAAAGCTTGACCTCTCATTCTTCATGTTCTTAATCTTAGGATCTTCATGCATATTTCTTATTCATAATCTTTGTTTTTATTAAATGATATGCATGGTTTTCAAATCTTAATTATCTTAAGTTCATGAAGTTTTTAGTTCGGATTTTAAAATCTCAAAATATTCTATCTTTGAGTTCAAAAATCATTTCAAGCTTTCCAATTGTTTTCACTTTAAATCCTTGATTTGGATTGAATGTTTCATGTCTTTAAAATTCTATTTTCATCCTTTTGAAGTCATTTTCCCAAGCTTGTTCTTTGTGCCTCAAAGTCCCCTGGAAAGAAGCCCTCATAATTTCATCTTTCTGAAAATTCAGATTTTATGGGCTGTCTCCAGGTCGACCTGCCTGTGTGGCCGGTCGACCGAGCCAAGGGACCCGGTCGACTGGGCACACTGCGGGTCGACCGGGGATTTGTGACCGTTAGCCTCTCCAACGGGCATTTTTAGAACCGTTGAGCACCCGATCGACCCGGCCTTGTACCAGGTCGACCGGGCACTAGCCGTTGGGAACGTTTTCTCTATAAAAAGTGGCTTTTTGTTTGGAAAGAAGTGCTGAACTTTTGGGAATTTTCAAGGCCAAGAAAGGACAGCTTTTTAGGAGAATTAGTGAAGGTATTATGAAGCCAATCCAATGATTCAACCTTTGATCTTCAAATGGGTGTGCTTTCTTTATCCTAAGATTATTTTCATGCTTTGTTTCTAAATCTTTGTTTTTCTTTTAAGCATGATCAAATAGTTGGCTTTCTTCTTGAGATGTTGTGTTTCATAACATGCTTTGAACTTTAAAATGTTTTAGCTTTATGAAATCAACATATGATTTACCATTCACATGAGTTATGAATCATTGCTTTCAAATCTAACTTGTTAATCTTAAGATTGTATTTCTTCATTCAAGTTTGATCTTTTGGAAAACCATGTGTTTGTCAAACAACTCTTTCTCATACATATGTTTATCATCTTTGCATCATTTAAAGTTTCATCTTTCTAAAAAGAGATAGAGTGATTTCTAGTATATGCATTATTCATAGACTTTGTCATTCATATGCATACTTCTAGAAGTTAAGTTTTCACTTTCTAATCAGCCTTTTTAGAGGCATTAAATTGCACTTCATTGTTCTCTTATCCATGCATTCATAGGCATTTTATTTAAGAGAAAATCATCTTGTAAAGGTTATTGCTTAGTCTAAGAAAAGCATTGTGTATAGGTTATTGCTTAGCCTTGAAAAGCATAAGTGATGTATTTGTAAGGTTTGAGGTGATCCTAAACCTTAATTTGAGCTAGCGAAATCCGGTAGGGTTGCCGGGAGTGGATGTAGGCATGTTGGTCGAACCACTATAAATGCTTGTGTCATGGTGATTGATCTTTTATTTTTCTATTCATGGTTGCTCTTATATTTGATACTATCAAGATTGTAATTGTTAGTCTTCTTGTGCTTGCTTAACTTAGAGATTACTTCTCTTCACAAGAAAATTAATCTTTTTCAAAACATAAGTGACTTAAAAGTTAAAAGATTTAATTGTTGGTCTAGTAATTTTTGGCTCACCCTATTCACCTCCCCTCTAGGATTCGCTCTTGGACTTTCAAAAAGTAGTCTAACCTGGTTAGGGGGAGACCTAGTGTGAGACCCCGACCCGAGAGGCCCAGATTAGTGTTTTTGGAGCTGTATTTAGCTTTAAGTGTGTTTCGTGGTTTTTGGTTTAATTGGGATTAAAATAGCTTTGTTATAGCTTTGGGATATTTTGAGTGTCTTGGTTTTAGTGTGGGGCCCTTTGGGGGTTCCCTGTTTATGGCTTTTCGTGTACTTGAGGTTTTATCTTGGTTTTCTCGACTTGTATTTTATCCCGATTTACTTGTTTTGTTAATACCTTCAACTTTCATGTTGATCCCGTTTCCGTCCCGAATCCCAAAACTCGACTTTTCTAGCTTCAAGGGCAAAACAGTTTTTTCACACTAAATCTGTACCGAATTATTGTTATTCCCGAAACCCGTGAAACATATACTTTTTGGAAACTAGATATTTCGACGATCATTTCTTCCTTCTTCGTCGATTTCATCCGAAGCCCCGAAAACCACTATTTCAGCCTTTCAAAGTTCTTAAGTGGTGGAGCCCATTTCATTGACTATAAGAGAACCCATCTCTTCTTTCCCTTCTTCATTTTCCAGCACAACTGAGCCTAGGGTTTCTTGCACCCTTTTCTTCTTCTTCTTGGCTTCTCCATCATCAAGAGACAACCAAATCTTGCACCAACATCTAATAGGACTCCATCATCTTCTTCACAACTTCAAGAGCTTCCTATTGGTACCATTTTTGAAGAAATCCCATCTCCACAAGATCCTCTTTTGGCTTGCTTTGCTCATTTGGAGAACCTATTGGTAAGATCTCTCCCTAATCTTCTAGATTCGTGTTCTTATGGTCCTTGAGAAGCCCCATTTTCATTATTAGAAGCTCTCTCTTCTTATTGCTTGTTTTGACCCATTTTAGGGTTTGTTTTGGGGGTTTTTGTAGAGATTTTGTTCTTGGCTTGCAAGTGTGATTAGAGCTGGTTTTTCATTGATTAAAGACCCAAGGCAAGTGGATGATTTGATACTTTTACATTTGAATGAGATTTGATAAAATGCATTATGATTTCATCAAGTATTTTGTGATATTAATGGCTTGTTTAGACTTGAAAGAAATGCACATTTGAGAGTCTTGATAGCTTGTTTTATCCAAGTATTAGAGTGCTAAACATGTTTGAAAGAATGTAGAAAGGAATGGAAGAAATGGAAAAGGCCACTGCACTGTTGTAACAGAACCTGGGTTCTGTTACGCAGTGTACGCGGTCGACCGGCCAAGGGGCGCGGTCGACCGGGTACACTGGAACAGGCCCCCAGCTGAAGGACCTACTGCAATGCGGGATTCACTGATCCGCAGTGTACGCGGTCGACCGGCCAAGGGCGCGGTCGACCGGCGACACAGAGGTCAGGCTCTCTGGAGCCTGACCAAAAGACTATTCATCCATTTAATTTACAACTCCCGGTCGACCTGGCCCATGGGCGGTCGACCGAGCCCCCTGTGTATGCGGTCGACCGGCCATGGGCCAGGTCGACCGGCCCAACTGGAAAACCTGCTGAAGATGGACTTTCAATGGATTTTTGGCCCTTTGTTAGATGGACTTTAAAGGGACTTTTGGCCCTTTGTTAGATGGACTTTAAAGGGACTTTTGCCCTATGATTAGATGGACTTTCAATGGACTTTTTCCCTATGGTTAGATGGACTTTAAATGGAACCTAGTGAACCTTTTGTGGACCCGTTTGACTTCCTTTGAGGATGGTCGAACCGACATTTCCTCACGGTTAATCCGGTTGTATCGGTACTTAATCTAATTCAATCTTGAACGGTACGGAACGACGGGATATCCTTTCTTTTATCTAAACGCGAAATTGGTTTGTTTGGGTATCGCAAATCCGTTTTTCCTTTCGATGACTGAGTAGGTTGTAAGGTACTACTAGATTAACATTGAGCTTAGGATCCCCTCACTATTATGTTTCGTTTATTTAAAATTCGATTAGGGTTTGAATCCCTAAAGTGCATAAAGAGCCCGGAATGTCTCTAAACTCAAGGAGTACCAAGTAATCATTACAATCGACATACGGGGTCCTTATTCACTTGATTTATATTGAATCCCGATAATAGCCCGAATTTCTCGAATTATGATTTGTCTTGAAACCCGATAATAACCCGAATTTCTCGAATTATGATTTGTCTTGAATCCCAATAATAGCCCGAATTTCTCGAATTATGATTTAGCATTCCTGAAAGTATTGAAAGTGTATTTTAGCATTTTGCTAGCCCGTTTATACATGCCCGAATGAAATGAAATTAGTGCTTTTGAGCACCCCGTCCCGCCCGTTTATTTTAGTGCATTACATATGATTTATACGTGTCTCGTTTTACATGGTTTGACCTATGAGTCGGCACCACTAAGCTTGGCTTTCCTTGCCGGTTTGATCCACCGACTTGGAGACCCCTTCCCGTCCCGCCAACTGCAGTTTGGATCCCGCTATCCGGTTATTACCGTGGTCTTGTCCCGATACCGCAGATTGCTACTGTGGTCCCCGATGCCCGGTTCGCTACCGTGGTCATGTCCCGTATTATATTATGTATATGTTACTTATGTTGCATCTCCTCACTTCGGTGACTGAGACAACATCCCGATATGCTCATGTCACTTCGGTGATAGAGGACTTAGCTATGTGTAGTTGCCATCTTGCTCGTTTCCCGTTTCCTTGGATACCGTACATGTTTTATATTGCATATGTATTTGGATAAATGATTCTCTCGTTTTATGAAACTATTGTTTTGACAGGTTTTAATGTTTTCCAAGGTATTTTCCTTATTGTTATGTCTTTTCACCCGTTTGCCAAACCGTCGTGTTTGACCTACTATTTTAGTACTTAGGTTCAGTTTCCCGCCCCGAGCTGAGAGTTGTTGGCTGTGGAGCCATGAGTTGCAGGTTGTTTTGTCGGCTATGTCCTGTAGACATTGTGCTTGACATCGGAGTTACGTCACATATGGGTAGTGGATATTAGCTTGTATTGTTCGGCTTTTATTAGCCTTTCTTGGGATTGTAATTAATACACATTGATACTTGTAACTTGAACATATGGAAATGTATTATCCTGTTACTGTCAGCTCTGTATTTTATTTATGTTGGTTTATTCCAGTCTGATATGGTTCATAAAATGATGGCTTTATGCTAGGGGTTGTATGCGACGCGGAATCCGATGTTGTCCACGGACTCCGGGTCGCATTGCCACAAAAGCTTCCGCAAAAATATTCAGACAGTGTTGTGATTTTGGATCCTCACACACACGGATCTCGGGAGAAATATAATCATCCCTCACCTCCCCAAACTCTCCCGCCCCCTCGGTCGGGATCCGGGTTTGAGGGCGTGACACCTAGATTTGGGTCTGGGGTCTGACCTGGTTAACCTAAACCTCTATTTAATTTCTAACTCTAATTTTATTAATATTTTTGGGTTTTTAATATCTTTTACTTTGTTTTTGGTCTTTTGTTTTTTTTTTATTATTTTGTTATTTTTGTTTTTGTGTTTGTTTATAGGGCCTAAAATCCTAAATTAATTTGTCTAATCCTAATGAAAGGGGAAAAGAGAATGAATAAATTTCTAATTTAATTATTTTTAGTTTATACTTTTTTTCTAATTGCCCTAAATACTCTAGGACTTCCTAAATATGGTTCTCTAACCCTAGTGAGAGGGGAGGAGAGAAAAGAACTCAGTTTTTGAATTTGACCTAATTACTTCTAACTAATAAGGTAGCGAAAGTTCCAATTTTTAATTTTAACTTATTATTACTATTATTTTGGATATTTTTTTTTCTTATTCTTATTTATTTATTTATAATTTTTTTTGTTTTTCTTATTTTGTTTTGTTTTGTTTTTGTTTTGTTTTGTTTTTTTGTTTTTTTTTTTTTTTTTTTTTTTTTTTTTTTGCATTATAAGATTTTAGCTAAGAGAAAGGAAAAGCAAAATGAATTGTAAAAGAAAATGAGACTAAGTTACGTGATGCATGGGCATATTTTAATGCATGAGCATATTGTAAAAAAAAAAATGGATATAATTTGAGACAAATCAAAATTTGAGAAATTTAAATTTAAATTAAATGCATGGGCAGTTTCGAATGCATGGAGAGAAAATAAAATGCATAGATACAAAGGCAATACGCAATTAAATGCACGAAGTGAACAGCAAGGTAAAATCGAACTAGATAAATGAAATATAATAAGATGATAAATGAATTAAAATAAAATAAAATGAAATGAGAGAGAGAGAGAGAGTGGAAAGAGAAAAAGAGTGGAGGCAGAGAGAGAGAGGAAAAAGAGAGGGAGAGTAGAAGAAAGAGAGAGGGAGATTGGTCGAGAGAGAGGAGAGGCAGAGAGAGTGGCAAAGAGAGGAGAGGAGGCAGAAAGAAAGCGGGAAGAGAGAGAGAGAGGGAGAGTAAAAGAGAGAGTGGCAGAGAGAGAGACACAGGGCGGAGAGGTAGAGAAGAGAAGAAGAGTGCAGAGAGAGGAGAGGCAGAGAGAATGGGGCGAAGTGCAGAAGAGAGTGGCAAAAAGAGAGAGAGAGTGGAGGAGAGAGAGAGAGTAGAGAGAGAGAGGAGATCTGGGAGAGATGGGAAGAGAGAGAAAGAGAGAGAGAGAACGAGCAGAGAGAGGAAGAGAGAACGAGTAGAGAGAGAGTGGGGTGGAGTGAGAGAGAGAGAGCGCAGGCGCAGGGGAGAGAGTTGCTGGGACTGGGGCGGAGCAGGGACAGAGCAGGGGAGAGGGAGAGGAGAAGAGAGACAGAAAGAGTGAGATGGGAGAGAGAGAGTTGGCCGCAGGTGGTGTGTGCAGTGGTAGCAAGTGGGCGTCATGCAAGGGGAGGTTGAAGAAAAAGGTGGGAGGGAAAGAAGAGGTGAGCGTGGGGAGATCGAGTGTAGTGGAGATAGAGAGGGCAGAATAGGGGATAGAGGAAGAGGAAGGCGAGAGAGGAGGGAGGAGCAGAGAGGGCGAGAGGGAGGAAGATGGGGCGGAGAGAAGGAGACGCATGGAGATGGAGCGGATAAGGAGGAGAGAGTGGCACAAGGGCAGGGGGGTGCTGCGCGTGGGTGCATGCAGAGGGAGATAGTGAGTAGAGAAGAAACAGAAAGAGAAAGAAGGAGGAGGATGAGGGTGATGGTGCGCATGGATGCAGGTGACAGAGAGGGGGAGGAAGGGTGTACCTGGCGAGGAAGGAGGAGGCGGCGCTGCGTGCAGGAGAGGGAGCTGGTGGCAACAGCTGGTTCCGGAATCCGGCTGCGAATGGGACGGTGAGGGATGGTGGGTGTCACGTCCCCAAAATAAGGATTGGGAAAAACATGAAAAATTTAAATTTAAATTCAAATTCCTATGTTTAATGCAACACAAGCTTCCAAAAGTGGACCCACATAACAAACCGTGGTGAGTCAAAATAAATTTCATTAAATGCAACAGAAGCTTTACTCAATTGATATTCAAAGTTTATAAATGAGATCCAACAAGAAAATCAAATAAACATTAATAATTAAAGTTGCGGAATAAATCAAACAATTACTAAGGAAAAGTTTATCATTAAAAGAAGTTCATCTAAAGAGTTGCTAAGATGGCGTTTTTTCTAATGCAAGTTCAGACGGCTCCGAAGCCATCTCCGGCATCCCACTCGGGTTCATCAGTTGGCTCAAACGTTTGAAACGTTTGATCTTCCTCCGTTTCCTCGGTAAAGTAGGGCCCGGTTCCTATGCACCAAATATTACAAAGTAAATACGAAGTACATAATCATAATTCGAAATTAAATACGATAACGAGATGAGTAAAGATAGGTGAGATCATATAGGAATAAAGACAAAGATATAACACGAATCAACGTATGACATAAATCCAAATAAAACAAATAGAGCAATATAATTCACACGAAGACAAGTGTCCCTGTTGTGGGTGGTCAGCCCTAAATAAATCGGGAAAGCTCGTCCACAACGTCGGTGGTCATAAACCGATCAAATAAAACAAATCAAGATAACTTGTTCACATTCAAAGCGGATTATAAGTGATCCGGACACATCGGTGATCAACCGTCCACATATCGATCTACAGTCGTCCACAAATGACTCACATAAACATAAACATATAAGCATAATAGACTTGAATAATAAAGCTCCGACACAAGAGTCCTAAGTCAATGTAAAGTGTTGGCCATTTCACAATCCATATCATAATCGAATCGTTATATAAAATTCGCCAAGCCACTTTATAGTCGATAACACAATAGGGTATGTATCTAAAGGAATACACATCCTAAACCAACATATATATGCATGCGAAGGTTAAGACATAGATACATATTGATCCTAAGGTCAAATATAAGGTTTCGCACCCAACAACCACGGGAATCTCTAATAAATATAAGATCAACGCATCCCTTCTTCATTAATGGTGCATAGAGCCAGTTAAGGGTTTTCCAATAGAGATGGGTTGAACTCGAATCCATTAGGATTTCCCCGAGGTCATATAAAGTACTAATATGTTAGTAATATACTGTGTGCTCGGATGGTATTTACTTGGTCCAAAGATCTAATATTAAAATACAAAAATATAATTTTAACACATCAAAACCATAGGTATCATTTAATATTAATTTACAAATAATAATAA
>QPKB01000001.1:32740950-32753777 GCA_003546025.1 Camphora micrantha | reverse complement strand
ATTACTTGCCTTTGTCCAAATGCTAACAAAATCTTCTCCTTCAAGCACACTAATCCAGGAGCTAAGCCAAACACTACAAAATCCCCATAAAAACCATTCAAAACTCATCCAAACTTGCAAATAAGAAACCCATTTCAAAATGGGTGTCAAAAGGACTCCATTGAAGAGATGGGTTGGAGCTCTTACCTAGAGTTGCCCAAATAAGAAACAAGGAAGGAAATGGAGAGCTTGCCCAACTAGAAGTCCCAAGAAAATAGTATCAATAGAAAGCTTGGGATGAGAGGAAGAAAATAGTGGTCTTAGATTTTTGTTTAGAGATCTTTAGTTCATGCATTCAAGAGAAGAAAGTGAAGAGGAAAAAGGGTTTTCAGCCCTAGGTCTTGAAAGTTACAGGGATTTGGGAATGAAAGGGGGAAGAAGAGTAAAGGTGATATAAGTACCTTGCAAATGGGGCCCAATAGTGCTAATTATTGCATGGATGAAAACATGATCTTGCTGGCCTCCGATGAAGTTAACGAAGAAGGATAAAATGATCCTCGAAAAATCTAGTTTTCAAAAAGTATATTTTTGACACGGTTTTGAGATTTCGAAATGTGTGTCCAGATTTTGGTGTGAAAAGACAATTTTACCCCTTTTGGGCCAAAACTTGGGTTTCTGAGCTTCAAACACAGACGGGCTAAAAATAAAAGTTGTAGATAATCATAAATCCATTCAAATGAAATGAAAATCATGATTAACACAAAAATCAACACGATCCTCCCACGCTTGCACGTACACCCAGGCCTTCCTGAGTGTGTCTAACTAACATAAAACGTTCTCAGAATTTTCAAAGCTATGTCTAGGACTAAAACTAATTATATTCTAACGCAACGGTAACTAAACCCACTTATGACTAAGCACACACACTAAGAATACACTAATCGGGTTAAATCTTGGGTTGGGGTCTAACATAAATGGATCATCATCCTGTACGGCGCCCAATTGGTGGAAGCCAGGACAGTGGTATACATGCCACGAATAGAAAATATGGACTGCAAATATCCTATTCATAGGGAGCCCAAGCCGAACCAAAAAAGCAGCAGCCTACAATTCGGTGCACAAATAGGAGTAAAGAGCAGGCACCAAAGCAAGCCGCTCTCCGAAACGCCATCTGACAAGCCAGACAAATACAATGCGGCCTGATGTGCATTCCATCTCCACCAGTAAAGATAGCCTCACCCAGCCAGTAAGTGAGGTAAACAACGAGATCTCTCCACAGTGCAATGTCAGAACAAATGACATCTGTACCCACAAAGAAATCCTTCAAGTCTTCCCGCATGACAGAAGGCTTCTTAGCCCTGGCTCCTTGGGTCATGCTATCAGGAGACTCCCCGCTGTCAAAGAAGTTGGGGGACGAAGAGCTAAAACTCTTCCAACCGTTGGACCTGACTTACGAGCCCTCCTTCTCCTTAAAAAAACCATAGAAGGCGAAGAGCTGAAAGTACAAAAGCCTGAACTCCTCAGACTACTCCTCAAGGACGTTGTCAATAGGCATGAACTCCTCATAGAGTTTGCCGAGGATAGGCACCCTGGTGATGGCGCTCAATTCCTTCAAAGAAAAACCAATCTCACCGTTCGTTACAACAAAGGTATTGGTTTGTGGGAGGAACGACTCCAACATAGCCATGAAGGCCTCGTCGGAAAAGATCACGATCTCTCTAAAAGAACGGACCGCATCGAAAATCTTGGCTTCCTTCAAAACGGCGCCACCAATCTACAGGACACAATCAGTCAATTACTTCCAACCGGAGTCAACACTGAAATGGCCACGAAGTCGAAAAGGCTTCACCAAGCTGCTGCCATCACCACTGAAAATGCCAAGTCCCACCGGTCTCAAATCGACCGACGGATAATCATAGCCTTGGTAGCCACTGACCGGCATCAACATGTCCATACAAGGAGGCGAGTTCTCCGAATAACCGGAAGGACCGCCAACAAAGATCCCAGGCTTGATCACGCTGGTCTTCTTCACCTAGCTTGGAGGATCTTCCCCTTTAGGGCACGTGGGAGAAAGGCTCATGATCAAGATGGTACGATCAAAAGTCGACCGGGATAACAACAGTTCTCTCATTACCATCAGCCGTGTAAGAGAACTGGAAACATCTCCTTTGGTATGTCATGTCGTCAGGGACTGCATCACCAAAGAAAAAAGTAGGCTTGGGCACAACGCTCTGATCGTCCATAACCCAAGAACGACTGCTTACCATAATCTTGTAACACTCTTCATCCTTGAGAGCAATCAATTGCTGCCTCATCTCATCCCTATTGAGAGAGTCACACTTTTCCAAGTTGCTCTCCACAAACTGGACCTTCTCCCAGGCTTGCTGAATGGCCACATTGGAAGATCTAGCAGAACAACGAGGTGCACCAGTAGCAAGACCCTTACCTTTGTCCATTTTGGAGGAACCACCTGCAAAGGTTGGAAAAAAGAATATCAAACACCAAAATGATAGAATTTTACTATAAAAAAAAAAGAATCTGGCAAAATTTTGGCATGGTTCCGAGGCAATTCCAAAGAAAAGGAAAGCACTCCGAAAGAGATAGGATGCTTGAAGATGAGATCAACATCGCCGCGAGTTCATAATCAATGGAGGATTCTCAAAGAAGGCTCGGACTCAAACATTGCTGCGAGATCAAGCACATCTTCTAAAATCTTTGTAAGATCGGAAAAAGGCTCAACATCGCTGCAAACTCCAAACTCCAAAACTTGCAAAGCTCCTAAAAAACCCTATAAGATCGGAAAAGGGCTCAACATCGCTGTGAGTTCCAAATCCCAAAACTTGCAAAGATTTTCGGGTATGCACAATCATATCATTCTCCCAATCCAAACTACAAAAATCATGCATAGAAATTTCTTGCCATGCATTTAATGCTAGGAAACCCTTGACAAAAGTTTGACCAATTCCAACCCATATTGGTCAAAACCAATCAAACTTTGTCCAAGCCAAAACTAATGTTGGCTTGACCTAGAAATCCTAGCCTTTTATTTGATGCATAAAAAAAAAAGGAGGGGGGGGGGGGGGGTGTGGTGGTGTGAAGAAAATGCGTGAACATATTAATTTGCATAAACCTCATAATCATGGTGAGCAAAAAATTAAAAAAAAAAAAAAGAGAAACTTTCCAAAAAAAAAAAAGGAGGAAGAAAAAAAGAAAAATAAAAAAAGGGAAAAAAAAATAGGACTGGCCACAGGCTGTGGCCTCACTTGGCCGTACGGCAAGGTCCGTACGGATCTGTCCATACGGCCACAAAAAAAAAAAGAAAAAAAAAGAAAAAAAAAAGGTGAAAGGAGCAAACACATTGACAAAAAAAAAGAAAAAGAAAAAAGTAAAAAAAAAAGAGAACAAAAGAAAAAGTGTGAAAAAAAAGAAAGAAAAAAAGAGGAAAGGAAAAAAAAAGGAACTTCTTTTTTATCATCCTACTTCTACATGGAGTTTTCTTGAAAAAGAAGACTTACTTGAAGCCATTGATGAGAAGAAGGAAAGCTTCGAGATCCCTGAAGAAGAAAGTCTCTTGTTCTTGAAGCACTCTATAAGATTTTTGTAAAAGAAAGCAATGAAGCAAGAGATCCAACCTCCCCTTGCTTTTATAGAAGAGAGCAAGCCAAAGAAGGAAACAAAGGAGAAAAGAAAGGAGGTAAGTGCTACAATTCAGCAATCTTCTCAAAAGAAAGATTCTTTGAGAAATTCTCTCCCAAAATAGAGGAAACTTGAAAGATTCTCTCCCAAAGAAAGATATTTTGAGAGATTTTCTCCCAAAGAAAGATATCTTAATAAATTCTCTCCCAAAATAAAGGGAACTTGAGAGATTGTCTCCAATTAGGGATATTTTAAGATATTCTCTATCCAAAGGAGATATTTTTAGGTATTCTCTACAAAATGACTCCACATGATATCTAAGCCATCTTTAAAGCTTAAGGTCCCATGGGTTAGCCCATATGAGATAGGTTTGACCACTTAGGCACTAAAGGAAGCTTTTAGTCAAAGAAAAATCCCTCTTACCAAGAGCATACAAAAATGATTCCATGCCTCTTTTGAGTTGATTGGACCATACAAAAAAAAATCCAAGCCTCATGAGTTTCCAAAAATCCAAACCATCCAACCTCATGAACCAAATTAAGCCAAAATCTTGAAAATTGACAAAAAACCAAATCCTGGTTGTCAAACCCCAACCCCGGATTAACCCAATAGTGTTTTCTTAGTGTGTGCTTAGTCCTGAGTGGGTTTAGTTACCGTGGGTTAGAGTATGATTAGCTTTAGTCCTGATCATAGCTTTGGGGAGTTTCGAGAACGTTTAGTGTTAACTAGGCACACTCAGGAAGGCTTGGGTGTACGTGCAAGCGTGGGAAGATCGTGTTTGATTTTGTGTTAATCGTGAATTTCATTTCATTCGAACGGTTTTATGATTATGTACAACTTTCGTGTTTAGCCCGTCTGTGTTTGTAGCCCAAAAACTCAAATTTTGGCCAAAAAGGGTAAAATAGCCTTTTCACACTTAAATCTGGACACAATTTTTGAGATCTCAAACCCGTGTCAAAAATATACTTTTCGGAAACTAGATATTTCAAGGATCATTTTATCCTTTTTCGTCGACTTCATCCGAGGCTTGCAAGGTCATGTTTTCCTTGAAACAAGAATGCTCTCTTAAGGGTCCCACTTGCAAGCACTTAAGCCTTTCCCTTCTCTTTCTCTTCATTTCCCACAAATCTCTGCACTTTCTTGACCTAGGGCTGAGAAACCCTCTTTTTCTCTTCATCTTCTCCTCTTGAATGCATGAGCCAGAGATCTCCAAAAGAGATTCCAAGACCATCATCTTCTTCCTCTCACCCCAAGCTTTCCATTGATGTCATTCTTGTTGGATTTCTAGTTGGGCAAGCTCTCCATTTCCTTCCTTGCATCTTTTTTGGGTACCTTTAGGTAAGAGCTCTTACCCACCTCTTCAATGGAGTTCTTTTGACTCCTAATGATCATGTTTTTCTAACTTTCAACACCCATTTCGAAATGGGTTGCTTGGTTGCATTTTTGGGTGAGTTTTGAATGGGTTTCATGGGGTTTTTGTAGTTCTTGGCTTGGCTCTTGGGTAAGAGTGCTTGAAGGAGAGTTTTGTTAGCACTTGGGCAAGGCAAGTAATCTCTTTAGGTTGTTTGTGCATGTGTGTTCATGGATTTCACTATTTCTCTTGAAATTTCCATATGATTTGTCATTTGGTATTAATGCTTTGTTTCACTAGATTTCCATGTTGTGATTTTACTATAGAAATTGCAAGCATGCTAATTAACTTTCCAAACTTTCAGATTTCATCATTTTTAATTTGGCCTTACCTTTTTGAAGTTTGGATTTGTTATGATAATAATGGGATTGAAGGATTATGAAATGGGTCCTTATATTAATGGCTTGTTTAAGTTTGAAATAAATGCACCATTGTGAGCCTTGATAGCTTGTTACATTCATGAATCAAGTTGCTAATCAGGTTGGAAAGAATGTAGAAAAGGAAGGGAGAAATGGATGGACCACTGAACTGCAGAAATCAGAACTGGGTTCTGTTTCCGCAGTTCACGCGGTCGACCGGCCAAGGGGCGCGGTCGACCGGGAACACTGGATTAGGTCCCCAGTTGGATGACCTGATGCACTGCGGGAACTACTGTTACGCAGTTCACGCGGTCGACCGGCCATGGGGTGCGATCGACCGGCGACACAGGGTCAGGTTCCCTGGAACCTGACCAAAACACTGGGCACCCATTTAAATTTACAACTGCAGGTCGACCGGGCCTGGGCCGGGTCGACCGGGCTTGCTGTGTACGCGGTCGACCGGCCAAGGGCCAGGTCGACCGGGCCAACTGGAATTTTCCCTTTTTGGGAGGATTTTTACCCATTTACATATTCTTTAAAAATTTGAAAACTAGGCTATATTAAGGACTTTAACTTGACATTGTGTAATTGGGACTCCAAGATATGTACCAACTTCGGGGACACCAATCCTTGGATTTTAATAATAGAGTTCCAATCACACAAGGGTCAATGAATAGCCTAAGCATGTACTTTATGAAATTATCGTGTTTTGAACGTTGATTTAATACTGCAAGTTATATCGTGTACTCGATTTGAAGTCAAGTTTTTAAGCTCATTCTAATATTTGTTTCAAGTATTAAATGGGGATCACTTCTTAAGTTGTGAGCATATATATTATGCATTTTGCTAGTCGTGCCTTGTCTTGTTGTGAGAAGTGATTTCCCCTTTTATTTTCGATGTGTTTGAATCGTGTTTTGCGTGTTTTGTGCATTCATGAACTCAAGTGAACACCACAGAGCTTGGACTGCCCTTTCAGTCTGATCCACTGTCTGGGGGTCCTTAAACATGTGAACTATCTGCAGATTAGTCGTGTATTTATTACACATCGTGCGTGTCCGGTTCCGCGGCCGGAATCCCGTATTTGTGGGAATCATGTCATGTTATATTATGTATATTCGTGCTTGTCATGCGTGCTTACTCTTTTCATTACAAATGATAGAGAAAGGATGGGCTCTTTGTGGATTTACGATTCATGATATATATATTATGTATTCATGCTAGTTTGTCATAAATTCGGAAATGTTTTTCAGTCAAGTATTTATTCTTGGTTTAATAAATTGTTTTATATGTTTTCGATTAAACATTCTTATTCATGCTCTAGCTTAAATTGATTACCTGCCAAACTGTTGTGTTTGATGTTGTATTTTTGGTGCCCAGGTGCAGGAGGTTATCCCTTTAAGGAGGAGTGCCAGGAGGAGGCTGTTGAGCCTACCTTAGCTCGCGAGTGGCAACCCGACGACGTCATCTAGACGTCGGGACGGGTCATGAGTTCCGATGCATCACTTTTTGGGCTTTAATTACTTTTGGTATTGTATTGGCCTTTGTTGGCCTCTTATTTTGGGATTGTAACAACTTAATACACTTGGTTAACTTTGTAACTTGAACTATTATGGGAATGCCTTGTTATATCTCCTTTCTGATATTTTAGTCTTGATGACATTTATGTTCATATTTTGTTATGATTTATTAAGATGTGATTTGCTACACGCTTTCGCCTATTTAATCTTGTGAGTTGGTTTACCGTGTCCTCAGAACCCTCACCGCGGGAACCTGTGGGAGATTTAATCATCTTACACTCATCAATCAACTGTTACGTCGCGAGGCCCGGGCCTCGGTCCGGGGTCGCGACACTGGTCCCCAAGCTTGCCACATACAGCTTGTTAGGTCACAAGGCCAAAACCAAAAACCAAATCCTGGTCCCATAACTTGCCACATACAGCTTGTTAGGTCACAATGCCAAAAAACCAACCCCCAACTTGCCACATACAGCTTGTTAGGTCACAAGGTCAAAAAATAAAAAAAAAAAAACCCTTCTTGACCGCCTAATGTGCCACATAAAGCCCTTAGGTTCACAAGGTCAAAAAAAAAAAACCCAAATCCAAATCCTTCATGTCATTTTCAAAACTTTGCCTTGAGATGATACGTAATCCCTCTCACTACCATAAAATTCCCCCGGAAACTCAAAAGGCTACTCTACCAGAAGAAAATTGCTCAAGACTCTTGGTCAAGTCAGAAGCTCTCCTTCAAAGTTCTCTTTGAGGCACACCGATTGTAAAAGTTATGCAACTCGTCGCTGTACCTCGAGGGGGCATTTGTTGACACCAAAAATGTCACTTTGCCTTTTCAACATCGAAAGCCACATGAAGCCACATCCTACCACAAACGGGCAATGCTACTTCAAGCATCAAATCTTGCCAGAGTCAAAAACAAAACTGCAAGATTCTTCAAAATAGCCAAAAGAAGAGTACACATGAAATTTCGGGCCATTTCGACATCATTTAGCCTAACTTCACTCTTCCAGCAGCTGAATAGGAGATCCCCGTGACGGTGAAGCCAGAGATCCTAATTCACAAAACAAAGCATATGGGAGACTTCAAAATGCTTCCAAGGGAAACATGTCAAATTTCAGGTCATTTCGACAACATTTTACTAGAATTTGACTCTCGAAAGCCAAATCATGCCTCCCGGAGGCGGAGCTTCCCGGGACCATGATTGCCAAATCAGAGCTGATGGATCGTCTCAAAGTGACTCCAATAGGCTCCCTGTCAAATTTCAAGTAATTCAGACATCGACTGACCATACATCCAAGCGCGGCATCTTCCTCGCAACCAAATCAAGTCTAGCGGAGACAAAACCCCACACGGCTTCAAAACTCAATCAAATGCCTATGGTTCGTCCTATCTACTGCTCAGGAGGCTTCGGCTCAAATTTCAGGTCATTCCGACATCATTTGACCTTATTTTGGACGGCCCAATCAGAATCAAACAAATGGGAGTTACAAGTCAAAGCAATCATGGCATTAAAACCATGAAACTCCTCCCATCATGGAGATTAAAGGCAAATAAAAGACCTTAATTCTCCACCGGCCAATCAAAAGCTAAGAAAAAAAAGTTACAAAATAAAAGAATTAAAACTTGTAACTCCTCCCATTATGTGGTTTTATTGCATTAAAAGCCCATAAACCCACCTAATGGCTACCAAAGGCCTATAAAAGGGGGGTCATTCCAAAGAAAACAGGTCCATAAAAAATAGATTCCCGATCCAAAAATCCAAGCATGGAAAAGATCTGGAAAAATCTATCAAAAATCTACACGAGAGAGAGAACCCTGCCACAGTTGCTACAACGACCTCTCCTCCTTTGAAGAAGTCTGGCACCGACCACAGCTACAAGTTGACCAAAAGTCTCTTGGGGGGTTACTTCCCCCCAAGGACCTCTCCTCCTCCTCCTGTCTTTATGGCTTAGACGTGGCTTTTCAGCCCATCTACTTAGCTTTTTATTGGATATAGGACCTCCACTTGGTCTTTATCCTCTAAAAATCTTAGGTTCAAGCCGAGCCAAGAAAATCAAAAGCATCCTTCGTTCTCATCCGCATGGATGATGGCGAAGTCCACACATGGCTTACAACCGTCAATCTGAACAAGTCCCCATAATCTCCTGAGAAGTTAGATTCCTTTTTTTCTTGCTTTTCATTGTAGTTTGTATTTTTCTAAAGAGACGTAGAAATCACAACTCTTGTCTTTCATTATTGATAAGAATTGTAAATCGCCTTTCACGGCAAACACCGCCTTTCACGGTAAAAATCGCCTCTTATGGCAAACATCGGCTTTCACGACAAAACAAAATGAAATCGCCTCTCACAGCATTCAAAACAAACCATGACTCTTTTCTTAAATATATGTGCAATGAAAAACTAAAAAAAAAAGAAAGTTGATTTCCTTTTCTACTTGCGAAGGTGAATCTACAGACCACCATTTGTCAATTTCTAAGTAGAGTAGAAAATCTGGCATACCGGTACAAAAAATGTTGATGCCCGCTTTGCCTCCGTGCGCGAAAGGGTTGGACCCAACGGACTCCCACATCCACCGACCTCGGTAGCGCCAGAACCCGGGTCCATCACCCAAATACAAAGATCCGGGATGCCCCACCATTTCATATGCTATAGGAAACCACCGGATACGTCAAGCTTTACTAGACCTTAGAGCGAGCGTAAATCTATTACCTTACTCAGTTTATGAGCAACTGGGGCTTAGCGAGTTAAAACCAACCATAACTACTCTTTAACTCGCCGATCAATTTTTTAAGAAACCGAGAGGGGTAATAGAAGATATTTTGGTACAGATTGTGCACTTTTACTTCCCAGTGGATTTTTACGTGCTGGATATTAAGCCAGTATGGAACGAAAGTTCTGAAATTTCAGTCATTCTAGGAAGACCATTCTTGGCCACTTCTAACGCACTAATCAATTGCTAGAGTGGAAGGCTCAAATTGTCTTTCGGGAACATGACCTTAGACCTTGATATCTTTCAAATGTGCAAACAGCCGAGGGATTACGAAACTGACTACCATGATGTGATTTTATTGATACATTGGTTGTGGATGATCTTGAGCAGTGCATTAACTCCCATGTTGTGCTACTTTTGACTGGAGAGGACATGGGCTATCTTGAGGACTTTCAAGATGACACTGTTGAGGATGCCCATGCAGTATGGAAACCCCATTTTGAGGAGCTTGTACCATCTGGTACGCCAACTCTTCCATCTCAGGTGAATCCACCCAAGCCTGAGTTAAAGCCCCACCCATCGAACCTGCGATATGCTTAGCTTGGGGATGAAGAAACATATCATGTGGTTATTTCTTCACTTCTTACTGAGGACCAACAGGGATAACTGTTGAAAATACTCAAACAACATAAAAGTGCAATTGCCTGGAATGTGGCAGATATTAAGGGAATTGACCATTTAGTATGTACGCGTCGCATCTACCTTGAAGAAGATTTTAATCCATGTAGACAAATCCAACGCCGACTCAATCCTACCATGCAGGAAGTGGTAAGGGCTAAGGTGCTTAAACTCCTGGACGTGCGTATCATCTATCTAATCTCAGATAGTCAATGGATCAGCCCCACCCAGGTCGTCTCCGAAAAAAACCGGTGTTACTGCAGTAAAAAACACTCAAGATGAACTTGTCCCCACCTGAGTACCCACGGGGTGGAGGGTTTGTATAGACTACAGAAAATTTAACGCTGTCACGCGTAAGGATCACTTCCCTCTACCCTTCATGAATCAGATTTTGGAAATGGTAGATAGCCACCATTATTATTATTTTCTAGACGGGTATTCCGGGTATAACCAGATCGAGATCTCCCCGAAAGACCCTAAGAAGACCACATTTACATGTCCTTTTGGTACTTTCGCCTACCGGCGAATGCCTTTTGGGTTATGTAATGCTCCAGCAACATTTCAAAGATGTATGCTGAGTATTTTCAGCGATATGGTGGAGCGAATTCTAGAGGTTTTCATGGATGATTTCTTTGTGTTTGGTGATTCATTTGAGGACATCGGTGGACTTAATTCTGGAGGTCTTCATGGACAATTTCTCTGTGTTTGGTGATTCATTTGAGGATTGTTTGAGCAACCTAGAGAAGGTCCTCACTAGATGCGAAGAAAAGAACCTTGTGATGAATTGGAAAAAGTGTCATTTCATGGTTCCCCAGGGAATTGTCCTTGGTCACATTGTGTCTGAAAGAGGATTGGAAGTTGAGAAGTCAAAAATAGATTTGATCACCGACTTGCCCACGCCTAAAACCGTACGAGATGTCAGATCCTTTTTAGGGCATGTAGGCTTTTACAGGAGGTTTATAAAAGACGTCAGTTCCATATCCAAACCTCTCTATAACCTGCTTTCTAAAGAGGCAGAATTTAACTGGACTGAGGCATGCAAAGAAGCATTTGATAAATTGAAAAGCAAGCTGACATCCGCACCTATTATGTAGCCTCCAGATTGGACTTTGCCCTTTGAGATTATATGTGATGCCAGCGATTATGCGGTTGGGGCTGTGTTGGGGCAACGTAAGGACAAGAAACCTTTCGTAATTTCTTATGCAAGCAGGAGCTTGAATAGTGCACAGATCAACTATTCAACCAGTAAGAAAGAATTGCTAGCAGTGGTTTTTTCACTTGACAAGTTTCGGCCCTATTTGATTGGAACCAAGATTATTGTCTTCATTGATCACTTTGTGCTAAAGTACCTTCTCTCAAAGAATGATGCTAAGCCCAGACTCATTAAATGGATCCTCCTAGTCCAAGAATTTAACTTAGAATTAAGGATAAGAAGGGAGTAGAGAATGTCGTGGCTGATCATCTATCTAGGCAAGTCCTTTCCGACACCATTGAACCGACGCTAATCAGGGACAGTTTTCCAGATGAACATCTTTTTGCGGTACATCAATCCCCTTGGTACGCTGATATCGCAAGCTATCTTGCTACGGGCAACACTCCTGACCATTGGACCAAGCAAGATAGGAACTCTTTCTTTTCTCTAAGGTTCGATTTTTTTTCTAGGATGATCCATGTCTGTTTAAATACTGCCCAGACCAAATAATTAGGAGATGCGTGCTGGATAATGAGATACACAGTGTCATCTCCTTTTCTCATACACAGGCGTGTGGGGGCCACTTTTCAAGTAAAAAGACCATTCATAAGATTCTTCAAAGTGGTTTCTATTGGCCCACATTGTATAAGGATGCTTACAATTTTTGCAAAGCCTGTGATCGCTGCTAGAAGTTGTGCCACTGAATCCCATTCTGGTAGTTGAGCTTTTTGATGTATGGGGCATTGATTTCATGGGTCCATTTCCACCGAGTTTTAGTTATATCTATATCTTAGTGGCTGTGGACTATATGTCCAAGTGGATAGAGGCTATTCCCTGTCAGGAGAATGATTCTAAAATAGTCCAGAAATTTCTGAAAGAAAATATATTTTCACATTTTGGTACTCCACGAGCCATCATCAGTGATGGGGGGTGGTTTGCACTTATGCAACCGGGCATTTGAAGCCCTGATGAAACAGTATGGGATGACCCATAAAGTGTCTACCCCGTATCACCCACAGACGAATGGGCAAGTGGAAGTGTTGAATCGAGAAATTTTAGAATATTGGAGACTACAGTAAGCCCTAACAGGAAAGATTGGTCAATGAGATTGAATGATGCTTTATGGGCTTACCAGACTGCTTTTATGACTCCAATCGGAATGTCTCCCTACGGCTCATCTATGGGAAAGCATGCCACCTCCCGGTGGAACTGGAACACAAAGCTTACTAGGCCATTAAGCAGTTTAACTTTATTATGATAAAGCTGGGAGCAAGAGGAAGACTGTAATTAAATTAATTGGATGAGTTGCGCAGGGAAGCTTATGCAACTCAAGAAATTTAAAGAGAGGACC
>QPKB01000001.1:32321386-32739950 GCA_003546025.1 Camphora micrantha | reverse complement strand
TCTTCTCCTTCCACTCTCTCTTCTACTCTCGGCCTCTCTCTCTCTTCCTCTTCTCTTTCTGCCTCCTCTCCTCTCTTTGCCACTCTCTCTCTGCCTCTTCTCTCTCTCTACCTCTCCTCTCTCTCGACCAATCTCTCCCTCTCTCTCTCTTCTATTCTCCCTTTTTGTTTTCCCTCTCTCTCTGCCTCCACTCCTTTTCTCTTTCCACTCTCTCTCTCTCTCATTTCATTTCATTTTATTTTATTTTAATTCATTTATCATCTTATTATATTTCATTTATCTAGTTCAATTTTACCTCGCTGTTCACTTCGTGCATTTAATTGCGTATTGCCTTTGTCTCTATGCATTCGAAATTGCCCATGCATTTAATTTAAATTTAAATTTCTCAAATTTTTATTTGCCTCAAATTATATCCATTTTTTTTTTTACAATATGCTCATGCATTAAAATATGCCCATGCATCACGTAACTTAGTCGCATTTTCTTTTGCAATTCATTCTGCTTTTCCTTTCTCTTAGCTAAAAATCTGATAATGCAAAAAAAAAAAAAAAAAAAAAAAAACAACAAAAAAAAAAAAAAACAAAATAAGAAAAACAAAAAAAATTATAAATAAATAAATAAGAAAAAGAAATAGAAAATATCCAAAATAATAGTAATAATAAGTTAAAATTAAAATTAGAACTTTAGCTACCTTATTAGTTAGAAGTAATTAGGTCAAATTCAATAACTGAGTTCTTTTCTCTCCTCCCCTCTCACTAGGGTTAGAGAACCATATTTAGGAAGTCCTAGAGTATTTAGGGCAATTAGAAAAAAAGTATAAACTAAAAATAATTAAATTAGAAATTTATTCATTCACTTTTCCCCATTCATTAGGATTAGACAAATTAATTTAGGATTTTAGGCCCTATAAACAAACACAAAAACAAAAATAACAAAATAATAAAAAAAAACAAAAGACCAAAAACAAAGGAAAAGATATTAAAAACCCAAAAATATTAATAAAATTAGAGTTAGAAATTAAATAGTGGTTTAGGTTAACCAGGTCAGATCCCAGACCCAAATCTAGGTCTCCCCCTAACCAGGTTAGACTACTTTTTGAAAGTCCAAGAGCGAATCCTAGAGGGGGGGTGAATAGGGTAAGCCAAAAATTACTAGACCAACAATTAAATCTTTTAACTTTTAAATCACTTATGCTTTCAGAAAGATTAATTTTCTTGTGAAGAGAAGCAATCTCTAAGTTAAGCAAGCACAAGAAGACTAACAACTACAATCTTGATAGTATCAAACATAAGAGCATCATCCATGAATAGAAAAACGAAAGATCAATCACCATGACACAAGCATTTATAGTGGTTCGGCCAACATGCCTACATCCACTCCCGACAGCCCTACCGGATTTCACTAGCTCAAATTAAGGTTTAGGATCACCTCAAACCTTACAAATACATCACTTATGCTTTTCAAGGCTAAGCAATAACCTATACACAATGCTTTTCTTAGGCTAAGCAATAACCTTTACAAGACGATTTTCTCTTAAATAAAATGCCTATGAATGCATGGATAAGAGAACAATGAAGTGCAATTTAATGCCTCTAAAAAGGCTGATTAGAAAGTGAAAACTTAACTTTTAGAAGTATGCATATGAATGATAAAGTCTATGAATAATGCATATACTAGAAATCACTCTATCTCTTTTTAGAAAGATGAAACTTAAAATGATGCAAAGATGATAAACATATGTATGAGAAAGAGTTCTTTGACAAACACATGGTTTTCCAAAAGATCAAACTTGAATGAAGAAGTACAATCTTAAGATTAACAAGTTAGATTTGAAAGCAAGGATTCATAACTCATGTGAATGGTAAATCATATGTTGATTTCATAAAGCTAAAACATTTCAAAGTTCAAAGCATGTTATGAAACACAACATCTCAAGAAGAAAGCCAACTATTTGATCATGCTTAAAAAGATTTAGAAACAAAGCATGAAATTAATCTTGGGATAAAGAAAGCACACCCATTTGAAGATCAAAGGTTGAATCATTGGATTGGCTTCATAATCCCTTCACTAATTCTCCTAAAAAGTTGTCCTTTCTTGGCCTTGAAAATTCCTAAAAGTTTAGCACTTTTTTCCAAACAAAAAGCCACTTTTTATAGAGAAAAAGTTCCCAACGGCTAGTGCCCGGTCGACCTGGTACAAGGCCGGGTTGACCGGGTGCTCAACGGTTCTAAAAATGCCCGTTGGAGATGCTAACGGTCACAAATCCCCGGTCGACCCGTAGTGTGCCCGGTCGACCGGGTCCCTTGGCTCGGTCGACCGGCCACACAGGCAGGTCGACCTGGAGACAGCCCATAAAATCTGAATTTTCAGAAAGATGAAATTATGAGGGCTTCTTTCCAGGGGACTTTGAGGCACAAAGAACAAGCTTGGGAAAATGACTTCAAAATGATGAAAATAGAATTTTAAAGACATGAAACATTCAAACCAAATCAAGGATTTAAAGTGAAAACAATTGGAAAGCTTGAAATGATTTTTGAACTCCAAGATAGAATATTTTGAGATTTTAATATCTGAACTAAAAATTTCATGAACTTAAGATAATTAAGATTTGAAAACCATGCATATCATTAAATAAAAACAAAGATTATGAATGAGAAATATGCATGAAGATCCTAAGAATAAGAACATGAAGAATGAGAGGTCAAGCTTTGAAAATGAATGCATCCTATCAAATTGCAACAAAACAAAAGCTCTAACAATCTCCCCCTTTGCAATTTGATAGCAACTCTAGAAGCTTGAACTCTCTTTCTATCCTCCTTTGAAACTAGAATAGCAACTTCTTTGGACATTTAAGGAGCTTTGGATGAACGGGAGCATTTGGATATTTTGGAGCTTTGGATTTTCCTTACGAGAGCAAAGCGAAGGTACGAAGCTAAAGCTACTCCCCCTCAACTAGATAACCCTTGAATCTTCTCCCCCTCAATTGGAGACCATATGATATTTCTCTCCCCCCTTTGACATCTAATTGCAAAGGAGCCTGCCCATCAACGAGAAAACACACAACATTGTTAGTAGCACCTGTTTATAAAAGATATGATAAAAATAAAGTGTAGTAACAGGTAATTAGCCAACAAAAATTCAGAATTCAGGGCATGGGCCAATGCCCAATTGATGTCTCAATTTTATGAACCGATCATTTCCAAGGGGTTTAGTAAATAAGTCAGCCAATTGGGAATCTGTTGGAACAAAAATTAACTCAATAGTGCCTTGATCAGCATGATCACGCAAGAAATGATATCAAATGTCAATGTGATTAGTGCGAGAATGCTGAACAGGATTTTTAGAAATGCTAATGGCACTAGAATTGTCACACATGATAGGCATGCATTGTTGTGGAACATTATAATCTAACAGAGTTTGTTTCATCCACAATAGTTGAGCACAACAGCTACCTGCTGCAATATATTCAGCTTCGGCAGTAGAGAAGGATACAAAATTTTGCTTTTTGCTATGCCAAGCTACTAAGCAGTTTCCTATGAAATAGCAGCAGCCACTAATGCTTTTCCTATCATCTATAGATCCTGCCCAATCTGCATCACTGTATCCAATCAATTGTAATGAGGAGTCACAAGGATACCAGATGCCATAATGAGATGTCCCATTGATATATTTGATAATACGTTTGACAGCTTTAAGATGGGACTCACGAGGATCTGATTGATACCTAGCACATATTCCAACACTAAAGGATAGATCCAGTCTGCTAACTGTAAGGTAGAGGAGGCTACCTATCATACTTCTGTAGAGTTTTTGGTCTACCTTTTTACCATGGGGGTCACTAGAAAGTTTTGATGTAGATCCCATGGGGTTGTAGTTAATTATAGAGTTTTCTAGACCAAACTTCTTAATAATTTCTAGAGCAAATTTGGGCTGACTAAGAAAAATTCCTTTTTCGGTTTGGTTAACTTGAAGACCAAGGAAAAATTGCAGGGGACCGACCAGACTCATCTCAAAAGTGGAACTCATTAATACTGAAAATTCTTGAGCAAGTTTCTCTGAAGTAGATCCAAAAACTATATCATCAACGTAAATTTGAACAACAAGAATGTCTTGATCAATTTTCTTGATAAATAGGGTCTTATCAACTTTCCCCACAATCAAAGTTATTTTCGAGCAAATGATTTGTAAGTTTTTCGTACCAAGCCCTAGGTGCTTGTTTTAATCCATAGAAAGCTTTCTTAAGTTTGTAAACATATTCAGGATGATGTGGATCTTCAAAGCCCTCTGGTTGGGTAACATAAACATCTTCCTCAATTTCTCCATTTAAGAAAGCACTTTTGACATCCATCTGAAATAATTTGATTCTCATGCTACTAGCATATCCCAATAAAATTCGTATGGATTCTAAATGAGCTACTGGAGCAAAATTTTCTTCAAAATCAATTCCTTCTATTTGAGCATATCCTTTTGCTACAAGTCTTACCTTGTTCCTCACAACATTGTCAGATTCATCTGATTTGTTCTTATAAATCCACTTTGTGCCAATAGGATTTTTCTCGGTGGGTAAAGGGACAAGATCCCAAAAATCGTTCTTCTTAAATTGATTCAATTCTTCTTGCATTGCTTCCATCCATTCAGATTTAGATTCAGCCTCAGAAAAATTCTTGGGCTCGATTTGAGAGACAAAAGAGTAATGTGCACAAAGATTTTGAACTTGTTTCCGGGTCATAACCCCTCTGCCGATATCTCCAATAATATTATCCAAAGTGTGATTTTTCATTAATTTGGTTTGAGCAATGGCTTTGAATGGAATGATATCATTACTATCTTGTGGAATAGGTTTTTCATTATCAGTTTCAGCTTCATCATCATCTTGAAGAATTCTTCCGACTTGATTTACATCATCGATAACAACATGAGTTGATTCCTTTATGGTCATGGTGCTTAATTGAAAACTCTATATGCCTTGCTCCTTTCAGAGTATCCTAGAAAAATCTCTTCATCAGATTTAGGCTCAAATTTCTTTAACTGCTCCCTATCTCTTAGAATGTAACATTTACTTCCAAAAACTTTCAAATACCCTAAATTTGGTTTTCTATGAAAGTAAAGTTCATAAGGGGTTTTGTTGGTATTCTTAGTTAGATAAACTCTGTTTATAAGATAACAAGCAGTATTCACAGCTTCAGCCCATAGATTACGAGAGAGATTCTTTTCATTAAGCATGGTCCTAGCCATTTCTTGAATTACTCTATTTCTCCTTTTAGCTACTCCATTTTGTTGAGGAGTTTTGGGAGCAGAATATTGATGATTAATTCCATGACTCTAACAAAATTTAGCAAATTTTTCATTTGCAAACTCTCCCCCATGATCACTTCTAATCTTCCGAATTTTACAATCTTTTTCCACTTGTATCTTATTGCAAATTCATATGATATTGTCTACAGCGTCCAATTTAGCATGAAGAAAAGCAATCCATCCAAAACGAGAATAATCGTCTACCATAACCAAAATAAATTTCTTTCCTCCAATACTTTGCACAGGTGCAGGACCAATCAAGTCCATGTGGATTAGTTCAAGAGGACGAGAAGACGATATATCCTTTAAACCTTTAAAACTTTTCTTGATTTGTTTGCCCAATTGACATGCCTTACAGACTTCATATTTTACATCACTCAATTTTGGAATCCCTCTCACAATTTCATTTTTTGACAACATTTTCATCAATTTGAAATTTATGTGTCCCATCCTTTGGTGCCATAAGTAATTTTCTTGATCTTTAGTTATCAAGCACCTAGATTCATTATCATCAGATTCTTCTATAATGTAGATATTTCCTTTTGTCCTTGATCCAGTAAGAATAACTTAGTTGGTTTTATCATTTACCACTTTGCATGGTTGACTGTCAAAGACTACCTTGTTTCCTTTATCACACAATTGACTTATGCTAAGAAGATTATGCTTTAATCCTTCCACAAGAAATACATCATTTAAGGTTGTTATTTGATCTCCTTTCACACTTCCTTTTCCAATTATTTGAGCTTTGCTATTGTCACCAAAAGAAACATTTCCTCCATCATATTCCACTATAGAGCTGAATCTAGATCGGTCTCCTGTCATGTGTTTGGAACAACCACTATCTAAGAACCAAGTAGGGTTTTCTTTAGCTTTCAAAGCAGTTTGCACTAAGAGACTCTCAACATTTGTTTCTTTCATAGTCCAACTAGATAAAAAGGATTTAGAGGGAATGGTCTTGGGGACAAACTTGAAAAGGATTCTAGAGGGATTTTTGAGAGACAATCTAACTTTGTATGGGCAATTAGGAACTAAATGACCACTACGATTGCAAAAATGACAAGTCCATCTAGAAGTATAGTTTCTCTCAACTAGGGGTTTTTGGAAAGTCTTAGTAATGATTTGGAAATTATTTTTCTTGTTACTAGGGGAACTTTCAAAACCTATCCCATTCTTATCACCATAAATTTTATGTATCCCTAACATTTAATAAAACTTATCATTTCCCAAGGTGAATTTATCAACAATGAATTTTCCTTTGTTAAGTTTCATTTGTAGAGAGTTAGTTTCAAGTTGACTAGATTCTAGCTTGGATTGTAAATTATGAATTTGGTTTTGAGCTTGAGCTAGATTTTCATTTAGAGTGGTGAACCTGTGTTCTAAGTCAATCTTCTCATTGATTCTTAATTTCAATTCATCTTTCAAAACTTTTATTTCATTAACAAACGTTTTGGATTCTTCTTTAAAAATTTTGTTTTTCTTAAATAAGATTTCCCAATTTTCATACAGTTCATCATAAGCTTGCTGAATTTCAATATCTTCAACTTCAGCATTTGTTTCTTCTTGTCCTAATGTGTCATCTATTAATGTATTATGCTCATTGATATCTTCAATAGATGAAAGTAGAAGCCAATTAGGGAAATTTTCATCTTCATTATTTGGGAATTCATTGTTGTCACTATCTTCATCTTCCTCATCCCAAGTTATGTTTAAAGCTTTCTTTCCTTTCTTATCTCCTTTTTCAAAATCTTTAGGGGTGGAGCAATTTTGAGCAATGTGTCCAAACCCCTTGCAATTGTAACATTGCACATTTTTTTTAATAAATGATTCTTTGGGATTTCTTTGGAATTTAGGACTTTTTCTTTCATCAGAATTTCTATTGTTCTTGTTGTTCCTAAAGAATCTTTTAAATTTAACAAATAAAGCATTATCATCATCACTATCAACCTCACTTTCATTTTCTTTTAATTGAGAGGAAAAAGCTATTCCTTTCTTTTTGTCTTGCACTTCAAAGTCTAATTCATAAGTAAAGAGATTTCCTCTTAGTTCTTCAATTTTGATTTTGTCAACATCTTTGCTTTCCGTTATGGCTACAATCTTGGGCTTGAATCTTTTTGGGAGAGATCTTAAAATCTTTCTAACAGCTTTAGATTCATCCATTTTTTCTCCTAGGCCAATAAGAGAGTCGACAATTTCCATGAATTTTGAGTAGAACTCGTCAAATGTTTCTTCTTCGAGCATTTTAATATCTTCTAATTTAGAGGTCAACATTTGAATTTTGGCTATCTTAACCTGATCTGTGCCTTCATGAGTGGTTTCTAGGGTATCCCAGACTTCCTTAGTAGAGTTGCAATTTACTACTCTATTAAATTCTTCTTGAGATAGAGCACAATATAGAGAGTTTTTTGCCTTTACATTTAAATTTGCTCTATCCTTCTCCCCTTGAGTCCAAGCACTTTTAGGTTTGATATTTATGGATATGACATTCCCCTCAGAGTCTTTTTCTGTGGTAGTAGGAGGATGATAGCCATCTTCTATGATGTTCCACACATCTAAGCTTTGGGATTCTAAGAACACCTGCATTCTAATTTTCCAATAACGATAGTGTGTTCCATTAAACGAGGGAGGTCTATTAGTGGCATTGCCTTCACCCAAATGAGTTTGCATGGTGGCAATCAAAAGAAAAACACTCACTAGGAATCTAGCTCTAGGTGGTCAAACCTAAACAAGAGCAACTTGGCTCTGATACCAATTGAAAGTCCAAGAGCGAATCCTAGAGGGGGGGTGAATAGGTTGAGCCAAAAATTACTAGACCAACAATTAAATCTTTTAACATTTAAGTCACTTATGCTTTAAGAAAGATTAATTTTCTTTGTGAAGAGAAGCAATCTCTAAGTTAAGCAAGCACAAGAAGACTAACAACTACAATCTTGATAGTATCAAACATAAGAGCATCATCCATGAATAGAAAAACGAAAGATCAATCACCATGACACAAGCATTTATAGTGGTTCAGCCAACATGCCTACATCCACTCCCGGCAACCCTACCGGATTTCACTAGCTCAAATTAAGGTTTAGGATCACCTCAAACCTTACAAATACATCACTTATGCTTTTCAAGGCTAAGCAATAACCTATACACAATGCTTTTTTTAGGCTAAGCAATAACCTTTACAAGATGATTTTCTCTTAAATAAAATGCCTATGAATGCCTGGATAAGAGAACAATGAAGTACAATTTAATGCCTCTAAAAATGCTGATTAGAAAGTGAAAACTTAACTTCTAGAAGTATGCATATGAATGACAAAGTCTATGAATAATGCATCTACTAGAAATCACTCCATCTCTTTTTAGAAAGATGAAACTTTAAATGATGCAAAGATGGTAAACATATGTATGAGAAAGAGTTGTTTGACAAACACATGGTTTTCCAAAAGATCAAACTTGAATGAAGAAGTACAATCTTCAGAATAACAAGTTAGATTTGAAACTAATGATTCATAACTCATGTGAATGGTAAATCATATGTTGATTTCATAAAGCTAAAACATTTCAAAGTTCAAAGCATGTTATGAAACACATCTCAAGAAGAAAGCCAACTATTTGATCATGCTTAAAAGAAAAACAAAGATTTAGAAACAAAGCATGAAATTAATCTTGGGATAAAGAAAGCACACCCATTTGAAGATCAAAGGTTGAATCATTGGATTGGCTTCATAATCCCTTCACTAATTCTCCTAAAAAGTTGTCCTTTCTTGGCCTTGAAAATTCCTAAAAGTTCAGCACTTTTTTCCAAACAAAAAGCCACTTTTTATAGAGAAAAAGTTCCCAACGGCTAGTGCCCGGTCGACCTGGTACAAGGCCGGGTCGATCGGGTGCTCAACGGTTCTAAAAATGCCCGTTGGAGAGGCTAACGGTCACAAATCCCCGGTCTACCTGCAGTGTGCCCGGTCGACCGGGTCCCTTGGCTCGGTCGACCGGCCACACAGGCAGGTTGACCTGGAGACAACCCATAAAATCTGAATTTTCAGAAAGATGAAATTATGAGGGCTTCTTTCCAGGGGACTTTGAGGCACAAAGAACAAGCTTGGGAAAATGACTTCAAAAGGATGAAAATAGAATTTTAAAGACATGAAACATTCAAACCAAATCAAGGATTTAAAGTGAAAACAATTGGAAAGCTTGAAATGATTTTTGAACTCAAAGATAGAATATTTTGAGATTTTAAAATCTGAACTAAAAACTTCATGAACTTAAGATAATTAAGATTTGAAAACCATGCATATCATTAAATAAAAACAAAGATTATGAATGAGAAATATGCATGAAGATCCTAAGATTAAGAACATGAAGAATGAGAGGTCAAGCTTTGAAAATGAATGCATCCTATCAAATTGCAATAAAACAAAAGCTCTAATACTTTTAGTTTCCTTCATTTTAATAAGTTAGGACCCATTCTCTCTCTGGGCCCCGGTATGGGACTGGGATAGCGGATGAGGGCGGTCATGACCATAGGATAGGGTAGAGATTCATTTAGAAAAATGGATTAGTTATATTAAATCCAAGTAGAAAATCCCCTAGTTAGGCCCTTCTAGCCCCAATTATTAAAAATTCAAAAAACCATAAAACTAACAAACCAAACCCCCAAAATATTTTCTTCTCTTTTCCTCCAACTCTGGTGCCAAATATTCATTTGAACTCAAAACTAAAAGGAATAGAGGCTGATTTCGAGAATCCGAATTAATGAGAATGACGAGACGAGACGAGTGATTTCACACACCCCAATATCACTTTATTTGCTTTCGGCCCATCATCGGCCACCCCAATATCAGTTTATTTACTTCTGGCCCATCATCGGCCATGCATTTCTATCACTTGCGTATCGCACACAAACCCATAAAAATCACAACTCGAAGTTTCGTTTGCATCATTTCTTCGATTCGAAGAATCAACCTTTAAACCATAAGTCGTCAAAGGACATTGAAGGGGGGTACCCGGGAACGGGACCGATCCTCTTCTAAATTTTTAGCACCTTCGCCCTATTTTCCTTAGTTTATTTCCATTTTATTTCATTTACTCACTTAGAATACTTCGATTTAATTTCAACAAGTCTGCATGACCCTGAATGTTGATTTCCCCCTATTTCACTATGACCCTATTTTAAGACCCAAATTTGACGCAAATCGAAAGACCCAAATTAAGTGACAAGACAACCGTCGTGTGTCGCTGGCAGCACATTAGACGAGAAAAGAACCCATCTCATTTTCTCCCGCTCTCTTTTGACTTTCGTCGAAGGATGGTGTTACGGCCTTATCCGTAACTAGCGATCGTGATCCGTCGATTTTGAGGGTAGTCAGAATCCTCATTTTCGATGTATTTTTTTTAATATCTCATATAGTTGAATGACGATTTCCCTCCCCGAGGGATCAAAATTCACATCCGACAGCCTGGCGATCGTGATGGGACATCCTTTGTTGTTTCGTCACGAATTTGGGTCTTTTGCAGGTCTCACGATCTCCATGCCAACGGGCTGGCGATCGTGATGGGACATCTTTTGTTGCCCTATCACGAATTTGGGTCTTTTGTAGGTCTCATGATCTCCATGCCAACAGCCTAGCAATCGCGGTGGGACATCTTTTATTATCCTATCACTTATTTGGGTCTTTTAGAAGTTTTTCATGGAACAAGAATCTTCTATCAATGACTGAATGTTCATGTCCCATTTATTTAAGGGTCATTTCGGGCATAAGTTGAATGTGAACTACGGTCAACATGACCGCCCGCTGAAGCTCTCCCTGTCACACCCCCGGACCGGGATCCCGACAGCTGTCCGACTTCGGGGGCGGGAATTTGGGGAGGTAAGTGATAATTATATTTCTCCCAAGATCCGCGTGTGTGAGGATCCAAAATCACAACACTGTCTGAATATTTTGCGGAAGCTTTCGTGGCAATGCGATCCGGAGTCCGTGGACATCATCGGATTCCGCGTCGCATACGACCGCTAGCATGAAGCTATCATTTTAGGAACCATATCAAACTGGAATAAATCAACATAATAAAGTACAGAGCTGACAATAACGGGATATTACATTCTCATATATGTTCAAGTTACAAGTATCAATGTGTATTAATTACAATCCCAAGAAAGGCTAATAAAAGCCGCACAATAACAAGCTAATATCCACTACCCAAAAGTAACGTAACTCTGATGTCAAGCACAATGTCTACATGACATAGCCGACAAGGCAACCTGCAACTCATGGCTCCACAGCCAACCACTCTCAGCTCGGGGCGGGGAAACTGAACCTAAGTACCAAAATAGTGGGTCAAACACGACGGTTTGGCAAGCAGGTGAAAAGACAAATCAATAAGGAAATTACCTTGGAAAACATTTAAACCTGTCAAAACAATAGTTTCATAAAACGAGAGAATCATTTAATTAAATACATATGCAATATAAAACATGTAAGGTATCCAAGGAAACGGGAAACAAGCAAGATGGCAACCACACATAGCTAAGTCCTCTATCACCGAAGTGACATGAGCATATCAGGATGTTGTTCAGTCACCGAAGTCAGGAGATGCAACGTAAGTAACATATACATATTATAATACGGGACATGACCACGGTAGCAAACCGGGCATCGGGAACCACAGTAGCAATCTGCGGTATCGGGACAAGACCACGGTAATAACCGGGTAGCAGGATCCAAACTGCAGCTGTCGGGACGGGAAGGGATCTCCAAGTCGGTGGATCAGACCGGCAAGAAAAGCCAAGCTTAGTGGTGCCGACTCATAGGTCAAATGACAAGTCAAATCATGTATAAAATATATCAAGTGCATGTATGTAAACAGGCGGGACGGGATGCTCAAAAGCACAAGTATCATTTTATTCGGGTATGTATAAACGGGCTAGCAAAATGCTAAAATACACTTTCAATACTTTTGGGAATGATAAATCATAATTCGAGAAATTCAGGACAAGTATCAGGATTCACGATAAATCATAATTCGAGAAATTCGGGACAAGTATCGGGATTGACGATAAATCATAATTCGAGAAATTCAAGACAAGTATCAGGATTCACGATAAATCATAATTCGAGAAATTCGGGACAAGTGTCGAGATTCAAGATAAATCAGGTGAATAAGGACCCCGTATGTCCATTGTAATGATGACTTGGTACTCCTTGAGTTTGGAGACATTCCGGGCTCTTTATACACCTTAGGGATTTTCAAACTTTTAAATGAACTTCAAAACAAATGGGACCTCAAAAGAGATCCTAAGTACAATGTTAATCCTAGTGCATCGTAAACCTATTCAGTCACCGAAGGGAATAGGATTCGCGATACCCCAACATACAAACCCCGTGCGTAGTTATAAAGTGGGTATCCCGTTGTCCCGTACCGTTCAAGATTGAATTAGGTTAAGTTCCGATACAACCGGATTAACCTCAACGAATGTCGGGTCAAACAATCTCATGATAAGTCAAGTGAGTCCAATAAAAAGGGGTAACCAAGTTCCACTTAAGTCCATTTAAGAAAAGAGTGAAAATTCACTTTTCAGGGGAAATTTACAGAGTGCCTGGTCGACCAGGCCCTTGGCCGGTCGACCGCGCACACTGCAGTCTCGATCGACCTGAGGAGGTCAGGTCGACCCCTGTCATGAAGGCCCGGTCGACCGAGCCCTTGGCCAGTCGACCTGCAGTTGTAAATAAAATGCGTGAACAGTGTTTTGGTCAGGTTCCAGAGAACCTGACCACTGTGTGGCTGGTCAACCGAGCCCCCTGGCCGGTCGACCGCGTGAACTGCGGAACAGTATTTCCCACAGTGCAGCAGGTCATTCATCAGGGGGTCTGTCCCCGTGTCGCCGGTCGACCGAGCACCCTGGCCAGTCGACCGCGTGAACTGCGAAACAAAACCTAGTTCTGTTTTCTGCAGTGAAGTGGGTCATTCCTTTTTCCTTCCTTTTGTGTTCATTCTTTTAGACCTGATTAGCAATCTAAATCATGGATAAAACAAGCCAACAAGATTCACTAATATGCATTTATTTCAAATATAAACAAGCTATTAATATCACAAAATGTATGGTGAAATCATAAATGCTTTTCATAAAACTCATTCAAAGCTAAACATATCAAATCATCCACTTGCCTTGGGTCTCTAATCAATGGAAAACCAGTTCCTAATCACACTTGCAAGCCAAGAACACAATCTCTACAAAACCCCCAAAACAAACCCTAAAATGGGTCAAACCAAGCAATAAGAAGAGAAAGCTTTCAATAATGGAAAAGTAGCTTCTCTAAGGATAGAAGAACACATATCTAAGAGATTAGGCAAAGAGCTTACTTGGAAGATCCTTTAATGGCAAAAACTAGCTCAATGAAGATCTTGGAGATGGTGGTTTCTTACACAAATGCTATCAATGGCAAGCTCTCCATGAGAGGAAGAGAGTGATGGCCTTCATTTCTTAAGAGAGTAAAGTTTGGTGGAGATTGATGAAGGAGAAGCAAGAAGAAGAAGAGAGGAAATGGAGAAAGAACCCTAGGTTCTATTGTGCTAGAAAATGAAGAAAGGGAAGGAGATGGGTTCTCTTATATAAGCAATGAGAGTGGGCTCCACTACTAGAAAACTTGGTGGGGTCAAAATCACGATTTTTGGGGCCTCGGATGAAATCGACGAAGAAGGAAGAAATGATCGTCGAAATATCTAGTTTCCAAAAAGTATATGTTTTGTGGGTTTCGGGAATATCAAGTATTGGGTACAGATTTAGTGTGAAAAGACTGTTTTGCCCAAGAAACTAGAGAAGTCAAGTTTCAGGATTCGGGACGGGAACGGGATCAACATGAAAGTTGAAGGGATTAACAAAATAAGTAAATCGGGATAAAACACCAAATCAAAAGAATCTCAAGTAAACCCCCAAGTACACGCAAGTCATCAAAAGGAACCCTCAAAGGGCCCCACTAGTCACATAGGCACTCAAAATTCCCAAAGCTATAACAAAGCTATTCTAATCCCAACTTAACCACAATCCACTAAGCACACTTAGAGCTAAAACACAGCTCAAAAACACTAATCGGGGCCTCTCGGGTCAGGGTCTCACACTCCCTATTGCAACATAAGAACTCAACCAATTAGTTTTTCCCCTTCATAAAATGTTCTCTTATTTCCTAAGTTCTTTCCCTTCTCGTCTTTTCTAAAGTCTTTCTTTTCTCATCCCCACCTTCTCTCCTTTGGCAAATCACCCATGGGGAATGCCTGACATTCCTCCCATCTCAGCCCCGGGAGTAACTCAAGCCATCGATGAGGCTTATCTCCCACCATCGGATGTCGAAGTTTCTGGAACCCTCGGCACCCCATTACCCGGACCGCGCTATTCCCCATGCATATCAGGCCCGTCGATTATCGAACGGGTCCCTTCCCCGATGAACTTAGTAGCAGCGAGGAAGAGTCACTCTAGTCCTCTAACTCCAATAAGTAGGGATTCGTACTCTGTTGATTCGCAAGTCACGTACAAGGATTTAGTCTGGTCGAGTAGGCAGACGATAGGACATAGGACCAATGCCAACATCACAACACGGGCCCGCCGTGTAATTCAACCTGTAGTCTCACAGGTCATCCCTCATTCAACCATAGTCACCCGGACCGAACCGATCACATCAATAGTCCCCCAATATAGAATGCCTATTGATGCATCCATTACGACCACCACCAGACAGTGGAGGCCGCAACCAATCCCAATTCCATATGAAAATAGGCATCTCCAAACTAGGCAAGAACAAGTGGGCCCGGCTCGTCCACTTACACCGAGGGTCCCACAGCAGAACCCTGTCGTTTATGCCGGCACGCATAACATACCGAGAGTCCATCACCAATACCAACATGAGGTTGTACAACCCCAACTCCAAGTGATGACCCCTCCTACTCTCTTTGTGAGCCGATTGATCCCAAACTCATTTGGCCTTAGGTTAGCCTATCACCAACCAATGGGATATGAGAGGTCACCCCCGACCTATCGAAATCAGTTGACTCCAACTTACGAAGTATTAGATGAGGAGTAGAATCCTCCGCTTTATTATGATGAAGTTGTGAATGTCACCGACCTACGAGCCATCCCATCAACCGACTTACATGAGACAGCGGTCAAGACCAGCACTTGACCCGGGTAGAACTCAGGATCAAACCTACGCTCAAGCCCTGGGAGAACACAGGCCAGGGAGAGTTATCAATATGCGCCTCCAGGACTTCAATCGGACCTTCAATATGATTTCGTAGAGCTGATTTATTATTAGACCCCAGTTGAGGCCCCAAGACATGACCTGACACGCGAAGATCAAAGCCATGACTCCCAGGCGATTAGGGAAACGCAGAAGGAAATTGAGGGGCTAAAGAGTGAGATTAGAAAGAACTCCCCATTGCGACAAGGCAAAAGGTTAGGGTTCTATGATTTCAAGAAGAAAGAAGAAACTAAGAAGTCGCCCTTCCCCGCTAAAGCCCCGAAATTTGTAGCGTATGATGGGACTACAGACCCTCAACACCATTTGGTGTCATTCTGCAGCAAGTGTCGTATGATCGCTGAAGATGACGCCCTCCTCATTAACTATTTTCAGGAGTCGCTAATCGGAGACGCGCTAACCTGGTACACGTCCGTGCCTTCACCCAAGATCAACACTTTTGAGGATGATATAGGAAAATTTCTAGCGCGATACCAGCATTTGAGCAAAAACAAGCCCTTGTAGCACGACTTAGCCAATTTAAAACAAAAGAACAATGAGGATTACGAAGAATTGTCTGTGAGATGGCTACGTCGATTCACGAGGTCCGACTGCAATATAAAAGAAGAGGATTAAGTCAGGAAGGTCATTTTGAACATGAAAGAGCCGATGAGGACACTGATGACGATCAGGGAAGTCATGAACTAGAGCGGCCTACATCATAGGTTATCAAGAATGAAACAAAACTTAGACGATTGGATACTGAGGTTGTCCGTCGTGTGACCAATCAAACGGAAAATCATGCGACCCCAGAAGTGAACTCAACCAAAGAAGTGGTTTATCGCCCATACAATCATGGTCAGGAAATGAATTTCAATCAACACCGAAGTCAAGGGCAAAATCGGGAAGTTAACTTTCAAGGAAATACTCAGAACTTCCGGAATGATCAAAACTATCGGGACCCTCCTCGGAATGTTCAAAGATATGGTCAACAACTACATGACCAAGGGGGACCTGTTCATCCAAGACAAAACATAAATTTGGCACGACCACCTGTGTCGCGACCCCGGACCGAGACCTGGGCCCGCAACTATGATGATGATCATAATATTTGAAGTTAATTTCCCACAGGTTCCCGCGGTGAGGATTCCGAGACACAGAAATTCTAACTCACACGATCAAGCATGCGGAAGCGTGTAGCAAATCACACCACAACTATTCATGAATAAGAATTTATTCAAATGCATGAGTAAAATAACATCAAGACCAAGATATCATAAGTAGGAAATAAATTCTAACATTCCCATCACAGTTCAAGTCACAAAGTTAATCAAAAGTATGTTAAGTTGTTACTGTTAGATTGTATGGACTCAATCCATCAGATGATATAATAAATTGATTAATTTCTTTATTTATCAATAATATCATGCTTTCCTTTCATGAGATGAATGGTGTTTCATTACTTAATGTACATGACCAATACATATGACATAATGGTTCATGAGTTGAATCAGGTCCCCATCAGCATATTAGATGTGATATATGTAAGACCCCGATCCGAGTGATCCCGATTAGTGCTTAGTTAGTTGCGTGTTAGTCATGATTTGTCTTGTGGATTTGGTTTAGTTGTTTAGAATAGCTTTGAAATAGCTTTGGGGATTTTGAGTACTTTGGTATTAGTGGGGCCCTTTGGGGGTTCCTTGTTTATGGCTTTTTGTGTACTTGAGGTTTTATATTGGTTTTCTTGATTTGTATTTTATCCCGTTTTGTTTATCTCGTTATTGCTTTCAACTTTCATGTTGATCCCGTTCTCGTTCGAAACCCCGAAACTCGACTTTTCTAGCTTCAAGGGCAAAACAGTACTTTTACACCAAATCTGTACTAAATTAGTGTTAATCCCGAAACCCGCGAAACATAAACTTTTTAGAAACTAGATATTTCGACGATCATTTCTTCCTTCTTCGTCGATTTCATCCGGAGCCCCGAAAACCACTATTTCAGCCCAACTAGGTTACTTGATGGTGGAGCCCACTTGTGTAGCCTTTATAAGGGAACCCATCTCCTTCATTCTCTCTTTTCCAGCAACTTTTACTTGAGCCTAGGGTTTCCTTTCTTCTCCTTGCTTCTCCATCATCAAGCATCACCAAACTTGCACCATCATCTCAAAAGATTTCATGATATTCTTCTCCACTTCAAGGGCTCTCCATTGACACCATTTTTGAAGGAATCCCATCTCTCCAAGTCCTTCTTCTAGCTTGCATTGCTCATTTGGAACCTCTATTGGTAAGATCTCTTCATAATATTCTAGATTAGTGTTCTTCTAGCCTTAGAGAAGCTACATTTTCAATATTGAAAGCTCTCTCCTCTTCTTCATTGTTTTGACCCATTTTAGGGTTTGTTTTAGGGGTTTTTGGTAGAGCTTGTATCCTTGTCTTGCAAGAGTGCTAAGAGCTTGTTTTTCATTGATTGAAGACTTAAGGCAAGTGGATGTTTTGATGTTTTTATCTTTGAATGAGTTTTGTTGAAATGCATTTATGCTTTCACCCATTATTTTGAGGCATAAATGACTTGTTTAGATTGGAAATAAATGCTCATTTTAGTTCTTGAAAGCTTGTTTTAATCACATATGAGATTGCTAATCAGGTTTGGAGACAATGTAGAAAAGATAGAAAAAAATGGGAAGATCACTAAACTGCTGTAACAGAACCTGAGTTCTGTTACGCCGTTCACGCGGTCGACCGGCCAAGGGGCGCGGTCGACCGGCGACACAGGAACAGGCCCTCAGTTAGAAGACCTGCTGCACTGCGGGATCTTCTGTTCTGCAAAGCACGCGGTCGACCGGCCTAGGGGTGCGGTCGACCGGCAACACAGAGGTCAGGCTCTCTGGAGCCTGACCAAAACACTATTCACCTATTTATTTTACAACTCACGGTCGACCTGGCCCATGGGCGGTCGGCCGAGCCACTGTGTACGCGGTCGACCGGCCATGGGCCAGGTCGACCGGCCCAACTGGAAACCCTGCAGAAAAATGGACTTTTACCCTATGTTTAGGTGGACTGTAAATGGAACTTAGTGACCCTTTTGTGGACCCTTTTGACTTCTTTTGAGGATGGTTGAACCGTCATTTCCTCACGGTTAATCCGGTTGTATCGGTACTTAACCTAGTGCAATCTTGAACGGTACAGAACGACGGTATATCCTTTCTTTTATCTAAACGCGAAATTGGTTTGTTTGGATATTGCGAATCCGTTTTCCCTTCGATGAATGAGTAGGTTGTAAGGTACTACTAGATTAACATTGTGCCTAGGATCCCATCCCTTTTATGTTTTGTTTAATTAAAACTCGATTAGGGTTTGAATCCCTAAGGTGCATAAAGAGCCCGGAATGTCTCTAAACTCAAGGAGTACCAAGTGATCATCACAATAGACATACGGGGTCCTTACTCACTTGATTTATATCGAATCCCGATACTTGTCCCGAATTTCAAGAAATGTGATTTATCATTCCCGAAAACATTGAATTTGAAACTAAAGCTTTTGCTAGCCCCGATATGCACTTCCCGTTTGAAAATGAAATTAGTGCTTTTAAGCACCCCGTCCCGCCCGTTTATTAAAGTGCATTACATATGATTTGTACATGACTTGTTTTACATGATTTGACCTATGAGTCGGCACCACTAAGCTTGGCTTTCCTTGCCGGTTTGATTGACCGACTTGGAGACCATTTCCCGTCCCGCCAGCTGCAGTCTTGGATCCCGCTACCCGGTTATTACCGTGGTCTTGTCCCGATACCCGGTTCGCTACCGTGGTCCCGTCCCGTATTGTATTATATTATGTATATGTTACTTATGTTGCATCTCCTCACTTCGATGACTGAGACAACATCCCGATATGCTCATGTCACTTCGGTGACAGAGGACTTAGCTATGTGTGGTTGCCATCTTGTCTGTTTCCCGTTTCCTTGGATACCTTACATGTTTTTATATTGCATATGTATTTGATCAAATGTTTCTCTTGTTTTATGAAATCAATGCTTGACAGGTTTAAATGATTTTCAAGGTATTTTCTATATTGTTATGTCTTTTCACCGTTTGCCAAACCGTCGTGTTTGACACTTGTTTTTGGTACTCAGGTCCCGTTGTTGGTCTCCCCGAGGAGGAGTTCGAGGTTGCGGTTGGCGAACCGCAACGACTAGTTGAGTGGCACGCCGATGATGTCGTCTAGACATTCGGGTGCTTGAGTTGCGAAACACATTTTGGTTTGTGTCTAACCATTCTTTTGGGAACTTGTCACTTTATTCATATTGGCCTTTGTTGGCCTCTATTTTTGGGATCAATGTAATTAAACTACTTTGTTGTAAACCTTAACTTTATTTTGGGGTTATAGCTTTAATGATCATTGCTCATTTTGATACTAGTATAAAACATGCTTTAATCTTGTATCTTGGACATGAATGTATGAAATATAGATTTGCTACACGCTTCCGCACATAAAAGAAATATTCATGTTGATGTGATATCCTCACCGCGGACACCTGTGGGAAATCGCGTGTACGAGTGGCATCCTTCTTGATGGACTCGTATACGTTTTGTTTTGGAGTTGGATTTAATTCATACATGCACAATCATACATGATCACATCATATTATTATAACAAGAGTCCCGATCCCGGATTAGGCCGCCTTGTCCAAGGGGCCCGGTCCGGGGTCGCGACAATATATATGTATGGATGAGATCCACACACGGGAGACATGTGTCACAAATCTTATACTTAAATATCTTCACAACCGGTGATGAGACTGGGCATCTCATCTAATAAGGTTGCAGCACTTTGATCACTATGAGATAGTATGATTTGTCTCGATCGTTAGAATGTAAGATTCTGGATCATGGTGCTGGTACATTGGATGTATTGAAGGACCATGAGAAGCACCTTATGGAATACTGTCTCGAGTTTAAGGTTTGCTCTCATAATTCCCTAACAGTAGGCTCTCAATCCTGAGACATTGATGGACTGAAGTTTCTATCTATTCATTTACTTTGAGTCAACAATGAGTGAGGCCAATTGTAGGTCAACTCCTCGGTGTCTTGGGTAGGTGGTAGTAGGACTGTGGGAACATTCAATGGTCAAGATGGAATCTATCTATATTATGCCCTTGTGCCAATTAATGGATTTGTCAATAGTAAGTGCGCACTCATCTCAATTAAGAGTTAATTGCATGGTACTGATGATCACTGTGATTAATTGGGGCTCAAGGATAATAAGATATGGATTTAAATTGGTTGGACAGTTTTAGTCCAATTAATCCATGGATATTGACAGAGGGGCCTACTGGTGGTAATCGGGAAGTTTAGGGTCTTCATTCTAATTTATTCCAAAGACTGGAGTGCAATTGCATTTATATAGTGGTGTTATTTGCAATTAACTGTGGGCCCGGATTGCACATGAGATATGGGGTCACGGTGTCTCAGTTGGAGCCAGCTTTCTATGGAATCCCTAGTGGTCCCCACGCTAGCCCAAGTTAATTGAAAGATACTAATCCTACTTGAATTCTAAGATGAAGGAATTAGAAAGCTACTATTTCTATTTGAAGTGAGACTTCTAATAGTGGTAATAGTAGAGTTACTAATTTGTGCGGAAGTAAGACTTCTATTTCAATTAGTAAAAGAGGTTGCTTAAAAGCTATAAAAGGAGAGCAAGGGGCTGGGATGTACTCTCTCTTCGAATTCACACCCAACCCCCTTTTGTACAAGAGTTGCAAATCTCTCATACTCTTCTAGTTCTCTTCTAGTTCCTTGAGTTTCTTAAAGGGTTTTCTCTTGAAGTTTCCACCAGTCTTCTTGAGAAAAGAGATCTGATACGGGTCATAGCGTGGAAGACTAAGAGGTCTTGGAGATCCTAAGTTGCTTAAAAAGAAAGAGTTTCTTCAACTAGCAAGTCTTCTTCTCCATTAGAGCACAACCAGGCTCCAAAGGTATAATCTTCATTTACCTTTATTGTGGATTATTTTGGTTGCCGAATTGTTGTTCTTCTTCTATCTTTGTTGTACATGATTGATGAGACAGAGGGATCGCGTCCTGGATATGATTTGTGGCCTTATAGGCACTTGATCCTTGAATCAAGTGGGTCAAAAGTTTTGAAAATCTGTCCACGAGGCCCACCTATTTCCAACAATTGGTATCAGAGCCTTACCTCATCTCTAATCATGTTAGATCAGCAATCTAGATCTAATCTTTGTATGAGATGTGAAGAGGATAGACCAAGGGCTTTGTAAGGATCAGATTTGATATTTGTATGCCTTTTTGTATCTGATATGAATGTTGTAGAAGGGGTTAGTTCGGACAAGAAGTGGAATTTTCTGCTGGTTTCCCGAGCAGGTCGCTCGAGCGAACCTCCATCCGCTGGAGCGAACCAGGTTCTGGATCGGTCTGCTCGAGCGGATCCAAGTCCGCTCAAGCGGACACAGTGCTGGATTTTTCTTTTTTGGAAGTCCGGGATTTTCATCATGAGATGATAGATGGTATCCTTTATACCAAATTTTTGGAAGTCCGGGATTTTCACCCTGGGCACCCCCCCCCCCCCCCCCCCCCCGCTCGACCCCCTTTGGGGGACAACCCCGGACCCCCTTTGCGAAGCGCATGTTATACAGAAGCGGCATCCCGGTTTTGTGAGTTGTATGAGATACTAACTTGCAGGTGATAATGTTCTCTCCATATGGCCCAAAACTCTTACTTTCTTTTATATGTTTATTGGTTTATTTGTGGCTAAGTATAAAGGTCATCATGGTTTCCTTGGTTTCCCGTGAAAGGGCAAGGCAGGGTGAAATTCCCTATAGCCCTTTTATTTCCATATTTAGATTACCATGTAAGTCTCATCCTTGAGGCATAGGAATTTATATAATTTTCAATAATTTGTAAATTCTGGTGATGTCCGAGACGAAGAAAGAAAGTAAAGTTGGACTCCTAATCAAAGAGTTTGAAGATTACCAAAAGAGTTTTGGAGATGCCCAAAGAGTTTGAGAAGGTCCAAAGTTTTGGAAAGTCTAGAAGTTCAAGAAGTCTATTCCGCTTGGGCCATGTAGAGGAGAGGACTAGTTTCTAATTTTAGCCTTTCTATTTATGGATGGTTGCTTGTTTTGGTATGTTTCCAAATCTGATCCAAATATAGCAATTTCCAAAATTGATCAAATCAAATTAATTTTTGGAAAGAGTTCTAATTAGAGTTGGTGGACCCATGAGATGGATCCATTGGTAACACTAATTTAAGAAACTAGACTTTCCATAAAATAACTTGACTTGGAACCAATCATCGGTCATGTCATGAGATGATTTGATGTCTATATTTGTGGGCCCATATACCTATAAGGAAATCATCAATTCTAAAATATTAAGTGGGAGCGGGGCATTTATATTTAGAAATCCCAATGGTTTTCCACCATAGGTCCATTGTAAGGAAAGTATTAGCCTCGTGTCATCTTGAGAATGGCCGTTCCCCACGGAGGGCTTGTATTTGTCTGGTTACTAGATATGGATCTCCTATGGATAGTGTTGGTGAGACGGGGCGGGGGCCCACTCCCTAAGGAGTAGCTGCCCGCTACGGTTGTCATGCAATGCTAGTTGGTGGGTCACACTTAACTAAAATAATGATGTAGTATCCCCAAGGATTTGCCTCATATATTTTAGAAACCGAAGTCAATCGGGAGTCATACATTATTTGGTATGAGATACCTAGATAATAATGAATGATGGGGATCATGTATAGTTAGTCTTAATAATAATTTTGACCAACTTTGATCTGCACCAATCTAGGTGGTATTTGCACTCCCCAAGGAGGCATACCCCGGGGATTGGGATTCCGATGTATTCTGAATTTTGTGGTTATGAGGATTCCCACATAAATTTGGTAGAATACTAAACCCTAATGTCATTTAAATTCATTAATTGAATGTATTGTTATGTGCTACAGTATTTTCCAGGATGAATACAAATATTTTGAATCCACTTTTGACCATCCTCAACCAGAATAAGTTGGTGGGATCCAACTATATATATAGACTGAAAATGGAACCTGAATATTGTCCTGACTGCTTCAGGATATAAATATGTCCTTACCAACCCCCCCCCCCCCCCTTGATGAGCCTGGCTCGGATGCATCGGAAGAAGAAAATGAACTTTACACCAAATAGGCCAAAGACGATGAGATGGCCAGATGTTACATTCAGGCATCCATGTCTAGTGTTTTGCAACACCAACATCAATCCTACAAGATTGCATACGATATTATATCGAACTTAAAGGAGATGTTTGCGGAACAGGGTAGGCCTGCTAGGCAGGTAGCTATAAGGGTGCTCATTAGCACCAAGATGGCTGAAGGTACATCGGTACAAGAACACATGTTAAAAATGATGGACTCATTGAATGAGTTAGATGTATTGGGGGCTGCGATTGATGCATAATCGCAGATTAACATAATCCTTGAGTCACTGCCAGAGTCATTCAACAATTTCAAGGTTAATTATAATATGAATAAGATGAATCTGACTCTGGCTGAACTGTCTAGCCAACTTGTAGTGGCTGAAGGGATTATGAAGAAGCCAACTGCCCTAGTGACAGAAAAGTCAGATGCCAAGTCCAAGCCGAAAGGCAAATGGCGGAAAGGCAAAATGAAATCAGTTCCGAAGGGTCCTAAGGTGGAGAATGGTCCTAATGGTGGCATAGCCAAGGCTAAGGGTTCAAAGACAAAAGGAAAGTGTTTCCATTGTGGTAAGACAGGACATTGGAAAAGGAATTGTCCAGAATATCTGTCTAAGAAGAAGACCTTAGGTATGATTGAGTCACTTATTTCTAAAGTTAGTTTTGCAACTGGTAAATCTGAATCCTGGTGTGTGGACTCCGGGGCAACTAATCACATATGTAATACGTTGCAGGGGTTCAGGGAAACCAGGAGGCTTAGTGACGGAAAAATCATTGTCAACCTAGGATCTGACGCTAAGGCGGAGGTTGTTTCAGTGGAAGTCATTACTTTATGTTTCTCAAATAATAAATTGGTTTTGTCAGATACATTATATGTACCGTCTTTACGACGGAATTTAATTTCAGTTTCTAGTTTGGTGAATAAAAGTTATGCCATTACTTTTGGTACTGAAGTTGTCATAAAGAGGAATGATACTTTTGTATGTTCTGGCAAGGTAACCAATGGGCTTTATTTGTTAACTCCCATGATGTATAAGATACATGATATTGAAACAAATAATAAACTGTCATTAAAGAAGAAGTCACCTTCATCTAATCCAACAAAACTTTGGCACTTGAGGCTAGGTCATATAAACCTAAAAAGGATTGACAGGCTAGTGAAATATGGTATCTTGCCTACATTGGTGGTAGAACCAATGCCTGTCTGCGAGTCCTGTCTGGAAGGCAAAATGACCAAGAGACCCTTTTCATCAAAGGGCAACAGGGTCAAAGATTTATTGGAATTAGTGCATACTAATGTGTGTGGACCCATTAATGTCAGGGCCAGAGGAGGATATGAGTACTTCATCACTTTCACAGATGATTACTCAAGATATGGATACATATACCTTATGCACCGCAAGTCCGAAGCTTTTGAAAAGTTCAAAGAGTTTCAAGTGAAAGCGGAAAAGCAATTAGGTAAAAGTATCAAGACTCTTCGATCAGATCGAGGAGGGGAATATCTCTCTGCAGATTTTATGTGATACTTATCAGAAAATGAGATTTTATCCCAGTTGTCTGCTCCTGGTATGCCTCAACAAAATGGAGTAGTAAAAAGAAGGAACCAGACTCTTTTAGATATAATCAGGTCTATATTGATTTTCTCAGGATTACCTATATCCTTTTGGGGATATGCCTTGGATACTGCGATGTACATACTAAACCTCGTACCATCTAAGTCTGTACCTAAGACTCCCCGGGAGTTGTGGTCCAGGCGAAAGCCTAGTCTGCAGCATTTAGACATTTGGGGTTGTCAGGCATACGTGCTGAAGGTTAAGACGGATAAGTTGGAATCGAAGTCGGAAGTATACACGTTTGTAGGATATCCTAATGGAACTAAAGGTTGTTTATTCTATAATCCCAGAGAGCAGAAAGTGCTGGTGAGCACCAATGCGGTTTTTCTGGAGGAAGATTATATAATGAACCGGAAATCTTTAGAAAATGTAATCTTGGAAGAAATTCAAGAGCAATCAATTCCAAATCCAAGTAAGACCGAACTTGATAAAGAACCGCCCTTACCAGACCCAATAGTTACACCAGTGCCTCGTCATAGTGGGAGGATTGTCAGACCTCCGACAGGTTGTCGTTCTTAGGAGAGTCTTATGAGGAAGTCCCAGAAGAACTGGAACAAGATCCCTGTAACTATGATGAAGCAATTAATGACGTAGATTCAGGACGTTGGCAAGATGCTATGAAAGCTGAGATGGAGTCTATGTTCTCCAATCAGGTCTGGAGACTTGTGGACTTGCCTGCCAGTATTAAACCTATTGGGTCGCGGTGTCCCAGTTGGAGCCAGCTTTCTATGGAATCCCTAGTGGTCCCCACGCTAGCCCAAGTTAATTGAAAGATACTAATCCTACTTGAATTCTAAGATGAAGGAATTAGAAAGCTATTATTTCTATTTGAAGTGAGACTTCTAATAGTGGTAATAGTAGAGTTACTAATTTGTGCGGAAGTAAGACTTCTATTTCAATTAGTAAAAGAGGTTGCTTAAAAGCTATAAAAGGAGAGCAAGGGGCTGGGACGTACTCTCTCTTCGAATTCACGCCCAATCCCCTTTTGTGCAAGAGTTGCAAATCTCTCATACTCTTCTAGTTCTCTTCTAGTTCCTTGAGTTTCTTAAAGGGTTTTCTCTTGAAGTTTCCACCAGTCTTCTTGAGAAAAGAGATCTGATACGGGTCATAGCATGGAAGACTAAGAGGTCTTGGTGATCCTAAGTTGCTTACAAAGAAAGAGTTTCTTCAACTAGCAAGTCTTCTTCTCCATTAGAGCACAACCAGGCTCCAAAGGTATAATCTTCATTTACCTTTATTGTGGATTATTTTGGTTGCCGAATTGTTGTTGTTCTTCTATCTTTTAGATAGAATATATTGCTGTACATGATTGATGAGACAGAGGGATTGCGTCCTGGATATGATTTGTGGCCTTATAGGCACTTGATCCCTGAATCAAGTGGGTCAAAAGTTTTAAAAATCTGTCCATGAGGCCCACCTATTTCCAACGGTTACATCCCAAAATAAGAGGCCAACAAAGGCCAATACAATACCAAAAATATACTAAATCCAAAACATGATAAATTGAACTCATGACGCTGCCCGACGTCTAGATGACATCGTTGGGTTGCCACTCACGAGTTGGGGGTGGCTCAACATCCTCCTCCTGACACTCCACCTCAAAGGCAATGTCGCATGCACCTGGGCACCAAAATAGAAAACGTCAAACACAACAGTTTGGCAGGTAATCAATTTAGGCGTGAGCATGAGATAACAATTATTTAACGAAAACATGGTACAACAATTTTCTGAACTTAAAGTAATTGCTTGACTAAGATGCATTTTGAGATAGAAACAAATTAGCATGAATACATATTATATCATGAATAGTAACTCCACAAAGAGCCCATCCTTTCTTTATCATATATAATGAAAAGAGCAAGCACATACGATGAACAAGATATACATAATATAAACAGGACACGATTCCCACAAATACGGGATTCCAGCCGCGGAACCGAACACGCACGATGTGTAATAAAATACATGACTAATCTGCAGATAGTACACATGTTTAAAGACCCCCTGTCGCGACCCCGGACCGGGCCCCTTGGACGAGGCGGCCTAATCCGGGATCGGGACTCCTTTGATTGATATAATAATACGATATGATGTATGATTGTGCATAAATTAAATCCAACTCCAAAACAAAACGTATACGAGTCCATCAAGAAGGATGCCACTCGTACACTCGATTTCCCACAGGTGTCCGCGGTGAGGATAACACATCAACATGAATATTTCTTTTATGTGCGGAAGCGTGTAGCAAATCTATATTTCATACATTCATGTCCAAGATACAAGATTAAAGCATGTTTCATACTAGTATCAAAATGAGCAATGATCATTAAAGCTATAACCCCAAAATAAAGTTAAGGTTTACAACAAAGTAGTTTAATTACATTGATCCCAAAAATAGAGGCCAACAAAGGCCAATATGAATAAAGTGACAAGTTCCCAAAAGAATGGTTAGACACAACCCAAAATGTGTTACGCAACTCAAGCACCCGAATGTCTAGACGACATCATCGGCGTGCCACTCAACTAGTCGTTGCGGTTTGCCAACCGCAACCTCGAGCTCCTCCTCGGGGAGACCAACGACGGGACCTGAGTACCAAAAACAAGGGTCAAACACGATGGTTTGGCAAACGGGTGAAAAGACATAATAATATAGAAAATACCTTGAAAATCATTTAAACCTGTCAAAGCATTAATTTCATAAAACAAGAGAAGTATTTGATCAAATACATATGCAATATAAAAACATGTAAGGTATCCAAGGAAACGGGAAACAGACAAGATGGCAACCACACATAGCTAAGTCCTCTATCACCGAAGTGACATGAGCATATCGGGGATGTTGTATCGGTCACCGAAGTGAGGAGATGCAACATAAGTAACATATACATAATATAATACAATACGGGACGGGACCACGGTAGCGAACCGGGTATCGGGACAAGACCACGGTAATAACCGGGTAGCGGGATCCAAGACTGCAGCTGGCGGGACGGGAAAGGGTCTCCAAGTCGGTAGATCAAACCGGCAAGGAAAGCCAAGCTTAGTGGTGCCGACTCATGGGTCAAATCGTGTAAAACAAGACATGTACAAATCATGTAAAATGCACTTAAATAAACGGGCGGGACGGGGTGCTCAAAAGCACTAATTTCATTTTCAAACGGGAAGTGCATGTCGGGGCTAGCAAAAGCTTTAGTTTCAAATTCAATGTTTTCGGGAATGACAAATCACATTTCTTGAAATTCGGGACAAGTATCGGGATTCGATATAAATCAAGTGAATAAGGACCTCGTATGTCTATTGTGATGATCACTTGGTACTCCTTGAGTTTAGAGACATTCCGGGCTCTTTATGCACCTTAGGGATTCAAACCCTAATCGAGTTTTAATTAAACAAAACATAAAAAGGATGGGATCCTAAGTACAATGTTAATCTAGTAGTACCTTACAACCTACTCATTCATCAAAAGGAAAACGGATTCGCGATATCCAAACAAACCAATTTCGCGTTTAGATAAAAGAAAGGATATCTCGTCGTTCCGTACCGTTCAAGATTGAACTAGATTAAGTACCGATACAATCGGATTAACCGTGAGAAAATGACGGTTCAACCATCCTCAAAAGAAGTCCAACGGGTCCACAAAAGGGTCACTAAGTTACATTTACAGTCCACCTAAACATAGGGTAAAAGTCCATTTTTCTGCAGGGTTTCCAGTTGGGCCGGTCGACCTGGCCCATGGCCGGTCGACCGCGTACACAGTGGCTCGGTCGACCGGCCAGGGCCAGGTCGACCGGGAGTTGTAACTTAAAATGGTGAACAGTGTTTTGGTCAGGCTCCAGAGAGCCTGACCTCTGTGTCGCCGGTCGACTGCGCCCTAGGCCGGTCGACCGCGTGCTCTGCATAACTGAGACTCCCGCAGTTCAGCAGGCTGCCGAACAGGGAGGCCTGTCCCAGTGTCGCCGGTCGACCGCGCCCCTTGGCCGATCGACCGCGTGAACGGCATAACAGAACCCAGGTTCTGTTACAGCAGTTCAAGGGTCTTTCCCATTTTTCCTATCTTTTCTACTATCTTTCCAAACCTGATTAGCAATCTCATATATGATTAAAACAAGCTTTCAATACTTACAAATATGCATTTATTTCAAATCTAACAAGTCATTAATACCTCAAAACATTAGGTAAAAACATAAATGCATTTCATCCAAACTCATTCAAATGTAAAAATGTCAAAACATCCACTTGCCTTTAGTCTTTAAATCAATGAAAAACAGCTCCTAGCACTCTTGCAAGTCAAGGACAACAAGCTCTACAAAATCCCCAAAACAAACCCTAAAATGGGTCAAAACAATGAAGGAGAAGGGAGAGCTTACAATAATGGAAATGTAGCTTCTCTAAGGCTAGAAGAACACTAATCTAGGAGATTAGGAAGAGATCTTACCAATAGGTCCTCCAAAAGAGCAAAGCAAGCTAGAAGAAGGTCTTGGAGAGATGGGATTTCTCCAAAAATGGTGTCAATGGAGAGCCCTTGAAGTGGAGAAGAAGATCATGTAATCTTTTGAGATGATGGTGCAAGTTTGGGTGATGCTTGATGATGGAGAAGCAAGAAGAAGAGAAAGTGCACCAAAAACCCTAGGTTCAAGTAAAAGTTGCTGGAAAAAGAGAAAATGGGGGAAAGAGCTCTTTTTTATAAGCTACACAAGTGGGCTCCACCTTCAAGTAACCTAGTTGGGCTGAAATAGTGGTTTTCGGGGCTCCGGATGAAATCGACGAAGAAGGAAGAAATGATCGTCGAAATATCTAGTTTCTAAAAAGTTTATGTTTCGCGGGTTTCGGGATTAACACTAATTTGGTACAGATTTAGTGTAAAAGTATTGTTTTGCCCTTGAAGCTAGAAAAGTCAAGTTTCGGGGTTTCGAACGAGAACGGGATCAACATAAAAGTTGAAAGCAATAACGAGATAAACAAAACGGGATAAAATACAAAATCAAGAAAACCAATATAAAACCTCAAGTACGCAAAAAGCCATAAACAAGGAACCCCCAAAGGGCCCCACTAATACCAAAGTACTCAAAATCCCCAAAGCTATTTCAAAGCTATTCTAAACCACTAAACCAAACTCCACAAGACAAAACAAGACTAACACGCAACTAACCAAGCACTAATCGAAATCACTCGGGTCGGGGTCTTACACCCCCAAACAGTAGATCAAACTAAAAGGGAAGTCTAAACACAGTGGTATTCACTTGAATTCATGAATGCATAAAATATGCGAAATACGGTCTATACACGTCGAGTTAAAGAGGGAAATCACTTATTAAAACAAGACAATGCACGACTAGCAAAAGGCATAATTATATGCACAAGAGTTTAGAAGTGATCCCCTTTTTAATACTGAAAACAATCTTCAAACGAACTTGTACTCAAATTTCAAGACGAATAAACGATGTTCTTTCTTGTATCAAAAACGGAAATTCAAACACGAAGTTCATCAAGTATATATTGAGGCCATTCATTGACCTTTGTACAATTGGGGCCCAATGTAAGAAAGAAATATAAATTTGGTGTCCCCGAAGTTAGAATACATTTTAGATCTCTAATGGCACAATGTCAATTTAAAACCCTCAATATAATCTGGTTTTCAATCTTCAAAATTTATACAATTAGGATAAAAATTTCAAAACTGGAAATTGACAGGTCGCTCGAGTGATCTTGACAATTCGCTCAAGTGAGGCAGTTCGCTAAAGTGAACCTCAGGTCGCTCGGGCGATCAATCTTCTGTCTTGAAATTGGCCAGACAGTGGACAGTTCGCTTGAGCGAACCAATGGTCACTCAAGCGGACACTTCTCTGTCTGTGCTCGGACTAGATAGTGGCCTGGTCACTCGAGCGAATCCAGAGGTCGCTCGAGCGAACAGGCTTCTGCCTGTGCTCACTAAGTGCAAAAACTACACTTTTCTTGGGTGCTTCTTGAATCATTTCTTCCCTTCTTCTCACCTTTAGACCACCTAAAATCCCGTGGGCCTCCATGCTCTCCAAGGGGTAAATTTCACATTTCAATACCATTCAATCCATATATTTAAACATTCAAATTCAATTTCTTATCAAAACAAACCCAAATTTCTGATGGAAAAAAGTTTACAATCAAATAGAGATATGAAAATTTGAAAAGTTGCTTGACATTAATACAAATACTTGAGTAGAAATCATAAAATAAGAGTATAAGAACATAACAATAAAACCTAACAACAAGTTCTACACAAAGTTCAAGAGTAACAATAAAATCCACAAACAGACATGCACATTCAACCTATAGAGATTACTTGCCTTTGCCCAAATGCCAAACAAATCTTCTTCAAGCACTCTTACTCAAGAGCTAAGCCAAGCACTACAAAAACCACATGAAAACCATTCAAAACTCATCCAAACTTGCAAAGCAAAAAAAAGTAAAAGGTGAGAGTGAGACTACCTGGCCCATCTTGTCTACCAACTAACTCCTTTTCTAAGCCTGTGGCTTGCCAGACTAGTACTGCTCCAACTGTAAGAATTGTTAGAGGAACCCCATTCAGAAGCTCTAAGCAACACCATTATTGTGGCAGATCAAACAATAATTCAAGCTACATGAGTTACTGTATTGAAGAATTATCTTGGATCACTTCACCATTATTGTGGCAGATCAAACAATAATTCAATTATTCAGATTCACTCTCCTCTCATCAATCAACTGTACGTTCATTTTCCAATTTTCTTTGGAGATGAGAGAAAATAGAAACCTTTAAAAGGATCTTAAGGCCAATAGCAACAGCAACGACTATGATGATGTTGATGACAAAAAAGAGATCCATGCATATTAAAATATAATATTTCAATCTATAAGTTATTTAAATGATAAAATTAGTAAATGTAGAGAAAGCATCAAATAAATCACTCAACCATAAAAAGAGATAAACAAACACTTAATATCAATAAAATCATAAAGAAATAAAAAATAAAAAAGGAGGGGTCATGCTATCTAGGAGAGAGAGAGATCTGAGTGAGAGAGAAAAAGAGAAGGATAAGAGAGATGAAGAAAGAAAAAAAATAGAGATCCAAACTAGGAGAGATGTCGTGTGGTGTGGTTAGGTGGGGAGAGGAGAGGAGAGAGGAAAAGGAAAACAAAAGAAGACAAAAGAGGAGAAGAAGGAAAAGAATGAGGAAGTGTGTGGTCAGACCTATGCGTCAGAGAGAGAGGGAGAGGACTGAGAGTTGTAGAGAAAGAAGAGGCAGAGGTAGGGATTTTCCGGTTAGGCTCTGCAGAAGCACGCAAAGATGAGCAGGAGCAGATGCAGGTTTGTATCCTTCATATTGACATGAGAAAGTGGGAAAATCTAAATCTCCAAAATTCAAAACTGCAAAACCCTAAATCCTCAAAGGCCCAAACAGAGGTTATACCTTGACGAGAAAGTGAATCTCGGATTGATTGCAGTGGAAATCTTTTCCGGCGATGTTCTGATCGGCAAGGTCTATTCATCTCAGGCAGCTGTTGTGGAAGCACTTTCCAAAGAGTCCGAGAGAAACCGTAGAGATAGATAGCAAAAAAGAGGGAACCAAAAGATAGAGAGGAAAATGAGGGAAACAAGAGATTAATTTATAAACTTAGGGTTTTGTAAATATATAATTTTTAACTTTTAGCGGGGACGCTTACACTCGCAGCTATTAACAACTTCTAACATGCCTACAATTCTGCCCGCCACTAAAAGTGATTTTTACCCTCGAAAATGTTGGCTACCATATATTAAAATTAGAAGGTAAAAAGCCAGAACTTTCCGACCAAAACGCTGGGGCTATCGTTGAAACTATTTTTTACCAGAGACCTTTGTTATGGCCGTCACTATAAGTTAATAAGAAATTGAATTTTAGCGGGGGCCAGCTTTGGCAGAGGGTTGGGAATAAATCAAAGAGTTAAAAACGGGCAAATGGTTGGAAATAAATCAAAGATTTGAAAACTGTGTGCTCAGGTTATTTTGACAAAAAAATGTTTACTAAATGGGGCTTTGCGGACGCAAATCGTGCGTTGGCAATGGTGCAGATAAGAAGTCAAAGCTTTCCCAATGCAAACCTGTGCGTCACCAGTAGACAAAATAATTGTCAACGCATTATTGCATCGCCATTAGAAAAACACGCATTGGCATAACTTTCACACTTTTTTGGGGAATTCTTCGTTGGAGCCAATATGTTTTCCACAATTTTTGCCAATGCGGTCTTACTTGTGTCGGTAAAAATAGCAATTCCCTGTGAATTTTACCAACGCAGTCCAAATATGCATCGGAAATAAGACTTTTACCAATATAAATTTTCACTACGTCAGCAAATAGTGTCGGGAAAGGTTTTCCACATCTTTTGCCAACGCGGTCTTACTTGCATCGGTAAAAGTAGTAATTTTCTGTGACTTTTGCCAACGCAAATTTTCACTGCGTCGGAAAATAGTGTTAGGAAAGGTAAGTTTGTCATAGATGGGCTTTACAGACATAACTCGTGCGTCGGCAATGGTGTGAATAAAAACTCAGAGCTTTCCCAACGCACACATGTGCGTCGCCAATAGGCAAGATAATTGCCAACGCATTATTGCGTCGGCTTTAGAAAAACACGCGTGGCAAAACTTTCCTTCTCTTTTGGGGGATTTTTTTGTTGGCGCCAATATGGTTACCACAGCTTTTACCGACGCGATCTTGCTTACATTCATAAAAGTAACAATTTCTGTTAATTTTGCCAACGCAGTCCAAATATGCGTTGGAAATAAGACTTTTGACGACGCACTTTTTCACTGCGTCGGCAAATAGTGTCGGGAAAAGTGCAGTTTGCTGTAGTGAACCCATTTTTTGGGTCTTTTTCGCGTTTCAAGATGTTTGGCCCCTGTGATTTTCCAAAAAACTGATTTTAGAGGCACGGAATCCTCGATTTTCATCAATATCACGAATCCACCGTCAAAAGCAAGAGATCGTCATTGATCGTTTCAAGATCGCCAACCGGCTGACCACGAAAACACACTTTCTGCCCGATCGATCGTGAAATCGACAGGACAGATGGTACCGGCACACTGGTAGCAATCAATGTCTAAAGTTGTATGGTCATCCGACATCGATCAGCATGAAGATCCTTCGTCGATCATTGCAATAAGAATTCCAAAAGACGCGGCACAGCCCACAACTCTTCAAATGCCCTGCCGACCACTTAATGTAGTTAATTGACCCATTTTATGGCAACTTAATGCGGTCATTAGCTCATTATTTTGGACGGCCCAATCAGAATCAAGCAAATAGGAGTTACAAGTCAAAGCAATCATGGCATTAAAACCATGAAACTCCTCCCATCATGGAGATTAAAGGCAATTAAAAGCCCATAATTCTCCACCAGCCAATCAGAAGCCTAGAAAAATGAGTTACAAAATAAAAGAATTAAAACTTGTAACTCTTCCCATTATGTGGCTTTATTGCATTAAAAGCCCATAAACCCACCTAATGGCTACCAAAGGCCTATAAAAGGGGGGTCATTCCAAAGAAAACAGGTCCATAAAAAATCGATTCTCGATTCAAAAATCCAAGCATGGAAAAGATCTGGAAAAATCTATCAAAAATCTACACGAGAGAGAGAACCCTGCCAAAGTTGCTACAACGACCTCTCCTCCTTTGAAGAAGTCTGGCACCGACCACAGCTATAAGGTGACCAAAAGTCCCTTGGAGGGTCACTCCCCCCAAGGACCTCTCCTCCTCCTCTTGTCTCTATGGCTTAGACGTGGCTTTTCAGCCCGTCTACTTAGCTTTTTATTGGATGTAGGACCTCCTCTTGGTCTTTATCCTCTAAAAATCTTAGGTTCAAGCCGAGCCAAGCAAATCAAAAGCATCCTTTGTTCTCATCTGCATGGATGATGGCGAAGTCCACACATGACTTGCGACCGTTAATCTGAACAAGTCCCCATAATCTCCTGAGAAGTTAGATTCCATTTTCTTGCTTTTCATTGTAGTTTGTATTTTTCTAAAGAGACATAAAAATCACAACTCTTGTCTTTCATTATTGATAAGAATTGTAAATCGCCTTTCACCACAAACACCGCCTTTCACGGAAAAAATCGCCTCTTACAACAAACATCGCCTTTCACGGTAAAACAAAATGAAATCACCTCTCACGGCATTCAAAACAAACCATATCTCTTTTCTTAAATATATGTGCAATGAAAAACTAGAAAAAAAGTTGATTTTCTTTTCTACTTGTGAAGGTGGATCTACGGACCACCATTTGTCAATTCCAATTAGAGTAGAAAGTCCTGCATACCTGTACATAAAATATTGATGCCCGCTTTGCCTCTGGGTACGACCTCGATAGCGCTAAGCGCTAGAAGCCGAGTCCATCAAGTTGGCACATCCGGTGAGACTCGTTCTTTTGAGAACATGATGCTTAGAAAAGAAACATTTGCATATCTACTACACGCTGCCGACAATGCCAAGTTCATGGAGATTATGTCCATATGCCTCCAGAATGGCTGCATCCTACAGCGATCTCATGGCCTTCCGAAGCATAGGGTATGGACATCATAGGTCCTATCTCTCCCCCATTAAGTAAAGGTCATCGCTTTATCTTAGTCGCGACGGATTATTTCTCCAAGTGGTCAGAAGCATTTGCGCTCGGGGAAATGAAGACCTCATCGGTCCTTCAATTCTTGCGCACCAACATCATTTGTCATTTCGGCATACCTAAAAGATTCGTCCATGATAACGGACCACGATTTCGGGATCACCGATTCTACAGGTTCTATGACAAATACAAAATCCAAAGCTGTCCCTCAACTCCATATAATCTGGCAGCAAACGAACTAGCAGAAGCCTCGACAAGACACTCTGCAAAATCCTCAAGAAAATGGTCTCTAGTCACAAAAGAGACTGGGACTACAAACTGTCTGAAGATTTGCGGACCTATCAGACCACCGTTCGAGACCAACCCATAGTACACCGTTCTCCTTGGTCTGTGGATGCGAAATTGTTGTACCCTTGTAAGTACAAATTCCTTACCTAAGGGTATCTTTGCAAAATGACATGACTCAAGAAAGCAATGTTAAGTTGAGACTCCAAGAGCTGGATAATCTCAATGAGAGACGGCTTGAAGCTCGACAAAGCATTGAGCTTTACCAAGCACGCATGACACGATCTTTCGACAAGAAAGTCAGGCAATGCACATACAAAAAGGGTGACTCGGTTCTTGCAGTAAAAAGGCCAATGGTTTTCACTCACAAGACCAAAGGCAAATTTGAACCAAAATTGGAGGGACCCTACGTCATCGACAAAGTCTTCTCTAACGGCGCATACGCTCTCCTAAACATGGAGGGTGACGATGTATGCTACCCATCAACGGCAAGTTCTTGAAGCAGTATCACTCTTGAAGACTTCCTCAACTAGGTCAGAGAGATGCTTGCATGGCCAAAACCTATTCCCAGGTATATTTGCTCATCAAACCCACCCTTTTTTAGAATTTTCATCCTTATGTTGGAATTTCTAAAAACTTAAAACAATGCTTACTTTCATCATTTCATTGTTCAAAAATCAAATCAAAAATCCAAGTTTAGGAGCTTTTCTTCCTGACTTGACCAAAATTTTCGTCCCTTGAGCCCAAAATTCATGGTTTGAAAACAAAAATAAGGATTCAGAGATCTCCACCCTAGTCTGCCCTGCCCTTTACCACCAAAAATGGTTTTAGACTAAAATTTACGACCCTCGTGTCTTTAAACAAAAAAAAATGGTTTTCCCAAAAACCGCGGGGAAGCGACGCTTAGTCGATACTCGCAAAACCCAAAAATCAAAAGGACGCGAGCCACATTCAATACTTCCAAAATCGTAAGGAAACAACATTTCGTCGATACATGCAAAATTTTGGAGACGCAACATTTCAGTTGATATCCACAACCCAAATCTCAAAGGTTCGAAAACAAAACCTCAAATCGTGGAGACACAACGTTTTAGTTGATATCCACTACCCAAATTTCAAAAAAAAAAAAAAAGGGGTTCAAGAAAACCGCAAGTTTCAAAAATCGTGGGGAAATGACACCAAGTCAGTGTCCGCAAAACAAAATTTTTGAAAAACAAGGAAGCGACGCTTAGTTGATACTTGTGCCTAATCCGCGAGGAGGCGACATTCCATCGATACTCGCAACCGAATGAGCAAGGATGCGACATTCCATCAATACTTGCAAGACCATTCAGCAGGGAGGCAACTTTCAGTCGATACTTGCATTTTTGAAAAACAAAACCCAACTCTCAAACCAAAACCAGCTATAAATGCCAAAAACCCCGCTCTCACACCAAAATTGGCTATCAACGCCACAAAAATCGGCTATAAATGCCAAAAAAATCTGGCTTTCACGCCAACAAATCAAAACTTGGCTTTCAAAATCGGCTATCAATGCCACAAAATCGGCTATCAATGCCACAATAATTTTGGCTCTCATTCCTTCGGCTCCCATGCCACAAAAATAAAATTTTGGCTCTCATGCCACAAACAAATTTTCAGGCTCTCATGCCACAAAAACCTGGCTTTCATGCAAAAAAATAAATTTTGGCTCCCATGCCATCGGCTCCCATGCCACGAAAACCTGGCTTTCCATGCCAAAAACAAATTTTGGCTCTCATGCCATAAAACAAATTTTGGCTTTCACGCCACAAACCCAAGTTTGGCTTCTATGCCACAAAATCTTGCTTGCATGCCAAAAGCAATCATTTGACAAAAGATTTTCATAAAAAAGACAACCTTTTGGTCAGATTTTCAAACAAACATTCCTAGTTAAATCTTGATTATTTTCATCGAAAAAGGATTTAAGTGAACCGAGGGAATACAAAAAAGTGCTAAAAAAATGTTCACCAGCACTACTAAAAAAAGAAATGTGTGTGTATACACGGGTACCCAAAAAAAGAAAGAGAAAAGAGAGTTTGTTACAAAAGAAGTCAGGAGCTCAGTCTAACATGGCCCCTAGCCAAAGATTCAACTCCTCAAGCAAACTCTTGGCCTTAGCAATCAGAGCTTCAAAGGCATGCTCCTTAAAAAATTTGCCAAAAAATGCGGCAAAATGATCTAACCCAGCTTTAACACCGGGAAGCTTCTCCCAAGCAGTTTGCCATCGCTCGTGTTCTTGAGTCCTCTCCTTAAGAACATGATTAGTGTCTGGAACCTGGCAAACCAAGATCCTCTCCCTGGTGCAAGCCTCTACCAAAGCAGCCCACTTCGCCTCAGCTTGCACCACTAATTGCTCAAGACGTCGCCAGGCTTCAATGACCTCCCTATCGAGGCATTCAATGTCATGCCTCAGTTCAATGATGGCCAACTCGGTGACATTCCTCTCACGGACAAACTGCTTCCTATGCTGCTTGGTCTCATCTTTCTCAGACCTGGCTTTCTTAACGGGGTCAAAAAACATCTCTTTGAAGAAGTCATCATCAGGAAAATCCCTGGTCTTGGACCACTTGTCGCCCAGCACAATGATCCTTTCCACAATCGCCCTGGCACCTGTGATGTCCAGACCAACCTCTTCGCTATATCATCGAGAGTCTCCCGCACATGCTTGATCATGCCAAATCCGTCATCCAAGTGACCAGAAAGGAGAGTCTCAATCCAGAACGCGTGCCACCACCTTTTTCATAAACCAAAGGGATGGCCCAGATGAAGATTCACCCCGCTCCGTCGATCGGCTGCCCATACTATGCCCCGTTGGAAAAGTAATCAGAAAATTCTTTCCAATCGGAGCCACTGGGGGAGGAATATCAGCATGAGGTCTCACCTCTACCGTGTCAGAACTGGTTGTAGAAGCCCCTACCTCCGGATCAACCTCTGGCACCCCTTTCTTAAGTTCTGAAGAAAGCGATGGGATCTCTCCTGTCACTTCACAACTTGCCAACAAAACACAAAAAGGTATGAATATAATCCTGTTGAAAAAGTCATTATCATCAGGGATAAAGTACAAAGTACCTTCTTCGACGACTGGCGGAGTACTCTCTGCCTCCATGAACTCATCTGAAGCATCACCAAAAGTTGCATCCATAGATGGTTGAAAGTTGTTGAAATCCTGTGGCAAGCCAGCTGACAATAAAACATGTTAACAAGCGACAGCACAGACAAAAAAAAAAAAGGAAAAAAAAACAAAGAAGTCATACCAGGTGAAGATTTTGGAACCACTCCAGAGTCTCTTGGTTCTTCTTCAGGTGCCGTAACTAGGTCCGTCACCGCCTCATCGGCCGAAACCTTAGGCATTACCAAGTCATCATCCCCTGCTAGAACAAGAGACAGCGGATCAAAAGTTTTCCATGAAGCAAAAGAAGCAGAAAGAGAAAAGGAAAGATTCATACCTTCACAGACGGTCTCTCCCCCTTGGTTCTTCTTTTCCGGAGGCTCATCGGAATCCCTTGATACCTCCTCATTGATCGTAAGAAGGACTTCCAAGTCAGGAGAATCTCCGTGCCGTCCCTTATTACAACGCTACCCTTTTCTCCTCTTCCCTCTGCAGTCTGTTTACTTGAATAGCCTGCCCCACTATCAAAGTCAGGTCTCTCACTTGACCCCGCACTAAATGGTCTACTCTTACCAATGGACTCCACAGAAGCTCGCCTCTGCTCCACTTGCATCCAAGCGCCGAGCTCAGCTTCCTCCTTCTCCAGCTGTTCCAAGGCCTCACCAGGTATCTCTTAGACAGCCTCAGGTCGGATGACATCCTGCTCATTGAGGAACCCTGTCTTGTGCTTCTCCCTATAAAGGAAAGCCAGAACTTCCTCATGTTGGACACCCTTCGATCTCACAAGACTTTTTCTAGAAGACTGCTAACATCAATCTCCTTCTTGGAAAGCCCCCGGTACGTCGAAAAGCTCTCCACGAACCACTTCGTGAAGTCGGCACTCCGGAAAGTGGGTAATTCAGGATACGAAATCATGGCAGCAGTGTCCTCAGCACTATAAAAAGCCTATGCATTTCTGCCATCTTGAAGGCCTCTAAAACGCTTCACCATACTCGAAGGCACTCCAACAACACCTTAAGAGAAGCCCAACTGCAATGCAAAGTGCAAGGGGACATACGATTGGATGTCGACAAAAAGATGTCTACGGTACACCATTGTGCCAACACTTACGTTGAAAAGCCACCCTTTCTCTCCATTGGTCAGTAAATAGTGCCTTCCCGACCCTGCCCTAGTGGAATCACAAGAGACACCAAATTCAAAAGCCTTCTTCCGCAGACCCGGAAAAAACTTCACTAAAGACTGCCCTATCTAGATGTCCTTCTACTGTCGGATCCTCAAAAGGGCAAACAAAAGAGATTCGAAAACGGCTGTCCCCCTAGCCAATCGAATCATAAATTGTCGCGACCCAGGAACGAGACCCGGGCCCGCGACAATGATTACTGTGATAATTTTCCCACAGGTTCCTGCGGTGAGGATTCCGAGATACGGAAATCTAGCTCACACGATGAAGTATGCGGAAGCATGTAGCAAATCACATCACAACAAGTCATGAATAATAATTTATTCAAGTGCATGAGTAAAATAGCATCAAGACCAAGATATCATAACTAGGAATTATAACCTAATATTCCCATCTTAATTCAAGTTACAAGGTTAACCAAAAGTATATTAAGTTTGTTACATCCCAAGATAAGAGGCCAACAAGGGCCAATACAATACCGAAAATATACAAGAACCCAAAACATGTTGAACCGAAAGTCAAGGTCCCGCCAGACGTGTAGATGATGTCATCGGGCTGCCACTTACTAGCTAGGGGTGGCTCAACAGCCTCCTTTAGACACTCCTCCTCAAAGGCAATGTCGCCTGCACCTGGGCACCAAAACAACAAGCATCAAACACGACGGTTTGGCAGGTAATCAATTTAGGCATGAGCATGAAATAACACATATTTAACTAAAACATATTAAAATAATTTACTGAACTTAAAACGATTACTTGACTGAGGTACATTTCAAGATAAAAACAAACTAGCATCAATACTTATATATCATGAATAGTAATCCACAAAGAGCTCATCCTTTCTCTATCATATATAATGAAAAGAGCAAGCACGCACGACAAACACGATGTACATAATATAAACAAGACACAATTCCTACAAATACGGGATTCCGACAGCGGAATCGGACACGCACGATGTGTAATAAAATACACGACTAATCTGCAAATAGTCCACATTTTTAAGGACCCCCGGACAGTGGATCAGACTGAAAGGGCAGTCCAAGCTCAGTGTGTTCACTTGGATTCATGAATGCACAAAACACACAAAACACATTTTAAACAAGTCGAAACAAAGGGGAGAAATCACTTTTCAAAACGAGACATGACACGACTAGCAAAGGCATAATTAATATGCATAACAAGCTTATGAAGTGATCCCCTTTGGTTCAGGAAACAAATCTTCAAATGAGCTTATACTTGAATTTCAAAACAAGTGCACAATGATACTTATTGTATCAAAACTAAAATACGAGAGCAAGGTCTATCAAGCACATGTAAGGACCTTTGGTTGACACTTGTATAATCGAAACTCAAATGTTGGAATTTAAAAGAGAATCGGTGCCCCCGAAGTTAAAAGACATTTCAGGTTATCAAGTATAGAATATCGGCCTAAAGGTCCCTTAACATGTTCTGGTTTTCACTCTTACAGAAATTCTTCAAAAACAGGTATTTTTCCAATTTCGGTAAGCTCGCGGTCACCTGTCGACTAACCGAAATGGGGGGTGTCGGCTAGCCACCAGCTGACCGGCATGTTAACCGCTGGAAATCCAGATCAAAAATACAGCAACCTGGAAAAGGAACCGACGGAATCCGGTTGGCTCGCGGTTAACCAAGGTGGTGCAGTCCGGTTAGCCGCCAGCTGACCGACAACTCACAGACGAGATGCAGGCTTCTGGAAATGGAACCGCCAAAGCTCGGTTGGCTCGCGGTTAGTCGAGGTGGTGCAGTTCGGCTAGCCGCCAGCTGACCGATGACTCACAGACGAGATGCAAGCTTCTGAAAATGGAACCGCCAAAGCTCGGTTGGCTCACGGTTAGCCGAGGTGGTGTGATTTTTGTTTAGAGATCTTTAGTTCATGCATTCAAGAGAAGAAAGTGAAGAGGAAAAAGTGTTTTCAGCCCTAGGTCTTGAAAGTTACAGGGATTTGGGAATGAAAGGGGGAAGAAGAGTAAAGGTGATATAAGTACCTTGCAAATGGGGCCCAATAGTGCTAATTATTGCATGGATGACAACATGATCTTGCGGGCCTCCGATGAAGTTGACGAAAAAGGATAAAATGATCCTCGAAAAATCTAGTTTTCAAAAAGTATATTTTTGACACGGTTTTGAGATTTTGAAATGTGTGTCCAGATTTTGGTGTGAAAAGACAATTTTACCCCCTTTGGGCCAAAACTTGGGTTTCTGAGCTTCAAACACAGACGGGCTAAAAATAAAAATTGTAGATAATCATAAATCCGTACAAATGAAATGAAAATCATGATCAACACAAAAATCAACACGATCCTCCCATGCTTGCACGTACACCCACGCCTTCCTGAGTGTGTCTAACTAACATAAAACGTTCTCAGAATTTTCAAAGCTATGTCTAGGACTAAAACTAATTATATTCTAACCCAACGGTAACTAAACCCACTTATGACTAAGCACACACACTACGAATACACTAATCGAGTTAAATCTTGGGTTGGGGTCTAACATAAATGGATCATCATCCTGTACGGCGCCCAATTGGTGGAAGCCAGGACAGTGGTATACATACCACGAATAGAAAATATGGACTGAAAATACCCTATTCATAGGGAGCCCAAGCCGAACCAGAAAAGCAGCAGCCTGCAGTTCGGTGCACAAATAGGAGTAAAGAGCAGGCACCAAAGCAAGCCGCTCTCCGAACGCCATCTGACAAGCCGGAAAAATACAATGCGGCCTGATGTGCATTCCATCTCCACCAGTAAAGATAGCCTCACCCAGCTAGTAAGTGAGGTAAACAACGAGATCTCTCCGTAGTGCAATGTCAGAACAAATGACATCTGTACCCACAAAGAAATCCTTCAAGTCTTCCCGCATGACAGAAGGCTTCTTAGCCCTGGCTCCTTAGGTCATGCTATCAGGAGACTCCCCGCTGTCAAAGAAGTTGGGGGACGAAGAGCTAAAACTCTTCCAACCGCTTGACCGGACTTACGAGCCCTCCTTCTCCTTCAAAAAACCATAGAAAGCGACGAGCTGAAAGTACAAAAGCCTGAACTCTTCAGACTACTCCTCAAGGACGTTGTCAATAGGCATGAACTCCTCATAGAGTTTGCCGAGGATAGGCACCCTGGTGATGCGCTCAATTCCTTCAAAGAAAAACCAATCTCACTGTTCGTTACAACGAAGGTATTGGTTTGTGGGAGGAACGACTCCAACATAGTCATGAAGGCCTCGTCGGAAAAGATCACGATCTCTCTAAAAGAACGGACCGCATCGAAAATCTTGGCTTCCTTCAAAACGGCGCCACCAATCTGCAGGACACAATCAGTCCATTACTTCCAACCGGAGTCGGCACTGAAATGGCCACGAAGTCGAAAAGGCTTCACCAAGCTGCTGCCATCACCACTGAAAATGCCAAGTCCCACCGGTCTCAAATTGACCGACGAATAATCATAGCCTTGGTAGCCACTGACCAGCATCAACATGTCCATACAGGTAGGCGACTTCTCCGAATAACCGGAAGGACCGCCAACAAAAATCCCGAGCTTGATCACGCTGGTCTTCTTCACCTAGCTTAGAGGATCTTCCCTGTTAGGGCACGTGGGAGAAAGGCTCATGATCGAGATGGTACGATCAAAAGTCGACCGGGATAAACAACAGTTCTCTCATCACCGTCAGCTGTGTAAGAGAACTGGAAACATCTCCTTTGGTATGTCATGTTGTCAGGGACTGCATCACCAAAGAAAAAAGTAGGCTTGGGCACAACGCTCTGATCGTCCATAACCCAAGAATGATTGCTTACCATAATCTTGTAACACTCTTCATCCTTGAGAGCAATCAGTTGCTGCCTCATCTCATCCCTGTTGAGAGAGTCACACTTTTCCAAGTTGCTCTCCACAAACTGGACCTTCTCCCAGGCTTGCTGAATGGCCACATTAGAAGATCTAGCAGAACGACGAGGTGCACCAGTAGCAAGACCCTTACCTTTGTCCATTTTGGAGGAACCACCTGCAAAGGTTGGAAAAAAGAAGATCAAACACCAAAATGATAGAATTTTGTTATAAAAAAAAAGAATCTGGCAAAATTTTGGCATGGTTCCGAGGCAATTCCCAAAGAAAAGGAAAGCACTCCGAAAGAGATAGGATGCTTGAAGATGAGATCAACATCGCCGCGAGTTCATAATCAATGGAGGATTCTCAAAGAAGGCTCGAACTCAAACATTGCTGCGAGATCAAGCAAATCTTCTCAAATCTTCGTAAGATTGAAAAAAGGCTCAACATCGCTGCGAACTCCAAACTCCAAAACTTGCAAAGCTCCTAAAAAACCCTATAAGATCGGAAAAAGGCTCAACATCGCTGTGAGTTGCAAATCCCAAAACTTGCAAAGATTTCCGGGTATGCACAATCATATCATTCTCCCAATCCAAACTACAAAAATCATGCATAGAAATTTCTTGCCATGCATTTGATGCTAGGAAACCCTTGACAAAAGTTTGACCAATTCCAACCCATATTGGTCAAAACCAATCAAACTTTGTCCAAGCCAAAACTAATGTTGGCTTGACCTAGAAATCCTAGCCTTTTATTTGATGCATCAAAAAAAAAAAAAAAAAAAAGGGAGGGGTGGGGGGGGAAAGAAAATGCATGAACATATTAATTTGCATAAACCTCATAATCATGGTGAGCAAAAAAAAAAAAAGAGAAACTTTCCAAAAAAAAAAAAAAAGGAAGAAGAAAAAAAGCAAAATAAAAAAAGGGAAAAAAATAGGACTGGCCACAGGCTGTGGCCTCACTTGGCCGTACGGCAAGGTCCGTACGAATCTGTCCATACGGCCACAAAAAAAAAGGTGAAAGGAGCAAACGCATTGAAAAAAAAAAAAGAAAAAGAAACAAGTAAAAAAAAAAGAGAAAAAAAGAAAACGTGTGAAAAAAAAGAAAGAAAAAAAGAGGAAAGGAAAAAAAAAGGAACTTTTTTTTTATCATCCTACTTCTACATGGAGTTTTCTTGAAAAAGAAGACTTACTTGAAACCATTGATGAGAAGAAGGAAAGCTTCGAGAGCCCTGAAGAAGAAAGTCTCTTGTTCTTGAAGCACTCTATAAGATTTTTGTAAAAGAAAGCAATGAAGCAAGAGATCCAACCTCCCCTTGCTTTTATAGAAGAGAGCAAGCCAAAGAAGGAGACAAAGGAGAAAAGAAAGGAGTTAAGTGCTACAATTCAGCAATCTTCCCAAAAGAAAGATTCTTTGAGAAATTCTCTCCCAAAATAGAGGAAACTTGAAAGATTCTCTCCCAAAGAAAGATATTTTGAGAGATTTTCTCCCGAAGAAAGATATCTTGATAAATTCTCTCCTAAAATAAAGGGAACTTGAGAGATTGTCTCCAATTAGGGATATTTTAAGATATTCTCTGTGACAACTTGGTCCGGGCAGCACCCTTAACCACGGGGCGTAGCGTGTCAACCACGGGCTTCAAACGGTGAGTCTCCGTTAGCCCACATTGGAAATATCCATGTCCTGACCCTGGGCTTATAAGTCAAACCCCGTATTAACTTAGCATGGGGCCTTTTAAAACCGTGCGGCCCCGGAAACCGTAAGAACTCCGAAGTTAAGCGTGCTCGGGCGGGAGCAGTACTAGGATGGGTGACCTCCTGGGAAGTCCTCGCGCGTGCACGTGGGCCAAAGCGGACAATTTCATGCTGAGTTGGGCGGGGTTGTGACAGTTGGTATCAGAGCCGAGGACGGCTCTATTTCCAGTGGGGGAGAATGTGACAACTTGGTCCGGGCAGCACCCTTAACCACGGGGCGTAGCGTGTCAACCACGGGCTTCAAATGGTGAGTCTCCGTTAGCCCGCATTGGAAATATCCAAGTCCTGACCCTGGGCTTATAATTCAAACCCCGTATTAACTTAGCATGAGGCCTTTTAAAACCGTGCGGCCTCGGAAACCGTAAGAACTCCGAAGTTAAGCGTGCTTGGGCGGGAGCAGTACTAGGATGGGTGACCTCCTGGGAAGTCCTCGCGCGTGCACGTGGGCCAAAGCGGACAATTTCATGCTGAGTTGGGCGGGGTTGTGACAGTTGGTATCAGAGCCGAGGACGGCTCTATTTCCAGTGGGGGAGAATGTGACAACTTGGTCCGGGCGGCACCCTTAACCACGGGGCGTAGCGTGTCAACCACGGGCCTCAAACAGTGAGTCTCCGTTAGCCTACATTGGAAATATCCAAGTCCTGACCCTGGGCTTATAAGTCAAACCCCGTATTAACTTAGCATGAGGCCTTTTAAAACCGTGCGGCCCCGGAAACCGTAAGAACTCCGAAGTTAAGCGTGCTCGGGCGGGAGCAGTACTAGGATGGGTGACCTCCTGGGAAGTCCTCGCGCGTGCACGTGGGCCAAAGCGGACAATTTCATGCTGAGTTGGGCGGGGTTGTGACATTCTCTATCCAAAGGAAATATTTTTAGGTATTCTCTACAAAATGACTCCACATGATATCTAAGCCATCTTTAAAGCTTAAGGTCCCATGAGTTAGCCCATATGAGACAGGTTTGACCACTTAGGCACTAAAGGAGGCTTTTAGTCAATGAAAAATCCCTCTTACCAAGAGCATACAAAAATGATTCCATGCCTCTTTTGAGTTGATTGGACCATACAAAAAAAAAATCCAAGCCTCATGAGTTTCCAAAAATCCAAACCATCCAACCTCATGAACCAAATTAAGCCAAAATCTTGAAAATTGACAAAAAAACCAAATCCTGGTCCCCTAGCTTGCCACATACAGCTTGTTAGGTCACAAGGCCAAAACCAAAAACCAAACCCTGGTCCCATAACTTGCCACATACAGCTTGTTAGGTCACAATGCCAAAAAACCAACCCCCAACTTGCCACATACAGCTTGTTAGGTCCCAAGGTCAAAAAAAAAAAAAAAAAAAAAAAAACAAAAAAAAATCCCTTCTTGACAGCTTAATGTGCCACATAAAGCCCTTAGGCTCACAAGGTCAAAAAGAAAAATCCAAATCCAAATCCCTAATGTCATTTTCAAAACTTTGCCTTGAGATGATACGTAATCCCTCTCACTACCATAAAATTCCCCCGGAAACTCAAAAGGCTACTCTACCAGAAGAAAATTGCTCAAGACTCTTGGTCAAGTCAGAAGCTCTCCTTCAAAGTTCTCTTTGAGGCACACCAACGATAAAAGTTATGCAACTCGTCGCTGTACCTCGAGGGGGCATTTGTTGACACCAAAAATGTCGCTTTGCCTTTTCAACATCGAAAGCCACATGAAGCCATATCCTACCACAAACGGGCAATGCCACTTCAAGCATCAAATCTTGCCAGAGTCACAAAAAAAAAAAAAAAAAAACTGCAAGATTCTTCAAAATAGCCAAAAGAATAGTACACATGAAATTTCGGGTCATTTCGACATCACTTAGCCTAACTTCACTCTTCCAGCAGCTGAATAGGAGATCCCCGTGACGGTGAAGCCAGAGATCCTAATTCACAAAACAAAGCATATGGGAGACTTCAAAATGCTTCCAAAGGGCTACATGTCAAATTTCAGGTCATTTCGACAACATTTTACTAGAATTTGACTCTCAAAAGCCAAATCATGCCTCCCGGAGGCGGAGCTTCCAGGGACCATGATTGTCAAATCAGAGCTGATGGATCGTCTCAAAGTGACTCCAATAGGCTCCCTGTCAAATTTCAAGTAATTCGGACATCGACTGACCGTACATCCAAGCACGGCATCTTCCTTGCAACCAAATCAAGTCTAGTGGAGACAGAACCCCACACGGCTTCAAAACTCAATCAAATGCCTATGGTTCGTCCTATCTACTGCTCAGGAGGCTTCGGCTCAAATTTCAGGTCATTCCGACATCATTTGACCTTATTTTGGACGGCCCAATCAGAATCAAACAAATGGGAGTTACAAGTCAAAGCAATCATGGCATTAAAACCATGAAACTCCTCCCATCATGGAGATTAAAGGCAATTAAAAGACCTTAATTCTCCACCGGCCAATCAAAAGCTAAGAAAAAAGAGTTACAAAATAAAAGAATTAAAACTTGTAACTCCTCCCATTATGTGGCTTTATTGCATTAAAAGCCCATAAACCCACCTATTGGCTACCAAAGGCCTATAAAAGGGGGGACATTCCAAAGAAAACAGGTCCATAAAAAATTGATTCCCGATCCAAAAATCCAAGCATGGAAAAGATCTGGAAAAATCTATCAAAAATCTACATGAGAGAGAGAACCCTGCCAAAGTTGCTACAACGACCTCTCCTCCTTTGAAGAAGTCTGGCACCGACCACAGCTACAAGTTGACCACAAGTCTCTTGGGGGGTCACTCCCCCCAAGGACCTCTCCTCCTCCTCCTGTCTCTATGGCTTAGACGTGGCTTTTCAACCCGTCTACTTAGCTTTTTATTGGATATAGGACCTCCTCTTGGTCTTTATCCTCTAAAAATCTTAGGTTCAAGCCGAGCCAAGAAAATCAAAAGCATCCTTTGTTCTCATCTGCATGGATGATGGCGAAGTCCACACATGGCTTACGACCGTCAATCTGAACAAGTTCCCATAATCTCCTGAGAAGTTAGTTTCCTTTTTTTCTTGCTTTTCATTGTAGTTTGTATTTTTCTAAAGAGACATAGAAATCACAACTCTTGTCTTTCATTATTGATAAGAATTGTAAATCGCCTTTCACAGCAAACACCGCCTTTCACGGCAAAAATCGCCTCTTATGGCAAACATCGCCTTTCACGACAAAACAAAATGAAATCGCCTCTCACAGCATTCAAAACAAACCATGACTCTTTTCTTAAATATATGTGCAATGAAAAACTTAAAAAAAAAAAAAAAAAAAGTTGATTTCCTTTTCTACTTGCGAAGGTGAATCTACAGACCACCATTTGTCAATTCCAAGTAGAGTAGAAAATCTAGCATACCAGTACAAAAAATGTTGATGCCCGCTTTGCCTCCGGCCACGAAAGGGTTGGACCCAACGGACTCCCACATCCGCCGACCTCGGTAGCGCCAGAACCCGGGTCCATCACCCAAATACAAAGATCCGGGATGCCCCACCATTTCATGTGCTATAGGAAACCACCGGATACGTCAAGCTTTACTAGACCTTGGAGCGAGCGTAAATCTATTACCTTACTCAGTTTATGAGCAACTGGGGCTTGGCGAGTTAAAACCAACCATAACTACTCTTTAACTCACCGATCAATTTTTTAAGAAACCGAGAGGGGTAATAGAAGATATTTTGGTACAGATTGTGCACTTTTACTTCCCAGTGGATTTTTACGTGCTGGATATTAAGCCAGTATGGAACGAAAGTTGTGAAATTTCAGTCATTCTAGGAAGACCATTCTTGGCCACTTCTAACGCACTAATCAATTGCCAGAGTGAAAGGCTCAAATTGTCTTTCGAGAACATGACCTTAGACCTTGATATCTTTCAAATGTGCAAACAGCCGAGGGATTACGAAACTGACTACCATGATGTGGATTTTATTGATACATTGGTTGTGGATGATCTTGAGCAGTGCATTAACTCCCATGTTGTGCTACTTTTGACTAGAGAGGACATGGGCTATCTTGAGGACTTTCAAGATGACACTGTTGAGGAAGCCCATGCAGTATGGAAACCCCATTTTGAGGAGCTTGTACCATCTGGTACGCCAACTCTTCCATCTCAGGTGAATCCACCCAAGCCTGAGTTAAAGCCCCACCCATCGAACCTACGATATGCTTAGCTTGGGGATGAAGAAACATATCATGTGGTTATTTCTTCACTTCTTACTGAGGACCAACAGGGATAACTGTTGAAAATACTCAAACAGCATAAAAGTGCAATTGCCTGGAATGTGGCAGATATTAAGGGAATTGACCATTTAGTGTGTACGCGTCGCATCTACCTTGAAGAAGATTTTAATCCATGTAGACAAATCCAACGCCGGCTCAATCCTACCATGCAAGAAGTGGTAAGGGCTGAGGTGCTTAAACTCCTGGACGTGCGTATCATCTATCCAATCTCAGATAGTCAATGGATCAGCCCCACCCAGGTCGTCTCCGAAAAAAATCGGTGTTACTGCAGTAAAAAACACTCAAGATGAACTTGTCCCCACCTGAGTACCCATGGGGTGGAGGGTTTGTGTCGCGACCCTGGACCGAGACCCGGCCCCGTCGCAACTGTGGTGGTGATTGTAAGATCTATTTCCCACAGGTTCCCGCGGTGAGGGTTCCGAAGACAAGGAACAACCAACTCACATGATCAAGTATGCGGAAGCGTGTAGCAAATCACATCTTAATAAATCATGACAGAATATAAACATAATGTCATCGAGACTAAAATATCAAAATGGAGACATAACAAGGCATTCCCATAATAGTTCAAGTTACAAAGTTAACAAAGTGTGTTAAGTTGTTACAATCCCAAAATAAGAGGCCAACAAAGGCCAATACAGTACCAAAAGTATAATAAAGCCCCAAAAAGGTGATGCATCGGAACTCATGACCCGTCTCGACGTCTAGATGACGTCTTCAGGTTGCCACTCACGAGCTAAGGTAGGCTCAACAGCCTCCTCCTGGCACTCCTCCTCAAAGGGATAACCTCCTGCACCTGGGCACCAAAATACAAGCATCAAACACAACGGTTTGGCAAGAAATCAATTTAGGTAAAGGCATGGAAACAATGTTTAATCGGAAATATAAAGAATCATTTACTGAACTTAAAAACGAATACTTAACTGAAATACATTTATAAAACATAGACAAACTAGCATGGATACATAATATATCATGAATTGTAAATCCACAAAGAGCCCATCCTTTCTCTATCATTTATAATGAAAAGAGTAAGCACGCACGACAAGCACGAATATACATAATATAATACGACACGATTCCCACAAATACAGGATTCCGGCCGCGGAACCGGACACGCACGATGTGTAATAAATACACGACTAATCTGCAGATAGTTCACATGTTTAAGGACCCCCAGACAGTGGATCAGACTGAAAAGGGCAGTCCAAGCTCTGTGGTGTTCACTTGAGTTCATGAATGCACAAAACACGCAAAACACGATTCAAACACGTCGAAAATAAAAGGGGAAATCACTTGTCACAACAAGACAAGGCACAGCTAGCAAAATGCATAATATATATGCTCACAACTTAAGAAGTGATCCCCATTTAATACTTGAAACAAACCTTAAAACGAGCTCAAAAACTTGACTTCAAAGCGAGTACATGATATAGCTTGCGGTGTTAAATCGACATTCAAAACGCGATAATTTCATCAAGTACATGCTTAGGTTATTCATTGACCCTTGTGTGATTGGAACTCTGTTATTAAAGTATAAGGATTGGTGTCCCCGAAGTTGGTACATATCATGGAGTTCCAATCACACAAGGTCAAGTTAAAGTCCTCAATATAGCCTAGTTTTTCAAATTTTTAAAGAATATGTAAATGGGTAAAAATCCTCCCAAAAAGGGCAAATTCCAGTTGGCCCGGTCGACCTTGCCCTTGGCCGGTCGACCGCGTACACAGTGAGCCCGGTCGACCGACCTAGGCCAGGTCAACCTGCAGTTGTAAATTTAAATCAGTGCACAGTGTTTTGGTCAGGTTCCAGGGAACCTGACCCTGTGTCGCCGGTCGACCGCGCCCCTTGGCCGGTCGACCGCGTGAACTGCGTAACAGTGGTTCCCGCAGTGCATCAGGTCATCCAACTGGGGACCTAATCCAGTGTCCCCGGTCGACCGTGCCCCTTGGCCAGTCGACCGCGTGAACTGCGGAAACAGAACCCAGTTCTGATTTCTGCAGTTCAGTGGTCCATCCATTTCTCCCTTCCTTTTCTATATTCTTTCCAACCTGATTAGCAAATTTGAATTCATGAATGTAACAAGCTAGCAAAGCTCACAATGGTGCATTTATCTCAAGCCTAAACAAGTCATTGACATAAAAACCCATTTCATAATCATTCAATCTCATTCTTATCATAACAAATCCAAACTTCAAAAAGGTAAGGCCTAATTAAAAATGATAAAATCTGAAGGTTTGGAAAGCTATTTGGCATGTTTGCAATTTCTAAAGTAAAACCACAACATGAAAACTTAGAAAACAAAGCATTAATACCAAATGACAAATCCATGAACACACATGCACAAACAACTTAAAGAGATTACTTGCCTTGGTCAAATGAAAACAAAACTCTCCTTCAAGCACTCTAGCTCAAGAGCCAAGCCAAGAACTACAAAAACCCCATGAAAACCCATTCAAAAACTCACCCAAAAATGCAACTAAGCAACCCATTTCGAAATGGGTGTTGAAAGTTATAAAAACATGATCATTAGGAGTCAAAAGAACTCCATTGAAGAAATGGGTTGAAGCTCTTACCTAGAGATGCCCAAAGAAGATGCAAGGAAGGAAATGAAGAGCTTGCCCAACTAGAAATCCAACAAGAATGATACCAATGGAAAGCTTAGGATAAGAGGAAGAAGATGATGGTTTTAGAATCTCTTGTGGAGATCTCTAGCTCATGCTTTCAAGAGGAGAACATGAAGAGGAAAAGAGGGTTTTTCAGCCCTAGGTCAAGAAAGTGCAGAGATTTGTTGGAAATGAAGGGAAAGAAAAGGGAAACGGCTTAAGTGCTTGCAAGTGGGGCCCATTGGAGAACATTTTTGTTTCAAGGAAAACATGACCTTGCTGGCCTCGAATGAAATCGACGAAGAAGGATAAAACGATCCTTGATATATCTAGTTTCCAAAAAGTATATTTTTGACTATATTGTGGGATCTCGAAAATTGTGTCCAGATTTGAGTGTGAAAAGGCTATTTTACCATTTTGGCCAAAATTTGAGTTTTTGGGCTACAAACACAGACGGGCTAAACACGAAAGTTGTACATAATCATAAAACCATTCAAATGAGATGAAATTCACGATCAACACAAAACCAAACACGATCTTCCCATGCTTACACATACACCCATGCCTTCCTGAGTGTGCCTAGTTGACACTAAACGTTCTCGAAACTCTCTAAAGCTATAATCAGGACTAAAACTAATCATACTCTATTCCCACGGTAACTAAACCCGATTAAGACTAAGCTCACACTAAGAATACACTATTGGGTTAATCCTGGGTTGGGGTTTGACAGTTTGTATAGACAACAGAAAATTTAACGCTGTCACACGTAAGGATCACTTCCCTCTACCCTTCATGAATCAGATTTTGGAAATGGTAGATAGCCACCATTATTATTGTTTTCTAGACGGGTATTCCGGGTATAACCATATCGAAATCTCCCCGAAAGACCCTGAGAAGACCACATTTACATGTCCTTTTGGTACTTTCGCCTACCGGCGAATGCCTTTTGGGTTATGTAATGCTCCAGCAACATTTCAAAGATGTATGCTGAGTATTTTCAGCGATATGGTGGACGCGAATTCTAGAGGTTTTCATGGATGATTTCTTTGTGTTTGGTGATTCATTTGAGGACATCGGTGGAGCGAATTTTGGAGGTCTTCATGGACATTTTCTCTGTGTTTGGTGATTCATTTGAGGACTGTTTGAGCAACCTAGAGAAGGTCCTCACTAGATGCGAAGAAAAGAACCTTGTGATGAATTCGGAAAAGTGTCATTTCATGGTTCCCCAGGGAATTGTCCTTGGTCACATTGTGTCTGAAAGAGGATTGGAAGTTGAGAAGTCAAAAATAGATTTGATCACTGACTTGCCCGCGCCTAAAACCGTACGAGATGTCAGATCCTTTTTAGGGCATGTAGGCTTTTACAGGAGGTTTATAAAAGACGTCAGTCCATATCCAAACCTCTCTGTAACCTGCTTTCTAAAGAGGCAGAATTTAACTGGACTGAGGCATGCAAAGAAGCATCTGATAAATTGAAAAGCATGCTGACGTCCGCACCTATTATGTAGCCTCCAGATTGGACTTTGCCCTTTGAGATTATGTGTGATGCTAGCGATTATGCGGTTGGGGCTGTGTTGGGGCAACGTAAGGACAAGAAACCTTTCGTAATTTCTTATGCAAGTAGGAGCTTGAATAGTGCACAGATCAACTATTCAACCAGTGAGAAAGAATTGCTAGCAGTGGTTTTTTCACTTGACAAGTTTCGGTCCTATTTGATTGGAACCAAGATTATTGTCTTTATTGATCACTCTGTGCTAAAGTACATTCTCTCAAAGAATGATGCTAAGCCCAGACTCATTAGATGGATCCTCCTAGTCCAAGAATTTAACTTAGAATTAAGGATAAGAAGGGAGTAGAGAATGTCGTGGCTGATCATCTATCTAGGCTAGTCCTTTCCGACACCATTGAACCGACACTAATCAGGGACAGTTTTCCAGATGAACATCTTTTTGCGGTACATCAATCCCCTTGGTACGCTGATATCGCAAGCTATCTTGCTACGGGCAACACTCCTGACCATTGGACCAAGCAAGATAGGAACTCTTTCTTTTCTAAGGTTCAATTTTTTTTCTAGGATGATCCACGTCTGTTTAAATACTGCCTAGACCAAATAATTAGGAGATGCGTGCCGGATAATGAGATACACAGTGTCATCTCCTTTTCTCATACACAGACATGTGGGGGCCACTTTTCAAGTAAAAAGACAAGTCATAAGATTCTTCAAAGTGGTTTCTATTGGCCCACATTGTATAAGGATGCTTACAATTTTTGCAAAGCCTGTGATCGCTGCTAGAAGTTGTGCCACTGAATCCCATTCTGGTAGTTGAGCTTTTTGATGTATGGGGCATTGATTTCATGTCTCCATTTCCTCTGAGTTTTAGTTATATCTATATCTTAGCCCTGATGAAACAGTATGGGATGACCCATAAAGTGTCTACCCCGTATCACCCACAGACGAATGGGCAAGTGGAAGTGTTGAATCGAGAAATTAAAGAATATTGGAGACTACAGTAAGCCCTAACAGGAAAGATTGGTCAATGAGATTGAATGATGCTTTATGGGCTTACCAGACTGCTTTTATGACTCCAATCGGAATGTCTCCCTACGGCTCATCTATGGGAAAGCATGCCACCTCCCGGTGGAACTGGAACACAAAGCTTACTAGGCCATTAAGCAGTTTAACTTTATTATGGATAAAGCTGGGAGCAAGAGGAAACTGTAATTAAATTAATTGGATGAGTTGCGCAAGGAAGCTTATGCAAACTCAAGAAATTATAAAGAGAGGACCAAGATCTTTCATGATAAAAACATGTTACAAAAATCCATTCAGCCTAAGCAGAAGGTCCTCCTTTATAATTCTAGGCTTCATTTATTTCGTGGTAAACTTAGCTCCCGTTGGACTAGACCATTCATTGTAAAAGAAAGTGATTCCATACAGTGCTGTTATAATTTGTGATCCTAAAGATGGCCAGACATTCAAAGTAAATGGTCAAAGATTGAAGCCATTCTTGGAAATTGCACTAGCTGATGAGGAAGAAATTCCTCTTGATGATCCTCTCTACCAGGATTAGTCGGCTTTGGATCTGACAATGGCCCATTGCTGTGTATATTATGTATACTTTGTAGTTTAGGTTTTATCTTGTTATTTTTGTCATTTTGTCTACCTTTGGACAAGGAACAGCTCGAACATATCCCAGTGCTTTCTATACTTTACCCTCTATTACTTTTTATGTTCCTCATGTTTCATATGTTCATTGCATATCATTCCTCTACACATCGAGGACGATGTTCATAATCGGTTTAGGGGTGGGAGCAAGCACACTTTTTCATCTTTAGACAAAAGTTTTACACATTTTTGTTCTTGATTTTTAGGTTTTGAAAAAAAAATTGTTATTTTGTTGATTCTTGGAAAAAAGGAAGTTTCGAGAGGATTTTTATGAAACAAAGATACCTTGAACTTTGGAATTTTTGGTGCTTTGGGTAAAAAGAGAGAACAATGGTTTATTGTTTTGTTTGTGGAAATGATTTTTGGAAAAGTGCTGAATTTTAATCCCTCACTTTTACACAGTCTGTATATGTTTTCAAAGTTTTTGAAAGCCAAGCCATGATTTCCATTTTTCTTTGACGATTGGATTGAAAATATGATGGAAAACCGAACCTTAGTTTCACAGTTTTCTGGTTTATTTGGTTTTGTCGGCCACAGAGCTAGTAAATTAATTCGGGCACATGAAAAGGGTTGCCTACTGTTGGGGACCGAAAAAAAAAGAGAAAGAAATGAAGAAATAAAAAAAAGAAAAAAATAGAAAAGAAGAAAAAAAAAAGTGAACAATGAAATAAATTAATAAATAAATTTGTTACAGCCTTCGAAAAAATAGTAGTGCGAAAGCCGTCATGGTTGCCTTGAGAGGAATATTATTTTTCTCTGCTAAGGTTAGGTGGCCCAAAATTTTGGATTGAAAATTGTTTTCACGGTAATCTTGGCGGATCATTTGAGGCTTATGTGTTTTTACGTATACACACCATTTCACCGTGCATGATCAACTTAGCACGATTTTGAGAATTTCAGACCAAACGATGGAATTTGTGAACCAAGTTTCAAATTTCCCTTTGCTATGAAAATTCCGAGAATCGAGAATATCTAGTGTCTGTAAATCTTCTTTTTAAAAATTTCCTTTGATTTTGTTAGGTTTCAACTAGGATTCTTTATTTGTTTCTTAAAATTAAAAAAAGAATTTTGTGGGAAAATTCATTGCAAACCCTCACGAGCCACAACTCATTCACTAGGGGGAACCTAGGGGTTTAAAGGCTTATTGCATACGCTAAATGCAGACAAGAGTGCCAGCGACAGTCGTGTTGCATTCATTTCAATTTTCATTGCATTTCATTAGTTCTAGGATAGATTATGTCATTATGGATTCCTCATTTTATTCGCAGTTTTTGCTGGAGACCAACAAAGCGCTGGTTGGGGGTGTGATAAGTCCTTAAAAATGCACATTTTCATGGCTATTTTTGGGAAGTTTAAGGACTTATCAAGCCAAGAGAGCTTCATTTAGTGTCATATCATGATTTTATGCATTTTTTATCTATTGTAGTACATCTTGCATAATTTGCTAAAAAACCATCATTTTGGATCAAATCATGAAACCTGCTATTTTTTTTAATTTTAATTCTAGAAAGATTTTTTTCATGTGTGTTTTTCTCATGAAATTAATTAATCATCAGGTTCATTTATTCATCATTTCATGAGAGATGGGCCCGCAATCATGTAATTGTGAATTAATGGTAAATTTGTCTCTTTCACATGAAATTCTTTTTTTTTTTTTTTTTTTGCTAGCAGGAAATGAAAAAAAAGAGGGTCCAACACATGCACATGTGTAGGTCACACATGTGCGGCATCCACTTTCTTTGCACAAAATCCCAAGTTCATTTTTGAAGATAATTCAAGATAATTAAAGAAAATCAATGAAGGCCCAAATCAAGAAAGAAGATTTCCAAAGAGACAAAAGTGGAAAGAATCTACACATATTGGGCATTCAATTTTCTCTTGATTCCAACTTAGATTTTGCCACCTCATGTATCTCTCATAAATATCAAGTCATAGGAAGATTTGCTAAAGAAGGAAATATGACAAGTGCATGAAGATAGAATGGAGAAAAGAAAGGAGAAGACTTACTAAGTGAAGAAGATTCTTGGGAAAAAGTAGGGACTAGGGAGAAAGAATAGGGCAGCCCATACCCTATTTAAAGAAGCCTTGGACGTCCACTCCCTTTCATGGAGGAAAAAACCTCATCACTAGTGTAAGTCCTCCACCATTCTACCCATCTCTTTTCTCTACCATAGCTCATCTCTCTTCAAGAAGGCTTGTCCCAACTTGAAGCTTCAACTAGAGAGGTTCCTTCCATCCTAGTATGTAGTTGGTTTTTTTTTTTTTTTTTTTTTTTTGGAATTTTATTTCTCCATCTTTTATGTAAAACATTGCATATTAGTAAAAGTGTGATGTTTTTTAATTATTCTTTTTCTTATGTGATTAATGCTTGAATTGTGTTTTCCTTGTTATTGTTCTTGGATTGACGACCCAAGATCCTAAGGGCATGAAATAAGTAATTATGAACTTGATTTGAGAATATATATAAAAAAAAAAAAAAAAGAGCACACTTATCACACATTTATTTTTATTGCAATTCCCACACATTTACATTTATTGGAAAATCCACACATTTTATTTCTTGTCAATGCCACACATTTAATTTTATGCAATCCACACATTTAGTTTTTTTTTTTTTTTTTTTTTTTTTTTTTTTTTTGCACTACACATTTAAATTCAAGCACTTGTTGCTTTCTTTTCTTCTTATGCTTCTTATATGTTTATGTGAATTTTTATCCATAGTTTATGGTTGGAACTAATTAGCATTGCATGCATATTCATATTATTAGAGTTTAGATATTTTTTAAGTTGCTGGAATCGGAGTTTTAAGTTGAATAAGTATGAAAAATCAGAGATTTGAGTCAATAATCTTGGCCAAATAATTTTTAACATCTCATGGCATACATTGCATTACTAACTTTCTAGCTTTAGGATTCGTTTCTAATTTTGTATTTTAGATTATTTAGATAATTTCCAGAAATAAAAGATCTTTCTAATTTTTGTTAATGGAAGAGGAAGTTTCTTAAGATTTGGAAATTCTAACATAAGGTAAGATTGACTTAATGCTTTCTAAATTTTTTATAATTTAAAAATCTTTATTTATTTGGAATTAGGGAGTTGATTAACTCAGTTCACTAACTTAGAAAATATATCAACCCTAATTGACTAACCTAGTTTCTAATTTAGGAAACTAGTTTAGTAAGGTTTTCATGCTAATTTTAGAAAGTAGGTTGTTTTTTATTTTTTGAGTGATTTGATTTGTTACTAATCTTTGTTGAGCATGTTTTGATTGATTTGGTTTCTAACTTAGGTGTTTTTTTTTTTTTTTTTCTAATTTAGCTTCTTAGTTTTATTTTTGGTAAGTTTTATTTTTGGATTGTTTCTAATTTGATATTCTAATTTGTGTGTTCTTTTGCAACAACTTGTGATTCATTTTAGATTAGGTTTTTAGATTTAGAAATTTTTATTTTTTGAAATGTATTTAATTTAAGTTTAAAGTAGGAATGATGAATGTACTTTTCTAGATTTTAGGCTAAAATTAGATTTTATTTAGGGCAGGTGACAAAGTTGGAAAAAGCCTTATTTCTAAAGCTCCCTGTGGATCGACCTGGTCTTACCAGTTATTACTGTAATCGAAGCTTTGCACTTGGAGCCGCGATCACCAAAATCCAAAACTTGCAAAGATTTCCAGGTATGCATTATCATATCATGGTCCAAATTCTATTTACAAAAAAAAAAAAAAACATGCATAGAAAAGAAATTTTCATGCATTAAATGCTAGGAAACACTTGACAAAAGTTTGACCAATTTCAACCCAACTTGGTCAAAAACAATCAAACTTTGTCCAAGCCGAAACTCATGTTGGCTTGACCTAAGACTCTAGCCTTTTTATTTGATGCATCAAACAAAAAAATGCATGAACATCTTGACTTGCATAAACCGCATTATCATGGTGAGCAAAAAAAAAAAAAAAAGAGAAACCTCCAAAAAAAGAAAAGGAAAGAAGAAAAATGAGGGGACTGGCCCACGGCCATGTGGCCGTATGACCATGTCCATATAGCCATTAAAAAAAACAGAGAAGAAAAAAAAAACTGTGTGAAAAAAAGATGGAAAACACATGAAAAAAAAAAGAATAAAAGAAAAACATGAAGAACAAAAAAAAAAAAAAAAAAAAAAAAACAGAGAGAAAGAAAAGAAAAGGAAAGAAAAAGAAAAAGAATGAAGAATTTTACTTCTACAATGGAGTTTTCTTAGAAAAGAAGACTTACTTGAAGCCATTAATGGAAAAGAAGAAGAAAAGCTTGAAGATCCTTGAAGAAGAAGAGCTATTGGCCTTGAAGGTTTTTGCAAAAGAAAGCAATAAAAGCAAGAGATCCAATCTCTCTTTGCTTTTATAGAAGAGAGCAAGCCAAAGAAGGAAACAAGGAAAAAAGTAAGGAAGTAAGCGCTACAAATTAGCAACCTTCCCAAAAGAAAGATACTTAGAGAGATTTTCTCCCAAAAGAGAGGGGATTTGAAAGATTCTCTCCCAAAGAAAGATATTGTCGTGCCCCCAGACCGAGGCCCTGATAATCAAGTCCTTAATTCGGGGAACGTGACATTCTACACCGACCACCACTACAAGGTGACCAAAAGTCCCTTGGGGGGTCACTCCCCCCAAGGCCTTCTCCTTCTCCTCCTCTATGGCTTAGACGTGGCTTTTCAGCTTGTCTACTTAGCTTTTTATTGGATATAGGACATTCTCTTGGTCTTTATCCTCTAAAAATCTGAGGTTTAAAGCTGAGCCAAGCAAATCAAGAGAACCCTCTTTTCTCATTTGAAGGATGATGGCGAAGTCTACACACGGCTTGCGACCGTAAATCTGAACGAGTCCCCACAATCTCCTAAGAAGTTAGATTCTTTTTCTTACTTTTTTCATTGTATTGTGTATTGTTTGAAGAGACATAAAAAAAAAAAGTTACAACTCCTGTCTTTCATTATTGATAAAAATTGTAAATCGCCTTTCACGACAAAACAAATGAAATCGCCTTTCACGGCATTCAAACTGTAAGAACCCGTCCCGAGAGTCCATGATTAGTGTTAATTAGGTCGTGTTTTATCTCTAAGTGTGTTTAGCAAATTTTGATTAAGCTTTAGGTTAGAATAGCTTTCAAAATAGCTTTGGGGAAATTTTGAGAGCCTTCTTGATTAGTGGGACCCTTTGGGGGTTCCTTTGACGACTTTGCGTGAGCTTGGGGGATCGTTCGAGACTCCATAAATTTGTGTGTTAATCCCATTTGAATCATCTCATTAATCTCTACAACCTTCGTGTTGATCCCATTCCCGTTCGAAACTCCGAAACCCGACTTTTCTAGCATTGATGGTAAAACGGTCTTTTTACACCAAATCTGGACACGAAATTCAATATCCCCGAAACCATTGAAATATATATTTTTTTAGAAACTAAATATTTCGATGATCGTTTTCCCCTTCTTCGTCGAATTCATCCGAAGTCCCAAAAGCCATGATTTTGACCCAATGAGAAATCTTAGTGGTGGCGCCCATCTCTAGTTGTTATATAAGGAGAACCCTCCTCTTTTCCTTTTTCCAACACAAATCCATCAAAGCTAGGGCTTTCTTCTTCATCATCTCCTTCTTACTGTTTCATCTTCAAATCTCTACTAAGCCCTTGCCAATGGAGAAAGGCATGTCACCACTTTCTTCCTCACCTTTAGAACTACCTCTTGATACTATTTGTGGAAGAAGATACCCATTTCAAGACCTTCCTTCAGATAACCTAGTGTTTTTGAAGAACTTCCAAGTAAGCAATCCCTTCCATTTCTTTGATGTGTATTTTTTCTAGCTTATGAGAGTCCCCATTTTCATTATTGAAAGCTTTCTTCTTCTTGTTCCTTGTTTTGACCATTTAGGGTTTGTTTTTTGGGGTTTTGTTTGTAGCTTTGACCTTTGGCTTAGAGGAGAGACTAGAGCTTGATTTGCTTGTTAGAGACCTAAGGGAAGTGGATAAATGGATATTTTGAGATTTAAAAGATTTTTATGAAAATGTGGATGACCTTACTATTCCTTTTTAAGTTTTTCATGACTTTAGATGATTTAACTATTCATTCTTAACTTTCATTGAAGTTGAAATAAATGCTCATGAATGAATCTTCTTAGTTTGTTTTACTCTTGAAAATGTTTACTTGTATGGCCTTTTATTTCACACTTGTTAATAGTTCAAATGTGTTAGATTGTATGGACTCAATCCATCAGATAATGTAATAAATTGATTAATTTCTTTATTTATCAATGATATCATGCTTTCCTTTCATGAGATGAATGGTGTTTCATTACTTAATGCACATAACCAATACATATGATATAATGGTTCATGAGTTGAATCCGGTCCCATCAGTATACTAGATGTGATATATGTGTATGGATGAGATCCACACACGGGAGACATGTGTCACAAATCTTATACTTAAATATTTTCACAACCGGTGATGAGATTGGTATCTCATCTGATAAGGTTGCAGCACTTTGATCACTATGAGATAGTGTGATTTGTCTCGATCATCAGAATGTAAGATTCTGGATCACGGTGCTGGTACATTGGATGTATTGAAGGACCATGAGAAGCACCTTATGGAATACTGTCTCGAGTTTAAGGTTTGCTCTCATAATTCCCTAGCAATAGGCTCTCAATCCTGAGACATTGATGAACCCAAGTTTCTATCTATTCATTTGCTTTGAAACACCAACGAGTGAGGCCAACTGTAGGTCAACACCTAAGTGTCTTGGGTAGGTGGTAGTAGGACTGTGGGAACATTCAATGGTCAAGATGGAATCTATCTATATTGTCCCCTTATGCCAATTAATGGATTTGTCATTAGTAAGTGCGCACCCATCTCAATTAACAGTTAATTGGATGGTACTGATGATCACTGTGATTAATTGGGGCTCAAGGATAATAAGATGTGAATTTAAATTGGGGGACAGTTTTAGTCGAATTAATCCATGGATATTGATAGAGGCTCCTACTTGTGGTAATAGGGAAGTTTAGGGTCTTCATTGTAATTTATTCCTAAGACTGGAGTGCAATTGCATTTATATAGTGGTGTTATTTGCAATTAATTATGGTGCCGGATTGCACATGAGATGTGGGGTCGCGGTGTCCCAGTTGGGGCCAGCTTTCTATGGAATCCCTAGTGGTCCCCACGCTAGCCCAAGTTATTGGAAAGATACTAATCCTACTTGAACTCTAAAAGGAAGGAATTAGAAAGCTACTATTTCAATTTGAAGTGAGACTTCTAATAGTGGTAATAGTAGGGTTACTAATTTGTGTGGAAGTGAGACTTCTATTTCAATTAGTAAAAGAGGAAGGAAAGAGGTTGCCTAAAGCTATAAAAGGGAAGCAAAAGGGCTAGGACGTCCTCTCTTGGATTTCACGCCCAGCCCACCTTTTATGCAAGAGTTGACATCTCTCTTACTCTTATAGTTCTCTTCTAGTTCCTTCAGTTTCTTGAAGGGTTTTCTCTTGAAGTTTCCACCAGTCTTTTTGAGAAAAGAGATCTGATACGGGTCATAGCGTGGAAGACCAAGAGGTCTTGGAGATCCTAAGTTGCTTACAAAGAAAACGTTTCTTCAACTAGTAAATCTTCTTCTCCATTAAAACACAACCAGGCTCCAAAGGTATAATCTTCTTCAACCTTTATTGTGGATTATTTTGGTTGTTGAATTGTTGTTGTTCTTCTATCTTCTAGATAGAATATATTGTTGTACATGATTGATGAGATAGAGGGATTGCATCCTGGATATGATTTGTGGCCTTATGGGCACTTGATCCCTGAGCCAAGTGGGTCAAAAGTTTTGAAAATCTGTCCATGAGGCCCACCTATTTCCAACAAAATGAACCTCTATGATTGTTGGGTTTCTTTCTATCTTTGGTAATTTAATGTGAAGAGAATGGAGACGATTGGATTGAATGCCTATGGAAGATTTGATGATGGTTTGGATGGTGTTTGAAGGAGGTTTTGAACTCCTCATTTAGGTGAAGAAACGGGGCTCAAAGAAGTTTGTAAGAAGAGGAAAAAGGGAGGAGCAGAACTATCCCGGAATCTATTTCTGGACAGTTCGCTCGAGCGGACTTGACAGGTCGCTCGAGCAAACCCATCCAGAGGACAATTCTCTCGAGCGAATCTTGGTCCGCTCGAGCGAGCCATCCCAGATTCTCATCCAAAAGCTTGTTAGCATGAGCGAACTGAAAGTTCGCTCAAGCCAACCTGGACTGGGTAGGTCCGCTTGAGTGAACCCTCCCCGAGAGTCCTTCCAGAGAGTCCACTGCTCGAGCAAACTTCAGGTCCGCTCGAGCGATGGGCACTGTTCTCCTGGAGCAATGTTTGGAGCACTTATGCAATGCTTAAATGTTTGGGGGAGGTTTATTGAGAACCCCTTTATGTCAGGAGATTTTAATAGGCAATGTATGAGCCCGTTTGAGATGAAAACCACATCACGAAGATTCATCGAATGTCTTAAAATTACCGAGGTACGTCTCCAAAACTCAAGGAGTACCAAGTCTATATTGAAATCGGCATACGAGACCCCTATTCACCTTGATCTAGACTTGAATCCCGATACTTGTCCCAAAAATTCAAAAGTTTAATTGTACTCTATTGTTCTCGAATTTTGTTATGCACTCCCAAAATTTGAGATTTATGATTTGTTATTCCCAGAAGCATTGAAATTGTACTTGTAACATTTGCTAGTCCCGATATGCATTACCCGATATTGAAAGTGATATTTGTGCCTTCGAGCACTCTCGTCCCGCCTGTTTATATAATTGCATCATATGTATTTATTACATGCCCCGATTTCTGTCATATGACCTATGAGTCGGCACCACTAAGCTTAGACGACCTTGTCGGTTTGATCAACGGACTTGGAAGTCCCCCTCCCGTCTCGCCAGCTGCAGTTTGGGTCTCGATACCCGGCTTAATGTCGTGGTCCCATCCTGACACCCGGCTTGCTCCCGTGGTTCCTGATACCCGGTTCGCTACCGCGATTCCCGATGCCCGGCTTGCTACTGTTAGATTGTATGGACTCAATCCATCAGATAATGTAATAAATTGATTAATTTTTTTATTTATCAATAATATCATGCTTTCCTTTCATGAGATGAATGATGTTTTACTACTTAATGTACTCGACCAATACATATGACATAATGGTTCATGAGATGAACTGGGTCCCATTAGTATATTAGATGTCATATATGTATATGGATGAGATCCACACACGGGAGACATGTGTCACAAATCTTATGCTTAAATATCTTCACAACCGGTGATGAGACTGGCCATCTCATCTGATAAGGTTGCAGCACTTTGATCACTATGAGATAGTGTGATTTGTCTCGATCATCAGAATGTAAGATTCTGGATCACGGTGCTGGTACATTGGATGTATTGAAGGACTATGAGAAGTACCTTATGGAATACTATCTCGAGTTTAAGGTTTGCTCTCATAATTCCCTAACAATATGCTCTCAATTCTAAGACATTGATGAACTCAAGTTTCTATCTATTCATTTGCTTTGAGATACCAATGAGTGAGGCCAACTGTAGGTCAACACCTCGGTGTCTTGGGTACGTGGTAGTAGGACTGTGGGAACATCCAATGGTCAAGATGGAATCTATCTACATTATCCCCTGTGCAAATTAATGGATTTGTCATTAGTAAGTACGCACTCATCTCGATTAAGAGTTAATTGGATGGTATTGGTGATCACTGTGATTAATTGGTGCTCAAGGATAATAAGATGTGGATTTAAATTGGTGGGACAGTTTTAGTCCAATTGATCCATGGATATTGATAGAGGGGCCTACTTGTGGTAATCGGGAAGTTTAGGGTCTTCATTGTAATTTATTCTTATGACTGGTGTACAATTGCATTTATATAGTAGTGTTATTTGCAATTAACTGTGGGCACGAATTGCACATGAGATGTGGGGTCGCGGTGTCCCGGTTGAAGCCAGCTTTCTATGGAATCCCTAGTGGTCCCCACGCTAGTGGTAATAGTAGGGTTACTAATTTGTGTGGAAGTGAGACTTCTATTGTAATTAGTATAAGAGGAGAGAAGGAGGTTGCTTAAAGCTATAAAAGGAGAAGCAAGGGGGCTGGGACGTCCACTCTTGGATTTCACGCCCAGCCCTCCCTATTGTGCAAGAGTTGCACATCTCTTCTAGTTCTCTTCTAGTTCTTTGAGTTTCTTGAAGGGTTTTCTCTTGAAGTTTCCACCAGTCTTCTTGAGGAGAAAAGATCTGATACGGGACATAGCGTGGAAGACTAAGATGTCTTGGAGATCCTAAGTTGCTTACAAAGAAATAGTTTCTTCAACTAGCAAGTCTTCTTCTCCATTAGAGCACAACCAGGCTCCGAAGGTATAATCTGCTTCTCTATCTATTGTAGATTATTGTGTTGCATGGTGTTGCTTGTTTTATTGCTGACATGATAGATGAGTATGAGGGATTGCATCCTGAATATGGTTTATGGCCTTATGGGTACTTGATCCCTGAGTCAAGTGGGTCAAAAGTTTTGAAATCCTATCCACGAGGCCCACCTATTTCCAACAGGTACCGTGGCCCCGTCCCGTATTATTATATGTACATGTATATTTCGTTGAATCTCCTCACCTCGCGTGACTGAGATCAATGCCCCGATATGCTCTTGTCACTTCAGTGATAGATGACTTAGCTTCGTGTAGTTGTCATCTTGCTTGTTTCCATATTCCTTGGTACACTTACATGTTTTTACATTGTATATGTGTTTTTGAATAAATGATTTACTTCTTTCATGGAAATTTATTGTTTAAACAGGTTTAAATATTTTCCAAGGTAAATTCATTTATTATTATATTGCTATATCCTTTCACCCACCTGCCAAACCGTTGTGTTTGACCCACTCTTTAGTACTCAAGTCCAGACACCGGTTATCCCTATGCGGAGCTTGGGGAGGCGGTCGGTGAACCGCAACGTCTAGTTGAGTGGCATGCCGACGATGTCATTTAGACATTTGGTTGCCTCGAGTTACGACACATTTTGGGGGTTGTGGATAACTGATTCTTTTAGGAAACGACTTAGTTGTATTGGCCTTTGTTGGCCTTTTTTTTCTTTTTTTTTTAGGAATGTTAATTAAACGATCTTTTGTATAAACATTGAATATTTACTTTTGGAAAATATGCTATCATGATCATTGCTCACTTGGACATCAGCTTGTTCATATATGATATCCATCTTGTTATTTTGGGAATGAATTTATTAATTCGATTTACTACACGCTTCCGCACTTAAACAAAAATATTATGTTGATGTGATATCCTCACCGCAGGACACCTGTGGGAAATCACGTACAGGGTGACATCTTTTATTGATTTGTGTACGTATTGGTTGAAATAAATTCATGGCATTGACAATTATTCATCATCCAAATTTAGTCCCGATCCTGGATTAGGCCTCTTGACCCGATCCGGGGTCGCGAAACAAACCATGTCTCTTTTCTTAAATATATGTGTAATGAAAAACTAGAAAAAAGTTGATTTCCTTTTGTACTTGTGAAGGTGGATCGATGGACCATCAATTGTCAATTCCAAGTAGAGTAGAAAATCTGGCATACCCACACAAAAAGATATTGATGCTCGCATTTCGCCACCGGTCGTGAAAAGGTTGGGCCCCACGGACTCTCACGTTCGTCAGCCCCAGTAGCGCCACGCGCGAAAAAGCAAGTTCACCAGGTGTCAATTCAGCCCCTTCCTTAGGATAAGTCAATATGCGGGTTCTAGATTGTTAATTAATGACGGATTTCACACGACTCTAGGCTCCAACCACATATTTTCATTACTATAAGTCCCTAAGCATTCTTTATATCCGAAAAAAAAAAATAACGAATCCAGAAACATTAGATAATGAAAAATAAAATTAACAATAAAAATAACACACCTTTTTACTTAAAATTATGTCCATATATTTGTTGGAAATAGGTGGGCCTCGTGGACAGATTTTCAAAACTTTTGACCCACTTGACTCAAGGATCAAGTGCCCATAAGGCCACAAATCATATCCAGGATGCAATCCCTCTGTCTCATCAATCATGTACAGCAATATATTCTATCTAAAAGATAGAAGAACAACAACAATTCAGCAACCAAAATAATCCACAATAAAAGTAAATGAAGATTATACCTTTGGAGCCTGGTTGTGCTCTAATGGAGAAGAAGACTTGCTAGTTGAAGAAACTCTTTCTTTGTAAGCAACTTAGGATCTCCAAGACCTCTTAGTCTTCCACGCTATGACCCGTATCAAATCTCTTTTCTCAAGAAGACTGATGGAAACTTCAAGAGAAAACCCTTCAAGAAACTCAAGGAACTAGAAGAGAACTTAGAAGAGTATGAGAGATGTGCAACTCTTACACAAAAGGGGGCTGGGCGTGAATTCCAAGAGAGAGTGGATGACCTAGCCCCTTGCTCTCCTTTTTATAGCTTTTAAGCAACTCCTCTTATTACTAATTAACTAGAAGTCCTACTTCCATAATAATCAGTAACTTTCTCCTTTCTAATTGCTATAGAAGTCTCACTTCCACAACAATTAGTAACCCTACTATTATCACTATTAGAAATCTCACTTCAAATAGAAATAGTAGCTTTCTAATTCCTTCATCTTAGAGATCAAGTAGGATTAGTATCTTTCCAATAACTTGGGCTAGCTTGGGGACCACTAGGGATTCCATAGAAAGTTGGCTCCAACTGGGACACCACAACCCCACATCTCATGTGCAATCCGGCCCCACAGTTAATTACAAATAACACCACTATATAAATGCAATTGCACTTCAGTCTTAGGAATAAATTACAATGGAAACCCTAAACTTCTCGATTACCATAAGTAGGTCCCTCTCTCAATATCCATGGACTAATTGGACTAAAACTGTCCCACCAATTTAAATCCACATCTAATTATCCTTGAGCCCCAATTAATCACAATGATCACCAATACCATCCAATTAACTCTTAATCGAGATGGGTGCGCGCTTACAAATGACAAATCCATTAATTGGCACAAGGGGATAATATAGATAAATTTCATCTTGACCATTGAATGTTCCCACAGTCCTACTACCACATTCCCAAGACACCGAGGTGTTGACCTACAGTTGGCCTCACTCATTGGTGTCTCAAAGCAAATGAATAGATAGAAACTTGAGTTCATCAATGTCTCAAGATTGAGAGCATATTGCTAGGGAATTATGAAAGCAAACCTTAAACTCGAGACAGTATTCCATAAGGTGCTTCTCATGGTCCTTCAATACATCCAATGTACCAGCACTATGATCCAGAATCTTACATTCTGATGATCGAGACAAATCACACTATCTCATAGTGATCAAAGTGTTGCAACTTATCAGATGAGATGCCCAGTCTCATCCCCGGTTGTGAAGATATTTAAGTATAAGATTTGTGACACATGTCTCCCGTATATGGATCTCATCCATACACATATATCACATCTAATATACTAATGGGACCCGATTCAACTCATGAACCATTATGTCATATGTATTGGTTATGTGCATTAAGTAATGAAACAGCATTCATCTCATGAAAGGAAAGCATGATATTATTGATAAATAAAGAAATTAATCAATTTATTACATCATCTGATGAATTGAGTCCATACAATCTAACAATATTTAATCAAAGAGTACAACTTCTCCTCCTTCTTGATTTACAAAGTAGAGACTCGCCCATCTATCTTCATCTTCTTCACCTGAAAAGAATTTAAATTAAGCCTCTAAGTAGAAAGAAGAGAGAGGAGAGGGGGGTTGGAATGTGTGAGTAGAGAAAGGAAAGGGAATGGTGTGGCTTGGAAAAACTTTATAAAAAAAAAAAAAAAGGATGGGGTGGTTGGTCTTGGACGTGCAACACATGCTTTTTATAATTCTTTAATTGCTTTGCTTTCAAGAAATTTTGGATTGGGAAACCTTCTTGCTTAGACTCCAAGTTTGCAAAGATTTTCGGAGACTTCCTGAAAATTTGAATTTGTTTCCTTCCCTTGATTCTTTGCTAGCAAATTCCTTCTAATTTTAGGACTCCTCTTTGCTTGAATATCTCCTTGCATGGACCCACTCTGGCTCGAGGAAATATTAAAAAATCTGAATTTTAACCTCTTGCAAGAGTGGTGGGCCCCCATGGGTATGCAGCCCAAGGAAACAATCACCTTTGGACGTCCTTACATGTGGAGGGATTGTTCTTAAAATTCTTTCATCTTCCTTCTCTACTTCTTTCTTTACTTTCTTGGTCACCAAATCTCCTTGATTTCCTTCCTTTCTCGGATTCAAATTTGAATTTGAAATTTCAAAGTTTATCAAATTAATAATAGAAGGAATTTCTTAATTTTGCAACAAGTATGGGATCCACCATGGCGATCCCCACTCCTTGGGTGGTGGGTCCCTTGGTAGCTTCTTCGTCAAATTCTCTTCGTTTTCTTCTCTCTATCTAAATTTCTCTTAACGCGGGCCCCAAAATCTGAATTTTCCAATATAAAAATAAAGAATAATGAAAAGAATAATTTTATGATGAAAAGAATATTGCAATGCATGGGACCCGTTTCACAACGCATGCATGCATATGAATATTCCACAATGATTGAGATTACGCAGTGATGTAGAGAAATCGTGCATGCTTACATGTGAATAAAAAGTTATTTAATACAATAGTAGGGTAATTCAAAAAGAATAATTTTGATAAAACCATGCGATTTTATGAATTTTGACTGATTTTGACATTAAAGTCAACTTTGGATGCTCAAATATATGATTTTATGACATGCAATGCTATTCCATGAAATTATCCTATATAAGTCAATAAATACAGTTTTATGGACTTATCAGCCTCATTTTGTTTTCCATGGACTAAATTGACCTGACATGCCATGCTTTGGTCTATTTGACTTGCGTGTCATGTTTTCCTCGTAATTAACATGTTTATCATCATGTTTTCCTTGCAATAAACACGTGTATCTTGATTATGCTAAAATAGTATAACTTTAAGGTATTCGAGGCACGATTTACATTACAGATTCATAACTTGGAGATTTATTGATCTTGACCTTTTGTTATGACTCCTTATTCTTGGAATCTTGCACTGGCTCCACTTAACTTCAATCTGGCACAATAGTGCTCAACTATATTAGGGTTTAGTCCCTGTTTTATATCAACTGACTCCAGTGTAGTTCATGTTTAGGCGATCACGGAAAGTTTTATGTCGGCCACTAGATTAGTCCTATGAGGATGTTTAGAGTGGTATCATGATCGCTCATGTTATCATGCGCCCACGATGGCCTCGCCAATGGCCACCATGATGAAGGAGAATTTGGCCATATATGGATACCACTTTACGCAAAATACCTAATCCTATGTACCCGTTTACTTTCGGAACTACATGCATCATGTTTAGTATTAATTCATGCATAATCATGTCGCATTAAATGTTCTTCATTTTCTCATATAATTAATTGACTCTTACGCAATATACTTTTATTACATGAAATGCAAATCATATTGCTTACGGCTAAGGCAATGTTGATAGTTTGACTTGCTTCGCTTGGCGTGTAGGTGACAGATCCTCTTCCAATTTAGAGGAGGCCGCGGGGATGGAAGAGACCCTGGAGGGGGTAAGAGAATGGAGCATCCATGACGTCTTCTAGGACCACATGAACGCATTTTCACGTCATGCTTTCGAGAGATCGTTTTTTTTTTTTTTTTAGAATCACTTTAATTTTTAGACTCTTATTTTGGAAAAAAAAAATGCTTATTTTGATGTGGCCATTATTGTGAATAAACCTTTCAGATATTTTATAAAGGGGGCCGTTTAAAGGTATTTTCGGGCAAGTTTTTCCTCGATATTTTGAAAATACTCAAATTACCCTTCCTTTAAAACCATGACATGGTTATGATAGCCACTACATGGAGCCGATCGTTGTGGGAACAATGGTTGTCCTTGATCGCTGTGAAGACGTCGATAAATCAAGGAAATGAGGAGAATATAGAGGAAGTGAAGAAGAATTTTATTTCAACCAAGGGTAATTGGGTATAAAAAAAAATTGGGAAAAAAGTTGCCAGAAAATAGCTTGAAATGGATGGATGTCCTTAAATGAAAGATCTTTTTGTATATACCCCCTAAAGTCTGTAGGATTTGTAAATAGGCCCTTGAGGTTTTAGTATTTGTAAATAGGCCCCTGCGGCCTTTTCTTTTTAATACATTTCATGTCCCCAAAATCAAAATTCCTAACAAGAATGGGTAGCCACCATGAGATTTGCATTGGATTTTTATATAAATGACAGGTTTTCCCTTACATCTATTAAACAAAAATGATTATTATTATCTACAAAAATACTATTATTTTATCTCAAGTCCCAATTATTTCTCTCAATAACTCTATCATGCGCATGATCAGGGGTGGACCCAAGTACAAGGGCTTGGGGACTAAAGCTCCCACCCATAAATGAGAAAAGTTTAATATCTCCCTCTCACCGCAAATTCTAAAAATGAATATTTTTCTTTACATTTTCCACATCCCCCAATATCTTTTGTACATAGAGCCAAACACCACCCCACTTGCAAATTTTAAAAATTAACTTCTTTTTTTTACGTTTGTCCGTTCCCCCAATATTTTTTTACTCCACCTACAAATTATGAAGCATAATCATGTATTTTGAAGCTTTCATCAATCCAACAGTGGGTCAGGTATGGATTGGATAAATCATAACCGGTTATAAGCACTGTGTTCATTGTCGTCATGATCAATTTGGATTTAATGAAATGAGCCTTATATTGATAAAAAAAATAAATTTATGTAGGGTTATTCTCCCACTAACTGCAATTGTTAATGTTACATGCTTTATTAAAAAAAAAAAAAGTTGAGACCAAGCTTTTGAATTATGCATAGAAGGATAAAAAAGATGGACAAAAGTGTCATTTCGCTCTAAAAACTTATTGGTTTTGGGGACACGGAAGGTATTAAAATGAAAATGCAGGAGCCTATTTGCAAATACTAAAACCTCATTGGTCTATTTATAAATCCTACAAACCTTACGGGGGTATATACAAAAAGCTCTAAATGAAAACTTCCTGAAAAACTTAGGGACTAATTTGAAAAGTTTTGAGACTTGTGTCCTTTTTTTAAATAAGGCAGAACTTGAAGCTTTTTTTTTTAATTTTTCCCATTTTGAATCTTGTTATTTTTGCCATGCTCTTTTATTCACATGTACTTATTTATGTCTGTTGGATGGAGATTTATACTGTGTTATAATGGGACTAGCAACAATGGCCCGGGCTACATAAAAGTGTATATAATTGTTGTTCGAAAAAAAAAAAAAACTTGCCCTGAGCTAAGCGTAGCCCAAAACTAAATTAATTTATTCATAAAACTTAGATTGAAATACTGATGTTATGTAGCTTAGGAAGTTTAATAAAAGATTTTTTTTTTTTTTAAAGACAAGAATAACAACAATAATTATTGAAGACTTTATTAAATGGAATGAAAAATAATATTTAAGGAGAATCAAGGAAAATCTAGTTGTGCATGGATGCATGAGTTTGAGCCTAATGTAAAGATTAAAAAAAAAAAAAAAACCAAATCCATATTAAAGGGGAAAAATAGAAAAAGAAAAAGAAAAGGAAAGAAGAATGACATCAATTATAAACATATATATATGGGGGACATTCATGTGCATCCATCCCTCACCATAGGATGAGAGACACTTACATGGCTTTCCCTCTTTGCACATGAACATTCTTTTTCTGCAGATGACCATATATGGCTTTTCCTCTTTTGCACATGAATATTTCCAATTATGTAAATGTCTCTCACCCTATGGTGAGGGATGGATGCACATGAATATTCTCATATATATATATATTGATGCATATGTATATCAAACGGAAAAAAAGAAAGATACAAATTTGAAAACGGTTAACAACGCAAAGAAGAAAATACCTAAACCAGATATACAAAAATAATGTTATACCTACGTACCTGATGAAGTTTGATTTGGAGTACATCCAAACATTGCCTCAAGACACAAAAAAAAAAAAAAAAAATCAATGTGGGAGAACCTTTAGTGTGAGAGGAAAAAAAAACAGTGGCCCATGATAATAAGTATGCCCGTGGTGCACTAAAGGCCCATGCAGCAACAAACGCCCAGTATATTATCAACTGAGAGGTGGGCTACATTACTTTTGAGGGGTTTGGCTTCAATCAGACATTCAGGAAATAGTGCAAAATAACGCCAATTCACAAAGTGGTGAGACATCTTCACCGAAACAAAAAACAACATAGCTATAAGAGGAATGTAGAATTGAATCTCAATTTTGAGATTTCAAATTGAATGACAAGCACAATGGCCTACACATGGCTTGAAAAAAAGTAATCACAAAAAGCAGAAGAAGATGGAGAATTTTCAACTTAAAAAGATTTGTATGCAACCTATAAAATATCTTTTCATTTCTCTGCACACAAACACAAAAAGCTTATTTGTCACTAAAACTTATGCATGCGGAAGCCCACCATACTGGATATGCATCCAAACACAGCGTCGCCAATGATTCTCAATAATATGGGTAGCCGTTCTAGTACTACTCTCACCAAAACACTCGTGTCTCCATATTAATTTGAATAGGGAAAGATTTTGATTTGGCTTTACAAAGCGATGGTGTTTTTTTTTTTTTTTTAACAAAACAGAGTGTTGATGTGGCGCTGCAAGGATACATTATGCATATGTGGCAATACAAATGCTATTGCTTTAATATATAGAGCTTTTTGTATATACCCCTAAGGTTTGTAGGATTTACAAATAGGCCCCTGAAGTTTTAGTATTTGCAAATAGGCCCCTGTATTTTTATTTTAATACCTTCCGTGTCTCCAAAATCAATAGTCTTCCAACCACTATAGGTTTTTAGTGCGAAATGATACTTTTGTCCATCCCTTTTATCCTTATATGCATAATTTCATAAGTTTGGACTCAATTTTTTATTTTATTTTTTTATAAAGCATGTAACATTAACAATTGCACTTAGTGGGAGAAAACAACCCTACATAACTTCATTTTTTTATTTTTATTTTTTGTTAGAAGTAGGTGGGCCTCGTGGATAGATTTCAAAAACTTTTGATGAATTTGATGCAGGGATCAACTATCCATAAGGCAGCAAAACCCAATTCAGGATCCAAGTCGTCAAACTCATCAACTATGAATAGTAATAAACTCTATCTAGAAGATAGAAGATAGAAACAGCACCTAACAAGCAATCACAAAATCTACAACATACAATGAAGTAGATTATACCTTTGGAGCTTGGTTGTGCTCTAATGGAGAAGTTGATATCTTCCTTTGATGATGAATTTTTTCACGAATCAAATCAAAATCTCTAAGACCCAATTGTCTTCCACGCTATGACCCATATCAAATCTCTTATCTAAAGGATATGGGTCAGATAAACTAGAAGAGGAAGAAGAGGTGGGCGTGCAACACTTGCACAAGTCTAGGGCTGGGCATGAATTCCAGTAATGGGAAAAGCATGGGATGTCCAAGCCCTCCTCTCCTCTATTTATAGCTTAGTGCAAACTCATCTTTACTAATTAAAATAGAAGTCTCACTTCCATTAAGAATTAGTAACATACTATATCACAATTAGAAGTCTTACTTCAAATATGATTCGTAATTTTCTATTTCCTTTCCTTTTATAGTTGAAGTAGAAATAGTAACTTTCCAATAACTTAGGCTAGAGTAGGGACTACTAGGGATTCCATAGAAAGTTGGCTCCAACTGGGACACCCCGACCCCACATCTCATGTGCAATATGAGCCCACAGTTAATTGCAAGTAACTTCACTATATAAATACAATTGCACTCCAGTCTTAGGAATAAATTACAAAGAAGACTATAAACTTCCCTATGACCACAAGTAGGCCCCTCCATCTATATCCATGGATCAATTGGTCATGTCCACCAAATTGGATTCATATCTTATTATCCTTGAGACCCAATTAATTATAGTAATCATTTGTACCATCCAATCAACTCTTAATTGAGATAGGTGCGCACTTACTAATGATTAATCCATTAATTGTCACGAGCGGATAATAAAGATAGATTCCATCTTGACCATCGAATGTTCTCATAATCCTACTATCACATACCCAAGACACCGAGGTGTTAATTTACAGTTGGCCTCACTCATTGGTGACTCAAAGCAAATGAATAGATAGAAACTTGAGTTCATCAATGTCTCATGATTGAGAGCCTATTGCTAAAGAATTATGAGAGCATACCTTAAAATATAGACAATGTTCCATAAGGTTCTTCTCATGGTCCTTTAATACATCAAATGTACCAGCACCATGATCCAGAATCTTATATTCTGATGATCGAGACAATTCACACTATCTTATAGTAATCAAAGTGCTGCAACCTTGTCAGATGAGATGCCCACTCTGATCGCCAGTTGTGAAGATATTTACGTGTAAGTTTTGCGACACATGTCTCCCGTATGTGGATCTCATCCATACACATGTATTATATTTAGTATACTTATGTGAAAGTCCGGGATCCTAACCCTAGAAGGGGGTGAATAGGGTGATCTACACTTAATGACTAATCATGGCCAATTTTAAATTCTTAACAAGTAACTAGTCACATAAGATGATTTACCAAACAAGATGCGGAAGCTAACAAGAGAAATCACCACAAGCATACAACCTCACACAAAGATTCATAGTGGTTCGGCCTCAATGCCTACATCTACTACCGGCTTGTGTTCCAACACCCCACCGGATTTCCACTATTTATGCTTTTCAAAAAACTAAGCAATAACCTTTACAATGATGTTTTTCTAGGTTAAACAACAACCTATCAATGTGCTTTTCTAGGCTAAGCAATAACCTTTACAAGATGCTTTTCAAAGGCTAAGCAATAACCTCTACAATGATAAGATTTCTTCTCAAAGAAGTATCTATACAAACACTCAAAGAGATACAATTTAAGCTCAATACAATTGCCTCTTAAATAGGCTGATATGAAAGTTTAAATCAAGATACAAACATACACATACAACTAGCAAAGGTGTGTGGTCAAAGTGTATGAATGTTTACTTCAATCATTTTCTAAAAGGAAGCTCACAAATGAATGCTTGATGCATTTGAAAATCTAAGCACTGAAAATGATGATTGAAGTTATAAACCAATCACATGAAGAATTCAAACAACTTGGAAAGACATGCTACACAAGTTGCATGAAGTTTTAATGATTAAAAACACATGTGATTGAGATAAGGATGTTTGCAAAACAAATTAGTATTCCAAGGTGATATTGTGTTTGAAAAACATCTCAACTAAAGCTAGAAGACATGCAAATAAGAGATTTCAAAGAATTAAACATGCATGATTTTAAATGGAATGAAAATCAAAGTTAACTTGAAAGATATACCTCTTTAAATCTCAAACATTTGATTTCCAATTTGCCTCTAGCTTTCCTAACTTATTCCTCTTCTTTAGGCTTCAAAATGGTTCAAAGATTTCATACCAACAGCCCTAAGAAAGAAGGGAATAGAAAGGACTTTTATACAAAAAGACAGCCCAACGGCTAGTTGGCCCGGTCGCCCCCATGACCCTGCGGTCGACCGGGTCCAACGGCTATATTGGCCCAACGGCTCTTTACGCGGTCGACCGGCTCCTCTGCGTGGTCGGCCAGGTACACAGGATTCTGAGACATATTTCCAGAAATTTCAGAACCTGTTTTTAGTGTACGCGGTCGACCTGGTGCTTGGTGCGATCGACCGGGTACACTGGCCAGAGCTGAGTTCAAAACTGAATTTTTGAGAAAGTGTTTTATTAAAAGATGAACTCTTAGCCAATAAGTTTTATGCATACTAAAATGATTCTAAAAATGGAATATGTATACAAAACATGAACCTCGATTTCAAACTTGATTTTTCAAAATCATGCACGAAGAACTTAGGTTTTCGAAAATACATTTTAAGTTCTAAAAACATGCAGGATGAAGTCTTTAAAAATCAAAAGCATTTTCAAGTCTAAGGTCCAGATTTCAAGGTCCAAATTATGATGAATGTGTGTGTGATCAGTTGACTGAAGATGATAGTGCTTCCATCAAATTAGCAACACAAAAATCCTAACAATCTCCCCCTTTGCAATTTGATGGCAACTAAGACGATCACAACACTTCTAGGACTTCAGATCTTGAAGTCTCTTGAATGTAGCTTAACCTCGGTTTCTCCCCCTTCGTTAGAGCTTTCTCCTTACTCTAAGCTTTTCTGTTAAGCGCTCTGAACTCCTTCATTATACTTTAAAAGTATTCTCCCTTTATGATCCTTCGACAGATCTCCCCCTTAGTTAGATCTGATCTTCTTTAACTCCCCCTTTGTTGGATCTTCTCTCCCCCTTTGTTGGATCTTCTCTCCCCCTTTGTCATCGAATTACAAAGGAACCTGTATACATGAGAAAAGAAATACCTTTCAGTAGCACCTGTTACCAAATGAAATAGAAAATGAAATGCAGAACAGGTTATCATGTATATTGGTTGTTTATGCTGTGTTTGAATGAAGCTAAGACTAAAGATAATTATATAGATTCAAAGCATCATAACCATTCACCATGTCAAGAAGAGAAGAATAAGTGAAACTGAAGATTCATTGATTTAAATTTGAAGATTAGTACAATTTCATTTACAAATTACTTGACCAATACAAAAATCAAAATATCATGGTCAGTAATCAAAAAGTCAGAGAGTTGATAAACAAAAATACATCAAGATGAAATAAAATCTATTACAACTCCCTATACAAAAAGAAAAACCCTCCTAAGAGCTAAGGAGAATCTGCAGGAGAAGGAGGCATCACATCATCATGCCGCCTGTAGCTACTGAACATGTTCGAGAGGTATCTCAAAGTCTTCTTCATCATACCGGATACCTCTTGACGAAACTCCTGAAACTCTGCTCGCATGGAAGACACCACTTGTTCAACAGATGTCATACGGTCTTCCAAGCTGCGCTGCTAAGGAGGCTGAGGGGGCTTAGGAGGCTGAGGGGGCTCTTGGAGAGGAGGCTGATGGGGCTCTTGAGGAGGAGGCTGATGGGGCTCTTGTGGAGGAGGCTGATCAGCTCCTAAATCTGCAACTGCAACCTCTGCAGCCTCTACTTCTGCATCACCTTCTGCTATAGGGTTTACTCGCTGTGGAGGGGGAAGCTTCATCAAGAGAATATTGGTTTTGTTGAAGACAGTGGTAGTCTCCGGTCTCTCAGAAGCAGGAGGAATCACTCCAAAAGAACTAACGAGTTGGGTCATCAGGAACCCAAATGGAGCTGCACAGGGCTGAGAGCCTGTGATAACTCTAATAATATGATGCATGATGACAGAAGGGAGGCACATAGGGACACCTGAGATAACTTTGAAAAGGATATTTGCCATGTACGGTGTTACCTCAGTCCTGTTTCCTTTCCTCGGGTAAATGGAGTGAGTGAAAATACTGTGAATAATGCGAAGAGGAGGAATCATGGAGGAGGCTTGGAGAAAATTTCTGGCTGACCAAACCTCAGGGTAACCACAGAGAGCAGTAGTGACTAATTCTCTCTCATCAAGGGGCAGAATGTCAGAAATGAACCTTGGTCCAGCAGACCTAGGAATGCCCATGATGGAGGAAATAGTGTCTATGGTGACCACTTCTTCACCATGCATGAATCTGATAGTAAAGGAATTTGCAGAAGTGGCACAAATAGTTTCATACAGACCATGGACAAAGGATGCAAATGTGTTGCCACTCCAGGTCAGAATGCTACCCCAGCCTATAGCCTCTAGAATAGCGGGGACATTATAATCTACAAGATCTGCAACTATGCACAACTTCTCAACAATGATCCATTTGCTCCTAAAGGATTTAACAACAGAGGATGGAGAATGAATGGGATTGAAACGAATCACAGAAGGTGAAACGAATCACAGAAGGAGGAGGAGGAGCTTCGGGAGAAGAAGATGGAGATCTATGTGAAGAGGAAGCTTGTCCTGTTTTGGACTTTTTGCTAGGCCTCCTAAATGTCTGCTTGGTGCGAGCCATTGACAATCAAAGAGATACCAGGAGAGTGGATGCTCACACAAGTTTGATAGCCAAGACAGTTGCCTAAAAATATTTGAAAATTTTGGTTCAGGCAATTTGTCAAACAGTTGGAGTGCAGGCTAAGAAGCTAAGTGTTTTACAATCTATAATTGCCCAAAGGAGTGCACAATAGGCTACAAAAGGCTCCACAAATGAGATGGAAGGAACAGCTACAGCCAGAATGTACAGAAAATGAAAACAGAAGGGTTGGGAACCTACAAAAACAGTCCACAGAGCTTGACTGTTGCAGCACTTTGGACGACCTGAATGGATGAGTTGATGAATCTGCCAGAGGGTTTACATACAGCCTGGTGCAATGTGAATCAACTGAGAGAGGAGAAAGAGAGAATGAAGGATCAAGAAGAGAGGGAACCAGCAGGGAGACAGTGACAGGGACGACAGAGAGAGATTGAGAGAGAGAGTCAGCAGAGTGAGAGAACCAGCAGACGAGGGAGAAGAAGATAGAGGAAGAAGAAGAGGAAGAGAATAAGCTGGAAAAGGTACAAAAGCAGATGGGAAGAAAGGAAAACAAGTCCAGGGGGTCGACCGGCTGAAGGAGGGAAGAAGGGGAAAACTGAATGAAACAGAACAGAAAACAAAACAACTTTTTAAGTTGCTGGGCCCGTGTGGCCGGTCGACCGGCCAAGCCACGCGGTCGACCTGGCCAACAGGGCAGGCCTGACAGCAGAATTAGAAACAGAGAGAAGAAATGTCCTGAAAATTTCAAGGACCAACTTCACTGAATCTACCCCTAGCCCAGCTATCCTACAAGCTTAAAACGAAGTAGAAAAGAGATTTTATAAAATCAATTCTACAAATTTCCTTTTGAAATACAAAAGACTTGTAAGACTAAGAAGAGATTTTTCAAAAACATTTAATTTGATAAAAAAAAATGGTTTAACTGAGAATTCAATCAACTTTAAACATATTTGAAAAACAAATCAATTGATTAAAAAGATATAACTTTAATAAAACTTTTTCAAATCCAATTGATCAAAATCATGCATTTTATCATAAAATACCTTTTAAATTCAAAACGCATTAATCAACAAGTAAACCTAAAATAACTATAACTGAAACCAAAAGAAGATACTAAGAGAAGCACAAAGAGCTAGACTTAAGACCACCAACACATTTGACTATGAGAAAAGGATGGTCCTATCTAATTAAGAGATCTTAGTATTTGTCTAAAGGTCTAACCTTAGGTATCCATCTAAGGTCTTGGACTTCTAGGTCTATGTTAGAAATCCTACCAACTAGAGGAGATGGAGAATTAATTCTTTTAGACTTATCATCATATCTTTTAGGTTTGACCTCTTTAAATTTAGATTAATGATTTGTCTTAGGAAGTTGGTGTTTCATTTTCTTTTTACTCTTCTCACTTCTTTTAGTTTTTCCTCCCTCTTTTTGTCTTTTGAACTTTAATTTTAATTTTTCAACCTTTTTCAAAAGATCTTTCATTTCCAAAGATAGAGGAGGTAAAGTGAGAAGTTTCTTATTGATAGATTTATTTTGACTATTTATGTTTTGTTTAGTCTTTTTAAAATCTATCTTAGGAGACTCTTGATGAAATGTTTTAACTTGTTTGAACTTTCTAGAGTCTTCCTTTGATTTTAATGTCTTACCCTTCATAGATTTAGTTTTAACTTTCTTAGTTTCAAAGATGGGTTGAGACATATGACTTTTTCTTAATTTGCACTCAAATTTGAAATGCCCTTCATTCCCACAATAGTGACATTTTGTTTTGGGCAAAGGAGAATGAGTGCTAGAGAATGAGGACTCACATTTCACAAAAGTGTTGGTGAATTTAGGGTCATGTGAAATATTCCTATTGTAACCAAGACCCGTCCTATCTCTTTGAGATTTACCCAATCTAAATAATTTTTCAAATTTCTCTTCACCTTGGGTAAATTTGCATTCATACTTTTGTTTATAGCTTTCAAGTTGAGTGACTTGCTTTTTAAGGGTTGAATTTTCATTTTTAACCATTATGAGTTCATTTTCAAATCCCTTATGTTTGTTTAGTTCTTCATGGGCAAGTTTTAATTCAAGTTTAAGTTTATTAACATTAGATCCAAGTTCCAAGATTTGCAAATTACTTTGATCATTAGACAAGTTTAATTTGGATTTTAAATAGGTAATGTTTTTATCTTGTCTTTTTAAAGTATCTCTTAGATTTAAGTTATCTCTATTATGCTCATCATAATTTGACTTCATATTATTTAGTTCATCTTGAGCATTAGATAAATCTTTTTTAGAGATACTCAACTTGGATTCTAAATTGTTAAAGTCTTTGTCTTGCTTTTTTAATTGATCTCTTGGTTCTAAGTTTTCCTTATTTAGGTCATCACATCCTATCTTTAATTCATTTAGTTCATCTTGAACATTAGATAGGTTATGTAAAGAGATCATGAACTTAGATTCTACACAATTAATTATTTCTTCTTTCTCTCTAAGTTCATCTTTTGAAGAGACTAATTCCTCGTTTAGTCTTTTAGATTCTTCTTCTAATCTTTTATTTTTCTTATCAAGCTTTAAGGACAAGGTATATAATTCATCATAAGCTTGGTGAATATCATCTTCATTTTCATCATTTTCTTCTTCTTTTAAGTCAAATTGAGATTCATTAATTTGAAGGATTGAATCTCCAATAGATGGAAGAAGGAGGGATCTAGAAGAATCTACACAAGAATCTATACAATCTAAAGTAGTGGAATCCATTCTAATGGTTTTCATGAAAACACAATACTAGGGTTTTGACTCTAGGTTTTTACACCTAATCAAGAGTTCTAAAAACACTTGATCCTAAAATAGAGCACAAGGCTCTGATACCAATTGAAAGTCTGGGATCCTAACCCTAGAGGGGGGGGTGAATAGGGTGATCTACACTTAATGACTAATCATGGCCAATTTTAAATTCTTAACAAGTAACTAGTCACATAAGATGATTTACCAAACAAGATGCGGAAGCTAACAAGAGAAATCACCACAAGCATACAACCTCACACAAAGATTTATAGTGGTTCGGCCTCAATGCCTATATCCACTACCGGCTTGTGTTCCAACACCCCACCGGATTTCCACTATTTATGCTTTTCAAAAGGCTAAGCAATAACCTTTACAATGATGTTTTTCTAGGTTAAACAACAACCTATCAATGTGCTTTTCTAGGCTAAGCAATAACCTTTACAAGATGCTTTTCAAAGGCTAAGCAATAACCTCTACAATGATAAGATTTCTTCTCAAAGAAGTGTCTACACAAACACTCAAAGAGATACAATTTAAGCTCAATACAATTGCCTCTTAAATAGGCTGATATGAAAGTTTAAATCAAGATACAAACATACACATACAACTAGCAAAGGTGTGTGGTCAAAGTGTATGAATGTTTACTTCAATCATTTTCTAAAAGGAAGCTCACAAATGAATGCTTGATGCATTTGAAAATCTAAGTACTGAAAATGATGATTGAAGTTATAAACCAATCACATGAAGAATTCAAACAACTTGGAAAGACATGCTACACAAGTTGTATGAAGTTTTAATGATTAAAAACACATGTGATTGAGATAAGGATGTTTGCAAAACAAATTAGTATTCCAAGGTGATATTGTGTTTGTAAAATATCTCAACTAAAGCTAGAAGACATGCAAATATGAGATTTCAAAGAATTAAACATGCATGATTTTAAATGGAATGAAAATCAAAGTTAACTTGAAAGATATACCTCTTTAAATCTCAAACATTTGATTTCCAATTTGCCTCTAGCTTTCCTACCTTATTCCTCTTCTTTAGGCTTCAAAACGGTTCAAAGATTTCATACCAACAGCCCTAAGAAAGAAGGGAATAGAAAGGACTTTTATACAAAAAGACAGCCCAACGGCTAGTTGGCCCGGTCGACCCCATGACCCTGCGGTCGACCGGGTCCAACGGCTATATTGGCCCAACGGCTCTTTACGCGGTCGACCGGCCCCTCTGCGCGGTCGGCCGGGTACACAGGATTCTGAGACATATTTCCAGAAATTTCAGAACCTGTTTTTAGTGTACGCGATCGACCTGGTGCTTGGTGCGGTCGACCGGGTACACTGGCCAGAGCTGAGTTCAAAACTGAATTTTTGAGAAAGTGTTTTATTAAAAGATAAACTCTTAGCCAATAAGTTTTATGCATACTAAAATGATTCTAAAAATGGAATATGTATGCAAAACATGAACCTCGATTTCAAACTTGATTTTTCAAAATCATGCACGAAGAACTTAGGTTTTCGAAAATACATTTTAAGTTCTAAAAACATGCAGGATGAAGTCTTTGAAAATTAAAAGCATTTTCAAGTCTAAGGTCCAGATTTCAAGGTCCAAATTATGATGAATGTGTGTGTGATCAGTTGACTGAAGATGATAGTGCTTCCATCAAATTAGCAACACAAAAATCCTAACATTATGGACTTCGGTTCATCTCATGAACCATCATGTCATTCGTATTGGTTATGTGCAATAAGAAATAAAATACTATTCATCTCATGAATAGAAAGCATAATTATATTGATAAATAAAGAAATAAATCAATTTATTACATCATCTAATGAATTGAGACCATATAAACTAACATTTTATCATTACAGGGCTCATTTCTTTAAGTCCAAATTGATTATGACGACGATCAACACATGTACTTATAATCGGTTATGATTTATCCAATCCATACAAGACCCACCATTGAATTTATGAAAGTTTTAAAATACATGATTCTGCTTCTTGTGTAGGGGTGTAAAAGAAATATTGGGGGAATGGGCAAATGTAAAAAAAAATTATTTTTTAGAATTTACGAGGGGGTGGTGTTTGTCTCCATGTAAAAGGAATATTGGGAAAGAGGTAAATGTTAAAAATATATATAATTTTTAGAATTTGAGGGGGGAGGGGGGATTTTACACTTTTCTCACATATGAGTGGGGGCTTCAGTCCCCAGGCCCTTGTACCTGGGGTCAACCCCTGATCATGTGCAAGAGAGAGTTATTGAGAGAAATCATTGGGACTTGAGATAAAATAATGGTATTTTTATAAATAATAATATACTCATTTTGTTTAATGTATGTAAGGGCAAAGCTATCATTTATGTATAAATCCAAGACAAATATCATGGTGGCTGCACATTCCTGTTAGGAATATTGATTTTGGGGACATGAAAGGTATTAAAAAGAAAAGGCGGGGCATATTTACAAATAATAAAACCTAATGGGCCTATTTACAAATCCTACAAACCTTAGGGGGTATATACAAAAAACCTCGAGCAATTTTACACAGCTGGGCAATGAGCGCTTCATTTATATTTAGAGATCTATCACTCCCCTCTCCTTCACAATTCTACAACAAGATCTATCTCTTTGATTTTCAACAACAAGATCAGATCCTTTTATGAATACACCAACAACAACTTCGACAATCGGCCAACACATTTCTTCTGTCCACCTTTGGATTTGTGACAAACAAGGGTCCTCTACGACACCAAGAACAGTTAGATTTGTGCTCGACGATTTGCACAGTTCTAAATCTCTCTCATACAAAAACCAATGATTCTAACCCTCTTTCTCAACCAGCACTAACAACTAGAGCAACTCAAAGCCTCACTCGTCTCCTATCTAAAAGATGGATCCAGCTATGATCCTTAGACCCTCTTCTTCCTCTACTCCTCCGATCAAGGCAGTCAAGGGTTCCTCTAATATGTCGATCACACAACCCAAGTGATCTCCACCTTGCTCTGATACGACCTGTTGGGTGGCGCAGCAGAACGAATGACAACTTCCCACAATCCACAAATCTACACGAGCACAATGCATGAAAGGATGAGATGATATTTTTTTCAAGAAGATGAAGAAACACTATTCTAAACATGAAGTGGGCTCTTAAGAGGATGAAATTGGAGTTGAAGTACTATTCCACGTTGGATCGTTTTATTAGGGGTGGCCCACATGACCACAACTTCGTATTATATGAAACGGTCATCTCCCTCTTTGAATTGTATTTATGGTCTTAAAGGTTATTTAAAGGGTATTATTTCTCTTCTTGAAGGAAGGAGAGATTTAGGGCCTATAAAAGATAGCCCAGGTAACTCTCTTGGCTAGGATAGTTTCTCTGCAACCATCACTTACCGGAGAAGAAAAGACAAAGTACAAAAGAGTTGTGATTCCCCATTGAAGACCAACCTTCTGTTGGATCAGAGTTTCAAGATGGCACAATCAGGTACCATTTTACTACTCTACTGGTTTAGATTAAATGTTTACAATATTATTGGATTGATTCTAGAGAGGGTTTAAAATCCCAAGGTTTTCTAACATTTGGTATCAAAGCCTGCTGGTTTCAATCCAATGATCTATTATCGTTTTATCGGGGCTTTCTGGTTTCTTCCCGAAATAAAAATCCAAATACCCAAAGGAAAGAATTTTTTGGTATTTGATAAAGGGTATTCAATTTATCGGATAATGATAGCCTCAGAAATGAGGATTACAGTGCCCACCCAATCTGAAAGAGAAGAGAAGAAAAGATTTATTTTCTGTCAATTAAATTATTTTTATTTAAGACTTACATCAGAAGTTTTACATCAGAAGTTTTTTATCTCATGTTTGGTTAGTGTTATCATTTCTTTTCGCATGCCAGTAGCTTGATAATGATAACATGAGAGTATGTCAGAAAAGTCAAAAGGGATGATGCAATTTTATAAAATTTATTTTTTAAAAAAATCTGATTGTACGCTGTCCTACACATACCGTGTGCAAGATAGTGCACAGTATTCATCACTCTTTGTTATGGCATTGAGTGTTCATCAATTTCTGTGTCAAAATCTCTACCTCATTTTGGGTGGCTGGGCCCGGCCAGGAAGGTCGGGTCAACCCGACCTTACTAACCCAGCCTGGCTGTAACGCCCCAATTTCGGATACCGAAAAGATCAACAAGATACCCGAAGTTGGCACGCTACTTCCCGGAAAATCCAAGAACTTCCAAGATCGTAGGTCCGCAGTGAGGTCCAATTTTAAAAAAAATTTAGCGATATAAGATCAACAGTTAATAATGCGGAAGCATGTGAATATAGCGGAAGCAATAATAGGGTATCATATATCTAAGTCAAATATAGCAGAGCTGAAATCCCAAAAGTATTAAAGTTGTAAAGAGTAAAGATTTATTACAGATTAAGACTGCTACCAAGCTCACTACAAAATTGCTCAAAATCCCAAAATAATCAGATCTCTCACACCCCAAGTGCTGGCTCTCCAACTTCCAACTCGACCTCTTGGTCGGCTGGACCCCACCCGTAGTCTCCTGCTACGGGTACCTCATCTAGTGCAGGCGCGCCGTCCTCGTAATCGGGGTCGAAATCTAAGCACCAAGAATGGGTCAGATCTAAAGATCTGGCAAGTCACAGTATACAAGTAACATAGGATAAATGTATCAAAAGAGTAAGGACAAGCATATAGATAAAAAGAAGATTAATATACAGAATATAGGCAGTTGAGCAGGATAAGCATTGAGAATCATGATAAACATAATATCTAATCTAAACAATATGGCACATTCACACGAGTTGGATACCGCGGGATATTATGCCGCGGCCCTCCTATACTGAACACAGTTGCAGCGGGGAATCTCACCAAAGCTGGGGAATGACGAGCCCCGCAATCACACTCATCAGTCTCACCACACTCAACACACGGGGAGACTGGACCCGGCATCACGCCGTCCATCTAAAACATAGCTCATCATGATAGCTCACTCAACACTCATAAATAGCTCCTACCAGTGATGATCAGTCCAAAGGCTGAGCTTAAAACAACTGAGTGAATGTCTATGCCGACTCAAGGAAACAATGAAGGTCTGTGTCTATCTAGGCTTCACCTTGCGTGAACAAGGTCCTAACAAACTCCCTATGAGGTTCAAGTATTAATTCATTACCATGGATCACAATCCAGAACCAAGCCCACTCGTTGGATTCATACTCAGGCCCATCAAGTATATGGCCTAGTCTAAGACAGTCCAAACGAGGTAACAAGTCTATTTCCAATGTTAAACAGTCCAATATAATCAACCTCTCCAATCTAGGGTATTATACCACCATACATAGGCCATAAAAAGGGCCCGCCTAGCCACAGACACGGGTCAATGTTCACCCATTTACACCACCAGGTCACCTCTAAGTGGTCCTAGGTTCAGGTCTTCCATTTATTCAATTCATTAATAGGTATAAACAATAATAAGGACGAAAGAGTGACAGTAATATGATGAGAGAGATAAATCTCCAAATACAAGATTCAATGGGAAGATATCAACAGTCCAACCTAGGTAGTCGGTCCACTATCTGGTTCAGGTCAACCTCAGGTAATTTGATCCTTAAATGGTACCTCAGATGCTAATAGATACTGTGTTTGGTGCTCCAGAAGTTACGAGCATCATTAGTAACACATAAGGGTCGAATTATCTTAGATTACATGACCTGGACCCTAATTACTGGACCCCAAGAGTCAAGGTTGAGCCACACCATTGACTCGGGCTAGGCACAGTGATGGAAGTCTATTTGGATGGTCAATGGGCCCCACACATGATCACAACAATGGAAATTAGAATCTGGGAAGTGTCGCTGTACACAATGTACTTAGCTGACTCCCTGGCCTGGTAATCAGCTCGGCACACTAGTATCAGGGATGTGTCTCTCCTGCAGGCGCATTCAGAAATCCCAGTGAGCTCGACAAACCCCTTGGCCTAGGTAGTTGGCCGTGCTCACTGAAAGTCCTGGTTTAAGGAGAATTCCCAGGTCCTAGTTTCCCTCATTGGAAATCTGTCTTCTGGAGTTCTAGGAATCAAGCTCGGAGTGGCCTAGCACGAAGCTCAGCAAGATACTTAGCTCGGTCACCCAGCTCAATTCGGCAAAGCGTTGAGCTCGGTCAGACACTGAGGCAGCTCGGTAAGGTGCTGAGCTCGACCAAATTCTAAGCTCGTACAGAGTTCGTCCAAGTACTGGCTCAGACAAGGCGTAGGGCTCTGAGCTCGGTCAAGCTCTGAGTCCGGTAAAAGCATAGAGCTCGACCAAGGACTGCGCTCAGACGAAGCGCAGAACTCAGTAAGGTACAGAGTTCGGCCAAGTACTGGGCTCAGATATAGCGCAGAACTCGGTAAGGTACAGAGTTCGGCCAAGTACTGGGCTCCGACATAGCGCAGAACTCGGTAAGGTACAGAGTTCGGCCAAGTACTGGGCTCAGACATAGCGCGGAGCTCTGAGCTTGGTCTAGCACTGAGTTCGGTCAGGCGCTGAGCTCGGTCAAGCGCAGTGCTCAGACATAGCGCGGAGCTCTGAGCTTGGTCTAGCACTGAGTTCGGTCAGGCGCTGAGCTTGGTCAAGCGCAGTACTCAGACATAACGCGGAGCTCTGAGCTTGGTCTAGCACTGAGTTCGGTCAGGCGCTGAGCTCGGTCAAGCGCAGTGCTCAGACATATCACTGAACTCGGCCATGGCTCTGAACTCGGCCTTGACACTGATCTCGGCCTTGAGGAACATGGCAGAACACTGAGGTGTCCAGCGCAGTGTTCGGCCATATCACCGAGCTCGGTAAAAGTACTGAGCTCGGCCTGGGCATCGTGGCAGAACACTGAGATGTCCAGCGCAGAGTTCGGCCATATTGCTGAGCTTGGTAAAAGTACTGAGCTCGGACTAAGCATCCTCCTCGACAGAACACAGACGCTCTGCAACTCCAGAGTTCTGGTTTCCCTTTTTAACATTCCAGAACTCAACCCATCACACCCAATCACCACATACACATCCAGAATCACGAAAAACACTCCAATAAACATCCAACCAACCAATCCATGGGCCATTGATCTTCCAAATGAGATCGACCCATCCATCAATGGCCACACATCCATGAAAACATGCTCAAAGGTAGATCTAACAATTCTAACATTAATTGAATAGAAAATCTCAGAATCAAAGACAGTAAACATTCATTCTATGTTAAATACGCATATTGCACTTGCCTCGACCAATTGCAGAAGGAAAAGAAGGGAACAGAGACCCAATCCGGTAAAAGGGGAAATCCCAGCTCTAAGGCGTTCTCAGACTCGCGATCAGCCCCAAATTTCTGATCTAGAAGAGATCCCTACTCCTATACCCATTTCCACAAGAGGATTGCCATAAGGAAGGAGATCTAGAGGGAGAAAAATGGGATTCCATAAGACTTGAACACGAAGGGGGTGTTCACCTAATTCGGTTAGGAAGAGGGACAGCCAAGACCGAGACAGAGAAGTCCAAATAGGTTGCAGCTGAGATGAGATTGTCTTCTTCTTCTTAGGGTTCTATAAGGAGAGAGAGAGGGAGAAGACGGGTTGGAGGAAACTTGGGAGAGTGTTGGAGGCAAACAAGGGAAGAAGAGGGAAATGAGAGAGAGGCACAGTAGCCAACGCATGGTGAGGGGAGGTGAGGTATAAGTAGGTTGAGTTGGGTGGCTAAGTACAATAATGCCCTTTTGTTAACATGGGATTAGGGTTAGGGTCATGGGTAGTTTGGTTTTTAGGTGGGAATCTAGAAGCTTCTCAAGTGGAGACCCCCATATAGTAAATACTAATATCTAGCTAGGGCCTCTAGCCAACTCAAACTTATAAAAGACACTCTAAAACTCTATAAATTGCACAAAAGGGGTCTATGACTTAGGAAAAATACATATCTACCCTTACTAACCCCTATTAATTAGTATAAATAAGTATCTTAGGCTATAAAATAGTATTCAAATTCAAAAGTGAGGGTCCACAAGGGGTGGGGCCTCACACTGGCTACCCAAGCTAGATGGGCCAGGTCAGGCTCTGGTTCGGTCCAACCTGACCTGGTCTGCCATTCATGAATTCTGGACTGGGCCAGTTTATGGGGCAATCGTGGGTTAGGCTTGATCCGCTAAGGGCCCACTAAGCCCTTTTCAGTTTTGGAGAAAAAAAAATTTAGTTGGACCCACTTATTAGACGATACATATTTGTACATTTAATTGACCAAAATAAGCTTCAGAAGTGACTCAAATCAAAGTTTAGAAGTTGACCCTGAACTATGAAATTGTAAATCATAGTATGATCGATGGTTCTGATTATTCTGATGACATCTTTTACCATCAAATCATTCTATCAAATATTAATAGGGTCTAATTGAGTTCTGAAAATTTTATTAGGCATTGATTGGTCAAGATCAAATTAGATTAATCATTAAAGTTTGATTTTAATTATTCATATATATTGTTTATTCAATCCGATCATAGCCATTAAATTGATAGTGTCGGCCATAAATAACATTCTGAATTCATTGATCAATTTCAAAATTGAACAGATGGGTTAATAATAAACGGTCCAGATCTTATTTTGATCATAAAAGACACATTTGGACATGGATGGATGATCCGTTTTCTTCTGTGTATTGATGACATTGAGATCTATCACATGGACAGATCTGATGGACTAATTAATCACTCTAAATTAGAGCTTATTTTATTTTAACATTATGTTTAGCTCCTTTTTGCTACTTCCACTGCTAATCTTACTTATTTAGCAAAATCAAAGTTCTATTTTATTGTTACTATTCTAATATGCTCACTATGGTTTAAAATTTAGAGTTATTTATTTCTTGGATTGGATGGATGTATGCTTATAGTGAATCAAAGTTATTTATGATGCGTAGCTAAATTCAAAGCATCACATAACTTACTTTTACTTGTTTATTTTTTCTTCAATTACAAATTTCATGGCATCACTTTCGACTTTAGGGAATATACCCATGTTAGATGGATCAAATTTTATCAAATGGCTGGACATGTTATTGTTAGCTATTACTTACTTGGACCTTGATATGGCTTTGGATGAGCATAAGCCAGCAATGCCCACGGATGCGAGCTCAGTTGATGAAAGGGCTAACTATAATAAATGGATTAAGGCTAATAAGATTGTGATAAGAATTATTACAAACTCAATTTCGAGGACCATTAGAGGTTCCATCGAAGCAAAAGAAAATGTTAAGGACCTACTAGAAGCTATAAAAGGTCAGTTTCAAATAACTGATAAAGCTCTAGGTGCATCCTTGATTAGCCGTCTTACAAGTATAAAATATAATGGAACGTTGGGAGTAAGAGGGCACATATTTACAATGACGAATATCGCTTTTAAATTGAAGGAAGTTGATATAACCGTGTCTGAAAAATATTTGGTGCAATTAATTTTCAATTCTCTTCCTCCCGAGTTTGGCCCATTTAAAGTAGCCTACAACCAAAGCTCAACTCCGTGGTCATTGAATGAGTTAATCGCAAAAGTTAATCAAGAAGAAAGGAGGCTTAAGGCTGACGGATAACTAACTGTTAATTTTGTTTCTCAAAATAAGTCAAAGGAAAAGAAAAAGGCAAAAAGAAAGCCAATGTTTAGGATGCAAAAGCCAACTGGAAAGAGAAAAGTGCACAGAAGAAATGTTTTTTCCATGGAAAGAACGGACATTTTAAGAAGGATTGCCTAAAGCGTAAAAGCTAGTTTGAAAAGAGAGGTAAAAATCTATCTTTTGTATATCAAGAAACCAACTTAGCTAATATCCCATCAAATTCTTGGTGGGTCGACTTTGGAGCAACCATTCATGTATTTAGTTGTGTGCAAGGATTCCTTTCAAGGCGGACTCCAAATGATAGCGAGAAAACCATTACGCTGGGGAATAAAAAGGAATCAAGGATCAAAGCTGCATGCACTTATAGGCCGGTGCTTGACACTGGTCATGTCCTGGATTTAGATAATAGTTTCTTGGTTCCTGATATTTCTAGAAATTTGATTTCAGTTTCCAGACTTAATTGTAATAGATTTAATTTCAACTTTGGACATGGCATTATGCATATTTTTGGCAATAATATTTTGATTGGGAATGGGTATAGATTAAAGTTAGATTCTATGTATGAATAAACTTTTCACACACCTCACATTAATTGTGGATTGCACATAGGCATAAAAAAAGGGCCACTAAATGAGAACTAATCAAAGCTATGGCACAAAAGAATAGGGCATATCTCTGAAAGAGAGTAAAAAGATTGGTGACTACTGGTTTATTGCATAATCTTGATTTCACCGATTATGGTGCTTGTATTGATTGTATAAAAGGAAAACAAATCAATACAAACAAAAAAAAAATGCCACAAGGAGTTCTTCACCCTTAGAAATTATTCATACAGATATATGTGGCAAAATTCATGTTCCATGTTTTACAGGAAAGGAATACTTTATCACTTTTATAAATGATTTTTCACGATATGGTTATGTCTATATGATTAAAGAAAAATCTGATGCTTTAAAAGTCTTTAAAAATTTTAAGGCAGAAGTAGAAAAGAAATTAGACATGAAAAATAAAGTAGAGAGATCCGATAGAGGTGGTGAGTATTATGGTAGATACACTGAATCGGGTCATAACCCGGGCCCGTTTGCTAGATTCCTAGAAATGGAAGGTATTGTAACACAGTATACGATGCCAGGCACACCTCAACAAAATGGTGTAGCCAAAAGAAGGAATAGAAGGTTAATGGTTATGGAAAGGAGTATGGTTAATAACACCAACTTACCTGATTCAATGTCGGGAGAGACACTAAAGATGGCAATGTATGTATTGAATCGCGTTCCTACGAAAGTAAATCCCAAAACTCCTTTCGAGTTGAGGACCGGTAGGAAGCCCAGCTTAAATCATTTTCAAGTCTGGGGTTTTTCCATCTCAAGTGAGAATTTTTAAGAAGAAAGGAAATTAAACCCTAAAACAATCAGTGGATATTTCATTGGTTATCCGAAAAGGTCTAAAGGGTATAGGTTTTACTGTCCAGCCAATACAACTAGGATTGTTGAATCTGGAAATGCCACATCTTTAGAGGATCATGAGAAAAGTGGGAGTGATCATAATAGAACTGTGACTTACAATGAAATAAGGAAGCCACTTGAGTTGCCTATTGTACAAAGTAGAGCTGTTGTTCCACTTGATATCATAGTTAATGATTATCAAGAAAAATAACAACCACAAAATTTTCAAAATCCCATCAATGAAGCATTCCCTAAACAAAATAATAATCCACTTCAAAATACACAACAAAACATCAATGAACCCGATCCGGAAATGTTAAGAAGGTCAACTCGAATGAGAAAACTTGTTATTCCGTATGACTATGTGGTGTATTTGGAGGAATCTAATATTGGCATTAAAGAAGATCCTAAGACATTTAAGGAAGCCATTGAAAATGAGAATTCCGATAAATGGTTAGATGCCATGAAGGATAAGTTAGAATCAATGGCGACAAATGAAGTTTGGGATATCGTTGAACTACCTAAGGGTTCCAAGGCCGTTGGCTGTAAATGGGTCTTTAAGACCAAAAGGGATTCCAAATGGAAAGTTGAATGGTCCAAGGCCTGACTCATGGCCAAAGGTTTTACTCAGAGAGAATGTATAGAATATCATGAAACATACTCTCCAGTGTCTAAAAAGGACTCATTTAGAATTGTTATGGCAATTGTAGCCCATTTCAACTTAGAGCTACATCAAATGGACGTCAAAACAAGGTTCTTAAATGAAAATCTAGAAGAAGAAGTGTATATGAAACAACCTGAAGGTTTCGTGAAAGAGAATGAAAATAAACTAGTTTGTAAATTAAAGAAACCGATATATGGTCTTAAACAGGCTTCCAGACAATGGTGTCACGCCCCCGGACCGAGGCCCTATGCGGAGGCATTTTGCTGCAAAACCACTTGTTAGTACAACAAATATATTAAGAAAACATTCCCAATATCCCCACGCACTACTAATTAACGAAGATTCTAGCGGATCCTCTCCACGACCCTATGTTTCTAATGTCTTTTAATTGCCTGACATATTTCTCGCTCTGATACCAACTCCTGTCACGCCCCCGGACCGAGGCCCTGATAATCAAGTCCTTAATTCGGGGGTCGCGGCGTGACGGACAAAAAAATTTCGCCCGCACGCGCTAATTATTTCCCCACAGGATTCCGCGGTGAGGATCCCAGACGATCCATCACAACCAAAGAATTAATTTCACATCAATAATAATGTTATGCAGAAGCATATAGGAAAAAAAAAACTTCATATAACACAAGATAAAGGTACAAGTTCGATATCAAAAGAGAAATATATACATAGCATAACCAAGGTTAATTACAGTTGTGAGGACAAAAGTAGTTTAATTTATACAACCCTAACAAAGCCAACAAAGGCTATAAACAAAATTCCCAAAATAAAACTATCATTTCCCCAAAATGTTATCAGTACTCCAAACCAAACGTGACGTCTACATGACATCATTTGGTTGCCACTCGGGCTCCATCTAAGGCCCTACTGCCTCCTGCGTGCACTCCGCCTCAAAGGCTGCGGGTCCGACATCTGACACCAAACAAGCGAAGTATCAGACACGACGGTCTGGCAGGTGAATAAAACAGATCTGATATACAAGTTATGAACATCATGTTTAAAATCGTAAAGATGCTGACAAAACAAATCATATATAAGGAATAAATCAAATGAATTATTTCAGTGCAAATAAACGAATTTTTTAATAATTTAAATATCTCAAATTATCTGACAAATAATCAAAATAATGGCAAACCACATTTAGCTAAATTCTCCTATTACCGAAGTAACAAGAGCAAACAGAAACCGTGGCCATTACCCGTGGGACCGGAACAAACAGAGCTGTTGCCACATAAAGTGGGACGGAAATCAGAATCGTTACCACTACTCGTGGGACCGGAAACAGAACCGTTGCCATGGCCGGACAAACAGACAGAATCCAAACTGCAGTTGGCAAATAGTTTTAAAGATTCCAAGCTGGGTGATCAGCCCAACAAGGTAACCTAAGCTTAGTGGTGCCTTTACATTTCAAAACCTGAACCGATACAAGTCAAGTTCTCCTTGGCTCATGGGCTCGCACTACAAAGCTCTGGCCCCATCTTGCTTTGAGATTCAAATCCAAAACGATACAATTCAAACCATTGAACACAATTCAAACCGGATAAAAGGACTACTCTTTATCAAAATAAACAGACAAATTCAGAACAAATCAGATGAGTAGCCTTTTCATTGTTTTTCAAACCTGACAAATTAACCAACTTTGTTTCAAACGAATTTATGAGAAAACATAAACTTTCTCTAACTTGGAATGAGATGATTTGGATGATTGATAAGGTTTGATGGGCTTACCGAGGCCGTCTCAATACATACTTATTGTCTCCATGTCGGTTTATGAGTGAAGAAGTTGGTGTCTCTGAAGGTCACCGACAATTGAGAGCATAAAGTGTATATTAAAATAGAAAATTCCCGGGTAAGTTTACTTCTTTTCCAAACTTTTTCTATGGTTTGATTCAAATAAAAATGATTCGGGCTCAAATTCTTAATTCCCGATACTTAATAAGTCATTAGGGAATTTTTGTACTCAAACCGGGCTCAAAACTAGCCTAAAACAGCCCAAAAATCCATCAAAAACTAGCATAAACAGCCTAAAATCCATGCAGGAAATGACCCAGGCCCTAACCCAGGCCCAACTCGAGCGGGCCCAGTTCGCTCGAGCGGGCCCAGGCGCGCTCGAGCGGGCTGGGCCTCTGTCCAGCCCGTGGACAGTCAGCTGGGAGCTGACTGTCTCTCTCCTCTTTTGGTGCAGATTTCAGCAGTCAGCTCCTTCTTCTTGTTTCAAACTTTTCCTCCTTCCCATATCAGAACTCCATATCAGAACTCTCCCTTCCAATTTGTATTCATAACTCAATCAAAAACTAAATTCAAGATGGTTCCAAACATCCTCATTCAACCACTATCATCATCACATCATCCCAAACATATATCAAAGACAAGAAGAAAAACAGGATTTCAAATTTAAACTAGCTGAATCTGAAATCTCAAGCAACAAAAACAATGCAACTTAAGATGAGCCAACATTTCACCATTTTCCTACACAAAATCATACATAGCCTGAAATAGAACAACCTCCTCTAGAATGAAATCAACATTGGAAATAAATTTCAAAGTTTCAAATCAAAAGAACACTATGTATACACAATCCAATTATTCACTTGCCTGAGACAAATTGGGTCACAAACCACTCTAAGATCTCTCAAACTTAGCAACTCCAATCTACACAAAAGAATCCAAAGAAAACACACTAAAAATCCACAAGATTTTGGAAAACAAAGGAGCTCTTCATGAAGGCTCTTGCATGTATGATAAAACAATCCTAAAGGGTCTAGAAAATCCAAAATTTCAAGAAGGAAGCCATTGCTAACCTTTGAAGAGCTCTAGACAAGAGGAAGAGCTTGGAGAAGATGATGAACTCGGCCAAAATCTCTTAAAATTTGTATCAATGGCAAGCTAGAGGTGAGGAGAAGAGAGTGGTGAAATTTGTTTACCAATTTGGGTTCATTTGCAAGACATGCAAAGGAGGGGAGATGAGAGAAAAGAGAGAGAAAGCTCTCTTAGGTTGTTGCAAGAAAAACTGAATGAATGAAGAGGAAGAAAGACCCAACGTGGGTTTTGACTCATTTAAATGGGTTGTGGGCCCCAATGGCCCTGAAAACTTCACATAGCTGGGTCTATCATTTAGAGGTTCCGAATGAAGTTGCCGAAGAAGGGAAAAATGATCGTTGAAAAATCTAGTTTTCAAAAAGTATATTTTCCTCATGGTTTTCAAATTTCAAAATTTATGCACAGATTTGGGTGTGAAAAGACCGTTTTGCCATTTTTCTCGAAAAACGCGATTTTTGGGGTTCGAATGCAAATGGAACAAATAGGAAAGTTGCTGGGATTAAAATAACAAATCCAAAAATATCGAAATTCACATTTTTCAAAAATCAAATAAATCCAATAACTCAAATTCCCACACTAACACGCGTCTTACGGGTCACCACGGGCCCGTTCAAACCGAACACTACGCTCTCCAAATTCACCAAAGCTATTCAAAATTCTAATCCAACTAAAAACTCAAGCTAATCGTCCTCTAATCCCGCTTAGAGACTAATCATAGTTAAAATAATAATAAATTATACTAAACCTGGGTCGGGGTCTGACAAATGGTATTTAAAGTTCAATCGCATTATTACATATTTTGGTTTTACTGAAAATACCGTTGATCATTGTTATCTCAAGGTTAGTGGGAGCCGATTTATGAATTTAGTCCTATATGTCGATCACATTTTATTAGCTAGTAATGATCTTGGAATGATTTACGAAACTAAGGAATATCTTAAGAACAACTTTGATATGAAAGAATATGGGTGAAGCGACCTTTGTAATAGGAATCGAGATTTATCGAGATAGATCTTGAGGATTACTTGGGTTATCATAGGAAGCCTATATTAAAAATGTACATAAGAGATTTCGTGTGGAACGGTGTAAGGCACAAGATGTACCTATGACAAAAAGTGACAGGTTTAGTAAAGAACAACTGTAATCGGATGTTTAATGTATGCACAAACATGCACTAGACCCAATGTCAGTTTTGCAATTGGCATGCTTCATAGATATCAAAGTGATCCGGGAATGGTACATTGGGTAGGAGTAAAGAAGGTTTTACGATACCTTAGTGGCAAAAGAAATCACATGCTCTCTTACAGAAGATGCTGACTTCGCTGGTTGCCTCAATACAAGAAAGTCGACTTCAGGATACATCTTCCTATTAGCTGGTGGGGCAATTTCATGGAGAAGTGCAAAACAAACTTTAGTGACTCCATCCACATTTGATGATGAATACGTGGCATGTTTTAAAGCCACAAGTCATGCTCTATGGATGCGTGATTTTATCTCAGGATTACGTGTTATGGACACCATTTCTGAGCCCTTGAAGATTTATGGTGATAATGACGCTGCAAGAAGATTTGCTCAGAATAACAAGGTTTCCAGTAAATCAAAATTTCTGGAAGTAAAATACATTGTACTAAAAGAAAATGTACGCTATCGTTGGGATCCCGACAAGCCTCATGGTAGCGGATCCTTAACAAAGGCATTGGCGCCAAAGGACTACAAAGAGCATGTTAGAAATATGTGCCTGATTGAATTGCCTTGTTGAAGATATGTAAAGGCACTATACTCATATTTATCACTAAAATAAGATTTCGTGTTTTCTTACTTTATTGAAATTATTGTCACGTGTGATTTAAGTGTATAAAGTGAGAAAATTAAAGAAAAATGGCATTATTGTACCCAATAAAATAGGATTGCTATGAAAATCATCCTATTTTACCCTTATTGAGGATTGTTTTAAATAATCACTAGTAACACAGGCCCGTGCTAAGCCCGGGCCTAAAAAAATAAAAATATTTTTTAATTTAATATATTCTTTAGGATATTATTGATAAAGCAAATAAATATATAAATATATTATTTCAAAAAATGGCTTGGGTCGTCCCAACAATACCTATTTAGGGAAAAAAGCAATGGAGAAATGAATATAGAAAATCTTTTCTTAATAACCCAAAATAATGTGTAACATGAACCGATAAGAAAAATAAAAATAATAATAAATAGCATATATTATCCATTCACGTGCGCATTGCATGAAGTTGAATCACTAAAAATCAATAAATGAACCTCAAGAAAACACAATGGCAAATGCATCAAGGAAAATCAATATGTTGAGTTTTAGATATATTATTCATCTATGAAAAATTCTTTCAAAGAAGAAAAAAAAAATTTCAATCTTCTTATTCGTAGAAAAAAAATGAATAAAAAAAATAACTGATGAAGTTTTTGCCACTAAACATTAATGATTATCGATGACATTTGGAATTTAAAATATATAACTCTAACTCCTTCCTAAATTCAATCCGAATGAGTGCATTTCTTTTATTATAAAACCTAGCGATGCCTCAAAGAAGAACTTAGCATGATCAATAATATGCATTCGCAAATGCATATTATTTTCTTTTTGGGCCTATTTGTTTCCCGATTGATCATCCAACTCCCTTGGTCCTCCTTGAATCAAGGTTAATTTCTATGGATCAATGGCATGTGGTGAGCTACTTCAAGCCTTTGTGAAGTAAAATCTCTCATGTGGGGCTTAGGGATTTATTATAATATTTTCATCGGTGAAAATCTCAGAGCTTCATGCATATCATTGGGTTATAAGTTTTTTATGTGATTAATGGCATATGGTGGGCCACTTCAATTAGGCTTCATGACTTTGTGAAGTAGCAATCTCACATGTGGGGCCTGTAGTGCAAGCCGTATAGCCAATTAGAAACCAAAGCGTGGAAACTAACAACAATTGCATACCAATAATTATGTGGGGCCCACCTTGTGGATCTCAGTCACATGTATGGTCCATATGCTCCTACTGAATGCAGGCATGCATCAGGGTGGGCTTGATCGGAGCTCATTTTGTCAAGTAATAAATAGCATAGCAGTATGTAATGTGCATGAGAATCCATCATGAGTGAATCCAACAGTTTACAAAGTTAATACTAAAATCATAACGATAAGAGGATTAGTTAGACATATTTTAGGATGGATTAAGATTAGAGAGTGATTTGAGGGTTAAGATAAGAAGATAAAATAGAAAAGTTAGGAAAATAGAGGTTTTAGGGGAAGTTAGAAGGATTTTAGAAATGTAGGTTTATAAAACCATAATCTTAATTTAAATGGAGAGATTTAGGGAGGAGATTTGGGATTGGGAGGTCTAGTGGCCCACATTAAACCCAAAGCTTTGTGTGATTTTATAAGTATTTTTCTTAAAGGAGAACTCACTGATGACGTGGCACCCTCCACAGCCCACTTCCCTGTTTGCTTTAATATAAATAATGCTAATGTAGTAATTATAGAAGGAAACACGTCGTTAAAGGAATGTAACCGTCATAGTTCACATTATCAGACTTACTTAGTCATAAATGAAAGAGTTAGCATGAAAGTTATGATGGAAAGTGTTTTTCAAAATGGTGATCACCGGTCAAGGTCGTTTTTCGAAATTAGTTTTCCAAAATCTTTGTTTGTTTTGTTTTTGTGGTCATATGGACCAAGTGGGAGAATGTTGGATCGTTTTATTAGGGGTGGCCCACATGACCACAACTTCTTATTATATGAAACGGTCCTCTCCCTCTTTGGATTCTATTTATGGTCTTGAAGGTTATTTACTAGTTGCCATTAACTGCTAATTTAAATGGTATTATTTCTCTTCTTGATGGAATGAGAGATTTAGGGCCTATAAAAGGTAGCCCGAGTAACTCTCTTGGCTATGATAGTTTCTCTGCAACCATCACTTACCGGAGAAGAAAAGACAAAGCACAAAAGAGTTGTGATTCCCCATTAAGACAACCCTTCTGTTGGATCAGAGTTTCAAGATGGCACAATCAGGTACCATTTTACTACTCTATTGGTTTAGATTAAATGTTTACAGTATTATTTGATTGATTCTAGAAAGGGTTTAAAAACCCAAGGTTTTCTAACATTCCAAACATTAAATGGGTTCTCAAAAGGATGGAAAAGGAGATAATAAAGTAGGTGATGCTTCAAATATGATGTGGTTCTCAAGATGAAGAAAAAAAAAGGACCCAAGTAACTCTCAACTTTAAGTGGGTTCCTGAGATGATGAAAAGAAGCTTCGGAAAAGGTGATGTTCCAAACAAGTAGGTTCTCAATATTAAAAAAATAGGGAAGAAGAAGGGATCGAAGTAGGCATGTGTTCTTGCATAAAGTGAGTTCTCTATAAGAGACAGAAAAGGATCGAAGTAGATAATGTTCCAAACATGAAGTTGTTCTCAACAGGATAGAAAAGAGAACCAAATATTGATTATGCTTAGGCGGACTCAAGATTTTTATTTGAGTGGTGTGGGAAATGGTCAAATGAAGAAGTTTAATAGGAAAATAAAATTTCTAATATACTATTAAAAGAGTTTTTTGAATTACACGGGTGCGACCACTTGGGTCCGCCCCCATCCAAATGGACCACATCCGCTGGTATGGTTGACCCTCCCTCGAGCAATGGATAGAACAAATGCCACAAAAACTACCACTAGAACTTGTAACAAAATTTAGTTTTTCAACTTTCTCAAAATAGGGTACTATTTCTTACAAAAAGTAGAGTTGAAAAAGTTCATTTCCTCCACTTGAGATTTTACTAAGGACTGCTTCTTTGCATGCAACTGTGCTCCTAGAAATTCAAGGTGAAAATGGGTTTGAGGAACGAATATTAAAGAGAGAAACTTAGGGATATAAGATTGAAATGCAGTTGTAACTTGATTCAGAATTTGACTTGATGACTGAGTATTCATTTTCCACCAAAGAGAAGAATATTACACCGTCATTTGTGGACGCCTTCACATTTGTTTCTTAAATTTTGGCCATTTTGATAATATATTTCTTAGAATTCCTAGAAATTCAAATCCATGCAAATAAATAGGCTTTTTAAGGAAACAGGTATCCAGACCCTACTTATATTACTTGAAATAAGCACATTCCCATAGAAATGGAAATAGCCGGATACGCAGCCTTGCTTGCATTTCCAGTTGAGCATTTAGAGAAACAAAACATATCTCCCCTTTTGAAGAGGTAATCGGGAGTCAATTTACCTCAAATGGAAGGAAATTAAGCTCCCCTTTTCCCACTATCAAAGACGAAATGCTGAACCACAACACCTCAGCAAAGTAAATAAAAAATGCTGAACCATTGTTAATTAAGAGAAGTTTTCCACTCTGCCTTTTCACTTCATTTCTTCCAGTCCAAATGTCCCATAAGTCACTTGTAAATGTTTCACCTTCCAGCTAGTACAACCCATAAACTGGTGAGATAGGTAACAGAGATTGTAGGCATTCAGACAAGTAGAAAGAAAGAGCAAGAAAGAAAAAGCATCACTCAGTTTTTACAAATTTCAATGAGAATGTTCAAAACTTGTTAGGCATAGTTTTCAGGAAATAATCCCAATATAGTTTGCTACCTACATTTCCTTGCATGTCAATGGAGTCAAAACTCCAGGGTAATCATCAGTAATTATAAAAGCCAAAGAGAATCTCAAAAAGAAATATTAAAAGCTCAACACATTCACAGAAATGTTAGGAAACAGAGGAGCACGCTCACAATGGAACTAAAAGCATGTTTCTTTAAATTACTAATTCTTGGGGAAACTCCAGAATATGTTGGCTCGATCATGACACCAAACGTACAACTTCCAGTGCTTGGGTCTGTCTTGGTTACTTGTGAAAGGTGTGGAAATTTGCAGGCGCTGTCCAACTGATTGTGCATTTGATAATAACTGTTAAATGCATATGAGATGTTTCCTCGTGCATCCAAGTTTGCACACGAAGTCCCATACCCAAGGCTAGTGCAATCAGCGTTTGCACATGCATAGCTTACACTAAGTGCCACTTGCGGGTCATTAATGTTAGCAGATGGTTTCAGCACACACCACTGTTTGCTCAGATACTTCACATTCCTAGCCGCAACTAAAGCCCCGGTATTCGTAGTCCCAAGATTGAGCTGATACTTAGGCTGACCATCATAGGTAAATACACCCCAATGCCGTTCGAAATTCCCCGGTGCAATGCTCTTTGCATCCTCATCGAACAAGCTAAATAGATAGGCATCAATAGGTCCAGTTCTCATCGGCGTGCCCTTCCCAGTTGAGATGTGCGTCATGAAACCTTGGTTGAATTGTTGTGCATAATTTAGATTTGCATTCTTGTCTCCATCCGTGGGCCAGCCAACCTCACCAACGATTATGGGTAGGTTTCCATAACCATTTTTCTGTAGGGACCATATCAAGGTGTCGAGGTTCGCATCGAACATGTTGCTGTATGTGGTCCCACCATCGTTTACTGGTGATGACGTGCCATCGAAGAAAGCATAGTCAACAGGAAAGTCAGGGTTTAGATAGAGGCTTATGAAGGGATAGATGTTAACAGTGAAAGGGGCAGCATTGTCACTCAGGAATTTGACAATGGCAAGCATCAGGTCGTGGATGTCTGCACGGAAGTCACCACCCGATGGGAGGCTAGTCGAGGACTCATAGACATCAGCATTGAGGGGGACAGTGACCTTCACCTGGCTGCTTAGGCCAGCTTTTATAAGGGCTCCTTGGATGTTTTGAAGAGCTGGAAAAGTTGTTCTGAGGAAGCTTCCATTATAGGTGGCCAAGAAAGGTTCATTGCCAACAGCTACATACCTTTGCCAACATTAGAATGCTAGTGTTAGAACATAAAACAAACAGTGAAAGAAAATCACCGGTTCAAAAAGATCAAACAAAAAATCGAACCATGGAAATGATATTGTGCAACTCATTCGCACATTGAACCCATTCAAGTGCAAATGAAGTGTGCTAATTGGCCTTTTCTTTTGTTAGGACCTTGTCAATGAAGTAATGTGAATTTAATTAACAATTCTCGGACACAACTCATTTGGAGATTGGATGCATCGGCTATACATGTGACCATCCAAGATAATAGACCAGTTCCTAGATTCATAATAGTTTATAGCGAGAAAGAAACAGAGGCAAAGGAAATTGCATAAACATCATGAAGAAAGCATCATTGTCAGTACCAAATTTGCGCAAATGGAATATGGCAATTTGAGTCCTCAGTGTTACTAATCATATTCACGACAAATAGATGTAAGAAACAAATCAAGCCAACTCCAGTTTAATTCTATATAGATCTCATCAGCTTAAGTTCAGTTCGGTGAGTAGAATACTAGGTTCTACTGCTTCTATCATCTGTTTCTACACCTTCTAGCTAAAACAATAGAAACACGGTCCTGTATCTTTGCATTTTCAGATCACTGTGATTGTGAGATAACTGTACCTAAATTTTGAAACAGATTAATGGTTGTTTGACTTATTGGTAACAAAATAAGTCCACAAAGTGAGAAAATCAGCACCTCAAAGATCACTGTGATTGTGAGATAACTGTACCTAAAATTTGAAACAGATTAATGGTTGTTCTGACTTATTGGTAACAAAATCAGTCCACAAAGTGAGAAAATCAGCACCTCAAATACAGTTAGGTGATCACTACACTCACCCTGCAACTTGCTCACTAGTTAATGCACTACACACGTAGTGAAATTACAAAGAGTGCATTCAAATCTTGCATGAACAAATTGGAGCAGAAAATCTACTATTCTATAAAACAAGGGAAGCTTTACTGAGAGAGTGAGACATGTCCTTTTAAGGGAAATATAGTATAATACAATGTCCTCTCTATTTGTCTCCTATAAGAGTATGCGTCAAACAATAATGGATCATTTCTCAACACTATGTCTCTTCTGAGACACTCTCAGGTTCCTAGAGTGTGAGTGGAACTCAGGAACTTCGTAGTGGAGCCCACTTCTTGAAAATCGAACAAATCAAAATGAATGGCCTCCCCGCGTATGGGATATGTCCCCAAATTTCACTCCAATATAAGTTGGTCCCACCATGAGATTGAACATATGATTAATAACGTGCATAATGCAAACAATTAAATAAAAGGTATGTATTTTCGGGAGAGATTCTCTAAGCCCAACACTATGAATCTATCAGTGAGGCCCATCTTTGACAATCCATCCGCTCAAGACAATTGTTCCACCATGTCTATTGAGGTGGAGCAGATTTTTCATTCCAATCTTTTAGACATTACCAATCAAACGAAGGACATAACTTTGAATGGAGTAGAAATCTCTTGATTATGGAACAAGATGCACGCCAAGTATTTTGAACAGTTTGGATTTCAATAGTGACTAGTGAGCCCCACTAAAGAATTCATAGCGACGCTTAGAGAATCTTTGAGTCCCACCAACAAAGAATCTTGACTCAGAATGAAAATTATATGTAACATCTTCAAAAAACCTCAATCAATACTAAACATCTCATGCCTCTCTACTTTATGTAATGCTTCCAAGCTCAACAATGAAATATTATGTTTCCTAAATCCTAGCTCCTTATTAACTTCTATTCACATTCTTTTAGAAGCCCATCAAATTTCGGGACTTCAAAAATCTGCCTCTCTTCCTTACATGTAATGTTTCTATTTAAGTTCAAACAACGCAATAGAACGTTTTCTAAATCCTAGCTCCTTACTAACTTCTATCAACATTCTTTTGGAAGCCCATGAATTTCCAGACATTAAAAAACTGCCTCTTTACCTTACATGTAGTGTCTCCATTTAAGTTCCAACAATAAAATGCTACATTTCATTAATCCTAACTCCTTATTGACATCTATTAATGCCAAAGAACGTTTCATCATCATCATCATCATCGTTATCTGTGACAATCTTCATCACCTTCTTGTCTGAGTTATGACCTTAAAATAACATTATATCTTATTCTACGATACTTTGTTTCTCCTCTATATAGCTAGCTATCTCTAAGAAGTGTCGGATCCTTTGAGAAAGAACAATACCATTTACAACAGTGTGATGCAAGGGTTCTTTCTCCTCTGTTGTGCACGGTCTGAAAAAAGGTTCTTTCTCCTTTTTTTATTGTAGTAATATTATACTCAGCAAAAAGTCAAAGGTCATTTCTCTCTTTCTCATAGTATGATAGATTCACAAGAAATAGAAAAGAATAGACCAGAATAGACAAATTAATAATCTAGTTGAGAAAGAATTTAATTATGGTGTCCTCATTTTTGCATGGCTCCCATGTGATATGTTGGAAAAAGCGGATGCACGTGAGCTCACTAACCACCTTATTACTCTTAAGAATATTTCTCTTGTTATCATTAGTCTAAATTTAGCATGCTCTGTTTTCTGCTGTAGTCTTGTGCCATCTTCTTGACAAGCGGCCAAAACTGGGTGCTAAATATTCAGTGCTAAAGGGGGTACTTTGATTTGAGCGTTCTTGTTTGGTTTTATTTAGATTTATGACCGACCCCTCAAAATCCTCGAAAATCCCACCCAAAGTTCCCAAGGACTAAACTTGAAGCAACGCAGGGAGAATGAGGGTAACCAACGGGTTATTCCTCAAGCCAGAAGGCTTATGGTAGGGTGTCTAGGTATCACACCAAAGACAGAGAGAATCACACGCTTCAGAAAGCTCAATTTCATTCAAATTTCTGTATATCCTAAGAGAAGGGATTACATCCTTATTTAATAAGGTCTAAGCAAGAATTTAGCAACCAGTTCCTACTAAAGAAGAAACTACCTAATTTTAAGAATCTAGGGAAATTTAGAAAGTGCCCAATTATCATAGAAATCTACTAAATTGAGGAAATACTCTAAAAGATTAAAGATTAGAAACTATCGTGCGAGAGAATCTTGGATTGGATGTTATCACTGCTGGGCCTTGTAGGCTTTGGGTCCTTTGGAATAAACCTTCAAACATGGCCCAATAGGCTGGCCTGCATCAACTCTCCCCGGCTTGGAGAAACTCGACTCTGGCAAATTATCAACTTGGTACCTCTCGTATAAATCCGGATTGAGTCTCTGAAAGTCTATAGCGGTGATCCAAGTAGCTTCAGAGAATGGTTTACCTTTCCACTTGACCAAAAACTTGTGATATCCGCCAGTCTTTGTGGACACTAGTTGGTCATCATAGACATCTTCAATTTCTTCTCAAGGGACTAGAACTATGATAATGCCCATGATAAATTGTGAGATCTTTGACATTGAATGTAGAACTGACATTCATGTCTGACGGAAGATCGAGCACATAGGCTTGGAGCTGATTTTCTTCAAAATCCTGAACGGACCTGCACTTCTGGGATAGAGCTTTTTGTAAGTGCCTGTGGGAAACCGTTCTGGCTTAATTCGCACCATGACCATGTCTCCTTCATTAAATTCAACATGGCGCATGCGAGTGTCCGCGTGCTGTTTGTAAGTCTCATTACATTTGGCAATCTGTTGATGGACCTCATCATGAACATCCTTCATGTGCTGGCCAAATTCTTCAGCTTCTTGGCTAGGCCTGGCGTTAGCTGGTAAATGACTCAGGTCAATCAGAATACGCGGCTGAATTCCTGTGACAACTTCAAATGGGGATCTTCTAATTGATCTGTTTACGGAGTTATCATAGGCAAACTCCGCCATGCGTAAAATAAGATCCCATGAGGCAATGTGTTCTCCAACGAGACATCGAAGAAGATTACCCAAGCTGCGATTGATGACCTCAGTCTGGCCATCAGTCTAAGGATGGTAGGCACTGGAATACTGGAGCTTTGTCTTCATCATATGCCATAAAGTTTTCTAGAAGAAGCTCATGAACTTAATATCTCTGTCTAACACTATAGTCTTGGGTAGACCACGAAGACGAACAATCTCTTTGAAGAAAAGGGTGGCAACCTTTCTGACATCTGTTGTGTTTGAACAAGGGATAAAGTGTGCCATTTTGGAAAACCTGTCACCACAACAAAAATAGAATCTACCCTTCTTGCAGTCTTTGATAAGCCCAAGACAAAATCCATGCTTAAATCTTGCCAAGGCTCATGTGGAATAGGAAGGGGCTGATACAATCCAGTGTTCTTCTTTTGTCCCTTGGCGAGCAGGCATACCCTGCATAGTTCACAAATTTGGGCAACATCTGTCTTTAGTCGGGGCCAAAAGAATTGGTCTTCCACAAGTGCCAGAGTCTTATCTTGCCCTAGATGTCCACTGCATCCACCTCGATGCAACTCTCAAAGGACAAACTCACGGATGGAAGTAGCTGGCAAACACAACTGATTTCCACGAAACAAATAACCATCAATGATAGAAAACTTGGGATGGTTAGAGAACTCACCATTAAGAAGATCTTTATAAATGCAGCCAAAGTCATGATCTTCAGGATATTCTCTGCGAATTTCTTCAAAGCCTGGGACTATGACAGAAATCGTCGTGAGCAAGTGAGAACGATGGCTTAAAGTATCTGCAACCTTGTTTTCCGCTCCTGACTTATGACGCAATACAAATGTGAATTCCTTCAGATAGGCGCTCCATTTGACATGATTAGCGCTCATCTTTTTCTGTGAGTTCAGATGCTGTAAAGCTTCATGATCGAAGTACAACACAAATTCTTTCCTGATCAAATAATGACGCCAATGACAAAGAGCTTGGACAACTACATAATATTCCAAGTCATACAGCGAATATTTCTTGCGCGTCATTCAATTTCTTGCTAAAGTAAGCAACTGGGTGACCATCTTGACTTAAGACTCCGCCAACACCAACTTGCGAAGCATCACAACTGACTTCAAAGACCTTGTCAAAATCTAGAAGTTTCAAAACCGATGCCTATGTCATTTTTGGCTTGCCCTAGTCCAAGTGAAGTCACCTTTCTTCATGCAATCAGTTATAGGAATCATAATGGTGCTGAAATTGCAAATAAATCTCCTATAAAATGTGGCCAATCCATGGAAACTTCGTACTTCATTGATAGTTTTGGGAATGGGCCAGTCAACAATTGCATTGACCTTCTCTGGATCAGCTTCTACTCCTTGGGCGACAACAAATCCCAAGAATATAAGTTTGGGACTCAAGAATGTACACTTCTTCAAATTAATGTTGATCAAGATGTGCATCTTTGGTCTTGCTGAAGATCAAGATGTTGTCGAAATACACAACGACGAATTTACCGAGGAAGGGCCGTAGAAGCTGTTTAATAACTCTCATGGAAGTGCTGGGAGCATTGGATAAACCGAATGGCATAACTAACCATTCGTATAATCCATCTTTAGTCTTGAAAGCTATCTTCCATTCATCTCCTGCGCGAACACGGATTTGATGATATCTGCTTCTAAGATCAATTTTGGAGAAGATGGACGAGTCGGCCGTCATATCAAGCATATCATCCAACCGAGGTATCAGAAATCAATGCTTCATGGTAATTTTGTTGATTGCTCGGCTGTCGACACACATTCTCCAAGAACCATCTTTCTTGGGTGTCAAGAGGGCTGGTACCGCACAAGGACTCATGCTTTCGCGAATGTAGCTTTTCTAGAGGAGCTCTTCATCTTGCCTTTTCAATTCTGTGTGTTCTGTAGGGCTCATGTGATGAGCAGGTAAATTAGGAAGTGATGACCCGGCGACCAGATCAATTGCATGTTGGATGTTCCTCATAGGTGGTAGCTCTTTTGGAAGATCTGCTAGAATCAAGTCTTTAAAATCATGCAACAAGGACTTGATTTCTGGTGGTGTAGAAACTGCCTGTTTATCTTTTGCCTCTTTGAATTCTTGTGGGATAAGGGCATAAACAACTCCTTGCTCTTTACTTTCTTCTTCAAATTTCCACATTGAAAGAACGCGAGAACTTGGCTGTGATGCAGTTTGTTCTACCGAAACTGATGGTAATTGCTTTGCCAGCGCAGTAGGAGGCTTAAGTGGAATGAGAGTAACCTTGCGACCTTTATACTTAAAAGTATGGGTGTTCTTTTCTCCATCACTTTGGACTTTTTTATCAAAAAGCCAAGGCCTTCCCAATAGAATGAGTAACATTCATGGGGATAATATCACACCAAATAGAATATGCATAACCACCAATTCGGAATGTTACCTGGCATCGCTTGGTTACTAGAATTGCTGAATCATTTACCCAAGAGACCTTGTAAGGCTTCGTGTGTTTTTCTGTTGGAAGCTTCAACTTGTCAATTACTTCTTGGGAGATCACATTCATCTCGCTTCCTCCATCTATGACGAGATTGCACAATCTATCACGACATTTTGCCATGGAGCGAAATATGGTAGTTCATCTCCAATCTTCAGCTTCTTCTTCGGTGGTAATGAAGAGACGACGAATGAACAATGTCCGTCCATTGGTTTCAGCTTGATAGAAGGAATGATCTTCTTGTTCAGGCGGAGGTTCCTACACTTCATATGGTGTTTCAGCTTCAATTTCTTCATCAACAGGCTCTGAATCATAGGCATCTTCTTCATTATGTGCATAGTGAAGATTCTTTGACCCTGGATATTCAGAAGCATAATGTCCTTTGCCATTGCATCGAAAGCAATTGATGTCCTTCTTTGAACGTGAAGAATTGACAACATTCTTCCCTTTGTTGGCAAAATTTGTAGGTCTTGATTGAGTCTGAGGAGGTGCTTGCCTGTTGGAATCTTGTGGAGGAGGTTGTCGGGTTGAGTTTTATGCTGGAGCAACCCACTGATAAGTTGTATCAGAAGTCCTCCTTTGGAGAGGCTCACCAAAACGCCTGGAGGATGGATATCGCAACTGTTCTTCGACGCAGAGTGCTAATCGATGAACTCTTCAATGCTATAAAAGGTGTGAGTAGTCAATTCCCTTTGGATCTCTTGACGCAGTCCTTTCTTGTATCTAGTGAGACCTTTCTATGAAATCATCTACAGTGGAGGTCACTTGTCTACAGTTAACTAATTGATCAGAGGGAATCAAGATAGTCAACCGGTAGATATTTATCCTCAAGTTTCTGTTTCATCTCCTCCCATGTGTTGATAGGACGTCTCCCATAATTAGCATTCCTGTCATCAATACTCCGCCACCAAACACGTGCTGCACCCTTCATCTTCATCTTGACAAAGGAAACTCGTTTGTCTTCTTCCATATTGTACCAATCAAAATAATCTTCAAGGGCTATAATCCAGTCGGTGAAGACTTTCATCCATGCTGTAAGACCCCGTCCCAAGAGTCCACGATTAGAGTTAATTAAGTCGTGTTGTATCTCTAAGTGTGTTTAGCGAATTTTGATTAAGCTTTGGGTTATAATAGCTTTCAAAATAGCTTTGGGGAAATTTTGAGAGCCTTCTTGATTAGTGGGACCTTATAGGGTTCCTTTGACGACTTTGCGTGAGCTTAGGGGATCGTTCGAGACTCCATAAATTTATGTGTTAATCCCGTTTGAATCATCTCGTTAATCTTTACAACCTTCGTGTTGATCCCGATCCCGTTCCCGTTAGAAACCCCGAAACCCGACTTTTCTGGCATCGAGGATAAAACAGTCTTTTTACACCAAATCTGGACACGAAATTCAATGTCCCCGAAACCCTCGAAATATATACTTTTTAGAAACTAGATATTTCAACAATCGTTTTCCCCTTCTTTGTCGAACTCATCCGAGGTCCCGAAAAGCATGATTTCAGCCCCACAAGATTTCTTAGGGAGCCCACTCCCCACTTGTATATAAGGAGACCTTCCTTCCCCTTCTTTCCTTTCCAGCTCAAACCTCAACCCATCTAGGTTTACTTCATCTCCTCCTTGCTTCTCGCTCTTCCATCTCCAATCACTACCAATCTTGCACCAAAGACTTAAGTGGAGATCATCATCTTCTTCCTCTCTACTAGAGCTCTCTCTTGATGCCATTTGTGAGGAAACCACCTATTTCAAGACCCTCTTAGAGCTAACCAAGTATATTTGAAGAACTTCCTTATAAGCTTCCTCTCCAATCTTCTAGATATGTTTTCTTTTTCACTTAGGGAAACTCTATTTCCATTGTTTCAAGCTTCTTCTTCCCCATTCATTGTTTTGACCATTTTAGGGTTTGTATTTGGAGTTTTTTTGTGGTTTTGTAGGTTATCTTTGAGAAGGGCTTGATTAGTTGCTTGATTTGCTTGATTAGGGACCAAAGACAAGTGGATGAATAGATAGTTTGAGCATTAAATGGTTTTATGAGAAATGAAGTTGGTTTTGTTATTTCTATTCATGTTTATTAATTTGCATTGATTTTGAAATAAATGCTCATGAAAGTGTCTTGTTAGCTCATTTAATGTCTTGGAAATGTTTGTTTATAATCTTTTGTTTATCTCTTGTTAAAGGCACAAAATGAATCCTTGTGAATGTTGGATTTCTCTTTCTCTTTTGTAGTTAAATGAAGTGAAGATGGAGGTGATTGGATGAATGTTATTGAAGTTTTATTGGTGGTTTGTATGGATTTTTAAGGAGGTTTTTAGCCCTCTCATTTTGATGTAAGAATGAGGCTTAAAGGAGTTTGTAAAAAGAGGAAAAGTAAGGAGCAGAACTATCCTGGAATCTGTTTTTGGACAGTTCGCTCGAGCGGACTTGACAGGTCACTCGAGCGAACCCATTCAGAAGACAGTTCGCTCGAGCGAACCCTCCCAGATTCTCATCCAGAAGCTTGTTAGCTTGAGCAAACTGAAAGTTCGCTCGAGCCAACCAAGATTGGACAGGTCCGCTCGCCTCCCAGAGAGTACTTCCAGAATGCCCACCGCACGAGCAAACTTCAAGTCCGCTCGAGCGATGGGCACTGTTCTCCTAGGGCAATGTTTGGAGCACTAATGCAATGCTTAAATGTTTGGGGGAGGTTTATTGAGAACCCCTTTGTGTCGGGGAGATTTAATAGGCAATGTATGAGCCCGTTTGAGATAGAAACCACATCAATAAGATTCATTGAATGTCTTGAAATTACCGAGGTGTATAAGGAGCCCGGAATGTCTCCAAAACTCAAGAAGTACCAAGTTTATATTGAAATCGACATACGGGACCCCTATTCACCTTGATCTAGTCTTAAATCCCGATACTTATCCTGAAAATTCAAAAGTTTAACTGTACTCTATTGTTCCCAAATTTTGTTATGCGCTCCCGGAATTTAAGATTTATAATTTGTTATTCCCGGAAGCATTGAAATTGTACTTGTAACATTTGCTAGTCCCATGTGCATTACCCGATGTTGAAGTGATATGTGTACCTTCGAGCACCCCCGCCCCGCCCGTTTATATAATTGCCTCATATGTATTTATTACATGCCCCAATTTCTGTCATATGACCTATGAGTCGGCACCACTAAGCTTGGACGACCTTGTCGGTTTGATCCACCTACTTGGAGGTCCCTCTCCCGTCCTGCCAGCTGCAGTTTGGATCCCGATAACCGGCTTATTACCGTGGTCCCGTCCCGACACCCGGGGTTCCTGATACCCGGTTCGCTACCGCGGTTCCCGATGCCCGGCTTGCTATCGTGGCCCCGTCCCTATTATTATATGTACATATATATTTCGTTGAATCTCCTCACCTCACGTGACTGAGATCAACGCCTCGATTTGCTTTTGTCACTTTGGTGATAGAGGACTTAGCTTCGTGTGGTTACCATCTTGCTTGTTTCCCCGTTCCTTGGTACACTTACATGTTTTTACATTGTATATGTGTTTTTGAATAGATGATTTACTTCTTTCATGGAAATTTATTGTTTAAACAGGTTTAAATGTTTTCCAAGGTAAATTCACTTATCATTGTATTGATATATCCTTTCACCCACCTGCCAAACCATTGTGCTTGACCCATTCTTTGGTACTCAGGTCCAGTTGCCGGTTATCTTGAGGAGGAGCCTGAGGAGGCGATCGGTGAACCGCAGCGCTTAGTTGAGTGGCATGCCGATGATGTCGTCTGGACATTCGATTGTCTCGAGATACGACACATTTTGGGGAGTTGTGGATAACTCATTCTTTTGGGAGATTATTTTGGGTTGTACTGGCCTTTGTTGGCCTTTATTTTTTGGAATGTTAACTAATTGATCTTTTGTATGAACATTTAACAATTACTTTTGGAAAATGCTAGCATGATCATTGCTCACTCTGACATCAAGTTGTTTACATATGTTATCATCTTGTTATTTTGGAAATGAATCTATGAATTTGATTTGTTACACACTTCCGCACTTAAACAAAAAAATATATATTATGTTGATGTGAGATCCTCACTGCGGACCTCACTGCGGACACCTATGGGAAATCGCGTACACGGGTGACATCTTTTATTGACTCGTGTACGTATTGGTTAAAATAAATTCATGGCATTGACAACCATTCTCTATTTATCATCCAAATTTAGTCCCGATCCCGGATTAGGCCCCTTTGACCCGGTCCGGGGTCGCGACACATACGTCCAAAGAAATCAGGAACATCAACACGTACCTTCTTGGTGATGTCATCTCATCGGCCATGATGGTCTTCATAATCAGTTTCATCCATAATACGCTCCATAAATTGCCGAAAAGTTTCCTGCGGTTCACCATTGACAGAATTTTCTACATCTGCCTGTCGGTTGCTTCATCCTGGTGCCAAACTGCCATCTTTGTTAGTGGAAGGTCCTGGGTTGTCAACTGTTCCGGTTGCCCGGGGAGGCATGTTCCGAAGACGTTCTTCAACCCTGTTCATTTTGTCCATTAATTCCATGATGTAGCTATCACGCTGGCGGTCTGTGAATTTACCTCTGAATGTGGCTCAAGTGCGGGTAGACATGTTGACTTGCTGTTGGTTTTCTTTTTTTTTTTTTTTTTTTTTCTTACTGCTCTACTTGATGTTGCTGGCGGGCCAGGCTCAACCCGAACTAAGGCCCGAAACGGAAAGAGGGCCTGTGAGCCGTTCGATGATTTGAAGAGAGGCATGTTGATTCCTCGGGAATGGTGCGCACAGAAAGGAGAAAAGGGATTTCAAGCCCTTTTCATTGCTATTTGAAGATGAAGGGAGATGGAAGTCGATGGTGCACAAGCGACTTGCGGGCGACACTGGCTGGCGACGAAGACACAGACGGCAATGGTGAAAATGTTGCGGAGCTGGCTAGAGGTCCCGATATGCTTCTGTTCTCTTCCCGTTCTGCTTCCATTTCTCTCTCTCTCTCCTCTTTGTATTTTATTTTTCTCTCTAGGCTGTGGTGATGGAAGCAAGAGGGAGCGAAGGGTAGTGAGGTTGCAGTCTGGTTCTGGGTTGGGGCGCAGGCAGGGCAGGGGTGAGCAGAAGGAGAGTGGTGGGCTAGATGGTGTGATTTGGGGATGTGGTTGGTTGGGGTCTAGGGTTTTGGGGATTTGGGGTTCGATTAGGGTTTGGGTTTGGTGCAGTGGTGCTGGGAGATGAAGGGGAATGTGGGATTCGATTAGGGTTTGGGTCTTGGATTTGGTGGAGGCTGGTAGGGATCGTGTGGAGGACTGGGATGATAGGTGCGTGGGGATGATGATGATAATTGACAGTGAACAGATTACCTTAGGTCGGCGATTGGATCGGCGATCTGAGATGTATCACTGCTCTAATACCTATTGAAGCAGCGCAGGGAGAATGAGGGTAACCAATTGGTTATTCCTCAAGCCAGAAGGCTTATGGTAGGGTGTCCAGGTATCACACCAAAGACAGAGAGAATCACACGCTTGAGAAAGCTCAATTTCATTCAAATTTCTGTATATCCTAAGAGAAGGGATTACATCCTTATATAATAAGGTCTAAGCAAGAATTTAGCAACCAGTTCCTACTAAAGAAGAAACTACCTAATTTTAAGAATCTAGGGAAATTTATAAAGTGCTTAATTATCATAGAAATCTACTAAATTGAGGAAATTCTCTAGAAGATTAAAGATTAGAAACTATCGTGGGAGAGAATCTTGGATTGGATGTTGTCACTGCTGGGCCTTGAAGGCTTTGGGTCTTCTGGAATAAACCTTCAAACGTGGCCCATTAGTCTAGCCTGCATCAAAACTGTAAATTCCTTAAACCCTGTCTCAAATAAAAGGAACCGACCCCAGCCCATTCGTTTCCTTCTTTTTTTTCTCTACTCTCTCCCCATTTCTCTCCTCATATTCTCCCTCACTCCTTGCTATTGGTTGAAGACCAAGGCCTCCAAGCTTCGTTCTTCATCTCCATCACCTTCATCAAGTTCCACCAAGCCTCCTCATCCCTTTTTCCCCAAGTTTCTCCATATCTACAACCTCAGGTATGCTCTTTTGATTGTAGTAGCTAGGGATTTTGGATTTTAAGTTTAGAAATGTTATAGATTAGCTCACTTGCTTCACTCCTTTTTATCTCCGTAGGTTGTTTTGAGTGTTGGATAGTTGTTTTCAAGAGATAGGATTTTTGACCTAGGGTTTGGCTTTTGGCGGATTTTATACCAAAGCAAGTGGATACACATTATCATACAGTGATATGCATATCTAATGATTGATTCTAGCATGATTAATTCAATTGATAGATACCTTGAGCACATTGTTCTCAATTTGGAATTATATGCTAATTGAATGGAATGAAGTGTAATTGAAGAGGATATCTATATGTATTTTGCGAGAGGGCTATGTTGGAAATTTATACTAAAAACATACTTTATGTATTTGTCTTTGACTGATTCATTTTTAGTATATTTTGTTTTCTCATCGAACTGAGATTTTGTATGGGCAAATAATTGCATTATTATGCATGTGAGTGTCTTTTATTCTATAAAGTAGACAAGTTGGTGTGTAGAGTTTTACTTATACACGGAAGACTTATTTGTCGGTTCTTATAGAATATAAGTTGTTGTTCACAATCTAGATGAATTTAGATACACCATCGGTACGATTGTAGCATAATGTTTCAACAGGCTTGTCTTAGCTGTGGGAAACGGTATAGTTTCGAGTCATTATACTAGTACACTGTGTGTTTTGAACATGACCGTGTTTTTGGGTTTATTTGTCTTCGTACTGACTATATAAGATGACGAACACCCAAATGGTTATTATGAGTGCTTCTACTCTTAATCCCGACATAAATAATAGACACATACATTTAGTATTTGGCATTTTGATTTACGAAGGAGTGAGATCTTTTATTGGTCAATAATCTCAGTGAATTGGATGACTGCACTACATGTATAGTGGATATTAGTTTATTGACGGAATCCACGTCCCATAATAGGGATTGATGATATCCCCTTGATGAAGCTTTTAAGTTTTGATTATGTCAAACCCTGCAGGTGGACTTTGTGTCCGATATATCAAATAAGTTAAGTGTAAGGTCTCAAGGAATTATAAAGATATCGATTAAATATAGATGTCAATAATTATTTAATTGATGGATATCTAAAATCTTAACGTGGGGAGATCGATAAGCATTTAGTAACAAGAAGCTCGAAATAGTATGTTGAGAATAAGGACAGGAGTGCAATTATAATTCTTTAGTGGACTGAATTATAATTTATGGAACTAGAATTCTAATTTAGATCGAATTAGGGCTTCCTGTTTTCATAAGGAGCTTATCCTTATTTCCTTCTTAAGGTCCATATTGTAGCCTATAAATATGAGCTACTGCTCCCTAGGTTTAGAACAAGAAAAGTAAGAGAAATCTCTATTTTTGGAGAGCAGAGGAGAATTCGCAGAAGAGGCTCACTCCCTGGTGCGAGTTCAAGCATATAGGAATACAGTAGAAGATCTTGGGGTTTTCGGGTTGCTGTAAGACCGAGATCAAATCAAAGAGATCTCGCAGGTATGATTTAATCATATTAGTTCAAAGTTATTTCCGCATTGATCTGTACGCAATGTCTATAGATCCTAGTTTCTACACGTTTCTATCAATTGGTATCAGAGCCGATCTTGATACTGCGTATGGATTGAAGAAAATAAAGTAAGATTATAAGTTGCTGTAAGAAAACATGGTTTGTTGTTGCTGTAAGTAACCCTTGTTTTGCAACGAAATATCTAACCTTTGTTTTGCAACAATTGAGTAACTGATCTGGCTATTATAGTCACCATGTGTGTATGTTATGTGAATGGATCCCATGAATCAAATTCATGATTACTATTTTACGTATTTTACAATTTTGATGGTGATGTAATTATATTGAGATAGCATGTGAACTCCGTTCGTCAGGAGGCTTAGGACTCAATGTAATTTTTCATGGTCATGTAATCATATTGAGATAGCATGTGAACTCCGTTCGTCAAGAGGCTTAGGACTCAATGTATTTTTCTTGAAGATGCAATTATATTGATATAGCATGTGAACTCCGTAAGTAAGGAGGCTTAGGACTCAATGTATTTTTCTTGGAGATGCAATTATATTGATATAGCATGTGAACTCCGTTCATAAGGAGGCTTAGGACTCAATGTAATTTCTCAAGAAGGGACACAGGTTCTGAAGGCAGAAATTCGATTTCGAAGGAAGAATTGAGTAACTGATCTGGACCTAACCAGGCAGCTCGACCCCCACCGGAGGACACCCCCGGACCCCCTCTGCGAAGCGCATGTTTAAAAAAGTGGCAATCATGAAGACAAAAGGATTCTACTTGACCATGATAGCTAGGCTGCTTATGTTGGTTGTCATTCCTTTTTGTGCTTGGATGTTTATTATTATCATTGCTTGCTAAATATTATATTAATCATATTTAATTATGTTTAGAATGGTATAGTAGTAAAGACATGGTTGCCTATTACTACTAGATTTTAAACTGGTCTTAATTAAACTGTTTTATAAGAACCCTCATTGTTAAATAACTAAGTGGGAGAGGGAACCTTTCAAGTTCCCACAATCTCCATCATTGGTTTGTAGGAGATGTAATTGATTTGTGTGTTTGAGTTAATTATGGAATCTCCAATACAAACTCCCATATAAATAATTTAGGGTAATTATTAGTATAGGTCTCTTCTCCATTTGATGAGACCGAATACAGAATAATGGACCTTGAATTTAATGATGGTATACACTTAGCTATAAATAACAGTATGCTCTCCATCTGAGCCACTTCTATTATTTATAGAACCAAAGTTATGGCAACTATTTGGTTTTACTTGGCGTGGTTTGTTGCCTTGACAGTACAACTAAAAGGTTATGTCCTATTTGAACAAGTATGGTACCTATCCTCACATCGAGGCATACTATGCATTGGTGTTTTAGATTGTTGTCGGATTCTTTTATAAATTAGCGGAGGGAGCCATTTTCTTTTTATTTGAATCCAAAGATTTATTTTTGCCCATCATAATTTGCTAATTATGTAAATCTCAGGTTTTAAGATGGGTGCTTCCAATCCACTTGCTGTAATTCTCAAAGAACACAAACTCACTGGACCTAATTACATTGACTGGAAAAGAAATATGGATATTGTGCTAAATGCTGAAGAGTACAAATATGTGCTCACTGAGGTGTGCCCAAAGAAACCTGAAGATGGATGCACCGATGAAAGGTAGCCATCGAGGCATACAAAAAATGGATCAAGGCTGATGAGATGGCGCGATGTTACATGTTGGCATCCATGTCAAATGTTTTGCAACATCAGCATCAGTCTTGTCCCACTGCCTATGACATCATGTACAGTCTCAAGGAGATGTTTGGTGATCAGGATCGGGCAGCTAGATAGGTTGCTATGAAAGAACTGTTTAACACTAAGATGGTTGAAGGTACCTCTGTGAGGGATCATGTTCTGAAAATGATGGGACACCTCAATGAATTACAGGTCCTTGGAACTGAAATTGATGGGGAGACCCAAATCGATATCATTCTCCAATCCTTGATTGATTCCTTTGAGAATTTTCGCTTAAATTACAACATGAACAAGCTCAATTTTTCTCTGGTAGAATTACTCAAAGAACTTCAAGCTACTGAGGGCCTTCTAAAAAAGTCACCTAGTGTTCACGTTGCTGAAAAAGGTTCTGTTTCTAAGCAAGAAGAAACAGAAAAAGGGTCGGAATCGTAAGGAAGTTTCTCAAGGGGGCAACGAACCACAGGGTGGAGTGAAAAAGCCCAAGGGCAAGTGTTTTCATTGCAAGCAAGCAGGGCACTGGAAAAAGCAATGTCCAACTTTTCTCAACAAAGTGAACAATAAAGGTAAATTTCATTCACTGATTGTTGAATCATGTTTGGCGATTATATCTACCGATACCTAGTGTGTAGATACATGAGCCACTAATCATGTTTGCAATTCATTGCAGAGGTTCCAGGAAATCAAGCAGCTAAGTGATAGGGAGATTTATTTGCTTATGGGTGATGCTACAAAAGTGGCAGCAGTTGCAGTAGAAGACGTTTGTCTAAGTTTTAGTAGAGATAGGACTTTAATATTAAAAGATTGTCTTTATGTTCCCTCCATAAGGAGGAATTTAATTTCTCTTTCCAAGTTGGTTAAAGACGCATATTCCATTTATTTTAATAAATTAGTGGTTATTAAGTACAATAAACATTTTATCTGTTCTGGTTCATTGGTGGATGATCTTTATATTGTTAATCATGTCTTTCCTAAACTGCAACTAATCGAATCGAATAATACAACTACATTACCATGTAAGATAAAGGAACCTTCGAAATTGAACCAAACGTATCTTTGGCATTTACGCCTTGGACATATAAATCTACACCGGATTTCAAGACTGGTTGCAAATGGACCATTACATTCATTGAAAGTGGAGGCCATTCCAGTCTGCGAATCTTGTTTAGAGGGGAAAATAACTAAGCGCCCCTTTTTGGCAAAAGGCTATAGGGCCAAAGAACCATTGGAATTGGTTCACTCTGACCTCTGTGGTCCCATGAATGTCCAGGCTAGAGATGGTTTTGAGTATTTCATTAATTTTATTGATAACTACTCTCAAGGTACGGGTACATTTACTTAATGCGTCGTAAGTCTGAATGCTTTGAAAAATTCAAGGACTATAGGGCGGAAACGGAGAAGCGTTTAAGTAAGAGTATCATAACACTACGATCTGATCGTGGTGGAGAGTACCTCTTTGGAGAATTTAGCGACTACTTGGCACTAGAGGGGATTACATCCCAGCTGTCTGCGCCAGGCACGCCTCAACAAAATGGTGTAGCAGAAAGAAGGAATAGGACTCTTATAGATATGGTAAGGTCAATGATGAGTTATTCTGATTTACCTAATTCGTTATGGGGGCATGCTCTAGAAACGGCTGTATATATTCTAAACTTAGTTCCATCTAAGTCAGTACCTACTACACCCACAGAACTATGGACTGAGCGCAAACCCAGTTTAAAGCATGTTCAGATTTGGGGTACTCCAGCACGTGCTGAAAGGGAACGCAGATAAGTTGGAACCAAAAACGGAAGTTTACATTTTCGTTGGATATCCCGGAAGAACGAAAGGAGGTTTGTTCTATAATCCTAAAGATCGAAAGGTCATTATTAGCACCAATGCTCGATTCTTATAAGAGGACTATGTAATGAATCACAAACCCAAAAGCAGAATTATTCTAGAGGAATTGAGGGAAGAAAGACCTACCCAAAATTTTCCATTGCCAATAGCACAGGAGGAAACACATCAAGCTAATGATACTCCAGGTGAAACCACCAACATGATGGGTGACCAGCCAGATCAGCATGTCGATGGTGGCACACCAAGATTAGTTTCAGCACAGCGTGACACTGCTCATACACAGACAGGGTGTGCCTCGTCGTAGTGGGAGGGTTATTCGTCAACTCGAATGGTATATGTTCTTGGGAGAGTCATTCAACAGAGTCCCTGATGAGCTAGATACCGAACCCTGTAACTATAATGAAGCACTCCAGGACAAAGACGCAAAACTATGGCAACAAGCTATGAGATCATAAATGGAGTCTACGTACCATAATCAAGTCTAGGATCTTATAGAACCACTAGAAGGGATAAAACCTATCGATTGTAAGTGGGTCTACAAGAAGAAAAGAGGGGTGGATGGAAAGGTTGAAACCTTTAAAGCTAGGCTTGTTGCGAAAGGGTTTACTCGAAAAGAATGTATCGATTATGAAGAGACTTTCTCGCCAGTAGCCACGCTGAAATCCATCCGGATCCTTTTATCCATTGCGACTTATTTTGATTACGAAATTTGGCAAATGGATGTCATGACAGCTTTCCTTAATGGAAATCTTGATAAATATATCTATATGGTACAACCAGAAGGATTCGTAGCTGAAGGCCGTAAGCACCTATTGTGCAAGCTTAAGAAGTCCATTTATGGACTTAAGCAAGCATCTAGATCTTGGAACATTCGTTTTGATCAAGCCATTAAATCTTATGGTTTCAAGCAAAACCCTCATGAACCCTGTGTATAAGAGGTGCAGCGACAATGTGGTGATTTTCTTATTACTTTATGTAGATAACATACTGCTCATTGGAAACAATGTTGGGGTGTTGTCTTCGGTCAAAGTATGGTTAAGAAGTCAGCTCCATATGAAGGACTTAGGGGAAGCTAGTCATATTCTAGAAACAAGCTCTTGCGAGATCGGATCAGAAGAATGTTGGGCTTATCTCAAGCGGTTTATATTGATACGATTATTGCCCGTTTTAGCATGCTAGATTCCAAGAAAGGATTTCTTCCTTTCAGGCATGAAATTACATTATCCAAGGATCAGTGTCCTAAGACACCTGATGAGATAGAAAAAATGAAGGAAGTACCTTATGCTTCGGCGGTGGGAAGCCTCATGTATGCAATGTTATGTACTAGACCTTATATTTGTTTTACCGTTGGCATGGTCGGCAAATTCCAGTCCAATCCAGGGAGAGAACATTGGACTGCGGTAAAGCATATACTTAAGCACCTTAAGAGGACTAGAAATTATATGCTGATTTACCAGGCCGAAAATTTGATACCTATTGGGTACACAAACTCGGACTTCCAGTCAGATAATGATGCCAGAAAGTCGACCTCAGGATTTATATTTACCTTGGGAGGTGGAGCTATAAGTTGGAGGAGTGTCAAGCAGTCATGTACTGATGACTCTACCATGGAAGCCGAAAATGTGGCAGCTTCTGATGCGGCCAAGGAGGCAGTGTGGCTAAGAAACTTCTTGATGGATCTAGAAGTGGTACATTCGGTAAAATCACCTATAATACTTTATTGTGATAACACCGGTGCGGTTGCTAATGCAAAGGAACCAAGGATGTACAAGAAGGGTAAGCACATCCAGTGTAAATATCATCTCATACTAGAAATCGTACAAATGGGTGACATAATTATCATCAGGATTGCGTCAGCAGACAACCTGGCAAATCCTTTTACAAAGAGCTTACCAGCAAAAAGTTTTGATGGTCATGTGAAAGGCATGGGGTTAAACTACATATCAGCATGGTTTTGAGTCTAAGTGGGAGATTGTTAGAAATTTATACTAAAAACATACTTTATGTATTTGTCTTTGAATGATTCATTTTTAATATAATTTGTTTTCTCATCTAACTGAGATTTTGTATAGGCAAATGATTGCATTATTATGCATGTGAGTGTCTTTTATTCTATAAAGTAGACAAGTTGGTGTATAGAGTTTTACTTATATACGGAAGACTTACTTGTCGGTTCTTACAGAATATAAGTTGTTTTTCACAATCTAGATGGATTTGGACACACCATCAGTACGATTGTAGCATAATGTTTCAACAGGCTTGTCTTAGCTGCGGGAAACGGTATAGTTTCAATTCTACTCTCAATCCCGACATAAATAATAGACACATACATTTAGTGTTTGGCATTTTGATTTACGAAGGAGAGATCTTTTATGGGTCAATAATCTCAGTGAATTAGATGACTGCACTACGTGTATGGTGGATATCAGTTTATTGACGGAATCAACGTCCCATAATAGGAATTGATGATATCCCCTTGATGAAGCTTTTAAGTTTTGATTATGTCAAACCCTGCAAGTGGACTTTGTGTCCGACATATCAAATAAGTTAAGTGTAAGGTCTCAAGGAATTATAAAGATATCGATTAAATATAGATATCAATAAGTATATAATTAAGGGATATCCGAAATCTTAACGTGGGGAGATTGATAAGCATTTAGTAACAAGAAGCTCGAAAAAGTATGTTGAGAATAAGGACAGGAGTGCAATTATAATTCTTTAGTGGATTGAATTATAGTTTATGAAACTAGAATTCTAATTTGGATCGAATTAGGGTTTCCTGTTTTCATAAGGAGCCTATCCTTATTTCCTTCTTAAGGTCCCTATTGTAGCCTATAAATATGCGCTACTACTCTCTAGGTTTGGAACAAGAAAAGTAAGAGAGAAATCTCGATTTTTGGAGAGCAAAGGAGAATTCGCAGAAGAGGCCCACTCCCTAGTGCGAGTTCGAGCATATAAGAATACATTAGAAGATCTTGAGGTTTTCAGATTGCTGTAAGACCGAGATCAAATCAAAGAGATCTCGCATGTATGATTTAATCATATTAGTTCAAAGTTATTTCCGCAGTGATCTGTACGCAATGTCTAGAGATCCTAGTTTCTACACATTTCTATCAGGCTAGGCCCTATATTGATTGTGGAATCAAGTGTATTTAGAGAAGGAGAAAATTTTCCATGTTTCGGAATTGAAACAAAACCACAGATTGAGCTTTCTAGGAGCTCACGGTGAGCCGTGAGATCACAAGCTTGGTATTGGTAGCAAGGACGACCTGAGCACTGTGTAATATCCTAGGTATATTAAAGGGGACCCTGAATTTTTTTTAGCATGAATCATTTTGAATAGTTTATTTATTGGTCTTAGTTTGGTGGGCCCTAGCCTAATGTATATTCTTGTAGGTTGAAGTGGGCCTTAATAGTGCTATTATTTTAGTCTAAGGGGTGGCCGTGGGACCTTTGAATGAAGTTATAAACTTAAGTGTCGGGCCCCTCATAGAGAAATATTTTAAGTTAATATTAAGTTATAAGAGAGTGGGCCCAATTTCTTTGGTTCGACGGCCAAATATGACTTGAGCAAGTCCAAAAAAGACTTGCGCACACCTCCTTTGGGAAGAAGTATGATACGATACTCCTTATGCGACTTTTGAAAAAGCCTAGTATTATAAACAAAAGGCTTTCTCTATATTCCTAGTATGGTTTTCTAGTTTCAAAGGTTTGTGAGAGGAAGATTCCCAAGTGTAGAGTTTCTGGATTCTAGGTTTAGAAGAAGGATATTGTGAAGAAGAAAACCAGTGGAGGAGTTAGTAGCGGATGTCCTACTCTCGACCTCACATCGCGAACGCAACAATCTATTACAAAAGGTGAGTGAATCCATTACTCTAGCGGTCTACGAGATTATTCTCTTCTAGGGCACAAGTTATGATGATGGTTTGATTGATATGGATCCATGCGATGAAAGGCCTTAGTGTTTTGCTCGGTTCAAAACCCTAGACCAAGATGAAACCAAAGCCATATGTGTGGTCGAATTCAAGGGAAGAGGGCCTTCGGTCAGTCAAACCCTAGGGATGGATAAAACCCTATATGGGGAGTTTCAGCCTATGATGCACAGATACTTCGAAATAGGCAACGTATCATATCTGATACTTCACTTTTTATGTGTAAAATCCATGTCTCTGCTATGTCTATGACGTATCCATGCCGTTTCTAGGCATCATAGGTTTCAGCCTTGACTGAACTCTAGAATGGGTTTCAATCCTTGATATCGAATATGAAACCCTAGATTTTAGGGTTGATTGATGAATCTCTGGTGAAAATATTATCTCACAATTGGGAACTAGGGTTTATGTCCAAAGGCAAAATTCCGAACTTTAAATTGTATGGATTGTATCGTTATTATAATGAATAAGATGTGGACAAATGAGAATTTTGTGAAAGAATTATTGGTATAGGTTGAATGGTGTTCGATTCAGAATAATCTAGAAGAGCCTAATTTCACTTTCTAATATAAAGTCTGAAGAAAGTTTGAAGAGAGGACCAAACCTCTCTAGGGAAATCAGTGTGGTCCTCCTGAAATATGCAGAGTTAGGAGTTGGATATCCTTTGTACTTATTGTTCTTCCCTATTATAATTATTTATATAATAGGCATCAATGGATACCCAACCCCTAACTCTGTATATCTCAGGAGGTGTGTAACAATCAATTTCCCACCATACTAATCTGTTATGGAATCCCACAAATCAATGCGCATGACCCACCAACCTATGGTCCAGCCAAACTGATTTCCATAGAGAGGTTCAATTCTCTCTTCAAACTTAGTATTAGAAAGTGAAATCAGGCTCTCCTTCTATTCAACATATACCAATAATTATTTAACAAAATTCTCATTCATCAGCATCTTATTCATTATAATAAACATACAATCCACACAATTAAAAGGTCTGAATTCTGCCTTTGGATAAAAACTCTAGTTCCCAATTGTGAGATAATATTATCACCATAAAAAGCGATTCATCAATTAACCCTCATGCATACCCTAAAATCTAGGGTTTCATATTGGATAAAAAGGATTGAAACCTAGAGTTCAGTACAGGCTAAAATTCCCTATATAGGGCTTTGGCCATCATCTTCATCCATCCCTAGGGTTCAACTGACCCAAGGCCCTCTTCCCTTGAATTCGACCACACATAGGACCTTGGTTTCATCATGGTCTAGGGTTTTGAACCCCACACACAGTCATCCAAAGCACTAGGCCTTTCATCGAATGCATCCACATCAATCAAATCTCAGCATAACTTGTGCCTTAATTAGAAGAGAATAATCTTGTAGACCACTAGAGTAAGGGATTCACTCACATTTTGTAATAGATTGTTGCATTCACGAAACGAGATCGAGAGTAGGACATTCGCTACCAAATCCTTCTGCAGGTTGTCTTCTTCGCAATATTCTTTTTCCAAACCTAGAATCCAGAAGCTCTCCACTTAGGGTTTCTTCCTCTCAAAAAACCTTTGAAACTAGAAAACAATACTAGGAATATAGAGAAAAGTCTTTTGTTTACAATAATAGGTTTATAATAGGTTTTTACAAAAGTCCCACAAGGAGTGTTGTATCATACTACGAGGGGCCCAACACTGAAGTTCATAACTTCATTCAAAGGACCCACAGCCACCCCTTACACTAAAATAAGAGCATTACTAAGGCCCACTTCAACCCACAATAACATACATTAAGCTAGGGCCCACCAAACTAAGGCCAATAAATAAACTACTCAAAATCATTAATGTTAAAAAAAATTCAGGGTCCCCCTTAGTGTACCTAGGATATTACAACTGAATGATCGAAATTGAATTGTATTGTATTGTCTTGTTATTGGCGTCTACATGGCTCGTGCATGTTCTATAGATTTATATTATTTTATATTGCCGGGATCATATTGAGGGCATAGATTAATTGAACATAGGACCCCCATTGATTGTCATCGGTGTCGCAGCCCCATCCTACTTTGGCCCACATGCGGGCACGAGAACTTCTCAAGAAGTCACCCATCCTAGTACTACTCCCGCTCAAGCACGCTTAACTCCAGAGTTCTTACGGTTTGAATGATGATACCTTGTACGGTTTGATTGATGATACCTTGTGTATGATTAAAAATTGGCACAAATATGTTGTTGCAATTGTGACGGACAATGCGGCTAACTTTAAGGCCGCGGCGAAGAAATTGCGTGAAAAAAATGGGAGTATTATTTGGGCATCGTGCGCGGCACATCATATTGATCTCATTTTGGAGGACATTAGCAAATTAGATGATGTCCGTGATAATATTGATGGGGGAAAAATAGTGACATCTTTGATCTATAAGCATCAATTCATGACCGATCTGCTAAGAGAAATGAATGAGGGTCATGAGATTCTGAGGTCGGATATCACACGCTTTGATATGCATTTCGTGACCCTTGCGAGTCTGTCGTGCCAAAGCACATAACGCAGATGTGGACAAGTAAAGCATATGTAAATTCAGATTTTTCACGTCAATCTTTGGAACGCTGTGTACAACAAATTGTCTTTGGAGAGGAATTCTGGAATAGGGCAGAACAAACTACTAACAAACTCGCTCTTGTCTTGGCCTTGAAACTAGTGGATGGTGATACGAAGTCCGCAATGGGCTTTGTGTATGATGTCGTGGATAGAGCAAAACTTGCTATAGAGCAAGGGTCAAGAGCAAAGTATGGGACTTATTATAAGAAGCTTTGGAAAATTATTGACAATCGATGGGACAACCAAATGCATCAAGACATACACGCGGCAGGTAAATTTTGATTATTAGTACATTTTCATCATGGTTACTAAAAATACTAACTAGTAACTAGTAAGTAACTACTTATTTTAGAATTCAAAACTTATTACTTAATGACGTCATGGCATGCAGCGTACTACTTGAACCCAAGCTGCCTCTATACCAAACACTTCTCCAAGTATGAAGAAGTTTTCCATGGCTTGAAAAAAAATTTAGAGACCATGACACGTGACCCGCAACAAGAAATTACAATTCTTAACCAGGTAAGATGTCATATCACATGACATTGTTATTTATCAATTTGTCACTAACTTCTAAATTTTGACTTCTATAGTTGACAAACTACAAGGGCGCTCTTGGTAGTTTTGGATCAGACGCGGCCATATTGGGTCGTAAGAAGATGGATCCAGGTATTATTTCAATACTACTATTATTTGGAATTATTTTTCTTTAACGTTCATTTGATTATAGTACTTTATGAATTTTATTTATGAACTATGACAAACAATTGACTTTATTGATTTGATTTTTTAACACAGCTGAATGGTGGGCTAGATTTGGCGATGAGGCTCCCCATCTAAGAGCTTTTGCGATATGTAATATCCTGAGTCACCTGGGCTAGGATTAGCATTATTAGCATGGCCCAGGTGGGACCCTCGAATATTGTTTATTTTATTAGAAGAGTCCCACATGGGTTGGTATTAGGATGATTTAGGAGTTGTATCTCAACTCCAATTGAGAGTCCTGCGTGTCTTGTATTAGTAGGACTATATGTTCAATTTGCATAGGATTCTATGAGTAGTTTGAGAAGAATAATGACTCTAGTGTGTATATACACAAACCATCGACCATAAGCTCTGGTATCAATTTTCTTCTTCTTGAGAGAAAATCTGAGAGAGTTTGGTAGCTGGAAATTTAGGAGAAGAAGAAGGCAATCAGTGAGGAGGCGATCAGCGGATGTCCTACTCGCGCCATCACATCGCGAATGCGGAAATCTTCAATCGAAGGTGAGTGGATCTTCCTAGATACCCTAGATTATTCACTCGGATGATTGATAATATAGTATGTCTTAACTGTTGTGAAATGCTATTGTATTCAGTAATTCTCTTGTAATTAGGGATTAGATATAGACTCTATTTTGAGTCATGGAGATCATGTAAATCTTGATTATCATAGGCATATGATCATGAGGTGTTTGTTTTCTTTTTAATCTCCAAATATTTTGAACATCAATCTGGATTCATGAAAACAGACCCTGGACGTCAACAGAAGAATGGAGAGTTTGGGATTGTGGGACCCCATGGCCCACCTGATTCCAAATCAGGTCTAGAGATATGGTGGGGTACTGCTGGTCGACCATATTAGTGCTGAACTTAGATGGAGTGGGACCCATCTGGTCCACTATCTTGTTGCACTTACATGTGGGAGGCCTATTACTTGTAGGAGGCAGGGCCAATGATGAAAATAGCGGTAGCGGCGGGCAACGCTACGAAGCGGGCGCTACGTAGCGGCGCGTTTTGAAAAAAAAGTGCAAAAATTCTGAAAAAATCATAGAAAATCCAAAATATTGGAAAATGATAGAAAATATATATTTATTTTTTATTTTTTTTACAAAAGTAACTGAGATAAGGGGGCTTAGCAGTCCCTTCATCATACAAGGTCCTGTATCGCTGTATGAATAGAAAATAGTAGGAATAATCATTTTTTTCACATGTATTCATGTTTGTAATCAAACAGTGTTATCAAAATATTATCACCATCATTGCTTAGAATATCACATTTCTAAGTTGTATTTTGAAATATATATATATAGTTTAAAATATTATGTTAAAAAAAAAAAATTTGTTCAGGGCCCTATTTCCTATCAAAATAAAATTAATTTGGACCACAGTGTACTATTAGAGCGTAATTTGGTTAGAGTCCTATTTCCTATTAAAATGAAATTTGGTAGAGCCCTATTTCCTATTAGAGAAAATTTTGCTAGAGCCTATCTTTAATTAGTGTGAAATTGGCCATGACCCTATTTCCGGTTAGAGTGAAATTTGATTGGTCTCTCTCTAATTAGAGTAAAATTTTGCTAAGCCCATAACTTTTATTTATTTGGCGAAGCCATGAATTTTTTTATTTTAATATTTAGGACCCATTGTGGAGCCCACCAATGGTAATAACTAATAACGTTGGGTGCATCAGCTTTATTTTTTCTAAGGGGCCAATTGAGTTTTATTTATAACTTTGATAAGGTGAGCCACTGTGGGCCCATTTAATCTTTAGTTACACCTTTCATAAGGGGAGCCCAATGTGGGCCCATTCTTATTTACCCTACTAGCTAAATAAAGAAGGGACCGAAAGGCGCTTTTGTTGCCCTACTTCCTTCTCCCAAACAGAAGGATCGAGAAAAGAGGAAGAAAGAAAAGAAGAAGAGGGGAAGGAAAAGAGAAGAAGAAAAGAAAAAAAAGAAGAAAAGATTTAGGAGAAGAAAAGTGGTGCTGCTGCTGCCGTGCTAGCTAGCTGTACTGCAGTGCTACTACTGCTGCAGTGCGGCTGGCTGCTGCAGCTTCCAGTTCCAGGTACGTTTCTCCATCTGCTGTCTTTTTTTTTTTTTCATTCCTTCATCTTCCGGTGAAACAGAGTTTTCCTTTTTTTTTTATAACATTTCAATTCTGCATGCTACAACAATGTCCAATCTCTCTGGGTCTCTCTGGATTTTTTATTTTTATTTTTTGGGCAGCCGAGTCGTAGCGAGCGCCACAAAATGTGGCGATCCATGCGTAGCAGCCGCTACGGGTGCCACGGGTTGCAATACCCGATGAATCTTATGTAGCGTGGCAGGCTCGGGTAGCGGCCGATATTTTCATCCATGGGCAGGGCTGAGGTCGACAGCCTTTGTGGGGTCACAAGGTTGACCTGATCAAAGATCAAGACCCCACATCTTGTAGGGGACCCATGGTCGACCCTAGTGATGGTGGACTCATAGGAAGTAGGTCCCATCTGTTTCTCTATCGAACAGCCACAAAATTCTCAGGCCAGAATTATTGCTTGGAACCAATTAGTAATTGTTTTGATGTGTGGGCCCTAGGGAGTGGTCTGATGATGAATCATATCCATTAGCATATAAGAGCTTACCCCTAGGCGATCCTAGAGAGTAGGTCTGATCATGCTTTAGGTCAGTGGGACCCACTGCACCTTATGCCAAGATGTTTTAGGGGTGGATTACTTGTTTTTAGGCTGTGCATGTATAGTTGAGGCCTGGGAGGAGTCTATAATTAGGGACAGCCCCTGGACTTTGTATGCAACTACAATATAACCCTCCCACTTAGATAAATTAAGGCTTTATGTGGATTATGATTAATTAAATGGACTGTTTTATTGGGATTTTGGCATGATGCTGTGTAATAATCTGTTTATAATGAAGGGCCACCCCTACACCTATAACTACCAGTCATGATTAGAAGTGGGTCAACGACAAGTAAATTGTGTCGAGGGCTGGGTCCACACTGCTGATTTGCGTATGTTGTTGATATTTCTTTGAGTTTCTGGTTGTTACAATGTTTATGACATGTTTAGGGAGGTGAACATGGTAAGCAAATATTGCACACTGGATCCTAGATGTAGGATGTTGGACTTGGTGTCCGGATAATTTATGGATTTGGGCCATGGTGGCCGTTGTATTGACAAGTCCTTGGTGGACGCGGTTCACGAGTTAATGCCAGAAGGGGCATGTGAACATGTATGATTAGCCATGGTGGCGTAGTAATGTGCACGGGGCACGAAGTTGTAATTGGATGGACTTTTAATTGTGTTTGACCTGTTAATTTAGACTTGTATGTTTTATTTGATGTTATGTTCTATGCTGTACGGGTAATTAGGAAAACTCATTCACCAGTGTTACTGATGTTGTGTTGCCCCCTTCAGATAATCACGTTGTGGGTGGGCCAGAGCAAAACGACTTTCAGCCCGTACACTTCGGCATGCGTGGTTGAAGAGAGAGAGAGAGAGAGAGAGAGAGAGAGAAAATTTCAATTAATTGATAGAGGGATTGGCCCTTGTTTAGGAAATTTTATTCAATGTTTTAGGACATCATTGATTTGAGTCAGAACATGGGAATTCTAGTGATTCAGTGATTATTGATGTTATTTGACTTTTATAAATTAATTGAAATTATAGTTTGATCTAAATGCCTAATTCCTTCTGGAAGTTATTTGATGAATGTGTAGTGAATGTTGTCAAATAATCACGATCCAGAAATCCGACTGGGCCCCGGAATTTGGGTCGTGACACAAAAAGAATATTGAGCCAAACAATCTCATCTTTAGGATGTGAAAGGAATTGGAGCACATTCAGTTTGATCCACACTAAGACCCGTAATCGCCTTACTATGCAAAAGTTGGAGAAGTTGATTTTTGTCCATTACAACACAAGGTCGAGGGCAAGGAATCTAACGAGGAGAGACAACGGAGACTCCCAACCAATTAATTTGGATTATATATTTGAGGAAGATGACCCTCTTGGTGAATGATTGGCTGAAAAAGATGATCCAGTATTGAATGATACAAAATTCCTCAATGAAGCAATGGTTGATGTTGATGACTTTCAGTCAGATGAAGGACATAATTCCCCACCGCAACCTCCCACTCGCAGATCTACTACGCCTACTTCTACGGCGCCATCAGCGCGCGATAAGGGCAATGGTGTAGCAGCGTCGTGATCGCAAGGCTCACAACGTGGTCATAGCCGTGAGCCAAAGGTGACACGTTCTACTTCGGAGCATGTTGCGGGGGCTAGAGATAGATCAACATCACATTCAACTAATTCAAGTGGCCCCATCTCTAAAGCCAAACAATGGATTAAAGACAAAACTCTCCAATACAAGCGAAAGACAAAGGATAAGAGCACCCATGCAACGACTCAAAGTCAAAGCCAAAGGTTGGCCACTCATGAAGAAAAAGAAAAACAACGCAAAACATCATCTTATAGCAAGAGTGGCTCACCAGAAGGAGGTGACCAGGGCCAGAACGAGGTAGTGATGGTGGTGGTGGTGGTGGAGATGACAACATTAATGTATATGACCCGTTACATGGTGGTCCAAGTAAACCAACTGGTGGGTGGGGCAGAGATTAAGGAAACGAGCCATCGTTAAGGAAACGAGCCATCGGATCAATAATCTCAGCCGAAGCAAATGGCATCAAGTCCTTGGATCACAAGTTCTAATAGTTCATATGGGTATGGGCAACAGTATAGACACCCACACCATGACCCTTCGTATGAGTTCGGGCAGCATCAGCAGTATGGTGGGTACAATAGTCCTTCACATGGGTATGGGCAACAACAGTATGTAATCTTTGTGGTACCCCCGCAAGTGCAACAACCACCACCATATGCATATCCTCAATTCCAAGTTATGGCTCCATCATCAAACTATGGAGAAGGTCCTACAACTCCGAGAGTGGGGCAAGGGTTCTTTCATTTTGACATTGCTCAATACTATCGTCAAAGTCAAAATAACGACGATGATGAAGATCTAGAACCCACAAGGCATTCAACATAGAATTAAAAATTAAATTTTAAAAAGAAAGAGCTAAGGTATGGTTATACATTTTTATATGCTATAATTGAAACTTAGTTACATCTTACCAGTTGATAATTGATTTGGAAATTGGAACATGGATATTTTCTTTTCTACTTTTAAGTTTTAATTGCAATAAAATTATTAAATGGCTTGTCTTATTGAATTATTCCAAAAAAATGGCAAAATCTATCGTTAACGTAGAAGAATAAAAAGAGTAAAACTATCTACATGGATTGAAGGACTATTAGACAATGCCAATCCACTTTCACTATTTTTTAGACATTTTTTTTCCTTTTTTTTATGACTCGGACTCAGGCTGACCCGAGTCGAGTCTTTGAGTCCGGGTTTTAAAACCTTGGTTTGACCATGCAACATATGCTAGTAGTTTTAGATATTTGCATTAGAGGTAGAAAGAAGTGTAGTAAATAAAATGTGCCTTAAAACAAGGTGGGGGATTTGAAAGGAGACAGAGCAACAGTATTCAAGGACAAAATGATTAATGATGGAGAATGGAATTTTGAAAGAAAAACTAGAGCAATGTGGAATCAAATGGCTAATTGTATTAGGAAGGTTGCTAAAGAGGTGCTTGAAGAGTCGAAAGGGAAGAGACACGATAATAAAGAAACCTGGTGGTGGAGTAAAGAGGTTCAGGAAACTGTTCGGGAGAAAAGACGCTGTTACAAAGTTTGGCATGGCTCTAAGAATCTGGAAAACTATGAGATATATAAGGCGACAAAGGAAGAAGCTAAGAAAGTAGAAAGTGATGCAAAGTGCAAAGCATATGATGACCTATTTAATAGGTTAGGAACAAGAGAAGGAGAGATGGATATTTTTAAGCTTGCAAAAATAAGAGAAAGGAAAATAAGGGACTTAGATCGTGTCAAATATATTAAGAGCAACAATCAAAAGGTTCAAGTGAAGGACAACGATATCAAAGAAAGGTGGAGAAATTATTTTAGCATATTTTTAAATGAAAACTATATAGGAGATTTAAGAACAAAAAATGATACTGCAATAGCGAACCATATTTTTTTCGTAGAAATAGGGTGGTGGAAACGAAGAAAGCATTAAAACAAATGAAGACAGAAGAGGATACGGGTCCAAATGACATTCTGATTGAGGCTCGGAATGCTTAGGAGAAGTTGGGGAGATTTGGTTAACTAGACTCTTCAATAAGATATTAATGACAAAGAAAATGCTACATGAATGGAGAAATGTTGTAGTACCTATTTATAAGAACAAGGGAGAAAGGATGAAAATAGCGATAGCGGTGGACCGGCAAAACGCTACGAAGCGGGCGCAATGTAGCGTAGTGAGGCTACGTAGTCGTACGTTAAAAAATCGTCAAAAAAATCTGAAAATTTTCTAGAAAATCCAGAATATTGAAAAATGATTGAAAATTGGTTTTTTTTTTTTTTTTTTTTTTTTTTTTTTGCAAAAGTAACTTAAATAAGGGGGTGTAGAGGTCCCCTCGTTATATGAGATCCTATATCGCTATATGAATAGAAACTAAAAGTAATGATCATTTTTTTCACATGTATTTTATGTTACTTAGTTATGTTAACTTAAAAACTAATAAAATGCTTATAATCAACGGTATCATCAATATATTACCAGTACTAGTACCGTTGCTTAGAATATTAGATTTCACAGTTGTATTTATATGGGGGAAATTTTTCTGTTAAAGAGAAATTTGATTAGGACTCCATTTCCTATTAGAGAGAAAAGGGCCCATTGTTTAAGGCCCTATTTCCTATTAGAGTTCACTTTGGTTAAGCACTATTTTCAATTAGTGCAAAAATAGGCTACGATCTTATTTCTAATTAGAGTGAAATTTGATTGAGCTCTATTTTCAAGTAGAGTGAAATTTGGCTAAGGCCTTGATTTCAATTAAGCAATATTAGGCTAAGCCTTGACTTTTTTATTTTTATATTTAGACCCCATTGTGGAGCCCACCAATGGTCAAAGGCATTAGGTGCTTCAGGTTTTATTTTTTCAGAGGGTTTATTTAAATTTTATTTATACCTTTAAGGTACCCATAAGTGGCCTTTAATGAAATAAAAGAGGGGTCCATTTAATTTTTATGTATGCCTTTCAAATTATCCATAAGTGCCCTCTATTTATGCCATTCAAACTGTCCATAAGTGCCCTCTAATGATTCAATAAAAGAGGGGGTTGACACATACAAATTGAAAAACAAAAGTGGGGCTCCATCTAATTTTTGTTTAAAACTTAAATATGGCTCATTAAGTGCTGAAATTAAAACTAGGGCTGAAATTAAATGGGTTTAGGGGTTGACGCACACAAATCAAGAAAGAAAAGAGGGGCTCCATTTAATGTTTTGTTTAGAACTTAAATAGGGCCCATTAAGTGCCCCTAATGAAATGAATTATAACCAAAGCTGAAATTAAATGGGTTTTTATGCCCGCTGCCATTCCCAACACAAGGGTCAACAAAAACCAAGAAGGAGGAGAGAAAAAAGAAAAGAGAAGAAGAAGAGGCGCTCCTCTGCCGCCGCCTCTGCGCAACCATCCGCTGCTGCCTCTAATGCCGCCCGCTGCCGCTACTGGAGCGAGGACAGGTATGTTTCTTGTACCTATTCTCTGTATTTTTTTTCTCTTCCTTTTTATTCTTCATCTACTTCCTCCAGTCAAACAATTTATTTATTTTTTTAATATAGCTTGTTGCGTCCGATACAGATGTGAACGGTGCTATTTCACGTTTTGTCGGCCACTTCACTACGTAACGGCCAATATTTTCATCCATGCAAGGGAGATATACAAAATTGTACCAACTATCAAGGGATTAAACTTATGAGTCATACTATGAAAATATGGGAGAGAATAATGGAGCAAACACTTAGAGAGAAGACTAAGAAATCTGAAAATCAATTTGGTTTTATGCCAGGAAAGTCAACGATGGAAGCTACCTTCTCACTTAGGCAATTAATGGGAAAATCTCAAGCAAAGAAAAAAAATCTGTATATGGTCTTCATCAATCTAGAAAAGGCCTACGACAAGGTATTTACAGATTTAATTTCGTAGATTTGAAATAAAATGAATGGTTCAAGAGGTTATATTAAAATTATCAAAGACATGTATGAAGGAGCAGTAACGAATGTAAGAACTACTTATGGAGAGACAGAGGAGTTCCCTGTGACTATAGATTTGCATTAGGGGTCAGCCCTAAGCCCTTCTCTTTTTGCACTGATTATGGATGAGTTAACTACTCATATTCAAGAAGAGGTACCTTGGTGCTAGTTATTTGCAGATGATATTGTGTTGGTAGACGAATCAAGAGATGGTGTAAATGCAAAGCTCGAAAGATGGAGGGAGGCTTTCGAATCCAATAAGCCATACAAAGACGGAACATATGGATTGTAACCTTTTTTTTCATGGTATATGGATTGTAACTTCAGTGGGCATATATTGAAAAAGCTGAAACTGATGTGAGAATTGAAGACCATGCGATACCACAAAGTGATTCTTTCCGCTACCTTGGCCCTATAATTAGTAAGGACATAGTTGGGGCAAGGCTTTGATTATAATGATGATTGTTTTCACCTTACTCTTTGATCCAGTAAATTATGATGGGGTTCAGGCGTCAAGTTAAAAGACCGTGTTGCTGTTATCCTGTGTAAACGATTTAAGACCATGTTGCTGTTATCCTGTGTAAACGATTTAAGATTTGATGGTACTTGAATTCAGTATTTATTATTTATTTATGAAATTACAACAAGCAAGAAACTGAAATCGAAGAAAACTCAGGTTATCTTATTATGCAGAGCACAAGACAAAAATACTACATTGGAAATATGTACATGTACACACTTATTCGTCAAGGCATTATTCCCATCTCCTCAAATGGAAGTGACTCAAGTGAGTAACATACATACTTAAACAACAGAAAACTCTTCAATTAGAAGTAAACCATACACCAACATTTTCACTCAAAAACAATTAACATTATGCTATTCAAATCCCAAAATCATAAACCATGCAAAACATGAGCTACACCACTGAAGGAGAATATCTAAGCCAAACTCCATCTTACGATGGAACAAGATAATTAAACTTCACAACTGTATATGATGCAAAGAACAAACCCCACGATTTAATTTCTTTTCTGTCTATGTTGACAAATCTATTAGAAAACTAATGTAAGAAGTGAAACAGAAAAAATGGTCTCATCAAGATGTCAAAAAACCACAACACCAACTATAGCGAAAATGATCTTTTCTTTATTGTAATTTACCAAATAAAATTGTTCATATCATGAAAATGTAATCCCAAACAATCACGCCAACAATAATTCTCAAATGAAAGATCCATCACACTACAGAAAGCAGTGTTTCCGAAGCTGTTGTTACTGTGACCAAGTTACTAATCATGCTAACGAGCCAAAAACTCTCAATGACATGAAATTACAAGATAATGAGCAAGACATGAAAAGTAGGGGGCTAAAAAGTAAAAAATCCTTACCCCCTAAATCAAAACTTATAAAGCCAGAAACTGAAACCATCAAAATCATTGATATTAAATGCAAATGTAGAAGATTTTTTTAATCGAATTGAATTGTATGAGTTTTCAGAGAACCACATCATGAGCACCGCCATCATTGGAGCACTAACATACTCAAATATTTAGGTTGAAAACTGTAAGTTGTGAATAAATAATAAGAAAGAAAATAACTTCAACGATCATGAAACATTGAAATCTTTCTATGCATACAGAAAAGGTAGATACGATATGGGCCCTAACAAACTAACTTTTTAACATTCCAAGTCATATATATGTCACAGTTCTATCCCATGCCATAGCAACCCATAAAGTCATTGATGCATCAGACTGTTATCTTCGATTGAACTTCCATTATTCCAAGAGAGAAGACAAATCTCTAGAGTTTTAACCAACTGCTTTTAATGCGAACACTTTAATTTCTAGTGAACCTATGATTGTTTTCAACTTCTGCAACAAAATTCAAGATGAATCACATAGTGCTGTATAAGGGTGCATTTGTGCATTGAGAGCAATCCTCAGTAGAGAGGAGAATTGTTTTGAAATTTCGTGCAGCCCCTTTTTCCATCATTTGGTACAATGCATTTTACTCATGGAAATGGAAAAAAAAGAACTGAACTTTTTTCGACAGAGAGGGTTTCAAATTACTGTATGAGGGGTAGGAATCCAGGATTCCTCTCTATCCCGGAAATGAAAATATGCATGGAGGAGAAACCTCTCGCTGCACAAACACACCAGATTTTAGTCGACCTTGGGGTTTAATTTACAAATTATCTACCATCACTGTCAGGTTTTAATGAACCCAATTAAAACCCAAAAGCAGTAAGCAGAAGAGTCAAGCCAACCACCATATAGACAAGTTTTATCCTTATCAATAAGTTGTTCTCCGAATGAAGGGGAGAGGAGGAGGAGGAAGAGGAAAATCTCTCACCTGATGTTGACCCCATTGTTGGAGATATATGAAGAGACATTCTTAGAAACCCATTGCTCAGCTGCCTTGAGACTGGTAGCCATAGTGGCCAGCATGTCATTTGGAATCCCCACCATCACCTCAATTCCTGTCTTCCCCAGGGCTCTCAAAGTACCTGGATCTGCATCAAACAGCTTCACTTTCTGAAACCCATTATTCCTCAGTAGCCTCACCACTATATCAGGTGCCAGAGGGTGGCTTGCTTGGCTACCCAAGTTCGCTCCAATACCACTCACTGAACCCACCACACAAAACCATGAAACCACTGTAAAGAAGACAGAGAACCGCCCCATCTCCCCTCAAATCCACCTCAAGCTTCAAAATCAGAAATGAAAAGGGCCTTAAACTACAACTTGCACTGAAGGATTTAAAAAGCACAAAACTACTCCCACACTCAAAAACAGGTAACAGATTTGAAACCCAGAGAAAACTGAGAACTGGAACTGCGACTGAAGTGGGGTAGTGGAAGTAAAGTAAACCCAGTACTAGTAGGCAATGAAAATTATTGAAAGTACTTCAAAAATAAATTTAGAGAGAGGGCATTATGCCTCCAAAGTAAACCCACATCTGAAATAACAAAACCCTTGGATTTAGACCACCTGAAAAGCTGCAACAAGCTCAAATTCAGAGATCCAGAACCAGTGAAATCCAACAAGCATCTTAGGGCCTTAAGATCCACATGAAAACTGAGATGGATTCTTATCCATAGCTTGCTTTTATGGTGTAATAAGAATCTCTACAAGTATCTATTAAAAGAAGAGTAAAAAACAAGCAACAGCTTGACTGGTGCAAAAAGATAGGGAAAAAAAAAAAACAGAGAAGGGAATCAAGAGCTTAGATAGTGCAAGAGAGAGTTAAAATAAGCTGATCCAAAACCTCAAACAAGCAATCCAAAAATAACACTTGGGTTTTGTTCAAGAGCTCCAAAACCTCCAGGAAAACCCCCCCAAAGCAGATGCAAAAAGATGCAATGTAAAGTTGGAGTTATCTTTTTCTTTTCAAGCCGTTGAGAAGGCCTACATACTGGTTGAAAGCTGCAAGACCATAGCTACAAATAATCTGAAAATGGATCCCAAGAACATATGTATGGATATCTGGAAAATGTAAGTGAGTGAGAGTAAAAACTAAACTGGTAACATTCGGAGAAAAAAGAAAACCAAACCGGAGATAGCGTGAAAGGAAAGTGGCTTGTGAAGGAACAAAGCTAAGGACAGTGTGGCATTGGACTCCTCTTTTTTTTATTTTCGAGTACGAAAAGAGAATCCGCCAAAAAGTGGACAGCAGATGGAAACAGGGGGCAATTATGACACCCAAGAAAAAGAGTGGGGGAAGAGCGAGAGAGAGAGAGAGCCGGGCTGGGTCATCGGCGTGTCAGCCCGATCCCCTGTTTCATCCAAACAGGGGAGGGTGACATGCGCGGGGCGGGAGGGGGGCGAACAAAGGGGGGCAAAGAAAATAAAAAACACTTTCTCTTCTCTTTCCTCCGCCCCCGCTTGTGCTCTCGTGCTTGGATAAAACCGGAGATCCGTTTCCTGTAGATATGGGTGTGGGGGCCTTTTTGATACATTACCCAACCCAAACCTTATTTGAAAACATTCACCCAAGCACACAGTGCAACTGGACCATTCTAAAGGCAGGACCCACCTCTAAATATAGTTGATGTGCAGTCTGAATGCACTGTGTAACTTTATTAAATGGTGCATAATAAATTCATTGTTGGGTTTATGTCTTGCATTCCAGATTTACCGCAGTGGTCCATTAAGTTGGTCAATAATTAAGTTCAAAGTCAAGTGTGTATATATATATATATGGAGATACTCTCACCTTATATCTATTTTTTATGGGGGCCCTCACATCAATATCCAATGCCAACAACTTAAATATGAAGGCTCTCACTCCTATTTTTCATCAATAAGGTAAAAGATACTCTCACACGAACACCTCCTATATATATATATATATATATATATATATATATAACTATAGATTTGGAAGTCAAGATGTGAGTTGTTGTTCTATTGCCATGGACATAAGAGGTTTTACCGAACTACGTAAAACCTTTAATCTCTCTCTTGTATGACATGGTTATTCGATCGTAAGTTTCGTGCTTCCGCAAGCACTCACACAACAAGTGATAGTAGAGCCTCAACACTCATCCCATACCCAACTTGCAGATAAACAACTCATATACAGATAAACAACTCATATACAACCAATGCCTAGTTTTCATGATCATTTCTCATCAGAACCCTTACAACAAAACTGAGTCTGAAGAGTTAAATTTACAATCAAATCCCTAACTTTCCCACGAGCCACAATCAATATCCTAATGAGACTTACAAATAAAATCTTAAATGATATTTTCAATCTAAATCTAAATAAAATTATTATCAACTTCAAAGCCTTGTCCCAATTGTGTTGAAGTTGTCTAGATGAATTCTATTTCTTTATTTTGATCTACCCAAATCAAATTATTGACAAAAATATATAATTCTAATCAAACCCTATTCACAAAATGAGGGAGATGTTGAAGGCAAAGGTAAGATATGATACAAACAATCATAAACACCCATGTCCGGTTGCAAAGCATTTGAGTATATATTGTCTGAACCCTATAGTATTTGGGAAATTTCAAATGCTGTTCACCAAAGTAGAAATCCTAAATGCTCAAGGCATAGAAGCACTATGAAGTCCAAAATTTCGAGAATCAATCGGTCATAAGTGACTTTTCACATAAATTCTCTCCATCTAAACCCAATCAAAAGAGAATCTCAAAAATTTTCGAAGATAGCGCTCTACATGCATTGCTGTCTGTGGCCTCTGCATGTATGGCTGTCAGATATTCCAAAGGAAGATTGTTCCAAGAAATGCCTGTAGCCAAACAGACCTGTGTAGGAAAGAAGATGAATGCAGGATGTAAATAAGTTTCATGAAAACAGAAGAAGAAGAAGAAGAAAAAATACCAAGAAAGCCGTTCCCTATTCTGGGGCAGGAAGGTGGGGAAGGACTAAGGAGCGTTTCTTACTTTTTTTCTCTTGCCAGAGAGGTAGGTAGGGCAGGCGACGGGAGTAGTGTGTAGTGTTGGATAACTTCATTTTGCAGCGGTCCCAACAAGACGGCCGTTAAAACATTTGAGGAAGGAATCCAAACGTACAAAGATCACCTGTAGAGAAGGAGAAGTCTCTCCATTTCAAAAATGAAAAAACCTGACAACCGGATGAGGAGGTAGAAAATGTTTTAAAACTTTATTTTGCATGCTGCACCATCTTACGCTTCTTATTCAATGAGTACACTTTTTTAATGATTACTTATTGACCAGTCCTACAGCTTTCAGGACTATACTTCTGTATGTCTTTATCTTTCGTGATGTTTGCACCAACCACTTTAGATTACTTACATGTTTTTTTTTTTTTTTTTTTTTCATTCACTCAGAGAGTTCCGCACACTATCCAAGTCACTGGCCACTGCACAACCAAACCCATTTCTTATTACTTCTTTGGAGGGGAAGAGACTCCTACCTGGAGCTGCCAATAAATGGATTGGCCACAATGGCAATAGGTATGGGATTGCGTTGGGTTTATATTTTCAATGAGGTCCACTCACTCGTTTTTATTAGGGATAAATTTGGTAGTTGACTTAGTCAGTTTAAGAAGGGTGTGGGTTTTTGTACTTTAATCCAAAGTCAAATTTGTTATGATTTAGGTTTTACGTGTACTTAGCAAGCCTCGTCCCATCTGTTTAAACTTAAATACATTACCGATTAGATATTTTCATACAAGCCAACAATAGTACGAGTCATAATAAGCAGTACATCATTCTTTTACAATTGAAACACATCCCATACATGAGTTTTTCTTTTATATATAATAATTTTAAAATGAGGAAAAATCTATTAGCAAACCAAAGCCAGCCGACTTGCCTTACCTCACAAGTCACACAAGTTAATGAGCGGAATTGGTATTACAAATTATAAATTTGACATGGGATAGGTTGGGTAAAGGGCAAAGGAGGTTTCATTCGGGTTCAATTCAAGTTGGCCTAAACTAAATCTGACCTGACTCATTGCCATTCCTAGTTGGCAAAGTATGCTTCTATGAAAGACTAGGTTCCTTTAATATCTCTGATAATAAGGTCTATTTAAACTAATCCAACAATTTTTTGATTGCTTTAGACTATTTGGGAAAAACCATTTCTATTGAACCACCATTAAGACTATTTTTCTCTTTTCTAAATAAGTTAAGAAAGTGATGAAAATCCAATGAGACATCAATGTCTAAAATGCACAAATCTATCTTTTGGTTCTAGGTACATGACTTAAAATTAGTTCAAACATACTTTTTTGGCTTATTTGGGAAAGTTTGTTTAAATCTATGATTGAAACAACTTTAAGACTTTTGTCGTTTCTTAAAAAAAGAGTAAAAAAAAAAAAAAAACATTATACATCAATATCTAAGGCAATGAAACAAACTTTTTTTTTTCTTTCATAATAAGTTTGCTCATATAACTTCTATTTTATGAAAGATTTAATTTGTGCTACTCATATTATTGATAAGTTATGTACTACTTTTATTACATGATAAGTTTGTTTATTTTCTATTGACTGGCATATAACAATGTTCTATTTGTAAAAGATCTAATTAAAACATTTATATTTCAAGCAAACGACAGAGACCACTACCTCAATTAACAAAATCAGCCGCATGTGGGACTTTATTTATTTTTTTTAATTTTTGCTCAATGAGCATTTCTCTCATCTTTGTTTTTTACTCCTTTCTTTAGCCCGATCTATGGGTGTTTTTCTTTTGGCTCAAAGAACATTTTTTTTGGGTGGTACAACTCCTTTTGGTTACTATTCTATATTTGGAGTGGTAAATGAATGGAGCTATTCCTCAATCTCTGTACATTGTACATCGCTCTTTTGGAAATATTCACTTCTAACCTTTTAAGAAATAAAAAATGATATATTTCTATTTCAAACAAATCTAATTAAAGAGCTTTATTTCAAAAGCATCATATACGCCAAACGAGCCTTGAAACAATCAAACAACTTCTAATATTTTAATTATTTTTTTAAATCTTGCTCATATAAGTTTTACCATAAGACTAGTTTGTTATTTCAATTGAATCAAATATACCATGCATCTTACAAAACAATTTGTTTGTAAAATACTCTAATGGAACTCACTCTTATTTAATCAGATTTAATCGATCAGCTTTATTTCAAACAAATTATAACATGCCCTAAATCCTGCCACATATTGCAATCCATTCCAACCAACAAAATAAAGTGGACGCGAAATGTAGAAGTACACTACAATGCATTTGTTAAAAGATAATTTTTAGAGGATTTAACCAGAAAAACCAATCTATCCTACGTGTTACGCAATCAAACACTTTAGCAAGTGGTGCACCAATTATAGCAATTGAACCAAATTTTTATTTTTTTTTACCTATTTGGCACATCATCGGCGCCGACCTTATTTACACTGCATAAGGTCGGCACCGACCTTATTTACACTAAAAGTTGTAATTTTTTCAGAAAAAAATTCTAAGTCAGAGTCGGTGATGACCTTAGCAGTGTAAAATAAAGTCATCACCAACGAAGGTTTCCTATTTTTTTGACCAAAAGTTGTAACTTTTTTTAGGCATTTTTAGAAAAAAAATTATAAGTCAGGGTCGGTGATGACCTTAGCTGTGTAAAATAAGGTCATCACCAACGCAGATTTTCTTTTTTTTTTTTACCAAAAGTTGTAACTTTTTTTAGGCATTTTCGGAAAAAAAATTCTAAGTCGGGGTCGATGATGATTTTAGCAATGTAAAATAAGGTCATCACCGTCGCAGGTTTCTTATTTTTTTTACTAAAAGTTGTAACTTTTTTCAGACATTCTCTGGAAAAGATTCTAAGTCAGGGTCGGTGATGATCATAACAGTCTAAAATAAGTAATACAACATCAGTGATGACGCTATATAAATTTGGAAAGAAAAAATCTTAAGGAAGGGGACCAATACATTTACATCAAAAGGCCCATATGTGCTTCAAATACAACATTTTAAATACAAACAAAAACATTTTATACATTCAATTGACATTCAATCAATCCATCAACATCCCATATACATTTACTTAAATTACCTGCACATCTCCTAAGTTTAAAGTTACAAATTGACAACATCCACAACATAACCATATTTCAATTATAAGTTATATTAATATCAATATCCAAGAACACATATAGCACAATAAATGAAGGGGGAGGTTCACTGTAAACTAGGAGGCAAGACCGAGAATAAAGGGAGGTTAAGATAAAGCACTCAAACATAACCACTCCTGCGAAAAATAACAGTTTGAATAATATTAGCCATAGATCGAAATGAAATTCAATTTATTAGTGGTTGTGTAAAAAAGAGAGTATACCAAACCACGTTCGATAGCGATGGAAATGTGATGCTCTTGCTCGCATAAAAGTTGGGCTGGTTGTGCATTTGAGGTACTAGCCTCGTTCGAGATAATTCGTTCTTGCTTGTATTCTCTTTAGACATTTATGTACATCCAAATTATACATGGTAGCAATGAATGTAATGAAGGTAAGCATATATGAAAAATGTTCACAAGACGGAAATAATAAACACTAAAAATTTCATGCTTATATGGAATAATGAACACTAAAAATGTACATTTTATAACAATCCAATATTAGAGATAGATTATGCCTACTTGAAGTAAAAGATAAACAGTTTTGTCTAACACCACAATAGTTAAAGTTCATGTAGAGTGAATTATTGACTTTGCAAGGAAGTATAGGATGTATTATCGGTTATTTGCAACCAACTACATTTGTTAATATTATTAATATTACTTATTAATTGCATTTTATAAAAAAATATATGCACTAAAAAATTGGTGCATCTCCAATTTTTACTCTCTTTACAATTTTCGTATTACAAATTTAGTTGGTTATTTACCCGTGCTCAGCACAGATTTCTCTTTCCTAGTAAAGCATGAGACCAATATCATTCTAGTTAAATTAACCTAACATTTTTATTTTATAACATTTATCTTTGTATAAGAATCATTCCTTTGATAAATGGTCTGATTAAAAGAGTTTCATTATTGATCCCATGGTGGTTCCCTGATAACAGTTTCAGACGTGATTCAACTAAAATGTGGTTTTATAAAGAAACTAGTGACCATTTTTGGAACACAAAATGACCTAGTTTTTTGTCACTTGACTAAGACATGTTTTCCATATGGATATCATGCATTTAGGCTACATCAATGAGGAGGTTTTGGCAACAGACAAAAAGACCAATCAAATAAAAGGAAACTAATCAAACCATAATCTTAATTTAATTACAGATCCAACTGAACACCAAAAAACAAAATGAGTCTATTATCTTAAAGCTTTGGGACCAAAATCAACTCAATCCATTTCACAAAACAAAAAAAATGAGCAAGGACAACAAATTCATTCTAACTGCCCAAGACAGTAACTGCTCTGGAACCATCATCCTTCTCGACTCAGAAAACCCCAAATTCAGAATCCTACAAACACTAGTCCATTCAAACGAATAATCTATAAATCCCACAACGTCGTTGAAGCCCATGTACCATGCACTTCGATATCGTATGCGGGATGGCAGGGGAACCAAAAGAAAGGAAAATACAAAAACATAGAGAAAGACTAAAAAATGGAAGGAGATAGATACATCTGCAGTCAAGACAGAAAAAACAGATGATGGAAAAACCGATCGGAAGCAAAGAGATGCAGTTGAGGAGGAAGTTTAAAGCCTAGTGTAAGTGAAAATGACAGCAACCACGCAGGAGCACTCGTCCAAGGTCGGTCTTGGCGATAGTCTGGGAGAGAGAAAAAAAGAATGAGAAGAAACAGGGTTTCGAGCCCTAATGAATTCGCGGACAGGGTCGACACTGACCTTATGCATTGTAAATAAGGTCGGCGCCGATGATGTGCCAAATACGTAAAATAAAAAATGAAAATTGGCCCAATTGCTCTAATTGGTGCACCACTTGTTAAAGTGTTTGATTGCGTAACACGTGCGGATAGAGTGATTTTTTTGGTTAAATCCTCTAATTTTTACAATAGCTAATCTAACAAATTCTCACGTTGTCATATGGGTAGTTGGGAACACCTTTATGTCACATCTATTGAACGCAATTATTGCCACACAGAGAATGGAAGTACATCTTTTTATCTATTTTTGGATCGACATAGCTAATCTAATGTTCGATATATCTTAGGCCTCCAACTTGGTCAGATTTTTGTCCATACATTGAAGTGAAGATAGGCCGATTCGGGTGGAGGCTATTAGGGATGTAAAGGGGTTTTCGACGATCATCAGAGGTTTCGATACATTAAAAATTGGGTTTGAATTCTTATTTAGGACCATTAAGTAAATGGATTCGGGCCCTTTTTGGGAGCCCTAATCTAAATTGGTTCGGTTTCGGTTCCACATTGGTTTAGACCCGTGGACCCAGGACCCAATACATTACCTCAATTTTCGAAAATCTCTCATTGAAATTATATTTTTTCCCATAGGATTCTCTTCCTAGACCTAGATTCAGACCCGCCCTATACATGGCTCTGGTTCCGAATTCGGTTCCACCTTCTCCTTAACGGTTCTACGTCCGGAACCAAGAAACTGGCTCGAGATGGTTAGGGGTCCGGGTCTAGGTTTACCTTCTCCTTAACATTTTAGGGTTCCGACCCGTTTACATCCCTAGAGGTAATCATTATAGGTTATAGGCATAGGCTCAAATTCAAATAAATAATTAATTAAATATGCTAACCATGTCAACCTAAACATAATCGATTTTCTAAAAGATTAAAATGTAGCGGTTTTAGTAAAAAAAAACTAGATTTAAATCTAATAATCACCGGTTAATTATAGAGTTTTTATATATATATATATATATATATATATAAATGGTTCTCCCTTTGAAAAGAACACATTTACAAGGACAAAAATACCCTTTTATCACGATATCACAATTCACGACCTAGTAGCAAAAGTGCCCTTGTTACGGCAAGTAATTTTACTTTCCTCAATTATTCTTGAGTCCAGGTGTAAGATCGTACAACTCGCGCAATCTTTTCCTCACAGTTATAGATCTACTGTAATAAAATGAACCAAAAAAATAGTAGAGAAAAAAGCCAAGTACATTTCCACGAAATGAGATCTATAATCCATCAAAACATCCAAATGCTCCATCTCCTCGTAATAACCCCAAGCCTCAACGCTCTGGTTTGGAAAAGTAGTATTAGATCCATCTATCAAAACCATGAAGCAACAGAAAATAAAAGAAAATCCTTATCCAAGTATCATCACATGAAGAGGAAAAAAAAAAAAAAACACACACACACGCAACTATGCTACTATTAGATGATCTCAAATCATAACAGGACCTTCGAGAATCTATAATGGAAGAGAGATCCAAACACTTGCGATGAGAATTGCAACAATTACTGGGCGAGAAAGGCCGGCCAATGCGAAGGAAGTTGGTGCCAAAATAAAAGATTTTGTCGTAAAAGATTCTCCAATAAGAGTGAAGTAGGCAACAAGAACCACCATTAAGGCACGTTTGTTTGCCTCAAAATGAATTGGAATTGAATATACCGGGTTGTTGAAACTAAAGATTAAAGAAGGTTTTTAAAAAACAACATCATATATATAGGGAGATGCTCATATGAAAGATATCTCTCACCTTATACGAGAGATAGGGATAAGGGCCTCACATTTAAGTTGTTGACATTGGATATTGATGTGAGAGCCCCATCTAAATTGCACATGTCCACCAACTTTTGGTCAGATCTGAATTTATTGGACTATTGGATCGACTATATATCGATCAGAATGGACTGTTGACCATTACACTTTTGGGCCCATATGAATATGATAGAAATAATGGTTGAGACTGTTTTTTTGCAGAGAGGATGATCCAGGGAGTCCTTGAAATCCCCCAATCCCCATCCACACGTGGGTCCCCAAGTGGGCCCCACCACACACTTGAATTTACCTTATCCTAAACTGGAATAGTGTTCATCCCACAAATTAAAGTTGATTATATCTGTTTTATGCATGATGAAACTGGAAAATTCAGTTCTAATTGGATTTATTTTGATTTTGGAGATGATCATAATGCATAAGACAACGATAATCGACTTTGATTTGTGGGACCGTGCTGTTTCAGCTTAGGATAAGATAAGCTTCAGTGTAGGAGAACTGACCCCATATATATATATATGTATATTTATAGCGCTACACAGTGCCTGAGCATTTTTTTCTAAAAAAACTCCCCTCCTAATTTGGCCCATTAGGATGCATGATGATCATGGAAGTTTATTGGATGAAAAGATTTATATGAGGCTTACCTACATGCAAAATCTTGAGCCTATAAGATCATCATAACCTTTTGATCCATGGCTCTAAAACTTAATGGTTTAAAGGCATCATTTTATTATGATTTCAATTCAACGGCGAGGAAAAGTTGGAATGAATGTCAAGTTTGGACTTGTGACTATTCATTGGGGGGTAATGTGGGTGAAAAGACTTGATTGACACAATATGGGCCCTATAACAACAACAACAACAACAACAACAACAACAACAACAACAAAAAAAGGGGGGGCGCAAAAAGGGGCGTTTTTTAGAATTTTCATATATATTTTAGGAATACGGAATCAAAATAAGATGCTATTTGATGCCCAATTTTAGAAATTCACATTAATCTTCATTTTCAACCACCCCATGTATTCACTTCCTTTGTATTTTAGTGCAAACAAACAAGGCGGAGAATGGGAATACATGGATGGCCCGGTGGTAACAGCTCCCGCTCTTGGCTTTAATCCTACTCTTTAACTTGGCCCCCAAGCCAAGCACAAAAAAGAAAAAAAAAGAAAAAAAAAAAGAAAAAAAAAGAAAAAAAAAAAGGGGCAGAGAATGCGAAGAAGCTTATGATAGCCATTTTCTTTACCATTTGTGATATATAGCAAAAAGGGTACTTTCGACATTTAAAAACTATATGTTTTTAAATGGATAACTCTTCAGTAATATCTATCATTAGATAGCAATTATTTGGTCTAAACAAGACTCTTTGATAAAACCCCTAAAAGTATTGGAACTTCATTCTCAAGAGAGCTTGTATTCTGTTATCATATTTCATTTGCATCTAAATTACCTTGAAAGCAATTAAAAACGTAGATTTGCAATTAATGTTTTCTTATAAATTTTAGAATAATTTTTTTAGTAGGAAATGAAGAAAAGACATGTTATATTACTATAATTATACCGATATAAAGGCTATTGGGAGGTCCTGGGTTCGAATCCTGCCTCCTCCCTCTTTTGCATATGTGAGTTTTTATTACCTCACATGTGTGAGTTGTATTTATTCTTTTCACATGAGTGAGTTATTATGTTTATTCTCCTCGCATGTATAAGTTTTTATTACCTTACATGTGTGAATATTAAGAATGGAATCACCTAGAACACAAGACCATGATGGTCAGGTTAGCAAGACCATGATGGTCAGGTTAGAAGATGTCATTGCCACTTAATATTAAATATTAACATATCTTTGCCACTTAATTAATAGTGAGTACAATCTTGATGCGAATCTTTTATTTTCTTTCTCTTTAACCTATAATCCCATGAAATTGAGTTGTAGTGAACCCAAGTTGAACCTATTGGATTGTATGTCCTCAATCAAGTGGATAATGTGAATAAATTTATTTATTATTTTAATTGATTTATAATTTCATACTTTATTCATGAGATGGATGCTTTTTATTTAATGGCCGCACATAATTAATACAAAATGACAATATTGTTCATGAGACAAACATGAGCCCTTAAGTATATTAAATGTAATCCATGTATGTGGTTGAAATTCACATACAAGACACATAGATCACAACTCTTATGCTTGAAGTATTTTTTACAACCAATGATGAGACTGAGCATCTCATTTGACAAGGTTGTAGCACTGTAGTTCCTATGAAATAGTGTGGTTTGTCTCGACCATTAGAGTGAAAGACTCTGACTTGTTGTGCTAGTACATTGGATGTCCTTATGCAAAAGCTGTCTCTGATTAAGGAACACTCTAATAATTCTCAAGCAAAATACTCTCAATTATGAGAGAGTAATGAACTCAAGTTTCAGCTATGTGTTTACTTTGAGTTACCAATGAGTGATGCCAACTATAGGTTAACACCTCAGTATCTTGCGTAGATGAGAGTGTGACTATAAGAACATATATTCTCAAGATGGAATCTATCCTATAAGTGAGAAATATCCCTTTTTACCGATTAATGGATTTTATCGTCGGTAAGTGCGCACCATTCTTGATTAAGAGTTAATAAGATGGTATTGATGATCAGTGTGATTAATTGGGTCACGAGGATAATAAGAGGTGGATCCAATTAGGTTATACAATTTAATCCTAATGGATCCCTAGATATAATTGATAGAGGGGCCTAAGGGCCTGCTTACTATAATTGGAAAGATTATGGTCTTCTTAAAAAAATTCTTACGACTGGAATGCAATTGCATTTATATAGTGGAGTTATTTGCAATTAACAATGAGTCCGAAATTCACATGAGATATAAGGTCCAAATGCTTTAGTTTGAGCTAGATCTAAGGAATTCCTAGTGGTCTGCATGCTAGTCCTAAGATGCAGAGTTGTATTCTAACAGTACTCATAAGAGAAAGGAGTAGGTTATCTAGAGAAATGAGTATAACTCATAAGAGAAATAGAAGTATGACTTCTCTAAGAAGAAGTCTCAAAATCTATATATAGTAGGGATGGACATCCCATATGGCATTGGACAAATTTTTGTGCTTTCTTATCTCTCTGTCTGTCTCTAGTTTCCCACTTAAGTGCATATGGTTTCTTCTCAATTGAAATCCCACCATTCTCTTTGAGAAGCTCTCTGCAATTGAGTCATAGTGTGGGAGACTACGAGGCCTAGCAGATCGTCCATGTATGCGAAAGAATTTCGTGGAGTCAAGAATATCAACTTCTCGATTTGAGCGCAATAGAGCTCCTCAGGTATAGAAATGCACTTGTCTATTTATAGTTCTTTCTGCTTGTACGTGCATGTTTATATCTATGCCTCTGGCATTGGTCAGTGATCATGATGCATTAAGATAAGGGTTTTAGATCATGAGATTGGATTCTTGGCCTTTTGAGTGTTTGATCCATTCGTCAAGAGGGTCAAAAGTTTTAAAAATCTATCTAAAAAGCCCACTTACTTCCATCAGACCTTTTTAGAACTTGTGTTTAGTTCAAGTTGACCCATCATATTCACATTATTGAGAGGACTAAATCAAAAGTTTTATCAGTAAGGTGAGCTCCACGATTTTCCCTCCGTTTGGATAGTCCAGCTATGAAATCATCATGGAGTAGGCTACTCTACTTTTTCATGTGAAAAAGCATTATGTAAATATTATAATTAAAGGGCCCAGTTCTGTGAGAGGTACATCACATGACTTGCGTGAAAGAAAAAAAAAAAAAATGTATGGAGCCCTACTTGGATGCATCACAATCACGAGGGATAGTAGTATGATGCAAAGATCCCACTTTGGATATGATTACCGGGACCTCAATAAGATCATTACAACCATTAATACAAAATCATTTAAGTTTAACGGCTTCTTAAGCTTGATTTCTTTATGAATTACAATCTGACAACAACTATAATCTGACAAGGTGACTGGCAACTCATCAGGGTTAACGAGTATGAGGGGGGTAGGATTGACCATAGAATCTAATACAGTAACACGGTGGTAAAAAGGTTAAGAAATCTACATAAAATAAATAATTTAAAGGTCTTAACTACTAAAAGTGATACACAACAGAGATCTATATGGAAATTAAGGATAAAAAACTGAAGTAAAAAACAAGGAGACCCTTACTTACAAGGCCTATCGTCTATGTTCCCATTAAAAAAACAAAAAGACATGCACGACTGCTTGTAACTATTCCATTCAGTTGGGGATCGTTAGAAGATTAATCTCGTTTGGCTACCACTGTCCTATGCTTATACCAGGATGAGTTTGTTGTTGTTTTTTTTTTGATAAACATACAAGGATGAGTTAAGGGATCCGAATGGTCCTGTGCTGGATAAAGAGACATGACAAGGTTATAAGCTATCATAAGCTTGTCTATTTAAGCTATGTCATAGGGCCTCATAGGTCCTGCTTTGCATGCAAGCCAAAACAACCATGCAAAACATAAACTCCTGTTGTAATATCCGAGCACGGCGGTAATTGATGAGTTAGACCTAAGTCATATGTTGGAAAATCTTTAATCTATTAGATTATCCTAATCTCTTGATCCATTGCCCTAAAGTTTAATGGTTTAGAGCAATCACTTTCTTATAATTTCGATGCAACGGTGAGTAAAAGTTGGGTGAGTATCAAAATTGGGTTTTATACTGGTTCACTGAGGGTAGTATGTGTAAAATAATTGGATTGGCTTAAGGTGGGCTCCACGCCCAAAAAAATAGAGAAGCAAAAGGGGAAGTTTTTAAAATGGAGAGAGAGAGAGAGAGAGAGAGAGAGAGAGAGAGTGAGTCCTAATCCAGTGCACCACCTGCGCATTGGATCGGTGTGTGTGCCTCAACGTGGGGCCCACTTGGGACTAGGACTTGGGGGATCGAAAGATCTCCCTTTTCCCTTCATCTAGGCAAAAAATCAGCCCCGTCACTAAACCATATCATCTCCATTTGGATGGGTGTGACCATTCAGATGGGTGCAAAACCGGAGGCCACGTGAAATTAGCGGGGTGTGTGTGGTGCATTCAGATAGACCATGACCATCAGGTGCCCAGTGTATAAGATGCGCACCAAGCAAACATAAAGGCCCCCCTCTTACTCTCATAGTAGTGTGAGAGTTACTCTCATAAGAGCATTTCTTTTATATATATGGGAGGTGCTCTTGTGAGATACACTTTTACTTTACTATAAGAGATAAGGTGGGGGCATCACATCCATATCTAATGTCAACAACTTAAATGTGAGGGCCCCCACCTTTTGTTGGAAGTAGGTGAGCCTCGTGGATAGGTTTTTAAAACTTTTTGACCCACTTGACTCAGGGATCAAGTACCCATAAGGCCATAAACCACATCCAGAATCCAAGTCCTCAAATTCATCAATCATAGTTAGTTGAAAACTATCTCTAAGATAGAATATAGCATCACCATGCAGCCATAAACAATCCACAACAAATAGAGAAGTGGATTATACCTTGGGAGCCCGGTAGTGCTCTAATGGAGAATAAGACTTGCTAGTTGAAGAAACTCTTTGTTTGTAGCAAATTTAGGATCTCCAAGACCTCTTAGCCTTCCACTCTTTGTCTTGTATCAGATCTCATCTCTAAAGAAAACTATAAGAGAACTAGAAGAGAAAGAGAGGAGATGTGCAACTCTTGCACTAGAGGGGGCTAGGTGTGAATCCAAGGTGGACGTCCAGCCCCGTTTGCTCCCCTATTTATGACTTTTCAATCCTCTTCTTTACTAATTGAAATAGAAGTCATACTTCCATTAAGAATTAGTAATTATATCATAATTAAAAGTCTCACTTCAAATAGAATTAGTAACTTTCTAATTCATTTCTTTTAGATTTCAAGTATAATTAGTAACTATCCAATAACTTGGGCTAGCGTGGGAACCACTAGAGATTCCATAGAAAGCTGGCTCCAACTGGGACATTGCGACCCCACATCTAATGTGCAATCCGGACCCACAATTAATTGCAAATAACTCCACTATATAAATGCAATTGCACTCCAGTCTAATGAATAAATTACAAAGATCCTAAACTTCCCTATGACCACAAGTAAGCCCCTCTATCAAAATCCATAGATCAATTGGACCTGTTGGGTGCGCACTTACTAATGATAAATCCATTAATTGGCACAAAGGGATAATGTAGATAGATTCCATCTTGACCATTCAATGTTCCTACAGTCCTATTACCACGTACCCAAGACACCAAGGTGTTGACCTACAGTTGGCATCACTCATTGGTGACTCAAAGTAAATGAATAGACAGAAACTTGAGTTCATTAATGTCTCAGGATTGAGAGCCTATTATTAGGGAATTATGAGAGCAGACCTTAAGGTAAAGATAGTGTTTCATAAGGTGCTTCTCATGGTTCTTTAACACATTCAATGTACTAGCACCATGATCCAGAATCTTACATTCAAATGATCGAGATAAATCACACTATCTCATAGTGATCAAAGTGCTGCAACATTTTCAGATAAGATGCCCAATCTCATCCCTTATTGTGAATATATTTAAATATAAGATTTGGGACACATGTCTCTTATATGTAGATCTCATTCACACACATATATTATATCTAATATACTAATGGCCCCGGCTCATCTCATGAACCAACATGTCATATGTATTGGTTATGTGCATATAGTAATAAAATGTCTCTCACAAGAGCACCTTCATACTTAGATTTATAGTTTTTAGCACTATTCCAGCTTAGCCCTGCTCATATATATATATATATATATATATATATGTGGGACATTCATGTACATCCATCCCTCACCATAGGGTGAGGGACACTTACACGGCTTTTCCTCTTTACACATGAATATTCTTTTTCTACATATGACCATATATGACTTTTTCTCTTTTGCACATGAATATTTTCAATTATGTAAGTCTCTCACCTTATGGTGAGAGATGAATGTATATGAATATTCTCATATATATATATATATATATGAGAGATTCTAAAAAACTCCCCTATTTCAAAAGGGGAGTTTCTGCCCTTATCTAATAGCCAATGATTTGTTAGTATTTTAAGAAATCCACCTTTGTAGGAGAATATTTAGGAGAGAGAATCGGATATGTGTATCACTGATGACACGTGTCACACTTTTATTAACTAAAAGAGGGGTATTTGGGTTTCGAAAGATCCAAGTAGAGACAACCTATATATCAAATCGGCTTTAAATAGGGGTGGATTTGGATAGTTTACTCCATTCGGATTTATCAAAATCCGGTAGGACCCGTATAAATAGGGGTGGATTTGGATAGTTTGCTCAAATGAACCAATTGTCGGCCCCCCTAGGTGGCTCGTATTGTAAGACAATAAGGGAAGCTTGTACATGAGCATTACTGTATATATTCATGAGTTATTTTTGGATCCTTTGTCATAGCTATTACAGGGAACGTGTAACAAATTTCTGAAACTCCATTGTTGGGCCCACATAGAGATAATCCGGACCGTTCAAGATGAATTCCATGCCCACTATATCTAGAATCTCAAGTTTCAATTCAAAAGAAATTGATCTCACCATCTAATTGAGCAAATGACAGAAATGTGACTAGGTGCGACATGTCCCGCTGACATGATGTTAATCACAAATTTCGAATTGTATGGCGTGACTCGCTTCTTTTGAACTGAAACTTGATGATCTAGAAATAGAGTAGATGAGATTCATCATGAATGGTCCAAATTATCTCTATAGGGGCCCACCAACGTAGTTCCAGGAGTTTGTTACATGGTTCTCTATATTAGCTATGAGAGAGGATCCGGACTTGCGCGTGTATTAATATATATTGCTTTGTTCCTTGAGAACCATGCTCACAGAAGTACCGTGCACTCCACCTAGTGCCCAACAATCATAGGACAGTGAGGGAATCAAAAGATCTAAGTGGGACCTCTCTATATATGTTTGAAGCCAATCTGGTGCATATAACCCTTTGATTTGTTGCCCACAAGTTAAACTACTTTATATCAAATAAATAATTTGACCCTCAATCCAACAATGTAGCTCATTTGGATGGGGTAAACCCATGGGATCCAGTATAATTTAGTGGGTCCCCGTGTGTGCGAATAGTTCGGATGGGTCACAAGGTGGGCTCGACTAGGTGGTGCGCACCATAGTTCAGTGAGCACAATTCTACTCTGAAGAAGCCACATATCATCATTCGCCTGGCAAAATCTTTGTTTTGAGTAAAATAGGTAGGATTCACATCATAAGTAGTTCAAAATGAAGATCCAAAGTGAATATACAAAAATGATCACCAAATAACCCCCTCTTTTATGGCAAGTGATTAAAAAGAAGATGAGAAATAAAAACCCAGCTGTCACCCTAGTAATTCAAATTCTAGAAAAGTCGAGCCCTATCTACTTTGCTATCTTATATCATGCGCTCCTCACAGATTTAATAATCATTCGGTGGATCTCATTGGACGTTGAATTCTTATGTATCCAATTCATATGTATTGTAGTGCAAACAAACAGGTCTTTTACATTTTTCTTTCTCATATATTTTTCACAACAATGAAAATATAAATGAAACTATGAACATACATCTCATTCATTTTCATTGCACATTTATTTAATTTTCGAGGATAGAATGGAACGAAGGTAACAAAAAGGATCGAATGCTAACACTTTCTCACCTAAACAAATTGGATGAATTGCTTGAAAGATCATATAAGTTTCGTACACAAATTAGTTACACATCAACTAAGCGTCAGTACCTTGGGACCATTCTTGAGAATTCGGAACTGTTTTCTGGTAACAAGGAACCTGACGATGCAAGGGAGACAGTCGAGAACTCACTATCCAAATGTTCAGGCTGCTGATTTCCTCTCACATTAGGGGTGCTACGGAACGTATTTGCATATGAATGTGTTTTTGAACCAGATGCACTCACACTATGCTCAGGAGCCGGTGTTGTCACAGGACTCGCACTTCTCTCAAGGGCCGTACTAGACGTGTTGGCAGATTGAGCCAATTCCCTCCTTTCTCTTTCCTCGGTTTCTTTCAGAAGAAAATCAACCCACAAATCTGCAAAAGACTGTATAGTAGAAATAACCATGTCACTAGGACCTCATAGCGCAGTGACAATTTAAACATAGTAAGAACTTGAGTGACATAATAAAATCACAAACCATCAAGTGAAAGTTGCCAATGGTAGGCCCTAACTGCCACAATGGATAGGAAGTTTATATAGTACAATAAACATAACTCTCTCTCTCCACATTGAGTTTGTAATTTAAATTTAACAGAGTTATGGTAAAAAACATTTTTAGGACCGAACGGACACCATATGCATGTGCGGGTACTTCTAAGCTTCTTTCTAGAATTAATAAAGAAGATTTCAAAGTGTGTACTTAATAGCTTGTGTCTTAAGAATAATAAAAAAAGACCTATAAAGTTCCCATTATCGGAACCCATGAACCCAGACAACATCTTATGAAATGAAGCAATAAAAAAAAGAAGAAAAGTACATGGTAAATAGAAGACTCGTCCTCTCTCCACATTAAAACAGAAATCAATATAACCCATGGAAGAAGAGAGAAGAATAATTTGGCCTTATCCAATGATATGTTCTTCCCCTCAAAGTAGGCAAATATCCTATGGTGGTCAGTGTTAGCTACTCTTTGGTTCTTTCAAAAGGACAAAAATAATAGAATTGTCAGTTCAAAAGACAGGGGGAAGAAATGATTGATTTGGTTGTTGCTAGAATCGAAAGGAGGGTGTCATCTAGACCGAAATTTCATGATTACAAGATGGATGGATTTATCTAATTGGACGCTTGTATGAGATGGAGCAAAAGTGAAGTGCAGAATGCAGCATCATAAATTTCACCCCCATCAGGGTGGTTTAGTGTTGGGGCTGCTAAAAGAAGCTGGGAGCAGGCTCTTGGCAGTACTCTATTAACAAAAAAAGGAAATTGTGTGGCCTTTTCTGGGTCCCATGGGCATCATGGAATCAAATGACGTAGAGATTTGGGATATATGAGAGCTGTTGAGGATTTTCATTGCCTCTTAAAGAATCTTAATAGTGGGTAGCAATTCCTTCAACAGTCATGGTTTCTTAGCAATTTTTTTCCATGGAGATTGCATTATATTATTAAAGATACTCACTCCACTGTGGTGGCTAATTTATGGATAAATGATGCAAGCCAGACAATAGGTCGGCCAACCCGTTGGGCCTGGGCCCAACCTATTGTCTGGCCTGCATCACTAAAGCTAGAGTTGATAAGAGTCTGTATTAGGGCCCCCTCTGTATTTGGGTTTTTTATGGAGAGAAGTCAGATTGGATGCAAGAAAAATCATTTGATTGATGGATGGGGACATCGTCACAAGAAGAACAGGGCAGATAGAGCTTAGTTTTGGATGGATCAGCCTTTCCTGGGCTTAATACATCAATATCACGAAGATCCACCATTGGATATGTTTTCTGGAGAAGACCCACCATTAGATCTATTTTCTGAAGAAGATACACCATTGTATCCGGTGTCTGGCTTGTTGAAGGCCTCTTGTGGCATGCTATGGAAGACCCCACATCGGGACGGTCCACAGGAGATGTTATCAGAGATTTATGAGAAGAATAAAGGATATGGTGCCCGAAAAGAAATAAAATTGAAGAACACAGAGGGCTCCAAGTCTTGGGGCCCACAACTTAACCCCATAAGCATTGGGATTTCTGCACACAACCCAACACACTAATCCCCATGCGGCACTCCCTCCCCCCTTGTACAAGACATCTTCTGAAGCCTATTTTGTTATTTTCTTTCTTTTATTTATTTGTTTTATTTTATTCTATTTTATTCCATGCAAGGATCAAAATAGCGGTTGCGGCAGGCATAGCGGTCAATGACCAAAACCCTACATAGCGGTTGTGGCAATAAGCAGCAGTGTGAATTTTTTAAGTAGTAAAAAATAATCTGAAACCTTGTATAGCAGCAAATCTTGTATTTTTTTAGTGATTTGAAACCATATAAGGGTATAGACAACTTTAGAAACGGCTATTAAGGAGAAGAAATAGGAAAAACAATGTTTAAAGTTAAAAAGTACTTGGCTCTATTAGGTTTTAGACTGTAGCGCCACTATTTTCAAAATAGCGTACCAGCTGCTACGGTTGAGAACGTAGTTGCCGCTATTTTGAACCATGATTCCATGTCATTAGATCTTGGATGTTTTAATCTGAGCCATCCAGTGTTAGGGCTCTCTTGTTGCTTCTCTTTAAACTTGTATCTCCTTTGAGAGAAGACGGTAATGAATGATATTGAATAAGAACTTTCTCCAAACTCCAACGGCCTTCTTGAGTCTACTCTTGCAGGATCTTCTTCTCGCCCGCGAAGGAGAGTTGGGTGTGAAGCCAAGGCACAATCTCCACATCTTCAAAGTAATCCTCTCCACCTCTTTCTTGTTCGTTTTCAGCTCTCCATTTCAAATTTCCATCAAATCTAGATCTGGATCCATCTCTTCAAGGTAATCCTCTCCATCTCTTTCTTGTTCGTTTTCAGCTCTCCATTTCAAATTTCCATCAAATCTAGATCTAGATCCATCTCACCGCTGGAATCCTAGATCTAGCCGCAAACTAACACTCAAACCCTAATCCACACCATCCACCCTTCCCAACTCCAATAAGCCCCAACCCGCCGCCCCACCCCCCACCACAACCCACCATTTAGGCCTGTCAATGGGACGGGCCGGGCCTGGGCTTAGGTTGTCCAATCCCATCCCGAAAATTGGACGGGCCTGCCAGGTGTTGTCCAATCCTGGCCCTAAATTGAACGGGCTTACATCAAATCCCGTCCCGTACGGGCCCGAGCTGGGACAGGGCCAGGCCTGGGCTTAGCCCGATCCTAGACAGAAGCAAAACATTCTCTAATTATTCTTGCTGTCACCAGACAACCGGTGTAAACCGGACTTTAAACCCTCCTCCTTTTTTTCGGGCTTGGGACCGGCAATACAATGCAACAAGTAACATGGTGAAGTTAAAAATTTTTTTTTTTTGGCCGGTGACAGTAGAAATCAGAAAATCAATATAAATGAATGAGTTTTCTATAGGCTATATGGGTCAAGAAATGAATGAGTATCATATATGAGTCAAGTGAAAGTAATGTAGGATCAATTAAAAACTTCTTTCTTTTTTTTTTTACGGTGAAAGTAGAAAATCAAAAAATCAATAAAATGAATGAGAATGAGTATCCTATTTTCCTATATGGGTCAAGTAATTTAAAAAAAAAAATGAATAGAAATGTATTGTCCAAACCTAGCCCACTGGGCTCAAATTTTTTTAAAAGCCCTGTATTTTAGGGCTTGGGATGGGCCGAGCCTAAACGGGCTGGGCATCTTCTGCCCAGTCCTAGTCCCATTTTGGCCGGGCTTTAAAATGTATTGTCCAAACCCAGCCCACTGGGCTCAAAATTCTTTTAAAAGCCCTGTATTTTAGGGCTTGGGCCGGGCCGGGCCGGGCTTTTTACCCGTTTCATCCCGTCCCATTGACAGGCCTACCACCATTGTCTGATCTCTCTCCATTACTGAAATCCTATGATCTACCCACATCATACCTAGATCTACTACATACAATCCGCTAATAAAACCCCAAATACATCCCAAAATCATCATCAACACCATCCACCAGCTCCTACCCCCTCTGGTAGATCACCAACAGCCACCTAGATAGGTGGGTTGAACCAGGCCCAGTTGGATCTGGTCCAGCCCATTTCCAAGTGGGCTGGCCCACTTTGCGACCCAAATTAGCTCTGTTTATCAAAATTTGAGCCCACTTAAATCCTAATTTCAGTTCTGAATATTTGTTTGAGCCTTAATTAGTTGTGAGGACCTAAATTTGTGCACCTAATTACCTATTTTGTTGCCAATAATGATTCCAATAACCAGTGTTTGACAATTTGAGCCAAGCCCTTTATCGAATCCTCAATGGATCACAATCACCTACTTGAGATTGACAGGTGCCTAGGCAAAGTGGAAGTTCTACCTTCCATTTGCTTCATCTCTCAATTATTTGAGAGGCCTACCTGCAGGATTGTGATAGGGCTTTGGATCCTCCATTAATTGCCTCAGTCTAATTGAATGGAATGGTGTGCTATATGATAAGTGCTTAATGGTTTGCAATTAGAGCCCTAATATTTGATTGATCTTGTGCTAGTTCATAGTTGTTTTATTTGATTTTACATAGTTTTTGATAATTTTTATGCAAAGGTCAAAAGGAGCAAAAAGAGAAGAATTCATGAAGAGAATGATGGGCGTGAATCACCAAGTACAGCCGTGGTGGGTCCCATCCAAGTTGTTTCAGATTTCAATGACTACTTTCTAATTCTTTGGACAACTTACAATTCAAATTAGAAGGAAAGAAATGGAGAACAAGAAAGCATAATCAAATGAGGATTGAGGAAGATGAAACAAAGAAGGAAAAGAAGAATCCCAAGCATGTTACACTCCCAAAGGGGGCCCCACAGTCATTGCAAAAGCTGAAATTCAGAAATTAGAAAGTCCTATTCAAGTTCAAGTGGAGCCCAAGAATGGAGAAGAAAAAGGAGAAAAATAAGGAAACTTCAAAGCAAGAGTTTAAGCCAAGTTAGAAGTCTAAAAAGAGGTCCCACACTCATTGTGCACACATCATATGGGCCCACTTTTATTATAAAAGCTTCAGATTTAGTTATTGCAATTAATTCTCAGATTAGTGGGTCCATGTGAAGAATTTTCTAGAAGATACAAGTGGGACCAGATTTAGAAAGTATTGCTAAACAAGAAAGAAGACTCCTATTTCATTCTAATTAGGAAGCCTAATTGTAAAGCAAGATGGAAACCTACATATACAAGGGAACAAGGGGGTGGACGACCAGCCATCATACCAGCCAACACCATCACACAAGATAGCAGCCGTACAAGCCATATTGGGAGCAACTTTGGAGAGGAGAAAAAAACCAAGCAACTACTGGCCGAATTCTTCCTTCTTCATTCTTCAGAGTTCTTTCTATGACTTTATGTTTTATGTTATTTTTCATTAAAGACATGAGTAGCTAAAGTTTTTAGGGCTAGGGTGTAATTGAAACCCTAGCCTAGTTCTATGTAGTCTCTTTTTGGCATTTTTAATTAAGAATTCAGTTTTATTAGTTGAGATTCTAAACCATGTTTTTTATTGATGAGTTGTGTATATGCCATGCCAACCATGTTATGTTCAATTGAATTTAAGAGTAGCTAACTTATGTTTGATTGATCTTGATGATTAAGCATCTAAGGTTTAAAACCATGAATAATCTAAGTATATGCCATGCTTAGACGCATGCATTTATCATTCCCATTGTTTTATGCATTATGTATGTTTTGACGAAGACATACGCCATGCTTAGTTTTTGCATCATAATGAATAATTCATATAGTATGCCACTCATGAATTAGGTTTAGGGGAATAGTAATCTAGATACATATGCCATGGTCTAGGTTGATAGAAGTCACTAATAAATTCTGATTTTTTATCAAAGGATAATAAGGGACATGCATAGGATCGGTTAGGGGAGTAGATGAAACCCTAGTTCAGTTATTATTACTATTTTTCAATTCTAATACTAGTTGTGTGTCATTTAGCTTTTGATAATTTAATTTACTGTTTTTAGTAGTTTAATTCAATCTTTCATCATTCAATTGTTTCTTTTAATATTCTGATTTTTAGTTGCTTTTGACATTATTTTATCATGAGTCTTCGTGGGATCGACCTCGTACTTACAATCGTTATATTACATAGTGATCTTGTGCGCTTGCGAGTTTTAATTGTGTGCATACTAGTAGCTTGTTTCTAGGTTGCTTGGTGCATACCACTATACTACAATTATAGAATTCCATTATAATGGCTAATTAGTTTCACTGATCTCAAATTGCATCACTTGGGTTAATTTTCCATCCCGTCCTGCATCAGTGATGGGCCTAGATTTGCAATCCTCAGAAGCCTATGATTGTGTGTGGGTTCCTGGCACATGTTTAGAGGTTTCGGATCTAACTGAGCCAAAAGCAGTGCAAAAAACACAGAGTTATGGACTGATTTGGGAGAACAGTCCCTTATTGTGCCTGTAGGCTGTAAGTCAATGCAGATTGGGGTAGGGCTTGATTTGACCCCAAGTCCAACCTAATCATGTTCCAGAACCATGGGCTTTGCTGCATGTCCAGAAAGATCCACAAACCAGTCTGCAATTTCTGCTTTAGATTGGAAGACTTCCCTCAAATTGAAAACATAGCTGCTGAGGCTTGTGGAGGGTGAAGGGCTCAAGTTTACTCTCAAAATCAGATCATCACCTTTATTGCTGTGTGTTCGTGTGTTTTATTCTTCTTCTGGTGGACACTCAGATTTATATTGCTGATTTTCTGTAGAAACTGCAGAACAGTCCTCAATTGGAGTTGCAGTCGTACTGCAAAGATTGGGAACCACACAGGTGGTATCAGGGCCATCGCTTCTGTATTTTAGATAGGTTCAGTCAACAGGTAAGAATTTAAAAGGGGCCTTCTTAACAGCAATGGATCACAGAGAAAAAGGAAAAGGCCGAGGTGCAGCTCATGAGGAAGATCTAGAAGGTTAAATGGCTACGTCGATGCAAGACTTGGAACCATAGAGCAACAGTTGCAAGCCATTACAGAACAAGTCGCAAAGCTAGTAGCGAGAAGGGCTCCCTCAATTCTAGTGGTCAAGAGTATGCAATATATCAACCCTTTCTCCCACCTAGTTTATAGGGATGACAAGCGCCTAATGGAGGATCATGAAGGATAGCAATCTGAAGATCAAGATCCTTCAATATTAGTCTATCCGATGATGACTTCCTTGATTGGTAGCAATGGAGTTCAGAAGATGAGTTTTTGTCTCGTGGCAGCAAGTGAAAGCGATGTGGGAGCAACATGAAAATTGAATCGGGCTTTGAAGGAAGCATCTAAAGTTTTTCAACAAGGAATAAAGTACCCCATCTTCGAGAATTGATTGTCAAGCATAGGGGTAGAGTAATGCCCCTGAATCCTCAGAAGCCACAGTATAAAACCCATGCTAACATATTCTCATGGCACTGCTGGAACTAGAAGGGGTGTGTAGAAACTGGTCTTTTGAACCCATCCGATGATGCAGATGGACCGCAGGCCACATGTGTAGGGCCCAAATAGATTTAGTATTTTTATTTCAACAATTATTTATTAGTTTCTAATTTTATTGTAATTAGGATAGGATTCTAGTTTCCTAATTTAAGTATGTTTCTTAGGGCTTAAGTTTTGCTTTCTGATTTACATGGCATTGTAGACAATTATTTTCTAGAGAGTTGATTAATGAAATTGGGTTTTCCCATTGGGTTGTGTCCTCGTTTATCGTCTCTGTGGAGATTTATTGTGTCTTCAGACACATGCTTCGGCACCAATTGTGCTTTGAACACTTCCTTCGCAAACCCTAACCTTAGGCCCACATCAATTGGTATTAGAGCCGTCCCATCCCCACTTCCGTTCGCCAAACCCATTCTTAGTCCCATCACAATCCAAGCCAAACCCATCTTCCTCCTTGAACCCAAAAAGCCATCGAACCCCTAACCATTCCACTTTACTAACCCCTTTCCAACTCATAAATCCAATAGCTTCGCCCAACCACAACTCCACCCAAACAGAACCCTCGAAAAAAAAAAAAAACACCTCCAAACCCAAACTGAAAACCCCATCAACCGCTCCCAAAACCCTCCTCGATCAGACTCCAGCCCCATCCCAGCCACCCCTTCCCCTTCGCCTCAATCACCCAAAACCAGAGAAAAAAAAAAAGAAAAAGAAAGAGAAGAAAAGGAGACTAAGAAGAGAGCGTAGATGGCCTCACTGTCCCACTGCATCTCCGGCACCACCGCTTGTCGCGCTCTACTAGCATCATCTCCAGCACCTTTGTCGTCATCGTCAGCAAGTCAGTATAGAGAACCAAAGCCTCTTTGAGTATTTCGACCTTAGCAGAAAGGAGAAACGGAGGGGAACTTTCAATCCATCTATTTCCTTCGTAAAGTACGAAGGCCAAGAGGAAGCCATAGAAGTCCCCCCGTGACACGCGCCAGTGTCCCTGGAACAAGTCACTTAGTGCAGAGTTTTGTTTCGGGTCACAGTTCGAACTAATAGCAGTAAATAGCACAAAAAACAAAAAAAAAAAAAAAAAAAAAAAAAAAAAAAGGAGAAGAAAAAAGAGTTGACATCGTCTCTGCATCACCAGAATCTGGTACACAACAGATTTGAAAGGTTGAATCTTCTCATCGCGATATCAATGTCATCCACCGTCGGATTTCCGATCCGTCTTCGCCAGCATATTTGTAGTGAGCAGACGTACACATCAGGTTCGTCATTCTTTCATCCACGATGAAACTCCGTGATACTACAATCTTCAACATACTTCAAAGATATAGATATGTAGAAAAATATGGCTCCTGGTATTTCGAAAATGAAGTCTATTTTCGGTCCTTAATTTGAAACAAGGAGAATTATCTGTTCTTGACTATGGAGACACGTTTGCATGGCTCCAAGACAAGTGTAGATTAGAAGATGATGAGGAACATGATTTAATCAGTTTCGTAAGAGGCTTGAGACTGGATATAGTGGAGTATGAATGATTGTACGACCGTTCATGAGGCATATTGGGAAGCAATTTGTGTGGAGTGCATGCTTAAATGATCTTACCTGGGCAAAGTTATGCCTCAAGATCGACAATTATCTCAAATAACAATGAACCATCATGTTGAGGAATCAGTGGCAGAAGACATTCAGTCTGAGAAGCTAGAGGAAGACACTTCTATGGGTAATGGTGATACCACATTAATTCTCATATTGATTTTGTCTTTGGGGATCACCAATGTAAACTGGGAGATGACCAGCGGATAGTCAGATATTATGATTTGATGGTGCAGGTTCTACAAGTAAGGTATCCAACGGTTCAATTGCACACCAACACAAATTTCAGCCATCAAAAGCAGTTTTGCATGAAGCTGTATATGGAAGCTACAGATCAACCAACAAATTGAAAGTTCATCAGATTGATCTTTGATCCAGGTGGACATTTTTCAAACTCGAGGCCGAGTTCTTTCCAAGCCGGGGAGAATGATGCAGATGGACCGCAGGTCACATGTGTAGGGCCCAAATAGATTTAATATTTTTAGTTCAACAATTATTTATTAGTTTCTAATTTTATTGTAATTAGGATAAGATTCTAGTTTCCTAGTTTAAGTAGGTTTCTTAGGGCTTAAGTTATGCTTTCTTATTTATATAGCATTGTAGACAATTATTTTTTAAAGAGTTGATTAATGAAATTGGGTTTTCCCATTGAGTTGCGTCCTCGTTTATCGTCTCTATGGAGATTTATTGCGTCTTCGGACACGTGTTTCGGCACCCATTGTGCCTTGAGCACTTCCTTCACAAGCCCTAATCGTAGGGCCTGCATCATCCGAGTTGTCTGACAAGTTCTGCATCTCCACAAAAATCTGGCTTATATCATGTCTCAATCTTGGCCAATAATAATCTCTCCTCAACCAAGAAAACCATTAAAATTTGAGGTCCCTAAATAGATTTCAGGATCATCAAATTGTGCCCATGCGGGGCCTAAGTGCCTAACCATTAATCTGGACTCAGATCTTTCAATCCTGCTTGGCTCCTTTGATTGACATAAATAGTGGGTCCCAAGAACCAGCTTTGAAACTATTAAAATTATGGACAGTTCACATCCAAACAATCCTCTGCATGTGTGTATGTATACATGTATCAACTTTCTTAAGCAAAATTGGCAGCAGATTTCTGGTGCCATAGAACCTCTTCACTCCACCTCAAAACTTTCTTCAAGATGCCCCTTTGTATCCTCTCCACGGGCAACAGGCCCATACCCTCTTTCAATCAGTGCCACTCTTCCATCATTTATTGTTCTCATCTATCCTTCCATAACCTCTATGTCCCATTTATTAAATTTGCCTTCCAACATTTGAAGTGGAATTAGTGCGAGGGGAAATTGTGGCTACTTCCACTAAAGGAATGTTGTTTTAAGACAATATTAGGCCTGCATTTTGTATGAAACTATAGTTTAGGCCAATTGATGTTGGCCGAGACACTGAAACACGTTTGGAAGATGCTCAGAGTCGCAACTACAAGGTTGCATATTCATGACAGCTTACTTAATCAGAAAAAAGAAATGATTGGCAAAAAAAAAAAAAGCCAAATATATGTGGCTGGAGATGCATATGTGAAAAAAGATGGTGGAATGGTAGTGAAACAAAAACGTATAGAACTAGAAATGAATACATATGAGGAAATCTGAGTTGCTCCAATAAGAGAAAATACATGGAATGTTTCTTCTGATAGTCCAGGCTCGATAAATTGTTTCAAAAACAAGGAACTAGGGAAAACCAACAGAGAGCTGGAATAAAGTAGTCAAGTACACGTTAGATTATGAAATGACACAAAACATATCCCCAAATGCAATTGAGTGTTAAACTTACAAATGCACCAACACCAATAGGATTGAAAGGAAGATTTGAACTCACAAAGAAACCCCAGATAGATGAGACAGGTTTTGATAGTGATGATGAGAAAATGAACATATAATATTGTTGTAAACTTAACTGACTATAATCACCAACCCAAAGACTTCGTGGAACTATAACAGCAAGTCATGCCAAGTTATCAAAGTTCAGGATAACAATTAATGGGTCCTTAAATCTCAACATGCAGTGCATCAGCCTACATTGGAGAAAGCAGTTGAAGTATGGCAGCTGCTACTTTTCGAGGTCGTGAAAACATAAGGACATGAACAATAATACATGGACTGACTTAAAATCATCAAATAGAAAATCAATTCATAAATGAATAAATAAACAAAAGCTGACCTGGCTTTCAGATGGCACATGAAGGGGTACTTCAGTTGACCTTCCTCCCAAGATACCACCAACAAGGCTTCTCGGTAGACCCAAGACCCCACGGACAACACCCTTACCTGCAGCATGCTGAGCAAATCCTATTCTTTGCTTGTCTTCTTCAGAGAATCCCAGGATGCGAACCATCAGATCAAGAACCTGTCAATCTCTAATTTTGTTAGTTTGTTCTCTCAACAGCATTTTGAGTAAAAAGTAAAAAACCTTAGAAATGATATGAAACTGCCAGATTAATTACTACCTCTTTGCTGTGATTACGTTGAAAATAGGTTACCAGTAGCTTGACCACGATGCGCCTGCCAAAATATTAGCAATTCATCATTACTGCTTTGAGGCTTACATCATGGGCCCTTTACAGACTATTTTACGGCACTTCATGAAAAACTGCATAACTTCATGACACAAAGGCTAACCTGTCAACAAAATAATCTGAATCCATTGACATCCTATTAAGTCTTGTCATGCTCTGTTCCAGACCACGCCGCAATTTTAAATTTTCTTCCTCAAGCTTTTGCACTGTGAGTTTATTCTCAGCTAACATACTTTCAGCTTGTGAAAGCTCACTCAACATTGCTTCCTTTTCTTGTTTTGAGATCTCTAGTCTTTGATTTGCACCCTAATCAGAGGACCAGTTAAAACTGCATGTGCTAAAATCAAGGCCATGACAGATTCATAAAGCCAACAAGCAGTTTGAGCAGTTCATGTATAACTAGCTGCTAAGCTCTTTGGCTTTGTGTAATTATAATTAGTAAAGTTTAGAAGAAAACTATGCCATATGATAGTGGTATTTTTTACTTTTGTGTCCATATAGATGCATGACTACAAAATTCATCTGCAACTGTTGGATTGAGCACCATTGGAACATGTGGATATATCATGTTGATACAATTAAAAGGCAAGTATCACCCATATAAGAGTGAGATTTCAAACAGTTATAGAGAAGCAAGTTGTATTTCATGGACAACTCAGATAACAGAAAGGTGGGCTACAGTTGAGGGAAAATTGTGTTTTAAAACAATTATTTATTTAGGATTTAATCACATTTTTTTAATCTGATGGTGAATATCACTGACATAAAAGTTGGAATTTTGGGCCCGCTCTAGGTAAAATGTCCAGGCACAGCATCTGAACAGTATATATATTCGAAAGATGGAGACACACTATCAAATCTAAAACTCAAACCATACATTGCACTAGTCCTATGTGTCTACGTAGAGAGATGTGACAAGCTGTGGGGCCTAGGTGGGCTGGTACAAGGGATAGTGGGATCTAAAGGTGACCCTAATGTTAGGAAGTGGGTCAAGTTTCAAAGATCATTCTAAGGACGGAATTTATGGCCTTGAGAATTTAGCTATTATCTAAAGCACCCTCTTTAAATTACACCCTTTTTACATCATCATCATCATCATCATCATCATCATCATCATAGAGGGGTCCACCAATGATCAATCATGGATATCTAACACCAAATCACCCCCCCCCCCCCCCCCCCCTCGATATATATATATATATATATATATGAAAATTCTAAAAAACGCGCCCTCTTTGTTTTGGTCATGGGGGCCATGTTGAGTCAATCTAGCCTCTCCCACCAAAAACACCCCAATGAGTAGTCATAAGTCCAAGTTTGACACTCATCCAACTTTTCCTCACCGTTGGATTGAAATCATGATAAAATGACGTCTCTGAACAATTAAATTTTAGGGCCAGGGATCAAAAGGTTAGGATGATCTTATGGACTTAAGATTTTGAATATAGGTAAGCCTCACATAGATCTTTCCATCCAATGGACTTCCATGATCATCATGCATCCCAAAGGGCCCAACTACGAGGGGCGTTTTCTTCTAAAAAACACCCGGGGCTTTGTAGCGCTCCCCATATATATATATATAATGCAACCACTATTTGCCATTTGATTTATCCACCGCAAAAGAGTTCACTGCATAAATCCAATAAATTTTTAGCCTTGCAATAATGGTGATCAATTTTTTTTTTTTGGAAAACCTCTAATTGACATGCAAAACTATCCATATCCATAATCCCATTGATTGTTTAGCTTAAGCATCAGAAATCTTTGATGCAAAAACGCATGAATGATTATATATGCATGTCTGTTTATATACACACTTAGAAATAATACCAAGGTATATATTCTACTCTAGTACATACTACTTGAGCTCAGATAGCTTGCTCGGCTTGTCTTGATCAACTCAAGTCAAGCTCGAGGTCAGTCCAGGCAAGGTGAACTAGCTGAGGTCATTAACACCCTTTGGAACGAGAGGAATTTCACCATAACTGGATAAGTATAGCCATGTGATGAAGGGCATTGAAAATATAAGTTTATTGAAATTTAAACCCATCTTCCATTTTACCATGATTTAGTGCAATCAAATAAATTTTTTTTTGGTAGAAGATGTGAGGAAATAATGTTATGATGACTTTTGGGGCCCACCAGGGGTGCCAAGTCACAGGGGTGGGTATGATGTGTACGGGAACCATGTGGTTAGGGATGACTACGTAGGAGATCACATGGGTTCCACCTTCATATATAAGAAAAACAATAGTGCTCAAAACCACATATTTTGGGGGGAAAGGTTAAGCCAGCAGTCCTTAAAAAAAGGCACATGCATAACCTACAGTAGGGTGTAACTAGGGTGGGTGAACTCCAATGCTCAATTCAAGCCAATCCAAATTGCATGAGAAAGAACACAAAAATAACTTGAGTGAAACCCTAACACACCCAACCAAACTTGCCGGGATTGTAAATTCCACACCCTAGTGAAATTATGGCCGAGTTAGGTTGACTCAGGTCAGGTAGGAACTCAAATTTCTGGGTTTAGTTTGCTTTTCAAGGGTATAAATTTACAAAATGTATGTAGGACAGTATATGTGTTGTATACAATACAATACACACATGTTAAAAAATAAGTGGAGTACCAAAGTCAAATAGAGGTATCCTAACCTAAGCCCAAACACGAATCCTACCCTTACTTTATGTGGGCTTCAAAATCTAGGCCTGCACAACCAGCATCTGAACAAACCCAATCCATATTTCACTTTTGGTCAGGTCTAGTAATGCAGGTTCTTGTCAGGAAGCACATTCCTAACAAATAATATGAAATAAACAGAATTTAGTAATACACAAAATACTTGGTTTAAATCATATTAGAAATGCTCAAGAAATAAAGTACATACCTTTAACAACTCAGAAATTCTAGTCAATTCTTCTCTTGCCACAGACAAATCTCTTTCTAGGCATTCCTATTATGGGACGTTCAGGTCAAGACTAACATTAACAATCATAATCTGAAGATTATTGATGGCAATTTAGCCTAAAGATGTTACAATCTAAACAAAAACTATGGATACAAAGTTTACCTTGGCTTCAATTTCAGCGTAGTATTGTCCAAGAGCCGTCTGAAGATTCAACAGCTCAACATTTTTAGAATCAACCAGGCTCATACAGCTCATAAGCTTGTTCTTTAACTCATCGATAATTTCATTTGACTTCTGAAGTTCATTGCTGTTGGCTTTTTTAACCTCCTCCTGACTCAATATTGCCTGCTTAAGAGCATTCTCCAAATGCAATATTTGAGCCCTTTGATATTCAGAATTTGCTCGAAGTTCCTCAATGATTTTGCTGTCTTCATCCATCTTATCTGATTCTTCAAGTTCCTAGACAATACCGTAGTAGAAGAAACCATCTTCAATTCGACTGCAGAATATTTGTAGGAAAGAACTCATTTGAGAATTTTTGACACCATTTACACAAAGCTTGAACACTTGCATAATCAAAATGACAAAGAAATTAGCAAAAAACTCTAGTTATACAATCCAGACATCATGACAAATTGAAAACCATTCAGAATAATATGAAGTTTCAACATGACACCCACCCCCCTTCCCCTTTTCTCTCCTCTTCTCCTTTCTTATGTTTTTTTCCTTTGTGAGTGTGTTTACCAATCTCTAGTTATACAATCCAGACATTATGAAAAATTGAAAACCATTCAGAATAATATGAAGTTTCGACATGACATCCTCTCCCCCCTCGCTCTCTTTTCTCTTCTCCTTCCTTATTTTTTTTCCTTTCTGTGCGTGCTTAACATAACCTACCCAATCTAAACTATCCTATTTTAAGGCAGTAGTGGCTGATATCTCCATGATGTAAATACACATACTGTATTTGGTTGATCTTTAAGTCGCTAGCGCTTGATCATTTTGGTGAGACCTTTTGGAGGATTGAAAGTGTAAATAAGAGGGATGATCGTATTTAAAATCCACCACCAAAAATCAACTGTTGGATCTCTCCAAGAGCACATGCTTGTTGATATTCACTCTCCTTAAATTGCTCAAGCTCGGCATCTACTTTCTTAGCATCGTGAGATCGTGTACTAGTGACCATTATCCCAAGATTGTGCTCTGATACCAAGACCTCAAAGTAACCAAGCTCAACCCTCCGTACTAAGCGCATGTTTCGCGGACATCCGTTTCTGCAGAAAAGCCTTTTTTTCCCCCTAATCCCCCACCCACCAATTGAAAACACTTTTCAGTGGATTCACAACTCTTCGTGGAAAAGCGTTCGCACCAAATGGTTTGGAAAACTTTTCGGTGGCTAACGTCCCACTTTTCCGCCCCATTTCCATGAAAGAGGGGTAACATATATGGACCCTAAGGGGAGAAACCTTCTGGAGAAAATAAAGAAAAGAAAATTTTCATTCATGATTTTCTCACATCACGACTTTGTTCAATACTAGCAGTATCATATTCTGCTCCTAAACACAAGCAATTCCCATAGTCTACTCCCGATTCAAATTATAATTGAAGATAGAATAAATCAGTGAATATGCCAATTTGGGCAGCTTTATTGGATTCCTTCATGGGTGCAGCAATGTGCCCTTCAAATCTCCCCAAATTAAAAAGATTATTGAGCTGGTAGAAGGGGAGTCTCCGTCTTTGTTCAGTCTATCTCCACCAACGTACATATCATCTGCTGCTACAATTGATACTTTCGGAGAGAAAACTAGAGGGTAAAAAAAAGAGGAGAAAAAGGCTTGACAAATATATTCTTGATAGAAAGAGAAAGTGAGACCATTGTTGTCATCAGATCCGAAATTCAGGCATACAATTAGGTGCCCTTTTAATCTTGATCTTGATCTTCATCTCCTTGTTCCCATGTGTGGGGGAATAATTCATCTATCAGGAGATATCATATCCAAAATTTTGTTTCCCATCATTCATTCCCACTTACATAGCTTGCATTTGTGCCATATATATATATATATATATATATATATATCCTCCCAACGTACCTTCACATGTTTCTCATGCTCTAACTCATCCAAGGCCAAAGGAAATCGTGATTGATAAAATGCAAGCACCTTTAAAGGATGGCAGAATATGGTGTAAATGAGTGTTTCCATACACTGGACCCCACTGTAGGGGCTAGAGTATTTAATTATATACTTATGTTCTATCTGGTGATTTTATTTATAATATTTTGTGCTTTTCTTTAATTAGTGGAAATAACATAATTAAATATTATCTGAGATCCATATTTGTTGTGCGAGTTATTTCTAATTAGTGGGCTTTTAATGGAAGATTTAAGAGAGAGTTGGGGTAAGACCTTCGAGAATTGAATTAATTAGAATCATGGTTTCAAAACTCGGCTCGAACTCGGCAATTACTGAGTCGAGTCTACATGACTCGGACTCGGCTTAAGTAAAAAAAAAATCAAAAAACAGAAAAACAAATAGGTTGCTTTTTGTAAAAACAGTTTAAATAGAGGAAAAGAGGGAAGGGGCAAGAGAGTATTATAAAGTGAGGGAAATGCTCTTTTGATGGAAAAAAAAAAGGTTGGGAAAGGGTTTCTGGTTTGGGAGAGAGAGAGAGAGAGATGCTGGCCTCCTGGTGCAGTGCTCACTCTGTTACTGCTGCTGCTTTTGCAGTGCTATTGTTGGTGCTACTGCTCTGCTGCTGGGAGCCTGGGACTGTTGCAATGCTGCTGAGCTGGTGTTGTCTGTTGCCCTGCTACTGGCAGCCTGGTACGGTGGTTTTCTCTCTCTCTTCTTTTCTTTCTTTCTTTCTTTCTTTGTTTTTTTTTTTCCTTTTCTCTTGCTGATGTTGCTCTGCTGCTGGTGCGGGTCTTCTTCTTCTTCTATTTTCTCTTCCCTTTTCAGTCGGATGGATCTGGGCTGGGAGTAGGGTTCCTGTTTTATTTATTATTTTCTTATTTTTTACAAGTATTTTATTCTGAAGTGGATGGATCTCGACTCGGACTCGGCCATGCCCCAGTCAGGTCCAGAGTACTATATTTTAAACCATGATTAGAATAGTTTCCATTTGTAGGTGGGACCATCATGGACCCAAGATGTGTTCGCATGAGATAGGAAAGAATCGTGCTTTGCACACAGCTTCTAATAGGATTTAGAATAAGCTCACGAATCCCGGTGGGGAATTAGGTTTAGCACAAGTTCTTAGTTATATTGGAAGAGACAAATTCTATTCAAAGTCTACTTGAGGCAATCGACTTATTTAAGGCATGAGAACCCATTGATAAACAAGAAACTCCATAGCCGAACTCTCAGTTTCACTTTCCCTCCGCAATAGCCTTGAAGGATTTAGAAGGTTAAGGAAGAACCAAAGGTGTGGAGCCTATACGCATGCCTATTATAGGGCCACTATATCATATACAAGGTGAGTGGCTATCTTAATCTTCTAGCATAGTAGGATATGATGTTTTTTTTTAGTGAATTGATTGGGTTTCCCTCTCATTACATGACTGTTACAGTGTTTTGGGCTACTGTCGACCATAGCTCTCCATTGTTTTAAGTTTCAAACCTTCATTTCAGCATTTAGAAATCTTGTAAACTTGTGTAGTAAGGTTGATAGGATTGTTAGAGATTGGACTCAACTCAAATCAACACAAGATTTGCACCAAATCCAAGCTGGAATAGGATTTTTGCAGAAACAGATCGTCAATGTCACTATTTTCAAAATTGGTTGTGGGGCCAACACGTCTCACTTAATGGATGATCTAAACCGATCATCTGAGAGAGCATCCCTGGACAAACATAGAGGTGGACTCATATGGGTTGGGCCCAATTGGGCCCACCATCCAACTGATCCAAACAAGCCATGTGAACCCTTTTTCTATGAGTGTTGATTTCTGCAACTCCACCTACTGCCTAATTTTTGGGTTTTACAAGAGTACAATATTTTTTAATAATTACAAGCCCCTCCCCTTTACCTCCTTGAGTTCCAAAGGCGTTTGAAAATTGTAATTTAAGGCTTGTTATTTCTTGCTATTACATCTGCTTTTGATTTTAGTTATTTCTTTGAGTCCTAAAGTTTCCAAAAATCACAAATAGGCCCCAATAATTGTTGAATTCAAACTGAACCCATAATTCCTTAATATTAAAGCTGAACCCGTTTAAGTTCCAAAATTTGCATTAAAGACTCCATTACTTGATTAATTATGAGTTGAAACATAGTGAGGATTAATGTACATGTCACCGTTATTTGAGTATTTCATTATTTCACTTGTTAAAGTGGGATCTAATGAATGATTTTTTGTGTATTAAGTTACTTTTAATTGATTTCAAATATTGCATATGATGCCTTCGGCTACTAGATTGATGTTTGTGGATTATGTGATTTGGGATGATTATGCTATCTAGTATTGTGAATATATCTCAGACATGATGGGTGGGTTATGCAACTGCCATTACGCAACCAGATACCAATTGTGAATCGGAGCAGGGCATAAATAAATCTGGGTTAGGTTGCAAAGGTCTGATTGCAAACTAACTTGTTGTATGTGTTGGGAACCAATTGAACTTTATGTAGACCGAGAATGAAAGACCCTGTAGAATAAGAGGATCTAAGAAAAACCTGGGAAACATAATTGTACCTTGGAAACCCTAGACTGCTCAGTGCGGTTTGGTGATGAAGTCCACCTACCATGGCCTATGTTATCTGACAATTAGTCAGCTTTGGGAGGATATTCTCTAGGTACCGGCCTTGAGGAATTCAGAGCCTTGCTGATCACCTTGTAATGTGCACAAAGTTTTAAATGGTACTCCTTGCTTTGTCTTGCACGGACCCCTTTGGGCAAAAAGCCGTGGCGGCCTTGCTACTAAGCGGTTAGGCAGTTGTACATGGGAAAGGACTAATTTGACCCGCATAAATCAAACTTTCATATTTAATGTAATAATATGAATATTAGTTTGTTGCGTACTGCTTTGTATGATTTTGCAGTACTTTACATATGCATAAATAGATTTGGAAATCCGTTCACTCAGTTTGTGCTGATTTGAGGATTTTCCCTAATCCAGGTAACAGGGATTTAGAGACTGAGGGATTTAGAGAAAGGTTTTGGCATGCATTCTTGAGGAACGGACTCAGTTAGAAGCTTGAAGAGGATTAGTTCTTTTATTTAGTTATTTAAATTATAAATGGAGATTGTAATTTTTTTTTCTGGATTTGTTTAGCTGTTTCAAATTGATTCATATTTTAAATTTACATTCCAAGAATTACTTAGGATTGCCCTAAATTATTATTGTTGCTCATTTAATTTGATTTCTGGATTTGATTTATATGGGCCCTAGATAGTCCGATTGCGTCAAATCAGGACCGCATCCGTTTCCAACATTTTGTATGCTTCATGATTTGTAATTTGGACCAGCCTTGTTTTGCACATCTGTTTGACATATCAAAAGGTTGAACCACATGAGCTATAACAGCTAGCTTTGTCTGTATTCAAGTAAGCTTTCCAACGAACCCAGAAGCGCGTCATTTCGACAACGGACGAGTGAGATATTACCAATTTAATGAACATGCAGCTTTCGTCCTGAGTGCAAAAATTCTCTGCTAAGTCAGTTCTGCTGCAGCCCCTGTTTGACTGACCTAATGACCTTTGAATATGCTGTTCTTGTGCTAGAGTTATGAGCTGAGAGTCTTAGCCTCTTTTGTGAACACCATGAAATCTGCCTGTTTGAAGGATTTTACTTTACTGTACCCCAACTTCACCAATAAAATGTCCATTACTGCGGGGCAGTAATAAATCCTGGAAAATTACTGGAGACACACAGCTGAGTTAGCTTTCATCTCCAAGTGGAATCACCTGATTCTGATTAAAAACGGAAGAGCTAAAATTCTTGGACAGAACAAGGGTTAATGTAGAATTGTGTTGTTTCTGTCACATGTATCTTCTCTTGTTTCCTTTGACATGTGTGACTGTTCTGCATGCTTTGTATGTGCTGTTTGTTTTGTATTTCTTGCATGAAGTGTATCCTAGTTAAGAATCACGTTACACAATGTCACAATGGAGTTTATGGTATGACTATATGAGACACAGAATACCTAATGTGTAACCGATGGGTGTGTGCTCTTTGAAAAATGAGTTGGTTAGGGAAGCAGTCCATGGTACGGAATGTGGATTGTGAATCTATGTGATTTGTTGTTAATGTAAACCTACTTGTTATGGAGAACCTAGTGATTTAAGAGTTTAGTAGATTTTGTGTACGTGTAAGAGGCACACCCGTTCCTGTTCTAATTTATATAATCTATCAAGTTACTTGTTATACTAAAGCATAATAAATCCTGATTGTTGAGTCCATCTTTGTTGAATCGTCTCATTTGATATTTGATTCTGTTTTATGCGTGATTATTTATACATGTGTATGTCTGTTATCCCAATTCTGTCTCGCTCAATAACCATTGGTTGGGGACGCTTAAGTAGTGTAAGACCATTCTGTTTTATGTGAGATGAGTAGATCACACTCAACCCTGGCTCTTTGGGCGATGCTCCAATTATTATTATGATGTAATATGTGCGTGTTATGTGCTTTGTACCTGGTACCAATTTTTATGATATCCTAGCATACATCCTTGAGAGCGGGATGCTGAGTTATGGTAGGCAGCATACGCGGGCTACACTATAACTCTTGTTGCAGGGGTAATAATACCGTCATGCAATGTGTGTGGGCTACGCCATGGCCCTTGTGCAAGGGTGATGATTATGCACGTGCCTTTCTAAGTTGTATTTTTTTATTTCCTGAGTTTCCGGATTATCTGAAATTCCAATCTTTGCAATCTGTCTCACGTTATAACTTGTGTGTCTGACTTCCGCTGCCACGTGTGATACTTTGACATCATGACACTCAAATCTATGCATCATGTGACCGTGTATTCAGTATGCTTTACATTGTATATTCGCATGCACTCTTTGCTTGACGCGTGGAGATGGTTACTTGCTGAGTGTTAGCTCCTCAGCGTTAAATTATGTTTTTCAAATATCAAGGTAACATGCAAATTGTACCCAGGATATCTACATGAGCACGTCAAGCCACATTTGATTAGTTTTAGGCTAGTTTGATTTGAGTTAATTTCAAGTGATGTAATAAGGCCTTTGGCCACTTATTTTCAGTATTTGTTTTAGACTTGATTTTTGATCAAATAAAGAAATTAGTTAAGCTCTTTTTATCATGATTAAAATTACGGTGACATAATTTGACCAATGCATGTGTGCGTGAAAGAAATTCGCGGCACAGAAATTGGGAGAATTCTCAAATTTCAGGTCATGACAATAATCTTCTTCTCCAACTATTATTATTTCTCCATTAGGTCGCCATCATCATCATATCATCATCATCATCAAAGCCCTGTCCCAACTATATTGGGGTTAACTACATGAATTCTATTTTGCCATTCTAGTATATTCTAGGCCAAATTTTCAGATAGGCTGCACTTGTTTAGATTTGTTGTCACTACTTCCATCCAGGTCCTCTTTGGCCAACCTGTTTGCCTTAAGGGGCCATTAACCTGCAGAGAAACGTTTCCCCACCGGTAGCGTCATGAGCCTGGATTGGACATGTTCAAACCATCTCAAACGAGTTTCGCTTAAGTACTACTAATCCATCAAGACCAGATATTTCTTCTAGATGGTTTCAAACTACGTAAAAGAGAAAAAAAAAAAAAAAAAACATCGATTCTAACTACATAAATTAGGGGAGAAATATGACAAAACTAAAGAAAAGAAAACAAAAGAGACTCAAACCAGGGTTTTAGGCCTTGACAACAGATTGGCAAGCAACAAATAGTATCAAAATTATCAATGTCGACAACTAATGACATTATATGTTACCCTTAAAGCACAAGCAACAAAGCACAAAGATTCAAGAATTAAAAGGCTACCTTATCTAACAAGTGCTGCTTGAGGCGAGCTAACTCTTGTAATGCCTTATCTCTTTCTTGGTAGGCATCAGTCAAAGCTTTCTCCAAATTCAGTTTATATGCTGACAATTCTTTTCGATGCAAATGTGCACTCTCAGATGAATGTGCCTTCAAAGTTAGATCATAAAGTCATATAAGAATATGAAGAGCCAGATGACACTATACAATGGAAGATGTATCCACAAGTTATCTGGGCGCATAACTGATGAAACTACAATGGAAAACAATGCCCCACTTTTAACCCCAAAGGAAATTCTGAAAGGTATTTATAACTGAACTCGTGTTTCGTTTTGCAAGGTCTGGACCATTCCTTCTTACAGAGATGACTACTCTTACAGCATGTACAGCAAAGATGCATTACCCTTATGGCACGTGCAGAGCGCTACTACTCCTAAGGCATATCCCGGTGCACATCCCCTGTGGGGCTCTCCTAAAAGCATGCCAATCACATATGGTAAGGGATAGAAAGGCCTCATCATGGATTAGGGTTGGGCAAGAAATAAGCCCCATCAAATCAACCTAACTTTGATTAAAGCAGAAAAAGTTTAATGGTTTTGTGTGGAAAAAAGTTTGAATCCAACAAGGGAGATCAGTCAAATTAGGGTGGGTGCAATTCATGAGGGGCCGTGCATGCGGGGTTTGGATTAATAACAAGGGGACCCCATGATCAGGTGTGAACATGCACAATACACACTTGACAATGGGCATATGTGGTGAGGGAGAGTGAATGACAGTTCTAACAGTTTGTACATCCAAACACTCAACAAAATAGTGACAGAAAATACCTCAGTCGATTTATCAGAATTATCGTTCGGGAAGCCTGAGTCATCTACAGAAACTTTATCAGATTTTCTCTTCACAGACAATTTTAAGGCAGTCTCAAGTTCATCCTTCTCTCTCTACATCAATTAAAAAAAAAAGATTAGGAAATAATATCAATGAAGATATGCAGGATCATTAAATTCGAAAAGTGGAGATAATAAGATAAAAGATGTATGAGAAATATTGATGAAAACTTTATCAATAGCTAAATAACTGCCACCAAACAACATACAAAAAATACTTCACTCAGTATGAACCTTAAGACTTGCATTCTCCTCCTTAAATGTTGTGATTATGCCTCGTAAAGTATCAGTAGGTTCTTCCAGTTCGTCTTCCAAATCTCTTCTGGTCAACTCTGATTGCAGTCGCTTTATTTCTGATATCTTATCATCTAATTCTTTGCGTAGCTCTTTGACCTCCATAGAGAACTGCAGCAGCAAGCCAAAAGTGACATAGGGAAAAACAAGGAATATGTAGGATCAACTTCAAGAAAATTCCAGAAGAGCATGGTTGTGCATAAATTTGTAATGAAATGAAGTACTTGATGTGGATCAGGCATGGCTTCTTATTACTCTCATCAGATGATAAGGACACCTAATTCATGGTGTTAAATTTTAATGGCCCTAAAACTGTAGTAATTTTATATTTAAATTGGGGATCCAATCCACCAGTGGATACTGGTCATATCAGTTTCAAATTGTGAGGGTTCGATCAGATCAATTTCAAATAGTGGGGTTCAAAACATCGAGGAAAACTAGGAATAGGATTATGCGGGTATTGATCAAAGGTAGGCCCAACTGTTCAGGAAAAAAAAATGGTATATAAAATATTATAACTATTCACATGGGTCTCATGCGGATGAGTATGGCTCAATTGCTGTAGCATGAAAGGCACGATAGGATAGATTCTGTGATTGCCCACGACAGTCTGTTATTATGTGTCTTGACTTGACTGTCCATAGTCAACGGACCTAGGAAACTCTAGTTTGATGGGGATTGTCATTCCATGCATAATTGGGAATTGAGGGGATGGTTATGTGATCACCCCATTGTTGAGAAAGGGATAGAACTAATAAATGTGAAACCATGAATGAAACTACAACCTCATAACCAATTCTAGTTGTGTATTGAGTCACAATGGACCAAACCTAGGCACCTTATTGCATTGATTTGACATGTCCGGCTTGTCTTGACTTGTCCTGTCATGTTTTGTCTTGCATGGTGTCACATGAGTTCAGTTAGTTACGAGCGGTGAGAACCTTGAAAAGGGCTAATTGTGGAAATATGCGAACTCGACTTAATAAGGCTGTACCTGGTGTAGTTCCCTTGACGATTATATCTCTTGCCTAAGTGAAAGGCTCACTGGGTCCATGAGTAGGTATATCTCTACATAGTGTAGTACTTGTCCTTGTATTTTTGTGGGCCTTAAATTAATGACTCTGCATGGTCCTTATCTGGTAATATCCTATTATCTTATCTTGTCAAGTCTTGCCTAAGTTTAAGAAGTTAGGAGAATCATAAAGGAGGCTACTTATTGTAGATATGGAATTTGAATTCCTGGATAGCTGAATTAGGACCATGAGGATGTGACTTAAAGTTAGTTTCTTTCATGCTAGATCATGTAATTATGCCCGGCATGTCTATCACGCCATGATCATGTATTCATGTTTAAGATGCATGATTTGGAAATGTGTAGGTATCTTCGGATACTAAGCTTGATATGGACATGTATTTTTGTAGGTCTTTTTGGATAATGAGCTTGGATGACAATAGGTATCTTCAGATACTGAGCTTGTATGACTGTAGGTATCTTCGGATACTGAGCCTATGGGTACCTTCGGATACTAAGTACATACTTGCCACATGACTTATATTTCTTTGATAACCTGTTTATTTTTTATTCCATGATTTAACGATATCATTGTTGATAAGTTGAATCCAATATCTGCACGTGCATGCATTGATGATTTATTTTGACCGCATGTAAGCACTCGTATAACCTTCATCTATGATTTTATGTAAATGCATCATGACATGTTATTTATGCATGCTTATTTGCCATGTTTCATAAACCTGATGCTGCTCTTGGTGCTTGTAGGTAGCAGGTCCGCATCCTTGAGTGCGAAGGGTAGGACGGTTGTTGAGGAACCGCGGGTTTATTAAGAATATTGTGCAAGTGACTTGTTCTAGAAGCTTCATGCCATACACAAGAAAGCCATCACCTTTATTTCAGATTAGCTTCTTTCATTTATGTCTTTTGTTATGACCCTTGTCTTTGGCCAACGTTGTAATAGTTTATGATTTTAAAACATGTTGTAATTATACTTTCGCAATCGTAATATAATTTTTCTTATGCTCTGGTATTTGACTAGAAATTTTTAATTGGAAAAATTATTGTCACATGTATATTATTGACACACTTCATATAGTCATGATCCAGAATACAAGGGCCCCAGGTTTCGGGTCGTGACAAGAATCTAAAGAAAAATTTCTAGAACAAAATTAATGATTGATCAGTCTTCAAATACTGATGAAGAGTACTTTTATCTACTCCATGCGACTGATTTCACTGAATTGAAATTTTTATAAGAAAATTAAACGGATTTAATGAAACTGAATTCATATTATTTTGAAAAGGAAATGCTCATATATTAAAATGAGAAATTAGTATGAAAGAGTTTGCTCATAGCCATCACAGATAGGGGCCAGTATAAGAGATAAATACCAAGCACCGTCAAAAATAAAATAAAAAATAAAAAATAAGTGATAGCACTTAAATTACATAACCGATCTAGCCCTTGTTTGGCTAAAGCATCCGCCATCCCATTAGTGCTCCTACTGACATGCTGATAAGAAACACAAAAACCCTTTGGTTAACTCCTTAATCTCATTGAAGTGGAATTGCATCTTCCAAGACCCATTAAAGGTTCTTTCCCAAGATACAACATTGATTGACTCACTTTGCACTGAGTCTAGGTAGGAAAAAACGGCGATATATGCAAAGAGCTTCTAAGATAGCCACGATTTCTGCTTCTTAGAATCTTTTACATCCACATGCTTTGAGAACATATACAACACCTCTCCTTCTTGATTTCTGAGAATTCAGCCAATACCATCCAGCCTTGGTTGCCACGAGCTGCTCCGTCCACATTAAATTTTAGAACGCCCATACACTTTCTTCCTCTTTTTTTATTTTCCCATTGAGAAACAAGCTCCCCAATTATGTGTGATTCTATCTATCCCGATATCTAAAAAATCTTTTTTAGTGCAGGCCCATTTTGCAATCCTTGACACAAGGGCTTCCTAAGATGACTCCATTTCGTTGAGAATTCTACCATTACTTTCCTCCCACATAGACCACATAATAAAAAAAAGGGAAAATTTCAAAACAGGGCTCAAGTTTTTTCAAGATTTCAAATCAGGACAAAATAAAACCCACATTTCAAATCAGGACTTAAGTTTTCCATTTACATTTCAAATCAGGAAATCCGGCGAGAAATTGAGTTTTCCGGTGACTTTTTCCTCTATGCTTTTCAAAATACCCAAACTGCCCTTAATCGGTTTCTGTTCCTCCCTCCAACCACCATCGTTGTAAGCATAATTGGTTGTGACACACCCTCCCTAGGCTGCCATCCGATCTTCCCAAGACCCTGCTCCAGTTCACCATTGGAATCTCACCAATTTCAATGGAACTCAAACTCACTCCCGCTCAGGAAAACCTCCTCCACGTTAGGGAATAGCTTCTGGTCCTTCACCAACAAATGTAATTTCACCGCGCTCCTGAACTCCGCTTCAGTTCGGAGACAAAAAAAATATATATATATATATATATATCAAATTTGGAGAGATGATTTGATCATCTAATAATTACATAAAAATAATAATAAAGAAGGAGAAGGAGAAGGATGGGTTTGATGAGGACGAATTTCTACAAGAATCCTTCCTTCTCTTACAAGAAACATTTCAGTCTCTCCTCCGTCCTCCGAAACCTCAGAGGTATTTTTTTCCCCTTCTTCTTCTTCTTCTAGAAAATTCCCTTCCCTTTGATACGCTAGTCCTTTCTTCCTTAATTCTCTCTACCTACAATTTCCTGTCGCAGCTTACAATGCCACCACCGGTAACGCTATAACTCCTCCTCCTTCTCGTCCAATTGAAGAAAGCGAAGAAGAATTTGGAGTTCCAGTCGAATGGGAAAAGGTCCCCAAACACAGTGGTACAGATCGAAAAAAGGAAACAGCAACACTACAACATCAGTGCCACCTAAGGGTTTTCCAAAGAAACAGCCGCCACTCTATCTCACGAGACCTACATCGAAAAGACATGGTTTAAAAAGTTCCGGATCTGACCAATTCTTGAGATCATCCATGGCGACAGTCTCAATCATGGGAACCTTGTATTGAAATGTCAAAACCTATCAGATTAAATTAACAAAAGGACAAAGAATGACCAACCTGAGTGGGAAGATCATGTGCACTTTGAGGTCCTGCGATTTCTACGCCGACACTAAATCAGGGGAGTGGGGACTGTATATATTGGATGGGATTCTCCAACATGGATGTCAAAACCAGAACGGATTGGAACAACAGTTATTTATTTTCCTTTTTCTTTGTTGACAGGAGTGAAGGGAGAACTGGCTTACAGAACAACGGTGGTCGATAGAGAGGAGGAAAGGGTTGGGGGCATTTTGGGTATTTTGAAAAGCATAGAGGAAAAAGTCGCCGAAAAACTCAATTTCTAGCCGGATGTCCTGATTTGAAACGTAAATGGAAAACTTAAGTCCTAATTTGAAATGTGAGTTTTATTTTGTCCTGATTTGAAATCTTTGAAAAACTTGAGCCCTGTTTTGAAATTTTCCCATAAAAAAAAAAGGAATAATCCTCCATAGGATCAAACACCACCCAACGAAAGAATTACCGCTCCAAATCCCAAATAAGTGACTTACTGATCCTGGGATACACCATGCTACACCACATTCTATTAGGAAATACCCCTAAAAGGGATGATGTAAATCCACGGTGAAGCAAAAAGTGATCTACCGAGTACCGATTCCACTTCGCTACTGCAAAAACAACATTTATCTAAAATGGATTCTGACACCAATCCCCTCAGAGTATCCACTGTCGAAACCTTTCCTGCGACTCCCAACCAACAAAAGGCCTCAACTCTAGGCGAAGCAAGACACATCCAAACCAAAGCTTATGAAAACCACAACCTATCACATCGGTCTAGTTCCTTGTAAAAGACTTCGAAGAGAATGTTCCAGAGGTGTTTGGTTTCCACATGTGAGAGTCAACTACCTACCAACTTCAAAAAGCGTTGGACCCAATAGGGACTCAAACTCTCCTGAATCCGACCGACGGAGGGCCCTCCTAAGACTACTTCCCACGACACCCCATCCCCAACCCTTACATAGCAACCTTTAACTATAGACTCTTTATTTAAAGCAACCCTAAACACTCTAGTAAACAAAATATTTTAAGGACCCACCCCATCCAATCATGAAACCAAAAATGAATTTATCCCCCTCTTGAGGAATAAAAGAAAAGGATCCAAAATAATCAAATCAGGTATCTGAACATATGTTAACTGTAACTTGGATTCTTGATTCTATGGAAAGCATAGCTGGAATTTTTAAGTATTGTGATACAGCAAACGAATTGTTGAGTCAGCCTATGTCAAAAAGACGAACAGTGCTAGAATTCTTGAACTAAGTAAAGAAATTATAGCATTTAAATAAGGGAATTTGTCAATTGGAAATTATTATTCCAAATTTTAAGACCTACGAATTGGCATTGTATCAAAATCTTGAGCCATGTTATGCAAAGAAGCAAAGCGAAGAAGCTAGAAGATCAACAAATATTTGAACATCTAGGAGGGCAAACCAAGAATACGATTTATATTTTTTAGCGCAGATAACTAGTTAGGATCCTCTCCCCCTGGTTGGAACTTTCTTTGCACCTTTTGAAGGTGGAAGGGTCAAACAAGAGCTACGTCACCTAACAACTCTTCTCACTCTCCCTTCGGTCATTCCACTCTTGTGCGTAGCAGTACAAAAATTGGTTGTGGTAATGAATTCAGCGGTGGTGGTAGAGATCGTGGCCATGGTGGACGCACAGGTAGTGGTAGATATAGTCATAGTGGAGTTGACCAAGATAAACTCTACTGTACGCATTGTGGTTAAGGATGTAAACAGGTCGGCGTTAATGAGGTGGAACCGGAACCGGAACCGTATATGGGATGGGTCTAGTTAGAGAATTATATGGAGAAAAAAAACCCAAGTCTTTAGGAGAGATTCTCGAAAATTGAGGTAATATGTCGGGCCCAAGGGTCGGAACCAAGGTGGAACTAGACTAGACCCGTTTAGGTCACGAGTCCAAAAACGGACCCAGACCCGGACCCATTTATTTATTGGGGCTTAAATAAGGACCTAAACCCGGTTTTTAACGGGTCATAACCACTGCGTAGATGGAGAATCGGGGACCCATTTACATCCCTAATATGGGAGATATAGCATACTCAGGAGATGTTGGATCTAGTCAGCTCCCAGTTTCAATCCTTATCCTATTCTCTCGTGGAAGCATGGTTTAAAAAATCACCCAAGTCCGAGTCAACTCGGACTCAACACTTGTCGAGTTGGGTCAAACCAACTCGGTATCGAGAAGGACTCGCCCGAGTCGGCCGACTCACACAGGACTTGCCAGCTGGTTCGTAGGGGACTCATCGGAGACGGCCAAGTCCACACAGTGATGGACTCAACCAACTATATAAGTCACAATATGGGACTATTTCCCCATTTCTCGTGCTGGAAACACTTGGATCTAGGGTTTGAGAGGGTGCTAACTTCCTTTCTTACAAGTGGGAAGATCAAATTATGGGTCAATTTGGCTATGGTCATCCAGATCCATCAAATTATGGGCAAGGTCCTCAAGGAGGGGGCAAGGCTTGTTTGATTTTAATATAGCACAATGCTATCAATAAAATCAAAATGAGGACGACGACTAAGAGGACATCCAACCGGCAAGGCATTCAACATGGTATTAGAAACAATGGGCTAAGGTATGGTTGTTATTTGCTAATTGATACTTGATAGTTGATAACTTGATATGAAAATTAGAAAATGGATTTGTCATTTAATTGCAATTAAATGGTTTGTCTCATAATCTTAAGGTGTGACATATATAATAGTAGGTTACTATTTAACAGTATAAAGTAATATTAGTAATAACATGCTTTAGAATAGTATAATTTGTTGTTAAAATAACCTAAGTAATGGGAAAGATAAAGGATTATATAGTCTATACTCTATAATTTCATGAAAATCTATCGTTACATAAAAGAAAAAAAGATTCAATAAATCTACATGGATGGAAGGCCTCCTAGGCTCTCATATTTTAATTTTCCTCTTTTTTTCCAATTTTTCCTCTTTTTTTTTTTTTTTTTTTTAATTGGGACTCGACCAGACTTGGACTTGGCCATGGCCGAGTTGAGTCTTGATTTCCGGGTTTTTAAACCTTGCATGGGAGTGTCAAAATTGCTACTAAAACCTTCATATAGAGGATCCTTTTAATGTCCTACTTGATTTATCTTTATCATCCGTGTTGCATGTCCCACAATTTTCATTCAACCTTGTATCTGTGAGTACTTCAATGAGAACCCATAATTGTTGCATTACATTTTTCCTGTCTCGTGTGTTTCAAGATCTGAGGACAAGGCAGGCGATTGGTGATGGTCATGAAAACAATGGTCTTTATATTTCGGAGCCCATAAACACGGAACCTAGAGCCTTGCAGTCTTTAACAAATTTGGATAGAATTTTGTTATGGCACCTACGACTTTCTATTTTGGAAGCAGTTGGAGTGAAACTGATTTTTTCTAGATTTCCCAGTTGGAAGCTTTAAGAAACCTTTGTAAATTTAAAAAGAACTCTATATTATCATTTTATCAAGGGGGTGAATATATGACCTTCACTGTATTTGTAAATGGATGATATCTACAAGAGGCAACATTGATGTCATCCCCCACATGTCCATCCCGAGAGAGAGAGAGAGAGAGAGAGAGAGGACTAAGAAAAAGGATGAGGGGGAAAGGAAAATAAAAGGAAAGGAAGAGGATGAATGCAGGAGGAAGATATAGAAGGGAGAATACAACCAACAAAGATAAAGAGGATAGGAATGGAAGATGCTCGCCTAACCCTAGATTGTATTATATATATAAGATGTTCATTCGTATCAGGTTAGAGAAACAGAGGTGGTTTGAGAGAAGTCGCAAGGACTGAGTAATTCTCTTATATTATTAATGTGGCTACCAATAAAAAAATGATCACGTGGCTAATCACATATTATCCCTACACTTAAAGATTTAAGCATAAGCTTATCTGATGAGTAAAAATGGAAATGAATATAAGAACACAAAACGTAAAGTCTCCCAAAAAGCAAATACATGGGTACTACTACCACAACATTTTAACACAATAAAAGCTTATAAATCTTATTTAGAACTTACCTTGTCCCTATCCATCTCTAAATCATGGAGCTCCTTTTGAGATGATTCATTCATCTTTTGGTGCCCTATAAAAAGTAGATGATCATACAAGAGAATAGAATTTAAAAGGAGCACATTGAATCATCATATTCCATAAACAGTACCTTGGAACTTTTGCGTTATGTTTACTAAGTTTTCATGTTCTTTGGCCAATGCCACCTTCAATTCTTTTATCTCTGATTCATGATTAGCCTGCATAACTGTCAAAGCTTTGTTCTCTTCTAGTAAATCTGCAAGCTGCAGCAAGACATCAAATTACATCAAATATGTCCATCATGGATGCGAGAAAAAAGAAAATCATATTATAATCAAGGCATCAACAAGGAAACACTTTTAGGAAGGATTTATGACAACTCAAACAGCAAAGTGGGATAGGTTTAGTGTTGCAAAAGATTAGTGGAATGGTGCCTTTATCCACAAACAAAGCGTAACATCCATTTTCATGAGTTACCATCTCCAAGAATAGCAGCATGCACTTCTGGTTAATTCCACAGAAAATCAAGAAATGTAAAAATGAAAGGGCTTCACAACAAACCAAATAGGAACAAGAGAGCAGGTTTTGGGGGGGAAGGGGTGAGAGAGGCACCCGGGGGCAGGGGGGGGGGCGGGGCGTGCCGCGCGCAACTCTTAACAATTAATAAATGTAGTAATTGACACAACAAGCTGTCATAGAAATAAAAAAAAAAAAAATCTAAGAACTAGAAGCATAAAAAATGAGATGAGAGTTGTAAAAAGAAAGTGAAACTGGAAGAGAGAGAGATAAGTTGGGGAAGAGACAGAAGAAACCTACTAGGCTAGGCAATCCTTGTTATGTGGTTATTTCATTATTTGTGGAAAATACAAAAAAGACCATTAAGTTTCTATTATTTACATAAAGGCCCCTTTGGCTTACTACAAATTAATTAAAAATAAGTCCTATTGTCTAACTCATAACACCCCCCTCAAGCTTGTGCATAGATATTTACTATGCCCAGCTTGGACAGAACAAAATGCAACGTAGCTTTATTCACGGCCTTAGTGAGGACGTCTGCTAGCTGTTCTTCAGTAGAAACCTATTTCATCGTTGACGTACTATCAGAGTAGAGAAACATCGGACCACCTTGCTTGAACCCTAGCTCATCCAGCAAAATCCTTAGCCACAATACCTCACAACACAGACACATACAAGCATCCCAGAAGCACTTCCAAGTTCCACCCAACACATAGAAGCACTACACAGGACTACCAACTCACAAACAAGCCACCAAGAAAGTCTTGAACAACATCCGGCATGGTCGACATAGAGTTGACTCTCTGCAGATGATATGTAACCCAACCGAACATGTTTTTCTGTTCAGCTGGGGTTAAAAACCCCTCCATCTCTTCTTTTTTTCTTAGATCTGGCTCACTAAAAAGTTAAGGCTGTGATTCTTTTATCACCTCCAATGCTCTGATACCAAGTTGTAAAAGTAGATCTTCTTAGATCGAGGGTTTTATTCTAAAGTATCAAAGAAATGGGAAAGAAAAAGAAAGTGAAACTGGAAGAGAAAGAGAAAGAAGTTGGAGCAGCCACAGAAAAATCGAATAACCTAATAGCTTAGGCGATCCTTGTTATGTCGTTAGTTCATTATTTGAGGAAATTACAAAAAAGACCCTTAAGTTTCTACTACTTAAATAAAAGCCCCTCAGGCCTATTACAAATTAATTACAAATAAGTCCTATTGTCTAACTCACAACAATATGAACCCCACAATGCACCCATCAATAGAAAGAAATGTATTGTGGAATGGGTGGAAAATGTATAGACCGCATACCAGTTATAGGGTGATATAATCTTTTTTCAGTCAAAGCCAAGCCCTCGAAGAAGGTAATAAAGTCTATAAGCAGTTCATGTATTGGACCCTCATAATAAAAGATACCCATTCTTAACAAATAAGGAAAATAAAAAGATGGGAGAAACAACCCAAAGCCAATTTAAAATCAAGATCCCACTCACTGGGTCTTTCTCTACTCGCAATCTAGGACCTACTAGTATTAGAGTCTCCTCAATAATAAAGGAATCCTTCATTATGCAATCCAATAATGTAGAACAGAGCAATTAAATTTGAATTAAAATAAAAAACCAATGCAAGATCAGTAAAGGGTTGAAGATGTTAATAAATTAATCATAGGAGATTTATGCTAGTGAAAAATTGACTTCTTCAAACTGAGTCAAGCCTTGAACATGTACTTCTATCATCTATGAGATTATAAATGCAACAACTGATCTCAATGTTGTTTTCCCCGACGTGGTACAAGGTAAATGGTTAAGCTAATTCAGTCAATAAGAATGGGGCCTCTATCGGGGCCGTTTGGTAGCAAGCATTTTGGGAGGAATACAAAATGATAATGTATACGAATGGGGAAATTCCAGACTAAACTGGAGGAATGTGACCTTTTAAACGACTGTTAGATTCACCCTTCGTGGGTTGTGAGGAAGGTTCCCCAACATAAGAATGTGTCAAATGGTGCCCACGTGATCGTACTATTATTGGAAGGAAAGCAATCTGTTTGGAGAGGCAACAACTAACACAATCAGAAATTTAGTAGAAGGAACTTTTCCTAAGCTACCATAAGCAATTAAATAATTCAACTTAATGGAAGGTTAAGGGCCCACCTTCATACGATCTACATAGTGGGCCCACCTTCTGCGATTGTGACCATTTTTTCCTTTAAGAAGGTAACAATAATATATTGATTAGGAGCATGTAACCCACCTTTAAGAATTACAAAGTGGGGCCACGTTTTCTGATTATGGACTTGGGGCCCGCCTTTAGGATGCGTGAGAGGATTTGGAGTCCTCTTAAAATGGGTTTAATTAGAAGGCAGGAGACAAGTCAGAAACAACCGTGCCAGCAATTTGTTTCTCTAAAATAATTTAAGATTTTTTGTTTGAACTCTTATACCGGCGGATTTTGGGGTTTATTCAAGCAAGATCAAAATTTGAAACAATGATTTATACTTACCAAACATGTTTTCAATGGTCTCTGTAAGACACCGACCCCGATTAATTATTATAAATAGTTAATTAATTATGATTAGTGACAACTAATTCTGTGCATAGTTAATTAAGTGTGTTTAGTTGTTATTTTGGTATATCTAATGATTTTAGTGATGTTTTAAGCGGTTGGTCGTGGCTTGACCAAGCCAATGGGTAAACTAGGACCTATTTGTAAATTCTAAGAAAGTTGAGGGGTTCATTCTGAGGGTGTTTAACTAAGTTCGAGGTTTAGAATGATGTTTAGTAGAGCTTTGGGAGGTTTCAAGAGCTTCCAGAACAAGTTCGGTATGTGGAAGGGCCTAGTTAGAATTCTGAGAAAATTGAGGGGTATTTTGGGAATTTCAGAGGAAAAAAAATACCATTTAGAGTTCCAATAGGCCAAATTATTCCAAGAAACTTCCGTGTTCAACTCATGTCCATACGATCTCCAAAAACCCTTCACTTCATGACCTCTCTCTAGTGTAGGGACATAATCATCATTTTTGCAAAAGTCGAGTTTTCTTCCAAAATCTTAAAATACATCATTCTGTCTAGTTGGAAAGTAGATTTAATTTCGTGAAATTTTGTCTCTTGAACCGTCGTGATCCAAGGTCCATAAGGCCCCCGTTTTCACAATTTTTCCGCACTTAAAGTTGTGGGGCCCACATCACATATCTATAGAAGCCCCACACCCTCACGGGCCTCACCCTTCCTTTCTTCTCCTTCCCTCTCGCTGCCGCTCACTGATTCATGCCAAAACCAGCAGGTGGCTGGGCTGTGGTGGTGGAACTCCACCATTTCTCCTTCATTTGGCTTCAAACCACTGCCATTCTTTTTCTCCTTCCTTCCTCATCCTCCCACAAGCATTCTCCCTCGTCCTAGCTCTCTCTATTGTGAAACTTCACTCAGGGCAGCCACCAACTCCACAACTTCACTTGGTTCAGCCACTTCTAGGTAAGCTCTCCATCTCTTCTTCTAGATTCTTGGTTTGGGGCACAAATGAACGACAAATCCTTACATGCAAGTCTTATCCCCTTCCCTATATTAGTTTTTGATTTCTAGGTCTTTTTGAGGGTTTTTGATTGGAGGAGGTTCAGTTGGTTGGAGAGTGTTGGGAGTGCAATTAGAGTGCCAAGAAACCCAAGGCAAGTACCCAATCTTGTTTACATTTCATGCATGCTACTTTGATTGTTGATTTCTTATGTTTACCTATGATTTGGCTAGATACCCAAGTTTGGGTTCATATCTTTGTTAATTTTGTAATTGGTGATTAGTGTTTGTTAAGATGAATTAACATGTATTTAAGACTCTTTAAAGGTACGACAAGTGTTCGATATTCATCTCATGACATGCATGCTATTTAGTTTCAATTGCATGTATATCTATGTTATTGTATTAGTTCTCTTCTTGTTGAGCTCATGTGTTTAATTTGTTTTTTTTTTTTTTTTAATTGTAATTGGGGAATTAGCGAGGTGTTTAGACTTTTAGTTATGAGCAAAACTCCCTTGAAGAAGGGTTGTGAATTGGGAAAGAAAAGCTCCTCTAGCGACCCCCAAAAACTCCCCCAAAACAGATCCCCACAACCCCACTGCCATCTCACGGCCCCAGGGGGCAGAATCAAGGTCCCTCTCTGCAGCGGAGGTCCAGGGACCTGTGACGCCACCCATTTCATGAGCTTTCTTGGCTCTCTTTTCTCCTGTGTTTGACACATGGGTCTAGGCTTTGGACCATGAGTTTGTGGGCCATACTTTGACCTTTGTAATGGATCAATTAGAGTAGCTAAAGCATGATTTCCTTGTACCAAAACCATAGGTCATAGGTAGGGACCTAGTAATTTGGACTCACTTATGGTGTTTGCATGAGACCAGTGGGAGTGGCTGTTTGAGTTGATTCTCACCCACAGGGATTGTCTGGAGACTTGTTTAGCACAACACTAAGTCTCAAGTATGTGTGCTTAGGATTTGGAATGTCGACTAACTTCAGATGCACCAAGGGACTTGAAAACCCCGACATTCGGACCCTAAGAGCACCTAGGGTTGAATAGTCTTGTGCAAGCTTGATAATGACCATCCAAGACATACAATGGCTTTTAGTGATGACTCCTTGAATACTAGATAGCTTGGCATAGTTATATCTTGCGTAGTGTCTATTTGTGTGCCTCGGGCATGCACCCTTTTATATGCGCAAATGGTATGGTAGGTTCTACCCTGATGACTTACCTGCCTTTAGCTTGGGCATGTGCCTAATGCGAGTCAGTCCTTGGAACTCTGTGTGCATTAACTTGGCTAAGTCTCCTTTTAACTGAAAGGATCCTTGGTAGGGGTTTACTTGGATGACAAGCACACATACTCTGCATTGCTACCTTCCTCGTTACCTGGATCCACCTAAAACCTTTTTACCCATTTTGTGGATAGCCATTTCCTACTGAAATGCTGCCCAATTTTATTTAATCGTCATAAGACTAGTTTGGTTAAGTTATGTTTGTCTTGTATGCATAGTTGTCAATTCCATTCCGTTCCAGCCGGAATTGGCCAGAATGTTCCGGAATTAGCTTACAGTCCCTAAAAGTTTGCGGTCCATTCCGATCATTCTGGTCCGAATTCCGACTCCAGTTCCGCCCCATTCAAGCAAGGTTTCACACTTCAATTCATATGTAATGAAAACTGGAAAACGATCAATTGTAGACTGTAGTTTAATTTAAGTGATGTAAATATGCATTTTTAGTTTTATTTTATCATTCAACTATTTTTTCAATTTTAGGTATTCTTTTACATTTGGATTTTCATTTTCAATCATGTCTTTTCCGGAATGGAATACCGGAATTGACTAGAATGCCGAAACGTTCCTACAGAGTTAAACTGGAATAGCGACCAAAACGGAATTGACAACTATGCTTGTCTGTTTAGCATACTAGTTTGTCCAGTTTCGCTCAGTACTCAGAGTACCTATTGTGGGATGAATTAACTAACCGTTGTGCCTTGTGATCTTAGGACGCTTGAGATGATGTTGGTACCATCATCCGGTTTTGTCTGTTTTCATTCCCTAGACCCGAATCTTGCATTTTGATCCTAGATTGGACTTAGCATTTTGGAATGGCCTTGGACCCTGTACTTGACCCTTTGACCCCCTCAAGAGAACCTCATAACACTAGATGACTTGAAATGCTTAGTAGACCTTGTACCCTTTCTTTTAGCTAGAGATAACCCTTATACCTTGTAACCCTTGGGAGATTGAGTTGACCCTTAGAATGGTAAACCTTTAATGACTTGAGGATGGTGTGAGATAACTATGGACCTTGTACCTTAAAAAGCTCGAGGTGGCCAATTGGGCTATGAAACCCCTTGAAAAGCTTGAGATCACAGGTAAATCTTGAACCCTTGAGGTGGCTACAGACACGCAACTAGGGCCTCAAACTCCCCAGAGAGCTTAAGATGATACGATGGAACGAACCTAAACCCTAGTTCAGGTAGGAGTCATTGTAGAGCAGGTTAGACACCTTACTCGCTGTTATCACTAAGCTTTTCGAATCTTGACACCTCCATTTGGTAGTTGTTTTGGTTTTGGTTATGTGCATTGGCACACATGCATTTGTTGTATATCAAGTTTGCTTTTGAGTAGGTATCTAGGATACCGATATGTGGGAAATTGGTACCGAGATGGCATATTATAAACCTTTGGTAGGCATTAGGGATGCTGAGAGGTAGGTGATTTTGTACCCAGTTTGTTTTGGTAGGCATCTGCAGGTGCCGAGAGGTAGGTGATTTTAATGTTTCATATTATGTAAATTATATTGCTTGCTTGCTTGACTTTCAAGTCCAAAGCTACACTTGGGTGCGTGTACGTCACAAGTACATGTTCCACTAGCGTAATGGGTAAGGCAGTTGTGTTGGAACTGCAAGCTAGCCAAGAGAGATGCATTGAGGCCTTGTCGTCGATAGCTTGACATTGTGAGAGAGCCGACAAACCTTTTGATTTAGTTTTCTTTATTGTATTCGCAGTTTGGCCCTTCTTGGCCTAAGGTTGTAATACCTAATTGTTTAAAACATGTAGTAAATCATGCCTTCGCAACTTTAATATAACTATGCTTTGCTCCGTTATCTTTCTTAGAAAATTTTCAATTGGCCAGTTTATTTGACTTATGAAATTATGAGTTGATTTATGAATAAAATGAGATGCATCTCAGTCACGGCCTAGAATTCGATAGGGCCCTGGGATCCGGGACGTGACAGCCTCGACTCATGGGAGCGTGAGAACATCCAAATGGCATGTTGACAAACACACCCTAAATGTCCTAGTCTAAAATGCCAAAGAAGATGAAGCAGCAGCAACAGTAGACAGGCTAGGTAGCACATCAAGCTTAAAAAAAATACAGTCCTCTCGTCCTACAGCCTATCCCAATCTTCTTCCCAGTATGAGGATCCTAATTAAGCAACTAGTGGAGCTAAATGAGACGAGAAAGCCACAATCAATAAGTTGACTAAGGCAAAGAAAACTTGAAACAACGAAACTAACTCTAAAGGTCTGAGAAACCCTAGAACTGAAATAGGAGGAAAATTAGAGAAAAGGAAGAAATTCTGAAAAAAAAAAAAAAAAAATTGCACAGTTGTAGTCCCTACTCCCTAGGGTTGGGCGACCATATATACATGCACAAAAACATATATACATTATATTATTACTTTCGTATTTACAAAACATTGCTCTCTATCTTCCTAAAACTACAAGCTATTCCCTGACCTCCTCGAATTCCCTATATTTACAAAATAATCCAACTATATTCCCTAGTGCATATCCATTTACTATGCTCAACTTGGACAGAACAAAACTAAGTTGTCTTTTGCCACTACTTTTGTGAGAAAATCTGTCATCTGAATCATCAGCTCTTTTGTTTGCCAACTTGATTATCTTCTTTCTAACGAAAAAACAATCAACACCAATGCTCTTTCTTTGCCCATGATGAGTTGAGCTTTTAGCAATTTTATGCCAAAGTACTGTCAGAATGCAAGATCATAGCCCTTTTGTCCTTAAGAGTCCAATTCACATAAAAAAAATCTTCAGCCATAGTAACTCACAACTGTACAACCTTCTCTCTAATGAAACAACAATCAATACCAATCAGCCATAGTGGTTTCATAATGGCCTATACTGTAACATTATTTACCATATAACCATAGCTTTCAAAATCGGAATCGAATCGCAAATCGTACGTGAATCGTAGGATTTTTTATTTTTCTAATAAAAATGAAAAATAATTAAAAATTAAAAGAAAAATAAAAATGTAATTATTCATAACTATCCATTTTTTTCATTTATAGTAGTATAAATATAATAAGAAGTAAGTCTATCATACAATCATATCAAGAACATCATGACATTTATTATTATTATGAAATAAATGATGTGTAAATAGTTAAATAAGTTTAAAGTATCAATAAATATTTTTTATTATCTTTAAATCAAAATATAAAAATAAAATAAAATCCAAACCATCAATCTTACATGGTAGTATATCTTTTAAAGTTAAGAAAGTGTTCATGAAGAAAAAAAACCAATATAGATTAAAAAAAAATAAGATATAAACAAGCACCATACGTACAGTCGAATGTTTTAGTTAAATGCCTGCTTTATTCATCTTTAAAACCTTATCAAAGCCGTAAAAAATTCTTACGAGGTTTTGTTAACTACTAAATAACCTTTTAAAAATATAAGCGATAAAAGAAAGAGAGAATAAAGAAGAAAAAAGGTACAAGATTATTAATATTAGCTTATTGGCTATAGTCATTCTCGCTTAGTCGAATCGCTTATAAGATTCAATTAAATGAGTATCGAATCGTAGGATTCACACCTGAATCATAAGATTCATTTATAAATGGGATTCATTATATAGATACGAATCGTTTTCCTTAAGATTCGAGATACGAATCGTGGGATCTTGATAATTATGCATATAACGGTTACGGTATAAAAAAAAATATTGGAAAAAAAATCGGGACCAAAACGATCATAATGGCCAATATAACGGTCATAACGGCCAATATTTTGAACATTACGGTCGACAATGATTTTTTAAAAAACTTTCTTTCCCCTTCTTTTTTCCATTTCTTTACTAAATCATTTGTCGAGCTTTCTAAAGTTGAGCCAGAGCTTCCCAAGTTTCTTTTTTTTTTTTTTTTACCGAACACAAGTGATTTACGAGATTTTTATAGATTCTCATATGATGACTTCTTCTCTCTTCAACCACAATACCTCTATGTTCATACTCCGCTGCTTTAATCAATTAATCTTGAAGTAGTAGTAAACATTACTTGAAAGTTGAAATTTACTCTCAATTTACTTGGTGATTGAGTAAATGGGTATTGTACGTCTGCACTACAAGTACTAGTTTCTTGACCTAAAGTGTTTGATACTTTTACCGGTACTAGTTTCTTGATTTTAAGTGTTAATACTAATGGTTAGTTCAAAATTTATGGTCGCAATACGTACCATAAAATTTGTGAAATTTCAACTTATTTAATGTATACATGTAAATCTATTTAGTTCAAAATAGACTTTACAAGTTTCAGATATGACAGTAATACAGAATGTTACGACTTAGGGGGACCGATATTTTGCTTTATAGTGTTTACTAATGGAAAAAGTATTGTTTTCTAGCATTTTATAATATTTTGGATTTTTAGATGATTTTTCAGATTTTTTTAGAGTAAAATAAAAAATTCACACTGTGATGGACTAAGATGACCGCAAACCACAGCACGATAACCACGACATGGTTCAAAATATCGAGCGGCTGCATTATCGGCTGTAGCGGTCGAGGCCGCTACGCTATTTTGAAAATAGCGGCGCTACGGTCTAAAATCTAGTAAAGCCAATCGGTTTTAATTTTACACATTGTTTTTCCTATTTCTTCTCCTCAGTGGCCTTTCCTAAAGTTGTCTCTACCCTTATATGGTCTCAAATCACTAAAATACACAAGATTGGTTGTTACACAAGATTCAAATTCTTTTGACCGCTTAAAAAATTCACACCGCTACGTATCACCCGCTACGTAGTGTTTTGGCCATTGGCAGCTACGCCCGCTGCAACCGCTATTTTGATCCTTGCCGCAAACCACAATGGCAATTGTGACCGCAGTTTTAAACCATGATACCAATGCTCTTTGTTTGCCCATTATGTGCTCAAATTTTGGTAATATTTATGCCAAAGTACTGTCACAATGCAAGATCATAGAACCTTTGCCCTAAAAGTCCAATTCACATAAAACAAAATCTTTAACCATAGTAACTCACAACTGTCATCACCATTGAAAGATACTGAGCCCTGGAACTTGATCATGCAACTACTGCCTACCTTTTGATTTTCCATGACACCAAATTTCTACCAACATACGTACAATACCCTGTAGAGGAACTTCTATCCATCTTGGAAACTGTGCAGACAACATTTGTATATGCTTCCACATTCAGCTGTCCAAGACGTGTACAGAATACCTTGTCCTGCAGCTCCCTTCAAATCCCTTAAAACTCTGTAAACTGCGGCTAGACATTCAGTCCTCAAGCATGCATAAACTGACCCACAACATTTACAACAGATGCTAATTTTGGCCGAGCTACAGTCAGATAAATTTAATTTTCAACTAATGTCAGATATGCGCATCAGTCATGTAACAACTCACCACTTTCTAAATGCAAACAATGGTAATGTTCCATCGGAGCATCCACTGGTTTTGCACCTAACTTTACTGTTTCTTCAAGTAAGAGAAATGCATGCTTCCATGGTGGAATTACAACCCTTCTATAATCTTGCAACTTCAATTCCCAAATATTTCAGCTCTCTAAGATCTTGTTGCCAAGATAAGCTTTTAGGTTTTAAACCTTAGATTTCTGTTCACAGCGACTACAATATCTGCCACATATATTACTAACATGACAATGTCATCACTACTACTGTTCACAAACAATGTGCCATATGTGTAACGCCCTATGTATTGAATATTATAGCACTGCCTCACAAAAAAAAAAAGAAAAGTGAAAGAAAAAAGGAACAATGTCCAGATATAGTGTGTTGCGGGATTTTTGTATTGATAATTCTTAGAAGGGGAGGTTTTGCCACTGATCACTCTGGAGGCCATCCAATTTAATATGATAAGAAGCAATGAGCACAGCACCAAGCCAATAGGACTTTGAACCATTAATTTGAATAAGAACTGCACGAGCCACCTCAAAGAAGATGTATATTCTTCCCTCCAACTACACCATTTTGTGCTATTTTCAAGGGCAAGAAGTCTGATATTCAATACCATTGTCCAATAATTATTGGTAAAACACGAAGAAAAGGCTCCCATTCCCAAATTTTTAGGGAAAAATACTCACATCGAGGATCATCTTATGAAAAAAAAATAGCAATGGCTAACAACTCTTCCTTAGCTTTGATCAAATATATCCTCGGAAACTATAATTCAATCATCAATTAAAGATAGAAAGCACAGAAATCCAAAAATACTATGGATTTTGGCTAAACTCGAAACATCTGAATGAATCAGCAGGAAAGGCACATTAGACCTCTGGTTTACATTGATAGGATAAGATGATATCATAATCAAGTCTTACGACCTAAAAAATCCCTATATTTACCTCCTAAGGTCTTTAGGTGTCTATTTTGTGCATGTTACCAGCATTCACACTAGTAAATTAGATACCAAGGCAATAAAGTATAAATTTTTGGGGTATACCAATTCTCAAAATGAGTACATTTAATTAGTGGAATTGGTATAGATTTAATTAAATGGATGTTAGCTTCTTGAGAATGGGCCATTCTATTCCTCTTGGGCCACATGTCATATCACACACCAAGGAATCCTTTGAAGATAACAAGTTAGTCCTTCTCATGTCATATCTTTCATTCTCGGTATTCATGCCTAAGAATCACAATACCGACCCCTTGGACTCTTCAAATCCTAAATTCCCTCCAATACAAACTGAGACAGCTAGGGATATGCTAAAAGAAAAAAAATATAGGAGGAAAAAATTTCAAGTGTTAATGTCTCGAGATGAGAAGATATTTATGATCCAAATAATTCTACAGGTCATCCTTCTCATGCGACACATGAAGTCACTTGGCGTTGATAATTTATCTTCAATTATTCCTAATGATGATCTTCCCTTGCATTACACAAAGGGAAATGAGCAGGTATTAACATTCGAATTACAAGTATTCTCATATAAGACAATTTCTCCTATGTACAATGCTTACTTGTCCTTGACTTCTTTGATTGATGTTCCCATAAATGTTAGGTGGAAACAGGTCATGATTGATGAGATGAAAGCTTGGGGGCTAAGAGGGAGAGGGAGAGGAAAATAGGGTGGGGTAGGGGGTTAGTGGAAATCAAACATAGGAGCTTGCTAAAACCATAGATCTATAATCTAGATACTCTTTCATTTTAAAATATAGAAAAAACAATTAGAGAAAATTGTAAAAAAAAAAAAGGAGTATCTATTCATGGTTTTTGTCAAAAAAAAAAAAAAAAAAAAATTTTTAATGTAATAAAATTTACTTTTTCAAAGAATATATGGTGAAATTTTTTATCTTTAAGGAAAACATAAATATTTACATGTAATCTAAGCTTTGTATGCAAATGGAAACATGAAAACTAACTTCAAACCTCACAAATAGAAACCTAAATTTGGATGATTAGTGCCTTTGATCTTCTTTGCACTAGATCTCTCAAAAAATCCAGTTTCAATCACAAAAAAAAAAAAAAAAAAAAAAAAAAAAAAAAAAATGCAAATGAAAACATGAAAACTTACTTCAAACCTCACAAATTGAAACCTTCATTTGGTTGATTAGTGCCTTTGATCTTATTCGCACTAGATCTCTCAAAAAATGCAGTTTCAATCACACACACATAAAAATAAAATAAAAAAAACACCCTGCAAAATTTGGGTTCCCCAAAGCTCTCATAGGGTTTACCAAGCAAGAGAATGAAGTTTGAAATGAAAAATAGGGTAAAGAAGCCCTTTTTATAGTTGGCCATGTTGCAGTACTGGGACTCAGCTGACTCCTACACGACTCTGTTCGGACTTGAACAGAGTCGTATAGAACTCAGCTGAGTCCTGCCTTTTGAGTCGGAATGGAGATTTGACTCAATAAGGACCTAGACCAAGTTGTCTCGGACACGTCCCAGTTTTAAAACCATGCACTTGACCATAGTCTTGTGCACTACTCCAGGTAAAGTCTTGTTGAGAGTTGAAACTTATGTGAAGTTACTGTGTATAATAATGCACATTATATTAGATTGTGATCAGCTAAATCTGCTAAGCTTAGTATGTAATTAAGAGGAATAGGAATTTGCTAAGACTAGGTAATCAACAGGATCAGGGAGTTAGCAGTCAAATTGAAAGTTGGACATAAAGAAGAGCGTGTGCGAGGGGATGGCCTTCACTTACAAGAAACACACAAAAAAATAATTTCTCCTCCGTTGACAACATCTTCCTTTAATATCCTTCTATACTACAATGCTCTATGATTTCATGAAGTTGTCATAAGAAAGTTTTCGCAACAGACATTTTGTTACCTTTCTGCTCCCTTCAAAAGTCTTGTTCTTGCTCCGTCGTTAATTGATTTACGTCTTTTAGAATTTATATTTGCATTCCACACCCTCTACAAATCATTATAATCAAAGACGGCGGAGGTAATGAAACCATGGCAAAAGAAAATAACAAATACCTTCTCATCCCCCAACAAATTTACATGCTTCAGTTCTATCTTCCGCTGTTTTCCATCAGACCAAGTGGCATCCACACTGCCATTGCTGGATGCATCCTGCCCGGAAAAAGTACCTTTCTGTCCCAGATTTCCACTTGGACGTACATTTGTTTGAGTCGTATGCTTTTGCTGCCTGCACGGTGATTTTTCACCAGTAACCTGTGCATATCAGCCAAATAAGGAGGGCAAGAGGAAAAGTTATTTTCAAATCATGAGAATTCCTGAAATCTTCTTGCACAACTCTGAGCCCAAAATTCATAATACAGGGGAAAAAATGATGAAAGAAGACCTCATTAAAAATTTGTGACCATGTGCAGAAAGATTGCAGAAGCATAAAATCAGAAGTTGACATATAATGGGGATGATAATAAACAGAATTTGTGAAAAACTGAATACTAAATGATGACTGATATCAAATTTTTTTTTTTTTTTTCAATTAAGAATACAGAGACAAACAACATATATGAATACATATGTATGTACATATACATACATACATACATATACATACATACATATACCCAAAGAAGCTTGTTGCAAGAGACAATCCCAAGAAATTACATCCATGTACAAACATTATAATATCTAAAATATTCCTAGGGTCATGTTTTGGAATGGCTGAGCCGTTATGGAGCTAACAGCCTGGCCTATGGGTCCCACCTTGGTGCATGCCAATCATGGAGTTAGGGGAATTGAATGGTCTTTCAATTACCTAGGTGAGTGAAAAAATTGGAATGATCTGATCAAGGGAAGGATTGTTTAGTTTTACAGTCCATGCACCAAAATCAGGTTATCCAAAAGGCCCAAAAGACCAGTCATGAACCCAATTGACTAAAAGGGCCTATAACTTGGTATTTAATTAGTCACATGTTTAAGAAGGGCATTATGACATGGTCACATGGCCAAATAATTTCAATCTCATATTTTTTGAAGTTTTATCCTAAGAGAATTTACAGTTAGATCCAGAGGAATCCTGAATTCAATGGGAGAAAAGGAGGGCCTGGGAAACTTTATGAAATGGAATCTTTGAAGTAGCGGGACAAATGATTAGAGAATTAGTTGTAGCACACCAAAGAGCAGTGAAAAAAGAAAGCAAAACTGTGTAGGCCTGTTACCTTGCCCATCTGGCGGGAGAAAAATGAGGTCTTTTGTAATTGTCCTAAAGCCCTAGGGTAGGGCAGTGCCCAATTTTGAAAAGCCTGCCACCTTACCCAGCAGGCATAACTCTGGTCTGTTTTAACCATTGAATTATTTATTATGTATGTTGGAGTAAATGGTTAGTGGTTGGCAGTGGTGAAAGTTGATCCCTCCTCATGAAAAAGTTCTAATAATTCAGTTTGTTGTAAAAGGTAGACAAATCAAGCAAGATACATAAAAAATGTTTTGACATGTCCAATTAAAGATAAAACAAAAGGTCATGGGTGATTGGAGTTGTGAGTGCAAAAGAAAGGAGTTCCCATAGCCCAAATGAGGCCCAAAGGTTAGGATTGCCACATAGTCTTATGAAGGGTTGCTCCACCTATGTAGGCCCAAATGCTCTCATTGTTTTGTATATGGATGGAGTGAACATGATCATTCACGTGTAAGTGTGCCTAGAAAAGAATGGAAGGTCAGTGAAATCAGTCAACAGGCGAAGGCACCAATGAGGCATTCCCCTCTTAGTGTTTCTTTCTCATTTTCCTTTAATTTTTTATAATATTTAGATTAAATTTAGGGTTATGGTTTTATTTAATATCCTTTGTATTTAAATTTACAGTTAAGATTTCTCTATTTTAGTTTAATATAATCTCTGAATTAGATTTATCAGGTTGACATCTGGTGATGGTGTAGAAAAAACTTAAAAAATATAATATACTTTTTGTCTTCCAGCCCTGGCCTAACCCTGGCCCTTGAGCGGAGGGTAAGGGCATAGCTAGCGCAGGGCCTTTGACCTGCATATATGTAATAGTATGTACAGGCAGCCCCAGGCCCAGCCTTTGACAGCCCTAAATGTGATTAAAATCCTGATGAAAATCTATATGACCAGATTCATTTTACAGCCATTCAAACTGAATGTGGATGATGGCATTTTTTAAGATATATATCAGATAATGCTTCTAAAGGGGAGGAGGCAGGGTAGCAAAGCATGGGAAATTTGAACATGCAAAATTAGGTTCAACAGTTGTTCAAACGGATCGAATGAAGAAGATGAAAGATGGGAAGTTAGAGGCATAGGAAGCAGGGCCTATCTTTGCCAAAGATCATAAGGAAGCAGCATGCAACGTCATATTTGGCCCAACTTTTGAAGGTATGGCTCCAGAAGAGATGAGCTGGGATAGTTAAAAGAAGACAACAGCCCTAAACCATGGCTGGATAGGAAGTCAAGTGGCTTGTGAATCATGGGTTAGAGCGCAACTGAGATGGGATTAGAAATTTTGAATTTTAAAAGGTCAAAGGGATGCAATTAATTATGCCACTATCATGCAAATTTTGTGTCTATTTCTCCTTCATGCATTGCTAGTGTGTTTTCCATGCATATTAATTGTCAACTATTGCACTTGGTTACTTGCATGGTATGCTAGACCCTATTTAATTTAGAATGGACCTAGTAGAATTTAGTTTGGTTAGGATGAGGCGTTCCACACCTTTTTGATTACGTGGGTCAATCTCGAGGACTTAGCGCGCATTGAGTTGCCCGCTTCTTTCTTTAGACTGACAATGTCATTGGTATGACATCTTCAGTTGGTGTGCAGGATTCTCTGCACTGCCGCATTCCGAGTTGTCCTGATCAGACTTACCCTTTCTACCCATTCCATGACGATGCAACTAATTATGCCACTATCATGCTAATCTTGTGTCCATTTCTCCTTCATCCATTGCTAGTGTGTTTTCCATGCATAGTACTTGTCAAATTGCACTCGGTTACTTGCCTGGTATGCTTGACCCCATTTAATTTAGAATGGACCTAGTAGACTTTAGTTTGGTTAGGATAAGGTGTTCCACACCTTTTAGACTTATGTGGGTCAATCTCGAAGACATAGCGTGCATGGAGTTGCCCGCTTCTTTCTTTAGACTAATAAGGTCATTGGTATGACATCTTTGGTCATTGTGTGCGCATTCTCTGCACTGCTGCGTACCGAGTCGTCCCGATCCGACTAACCCGTTTTACCCATTTTGGGGCTAGCCAATTCATGCAGAAATGCTGCCCAATTTTATTCAGTTCATTTAACTTAGTCTTGTTTGTTTTGTCAAGTCTAGTCTAATCCATATTAGTACGCTAGTTTGCTAGTCTTGCCCAATACTTGTCCGGTTGGTTAGTTTGGAATTATGAAGAGGGTATTCATGAAGGTCATGATTTAGTCCAAGTTTGCTCGGTATTCGGAGTATCCCTCTACTTGTTATCACTCTCAAAGAGGAAGTATAGTCTATCATATGCTCAAGCATTCTTGAGGCGGCACCACCCTGCTATTATTATGTATATGTATAACACTATAACTCGTTGTAGTGTAGTCTTGATAAGTGATAAGGGTGTCGCTTCAGTACCTTCCTTAACCGGGAAACGTGGTTGCACCTGTGGCAAGGCTAAGCATTCTTGATGGCCACATATATTATACTGCAGGGGGAGTTCTCACGGTACTGGTCTGTTCTCGCTCGCCCTCGGCAATGAGAAACGTGGTCACAACCACACTAGGAGAATTTAGCCACATGGTTGTGAAAATATCATGATTATTATCTGGTCTTTCATTTATCATTATTAGACTAGTTTTCTTGCATTGATATTCTATTGATCTACCAGTCGGTTATTCTAACTTCTGTAACATGCTATGCTATTTATATTGAATTCTTGCCAGACCTTTTTCAGATACTACACTTGGTGTTGTAGGTGATGACCCTTTTACCCTTGCCCCGGAGAAGGAGGTGGTTGGGACGAACCGCAGGGTCTGAGTGAATGGGCGCAGATGATGTCATTTAGTGCATCAAACTAGCGCGTGAGATCGTCACATCTTTCGGGGAGATATCATCTTTTGGGTTTTGTCTTTTGTAGTCATTGGATGTTGCTTTTGCACGCCCTTTTTTTCTTTTGGGTTGTAATTAATACATGGTAAATGCTAACCTTGAATATTAATGCATTTTGGGAAGTTTGTGCAACTCTGATATCTTGTCATTTTATTTATGTTCATTTCCATGTATATAATGTGTCTATACAAGCTTTTCCATGACGGTTGATGCAGCCCGACAGCAGAATAGGGCCCGCAAGCCCCTCTGATGGACCATCTAATGGGGTCCACTTGATCCCTGATTCAATCAGAGATCCATATCTATCTAAATTAGTTAGTTGCTTAATAAGAACAGCTTTCTAAAATTCTATTTTGAGTAGGATTAAGTATGTTACTATTTTTAATGTTCTGGTTAGTTTAGAAGTAGTGTCTTCTTTATAAATAGAAGAACCTTCATCTTGTGAAGGCATGCATTATTCAATTAAATTAATCAACGTGAGTTTTTCCCATGTGTTCATGGCTGTGAGTGTTATTTTGTGTGGAATCCCTTTGTTGGATTCGATCAACCTCATCTGAGAGGTTGGTCTATTCGATCGAAGGTCCGGGGGCTGCGCCAATTTGGTATCAGAGCCTAGATCTGGTCGCCGGGGAAACAATCGTCTTCCTCGGATTCCATCCACCAACCCCCAGCATTACCGAAACCCAATCCCACCTTCCCAAACCCTAATCCATCGTCCACTGCTACCGAAAACCTTCCCCTCATCCGAAATCACCAAACAGCCCTTCCCCTTCACCCAACGCAGAACCCTTCCCCATCTCCCTTCTCCCATCTTAGACCCTAAAACCAAACAGCCCCTGCCTTCGCTCCTCAGCTTCGTCGATTCCCATCTCACAGTAACCTATCATCTGCCAAAACCCACATCCCATCTCACAACAACTTATCATCTGCCAAAACCCAATTCCCTAACTCACCTATCGAACCAAACACCACTGCCTGACGCCCTAATCCACCGTCCACCCCTACCGAAAACCAAACCCCACCCAGCAGTCCCCCAAACCGAAGCCCAAACCACCCAGCCGAAACCGGAACCCTTCACCAGCGCCACCCAACCGTCCCCTTTCACTCCCAGAAATCCGCAGCCACCCCTTCGTCCCTCCGGCTTCTTCGAAAACCCCATTCCAGCGAACCACAAAAAAAAAAAAGAAGCAGTAATCGAGAGAGAGAGAGAGAAGAGCAGCAGAAAGAAGAAGTTGACGGAAGGCGTACCTGGCACCCACGAGAACTCCAGCACTGTCGTCGTCTCCAGCAGCCAGTCGCAGCAGCCGCAGCATCCGTCCCCAGTTTCGCCTCCACCAGCTCCAGCGCAAGGCTTTCCTCCCCAACTTTCGTTTCATCCAAACAATAAGCATTCTCTTATTTTTCCTGCGCACGGAGCCCGAGGAAAAAACTCTTCACACACGTGTTCTGTGTGAAACTGAACTGGGCCTGAGTTTTGGGCCTGACCTTTAGTCTGGGCCCGATTTGAGTCCAGACCCGACCCAGCCCACTTAAAAAAATAATAATAATAATAAATAAATAAAATCCAACCATGCCTAGAAGAGGTGACAATCTCAGTCATTGGCTCACAGACAAGGAACGTGATGAACAATTATTCAAACTGGGCCAAGATATGGACGAAGTAATGGATCGTCTACGCACAGTAGAAACTGCACTTATTGAACTGCAGAATACACAATTGGTTGCAAAGGAAGGGTCGTCCACTTCTGCACAAATAGTCACACCCATCCAAGCAGAAAGGATTGAGCCGCGTGAGTCCATTCGTGACTTTGTACAGCGTCTCATTGCTGAACGAGACACCCAGGGTCCCATGGTTGCACAACGCACTGATGATATCACAAAGAAAGTCAGAATTGATGTTGCTGATTTCTCTGGAGATGTCAGTCCAAAAGTTTTTGTTGATTGGCTTAATTCCCTGGAAGATTACTTTACTTGGTATAACATGAATGATGATCAGCGGATAGCCTTTACGGAGGTTAAACTTAAGGGTCCTGCTAGAATCTGGTGGTATGGCGTTGAAAATAATGAACTTGCTTTGGGACAGCCCATTATTAGATGGGTCAACATGAAAGAAAGGCTCAAGAACAACAATTTCCTTCCTTCTGATTACATTGACACACTGCACCAAGAATATCTTACTCTCCAGCAAGGCAATCTATCTGTGGAAGAATATACAAACAAATTTTGAGAATATATTGTTCGTTGTAATCTGAAAACAGATGATCGCCTCACTATCACTCGATATAGAGATGGATTACGCAATGATATCAGACGGGAAGTTGCTATGTTTGATTACACCAGAGTTGATGAGGTATTTTGTAAAGCCAGGAAAGCTCAGCATGAACTCCAGTTGCGGAGACGCAACACTTTTCAAGTCGGGGAGTCTTCCACTAGAAAAGGACCTGAACCTCCTTTTAACCGTACTCAGACGCAAGGTTTTCGTCCTCCTCCTCCTCCTCCTCCTAGACCATTCCAGCAAGCATCACCAAGGCCACAGCAAGCCATCCAGCAGAGGCAAGCTTTGCCACAGCCAAATCAGCGGGTGCAGCAGAATCAGAATGATAATCGTGCCCGCGGAAGGTTAGATAAAAGAGAAATCGTTTGTTATGCTTGTAAACAAAAGGGGCATTATGCAGCCGAGTGTCCTCATAGAAATTTATATGCTACTAATGAGCCAGAAGATGATGAACAATATGATGAGGAAATAGAAGCAGAGTTGTTCAATGCAGAGCCTCAAAATGAAACTGCAATAGATCAATTCCAAGATACAGAAGCTGATGATGGTACACCACTGCTTTTCCTTGATCGTCGTCTCCTAGTAGCCGATTCAATAGAAGAAAATGACGACTGGAATCATGCATCTATTTTCCGGTCACGAGTCAATTGCAAGGGCAAGTCTTGTAACATGATCATTGATGGTGGCAGCGCGATAAATGTTATTTCTCAAGAGGCAGTCGAGAAACTCAAGCTACCAACTGAGAAGCATCCAAGACCTTATAAAGTTGCATGGGTCAATAATTATTCATTCCTGTCCGGAAGCAATGTGTCGTCGCTGTCAGAGTCGGCAATTATGAAGATACAATTCGTTGTGACGTCATTCCAATGAACGTTACACATATCCTCTTTGGACGACCATGGTTAAAGAAACTGAAGGTCATCACAGATCATGAGCACAATACTTATTCTTTCAACTGGAAAGGAGGCAAGATTAGGTTACTTCCATTGCCCGCTAAATCTTCCTCCACATCTGATACAGCTCCAGCACTTCCTATATTGACCATGAGGAAGTTTGAAGATGAAAGCAAAGAACAGGGTGTCATGTATGCATTGATTGCTAGACAAGTTCCAGAAGAATCTCCTGCTACATCTGTCCCACAAGAAGTAAAACCACTTTTGAAGAAATTCGCTGATCTAGTTCCAGATGAACTGCCTAAGGAGCTACCTCCATTATGTGACATCCAACATGCCATTGACCTTGTCCCAGGCGCGTCCTTGCCAAATTTACCTGCATACCGGATGAGTCCTATGGAGCATACAGAATTAAGAAGGCAAGTTGATGATCTTTTACAAAAGGGATATATCAGGGAAAGCCTCAGTCCCTGTGGAGTACCTGCACTTCTCACTCCAAAGAAAGACGGAAGTTGGCGTATGTGCGTTGACAGTCGTGCCATCAATAAAATCACGGTAAAGTACCGCTTCCCAATCCCCAGATTAGATGATATGCTAGATTTGATAACTGGTGCATGTATTTTCTCTAAAATTGATCTGCGAAGTGGTTATCATCAAATCCGTATAAGGCCAAGTGATGAATGGAAAACTGCTTTTAAGATCAAAGATGGTCTTTATGAATGGATGGTTATGCCCTTCGGGTTAACCAATGCACCCAGTACTTTTATGCGGGTCATAACACAATTACTGCAGCCTTATATTGGAAAGTTTGTCGTCGTTTACTTCGATGATATACTAATCTATAGCAGGACAAAAGCAGAACATCTTCACCATCTGGACACAATTTGCCAACTCCTTCGCCGGGAGTGTTTTTATATTAATCTCAAGAAGTGCACTTTTATGAGTGAATCTGTTGTCTTCTTGGGTTATGTTGTGACGGCACAAGGAATTAAAATGGACCCTGAGAAGGTCAAAGCAATTTTGGATTGGCCAATTCCTACTACACTCACTGAAGTTCGAAGCTTTCATGGTCTTGCAAACTTTTATAAGAGGTTCATTCGAAACTTCAGCAGCATTATGGCTCCTCTCACAGAGTGCATGAAAAAAGGTGAATTTAAGTGGACTAGTTCTGCTACTAGAGCCTTTCAAGAAATCAAGCGTAAAATCACAGAGGCACCAGTTTTACAAATTCCAAATTTTGACAAGGTGTTTGAAATTGCTTGTGATGCTTCGAATGTCGGAATTGGGGGTGTTCTAAGTCAGGAGAGACACCCGATTGCATTTTTCAGCGAAAAACTTTCTGATGCCAAGAAAAAGTACTCCTCTTATGATTTGAAATTCTACGCCTTGGTACAATCACTTCGTCATTGGAGACATTACTTGATTGGCAACGAGTTTGTTCTTTATTCAGATAATGATGCTTTGTAACATCTACATTCACAGCAGAAGATCAGTGCCAACCGTGCCAAGTGGAGCGCATATATACAGGAATTCAGTTTCAGCATTCGTCATACGGCAGGAAAAGATAATTTAATAGCTGATGCACTTAGTCGACGAAAGCATTTGTTGACAACCATGACTGTTAGTGTACCAGGTTTTGATCAACTCAAGCTAGCTTATGCAGAAGATCCAGATTTTGGTTCTATCTATGCAGACATCAGCAATGGTGATCTTGGTAAGCATCCTCATTATAGCATTCATGATGATTTCTTGTTCAAAGGTACACAACTCTGCCTCCCTGCCACATCCATTCGTGAATATGTTGTCCAAGAGTTGCATTCGGGAGGATGTAGTGGTCATTTGGGACGCGATAAAACTCTTGCTCTTGTCAGCGATCGATATTATTGGCCCCGAATGAAGACTACCATTATTCGCACTTGCGAACGTTGTCGGACGTGTCAGCTAGCCAAAGGTAATAAGAAGAACACTGGACTTTATCAGCCTTTACCGGTTCCTCATACTCCTTGGGAAGACATAAGCATGGATTTTGTGCTAGGTTTGCCAATGACACAACGAAAAGTTGATTCTGCTTTTGTTGTTGTTGATCGCTTTTCAAAGATGGCACATTTTATTCCATGTACTTCTACCAGTGATGCCTACAAGGTTGCCAAGCTTTTTTTCAAAGAAGTTGTGCGTCTACATGGCCTTCCAAAGACTATTGTTTCGGACCGAGACACCAAATTCATGAGTTATTTTTGGAAGACTTTATGGATGTTGTCCAATACTAAGCTCAAATTCTCTACTGCTTACCATCCTCAGATTGATGGCCAAACGGAAGTGGTAAACAGAAGTCTTGGACGGTTATTGTGATGCCTTGTTCGTGATCACATCACATCTTGGGATCAAGCATTGCCTATGGCTAAATTTGCATACAATAATTCGGTCAATCGGTCTACTGGTACTTCTCCATTTGAAGCTGTTACAGGAGTTCGACCACGACTACCTGTTGATCTTGTCCCTTTGCCGGTAGATGCCAGAGTAAGTGCTGATGCTGAAAACTTCTTTCACCATATGCAACAAGTACATGATGAGGTCCGCCGCCATATATCTGCTAGTAATGCCACTTATAAACAGCAATCAGACAAGCATCATCGATTTATTGAATTTGCTGAAGGAGATATGGTCATGGTCCGTATCCGCCCCGAACGTATGCCTCCAGGAGCTTATAAAAAGTTGCATCCATGGAATGCTGGTCCATACAAGATTCTCAAAAAGATTGGTTCCAATGCTTATGTGCTTGATCTTCCATCTGATTTCGGTGTCAATTCTACTTTCAACGTAGAGGATCTTACACTCTACCGTGGTCATGACAATGATGGTGAAACTGAAGAGCAGACTATTGCTCTCCCTTCGAATCTTTCACCTGTTGATGAGATTGTTGATGTGCTTGATGATCAAATTGTTTCTACTCGTCAAGGAGGTTTTCAAAAGTTCTATGTCCGCTGGAAGAATCGTCCTCTCTGATGCTACATGTATCACTGCAACAGATTTTCAACGCTTGAATCCAGATCTTTATGAGCGCTATCAAGCAATTAACTCGCCGGAGTCGAGTTCTTTCAAGCCGGGGAGAGTTGATGCAGCCCAACAGCAGAATAGGGCCCGCAGGCCCCTCTGATGGACCATCTAATGGGGTCCACTTGATCCCTGATTCAATCAGAGATCCATATCTATCTAAATTAGTTAGTTGCTTAATAAGAACAGCTTTCTAAAATTCTATTTTGAGTAGGATTAAGTATGTTACTATTTTTAATGTTCTGGTTAGTTTAGAAGTAGTGTCTTCTTTATAAATAGAAGAACCTTCATCTTGTGAAGGCATGCATTATTCAATTAAATTAATCAACGTGAGTTTTTCCCATGTGTTCATGGCTGTGAGTGTTATTTTGTGTGGAATCCCTTTGTTGGATTCGATCAACCTCATCTGAGAGGTTGGTCTATTCGATCGAAGGTCCGGGGCTGCGCCAACGGTCCTCTGATGGATAAAGAGGAAATTAAATTAGCAACCTCACAAGCAGAATCCTGTGGGGACATGTGCAGGGAAAATTTTAAATGGCACCATCACTTATTCCCCAGCACCTGTCGCTACATCGGATTACTGGACGGGTCGTGACATAATTACAATTCAGCCCACCTTCATTGTATCATATCAATCTCAACCAACTAATCAAACCAATCTAAACTGAATAACATTTTTCTTGTTTGTCCAATCACATTTCTCTTTCCAATTCCACAAATTATGGTTCTCACCAATAAAATTCAGATGAGTAGATAGATAGACTGAAGATCACCTTGAGCACATTTGAGGTGCTTGCCAATGATCTAAGGCTTTCATTTCTTGATGCATGGCCAATAGCATTTAGTGCCTCTAACGCTTTACTCAATGAGCCATTTTCTTCATTCAATCTAGAAAGTGCTTCCTGGAAAAATATGCACAATGCATGAGATAGAAAAAGCTGCTTAAATTCAGAACTAGTAAACATTACAAATATGTAGCAAATCAAGCTTAAAAAAAAAACTGAACATTTTACAATAGGAATATCTACAGTCATCATTTTAAAACACAGAAAGACTTTTCTTAAATCAGCAAAGCCAAACTGACTCAAGGTCTTCAGGTTAAGTGAGTTTGTTGAGTATAATCCACCTGAGTTAGTCAACTTGATGAGCTTTCAAATCTCTTAGCTGAGTCAAGTTTCAGAACAATTAGAACACAGAATTAACTACAACATGCCTTCGTAAAATATTTGAACAACAACCTTACAAAGAATAGAACGTGAAAACAATGACCACATATCAGAGGGTTGTTTGGCTACTTGAAACACAAGTAACTGTACTAGCTGGAATGCCTGTAATTAATATGGTACGATTCAATAGAAAAGTACATGGGTGAAATAGAGTAGATTTTACAATTTCACCCTCTATTTCTTTGGTTAGAGCAGTGAAGTAGCCTTGCAAAAAAGGGCACCACTTTACATAGGGGAGATGAAAATGTACCTTATGGAAGTAAAAGCCATCCAAATGTCTTTACCTAACTCAAATTTTCCTGAAATGAAGTACATTTCAGGGGAAGTACAAGTAGCCGAACTAACCCATAACCTGACAACATACTAAAACATACAAACAAGATGAAGGGAAAATGATTTTTCAGAAACAACTGCTAAGCAGAAGAGAGGAATATGAAAGTTTCCTCTTCGGAAAAAAATTAAGCCAATATGAGTGCTAGCTATTATTTAGGTAGCAGCTTCAGATAAAAGTCTAAAATCAAATTAGCTTCAGGAACATTGGATGAGTATTGTCAATGTTTGCAGCCTTTATTTGAGGACCGATAAGGATGTTCATCATCTTTTTTTCACATCACTTGGCTAAAAGGGTTTTGTTGGACCAGTTTATGCAACCTTTTGGAGTACAGTAGGTCTCTTTCAAAATGGTGATGGGTCCACAGAGACTTGGCACTCTAGTTTATTAATCAGCCAAAATTATTCTTTGGAATTGTTCTTTGGCAGTTGTTCTACAGTATATATTGTTGAAAAGAATACACACATCATCAATGTATAATACATCAATACATTTCTGATACCTTTTTCAAAACATCATTCCATGTGGTCGCAAACAAGGCTCAGTCAAAAGTTATGTTGTCGGTGATTGAAGAACTTTTCGGTATTTCTACCTACAATCTATGGAGATATCTGGGAACGTTGAGTGTTTCTCCACACATTCCAATACCTTGGCTTGATGATAACCATGGATGAGCTTGAGAAAGACGTCAAAACATAGGATAAGAGCGGGACGGTTGAAGTGAAGACTTGCTTCTAAGTGCATTATGATCGGTGCATACCAATAAAGATTGAAGGCAAAATTTTACAAGATAGTGATTAGACCAGCTATGACCTATGGGGAATAATGCTAGCCAATCAAGAAGTAAACATGCATAAGTGTAGCAAAGATGAGAAATTTGAGATGGATGTGTGGAAACACTAGGAAAGATAAAAGTCAGAAATGAGTGCTTGCAATATCATTTATGGTAAGCATCAATAGGTGATTGATTAAGAGAGACCCATTTGACATGGTTTGAACATGACAAACGCAAGCAAGGGCACCATTGAAGAGAAGTTTTTCCGTGCAGCCTGATGGCCCGTCAAGAGGAAGGGATAGGATCATAGAACAAAGATCTCGGATGGAGGTGGTAAGGATAAATCTGAAGAAGTGAAACCTATCCAAGGATTTGGCTCATGATAGATCAAATAGAGAAACATAATTCATGTAGCCGACGCCAACATAGGCAATGATGATGATGATTGACAATGTAGTCTTAGATTCTCTATGTATTTATTAGCCTGACACAGTGAATTAGTTTAACATTCAAAATATTTGAAAAAAAAAAAATTTTGATTCATGAGAAAATACAGATGAAAACAAGTTCTTTACATTGCATTTGGCAGCATTAATAAAACAAAGATGTTTTCTACTTGGATTTTATAAAGTTTGCGGCACCCACAACTGACAACTCAACAACATGATGTTGTTCTATATGGTTTCTCCATTGATTCCAGAAAGGAAACTATGTTTTCCAAAAGATAAAGATGTCAGTCAAGGGCCACAAACTTTGATATGTAAAGAAAACAAATTATGTCCGTCTCTTAATACTAAATCAAGCAAAAACCAGTATCTTTTTATAGTGAACGTGGGTTTTAACTATTTCTAAATGAATATTCCAAAAGTACTTGCTTGATCAGAATCCTTTCTCAACATTTTCTCTCTAGATTTACAGATATAGTTCTTACAAAGTGGATAAAAAGAACCAGGTTTAGAAAAAAAAGTTACCCAGCCTAAGTGCATAAATGCAACACCTTAAGTGTAAGAAATAGACCTTGTCCCTCAAGGTTAAAGATATAATACCCATATGTGGCTTCCTATTGCAGCTTTGCAGGGGATTAAGGAGGTTCTTCCCTCACATGTGGAGACTTGGGAAGCTTTGCCGAGTGGAAGCTTTCTGTTGGTTAGTGGTTGTAAGACCCCGACACTTTAATCACGTGATCAGTATGATTAATTGTCTTGTTAGTTCCTTAAGTGGGTTTAGAGGCTAATAAACTGAGTTTGAGGTTTAGAATTGTATTTGAACAGCTTTAGGAAGTTTTGAGATCCTTTGAATCTAGTTTGATGCCTTTAGGGACATATTTGTAATTTAGGGAAAAGTTGGGGGGTTCTTCACAATTTCAGAAAATTGTGTTTCTGGGTTCAGAAGATAAGAGGACATTATTCCAAAAAACCTTCATGTTTGGCTCATAGTCATTCGATGTCGAGAAACCCTATTCGCAGTTTTCCTCTTAAGTCGGCACATAGTTGCCATTTTGGGAAAGTTGGGTGTTTTGCTGCAATTCTCAAAACTTAGATTCTTTTGCACTCGTTGGAAAGTAGAAATAATTTTGTGAAATTTTCTGGCGCTGCCCAATGCGCACAACTGCGATCCCGGGGTGCAGACCATATTAGCAGTAATCTGGTTCAGGGTCGTGACAGTGGTGACCAAAAGGGTCCACAGTCGATAATCTAAGCAAAAAGGGCATTATGTCAAATAACATTTCTGACACGTGCTCTTCATGCACAAGGGAAAGGGAGTTGAATAATCACCTTTTCTTGCACAGTGTTTTCTCGATTGCCATTTGGAATCACTTCTTCAGTGTGGCTTGGTTTGGTGTATTCCGAAATCCACTGCTAAGAAGGTGGATGTTTGGAGGTTCAACCCCTTTCATGGTTGTGGGATTTTGCTATAGAAGATGGTTCTCTATGCCATTTTATAGTCTATGTGGACAGAGAGGAATGATTTTCAAAGGATTGTCATCGCACTAGAGGCTATTTTATAGTAAATGGTTTTCAGGATTGCTAATTGGGTTTCAGTTGTAGAAGAATTTCATCATGTGACTTGGACAATATCATTCAAAGAATTTCATAATGTGCTTAAATAATATCATTCAAGATTAGGAAGTGTGTAAGTCTTGTAGGCAGCGAAACAAGAAAGATTGCGGTTTCTTGGTCCCCCACCTCTAGGTGCCATAAAATTCATTGTGGACGAGGAGGCACCTATAGGTAAGCCCAGTCTGAAAATAATGGGTGGAGTCTTACGCAATTACAAAGGGGAAGTTATATTCCTTTACTATAAAATGTAGGGTTCAAGGATTCAAATGAGCGAGAGGTGCTGGCCATCTTGAAAGCTCTCTGAATTTTCTCATGCCCTTTCCAAGAATGCTTGAATATTGGAAGCAATTCTCTTAACTCTATTCCTTTGGAGTCTTTCTTAACTCTATGAGGACAAGAATGGGTAGGTCTCCAATGCCCATTCACCAGAGGCAGAAGATGATCAGTCAAAGCATATTATAGCGATGCCTATTGGCAGTGGCATCAAGGAACTAGCTTGAAGAGAACTAGAGGCTAAAGGTCGCACAGATTATGAACTTGCACCAAATCATCTTAGGTTATATCAGTGGCATGAAACATTTCCATAATTCTTTAGGATAAGGCTTCTAACTTGCAAAACTTTTCATATTTCTCTCCTTACATATAAGCTATAATGTAAAGCAGTAGTGACACAGGAGCGGATGGCCAGGAATTGATTGATCATGTGATCAATCAAGACCTTAATAATTTAGATAGATTTCATCAATCAAATGGGTTCTTGATCCGTCTCAATCAGGTCCTTATCAATAGAAAAGGGCCAAAACATCATGGATAGTCAGGATGGGTCCAAATTAGTTTTAAACATTTCTGAATTAAATAAGGTGTCAGAGAAGCACCCTAAGGATCCAATTGGAGCAGTCCATCAGCCACATTAGGCACCAATAGGCCCAGCAGTTCAGTGGGTCCGATCCACCAAATCCAGGCCCAAAAGGGGGCCCAATCCACTAGAAACTGCAACCAAAGAGGTAGCCCAGAAGTGGAGGAGAGTTTCCAAGCATCAGATGGCCCCAACAGCCACAGTAGCCCAAAACTACCAGACAACTTTCTTCAGGCCTATGCATTATCTAGTAATTGATTAACAAAAACTCCATAATTTATGAGATTTTTTTAGAGGTTTTGTAAGCGTGACTTCATCCTTTTTTTTTTTTTTTTTTTTTTTTTTTTTTTGCTTTATATATTTTTTATGAATCAGTTTTTAGCTACAGGAGATGCAATCTAACAATGCAAAGTTTATAATTTTGATTTTTTTTTTTAAAGAAAACGAAGAAAATGCAACTCATTTATTTTTCCTAGTAACGATGGCAACTTCAACATATTCTACTCTTCACACATATCATTCATGATAAATTGATAGATGTCAATAATGTATCTTGTATAACTGTATCATTCTCTTAGTTGGCATTGTATTGATGCATCAATAGATGAAAAATTGATGGATTATGAAAAACTACTTCTTTCTAATTTTAAGATTTTAATGACGCACCCTCACCCGAGCACCATCTGAGAGCACCTTTCATAAGCACCGCCTTCTGGGGCCCACATGGGGCCATCCCACTCATGGAGTTGGTGGGGGATTGAAAGATCTAATAAATGACACCTGGGTGTATAGAAAATATCAACCCCACTAGATCATCCTGTCCTTTTGATCTATGGCTTTTTAAGAGTTCAATGGTTTAAGAAGGCATCATTTTATTTGATTTTGATCCAACGGCGAGTAATAGGTGGATGAGTGTCAAATTTGGGCTTGCTCCAATCATGGGGGAGTAATGAGCGCAAAGGGGTTGGATTATATTAGGGTCTCCAATTTGCTTAAAAAAGGAGGGTGCTGATGGATGGTGCTCATATAAGGGTGCTCAAATTGGATTCACATTATTAGTTTTTTATATTTTATGAAAAATAAAAAATCCTACAGTTCGTGATACTGTTCACGACTCAATTCAATCCCATCAAACAATTTGTGATGAAAATTTGATTTTCAGAACAAAATTATAATATATTTCACCTACAATTGTTACATACTAATTATAACAATGAAAAAGTACGAGTCATTGCCAAATGCCATACCTCTTTCTCCTTCAATATATTTGCATAATTAACAGACAAAGCCTTAACTTCAGCCTCAGATGTTTTAAGCCTCTGAATTTCTGCTTTGTAACGCTCAATCTACAGCAGAAGGCTTGGGTTACACTCTAAAAATCATTTCCTCTACTGAGGCGTTAATGCTCATTAAAGAGTTCTAAACAGGATAATTTGCAGTGTGAAGAACTAAATACCATTACCATGTGGAAGCTCAACTCATCATAAAATTATCCAAAGGTAAAAGCCAATAAAACACATTTTATCATTCAAAATATATTAGAAACAACCTTGTACAACAGAGCCAATCCAATTTGAGTGTAATTTACACAACAAAACAAATATTTACCAATGGGATTTAGGAGTAACTGCAAAAGGAACAGGTTTATTCCTTTGACAAAAAAAGTCATATCAACAGTTAACTTGGGAATCATGATGCTACGGATCCAGAAGCCTGGAAGAACAAACAATGGAGGCCACATCAGATCAAGAGTGTTATGTTTGCGAAACTACCCAAAGTATGGGTTTTGAGCTTTGTGCAAGACCAAATTGTTATTTGTTTCTGCCACTAGAGTTCATTTTTTCTATGAAAGTAATCATTGTAGTTGATGGAGCCTTAATTCTTATCAAAGTCCTATTTATCTGTCCTAGTTTTATTAAGAATCTTCATTAAATACATAATATTTAGCTTTCACCAAGGAAAAAAAAAAAAAAAAAAACAACATTCAACTGTCGCTAAGAATAGCAGTTCTACTTCTTGCAGCATAAGTATAAACTATAAAGCGCCTATATAGTCTGTTATTTCTAGCAGTTCAAATATAAGAAGGGAATGAAATTCAACTTCTCTTGCACATTTTTATCTTCTTCCAGCATCGAAGCAGACTCCAGATGACCACGTTAGCGAAGATTCCAGTAGAATCCCTAGGTTAAGACCCCTGTAGGCCCATATTCCATACAGTTGAAACCTGCAGTGCTGACTCAGAGTGTAAGGCCTGCTTGAGTATTTTGAGCTAATAAGTTGACTATGTATCTGATTCTGCACAAGCGAACTGCTCCTATTGTTCTTCCCCTTCTCAATTTCGTTTTAAATTTCCCAACCTCCAATTTCTTGCTGAAACTCTGCCAAACATTCAACAGAAAATTCAGCCTCTCCCAACAAAAACTGTTAAGGGGTTATTTGTTTGCGCTCATTTACACATGTAAATGATTCACATGCGCAACACATTTGTTTGCACTGATTTACGCATGTGGCGCATAAATGAGGTGTGTAAATGGGGCCATTACAAACCATCATTTTTACACCTCCCTAGGAGTGAAAGTGATTCAAATCGCCTGAATGCAAAAGGTTGTTGGTACAGTTGAAGCACGGTTATTTTTTTCAATTGTCGGGCCCATCAAAACCTTTATTTTTTTATTACTGTGGGCCCCATATTTGTAATCTAAATGGTTCAATTCGTTTATTGAACTTCTCTGACTGAAGACCTTGACGTTGATTATCTGAAATCTTCATAGCTACCAAGTAATTTGTCAAAAAGAACAAACTGTTACATCTAATTTTCTGGACTTATGTGGGCCCCATTCATGATTTGAACCATTCAATATTCTCATATCAACGCTATGCATCAAGACATTTAGTTTCGTACCTTAATCTTCATGGATTTCGAGAAATTTGTGAAAAAGTCCAAAAAAATACAAATACATCTTGAACCATTGGATCTACTCATTTACTCATGTGAAAATGGTGAGATTTTGACAAACACCGTAAATGGTAATGTGTTTCACATGTGTATCATCTGCATAAGTAACACATGCATACATAACATTTACATATGCAATTTGCATATGTAGAAGGCAAAAATCCCTAAGCTTTTGACAGCCATCACCAAACAATCCAAACAATCAAATCATCAATTTCCAGCCCCAATCAATCCAAGGAATTAATCAAAATCTCCACATCCAAATCCAGCCTTTAACCTCTTTAATCCTTGCACAAACCCAGTCCATGGCTTAACACCCAAACAGCCCATGGTACAGCAATTACAGCACCTGTAACAGGTTTCGAGCTAAAAAAAAAAAACAAACAATGATCAGTCCAAGTATAGGAGATTAACCAGCCCAAGGACCTAGATGACCCCTTAATAATTCCCTGCAATAACTTAATCTTCTGTCCCAACATAACAACAATGATCAGTCCAGAGATCTCCTTTAAACAAAATCCTATTTGGTCAGCTGAACTGGGCCTGTTATCAGTCCTATACAGAAGCCCAAATCAGCCCCCAATTAAAATCCCTTAAGTCCTTGTTCACGGCTGATCAACAGACCCAACAATATTTGTCCCCTTCCCCAAAATAATATTCAGCCAACTGTTCCTTCAAACCCGGCCAGTTACGGACCACACCCCATCCCCAAATCAGTCCAATCTGGCCAGTCTTTAGTCCAAACTTCAGCCAAACAAACCCCAGTTTTACAGCCCCCACAATGTGTTATGAAACAGAGTAGTAACTTGGGAAACTACAAGGGTTTTTTTTTTTAATTAATAAAATATCAATAAGTATATACACAGTTTTGGTTGCCCAACGCTGGAAACCACAGCTATATGCTTCCCTCTCTTCTAGACTTATTCACTATCTTCTCATCTTAGTGTTTTTTGTACCACTAAGGAGAAAACCCTACTTGTAGCCAATCAAGGCTTTAAACCAGATATCTGAGCATCCAAGCTGGTAGATGATGCGGTTCAATTTACATCAATTAATGAAGATAAAGAAAATTGAACTTCGGATGCTTGTGATTGAGCCTATGGGACCCACACACCCTTGTAGGTGGTCCAAGGGATCAATTGGGCCTCAAACAATCCCTAAATATTTAGTAGAACATGACTTCAGGGTTTTCTTTGGAGAAAAGAAGAATTACAGGGACTGTTTTGGAATTTTAAGAAATTCTGAATCTGAATTCTGTTTCTCACGCGAATCATACATTGAAGAACTGAAGGTGGGCCAGATCTAACTAAACCCATGAAGATCAGGCACCACTATGGTTGCCTTGTAGTCTACTATAAGATCGTACTGCTGCCTTGATCAAAGAATGGGCCACGTGAGCCCCACCACCAGATCTGTCCAAGACTACAATGAAATTCAGATTTGAGAATTTCAGCAGATATCTTTAAGTCTTTTGAGATTTGGCTTGTTTCTTGGTTTAGAAATTGTCTTATAAGACTCCTATTAGTGTTAGGAATCAATTAGGGTAAGAAATCTAGGGTTATTTTAGTGTTTAAGCATTATATAAAGCATTGTAAGGGTCGGTGGTCAAATGAACGCTACAGTACCCATGAATAGTATTTTGCAAAAGCAGCGATTGCTCTTTGTTTTATCACCCTCCCTTTGTCATGTGGATAATAAGGTGATTGACAAGGCTTTAAGGTCAGTCTCTGGTTGATTTTGGTTCCTTGTTAATTTCTAGATTTCTCTAAAACTTTCTGTAATATCCCTATTTTCTAGATATTCTGGTTTGAATTTATTTGGGCTCACAATCAATTGGATTGTGCTTCAACGTACTGCGTCAGTAGAGGACAAAAAGGTCTACTGGAAGAGATCAAAGAAAGAATCAAGAACTAGAGGAATTTAGCGTTAGTCAAAACCCATCTTTGTTCAACCAGTAACGAGGCACTTTTGTTTTATAACAGGAGTATGGTATTGACTACTTTTAGACCTTCTCACCAGTTGATATTATCCTTAGTTGCAAATTTTATGGGCTTTTACATCAGATAATGAAAAAATGCATTCCTTCATGGGGACTAAAAAGAAGTACATATGGATCCACAGCCAGGCTTTATAGTGCAAGGGCAAGAATGAAAGGTTTGTTGACTCAAAAAGGCTTTGCATTGGCTGAAACAATCGCTTGGTTTGACAAGTTCAGTGACGTGGTGATTTGATATGGATATAGAAGATGTCAAACAGTAACACTATGCTTGTGAAAAGAAAAGGTGTTAAAATTGTAGTGTTGGTTGTGTATGTATTGTCAATGATACTAGAGTCGTCAGCAAAGATGAAAAGGAAATTAAGGGTTTGAAGATCTATCTGGGAATGGAGTTCAAAATCAAGGATCTTGGAACATTGAAATAATTTCTTGGAGTTGGAGTTCTCAGTTCCAAAAAGGAATTGTCGTCTCACAATATAAGTATACAGTGGATCACAGTGGAGACAGGAAAGCTAGGGGCCAAACCGGTTGACACTTCTATTCAACAGAACTATGTTCTGCATTCTAAAGGCTGCAAACTGCTTGCTGATAAAGAGCTTATCAGCGACTAGAAGGGATATTAATTATCAGACAAATTACATGACCTAATATCCCATATATTGCAAGTTCGATAAGCCAGTTCATGCATGCTCCCCAAACTGATCATTTGGCTGCAGTTCACATGATTCTTAGATAATTAAAAGAAGCACCAGGGAACCGTATCTTGTATTACACGTCATGGGCACGTGAAAACGGAAGCATATACTGATGTTAATTGGGGAGGATCTAGAACAGATAAGAGTCTACCATGGGGAACTATAATTAGGGGTGGCAATACTTGACCCGACAATAACCTGACCCGTTTTTGACCAGTCAAATCCAATTGGAAAAATATACAGGCCGAACACAACCCGCATAAAAACAGGTCAAGATGGGTTAACTCGCTTAACCAAACCGGCCTATGCATATATAGCAACTTCTCTCCAAAGCAATTGAAAAGGAAGCGAGATTTCTAAAGTGGGATGAGGAAGAGAAGGGAAAGAGGAAATGAATAAGAGGAAGGGGAGATCTCTCTCTCTCTCTCTCTCTCTCTCTCTCTCTCTCTCTCTCTCTCTGCCATCTGCGACAAACCCTAAACGCACCCCCCGCCCCCCCTCTTTCCTTATTCTCCCTCCACTTTGCAACAAACCATCTACCCCTCTCTTAGTTCATTTGAATGGATAATTGAGACTTACACCAATAGTTAAAATGTGCTACTTCTGGGAATGACAGGACTGAGGTAGCTCTTGAGACTCAAACCTCCATTCAAGGAGATGGAAATCTTTATTCACAAAAAAGCCTCTCAACAACCAAGCATAAAAAAATAAATTACCTGAAAGTTAAATTTCTGTAGCTAGTTCTAAATTGTTGAATACGACCCACAGACTTCCCTCCCAAAACCCTCTCTCTCTCTCAAAAAAAAAAAAAAAGCGTAATGCAAAGATTGGGAAAATCTGACCCGTTTTAAAAACAGGTTGAATACAGGTTGGGGTCCAAGTGGACCTCACCTTTTGACCCAACCCGACCTGACCCTTTTGCTACTAACTATACTATGATTGGTGTAAAAGCAGTCTCGTGGAAAAGTACAAAACAGGTAGTAGTTGCAAAATCAAGCTCTGAAGCCAAGTATTAGGCTATGGCACAATGGTGCTGTGAGTTGTTACGATTTGAGGATATTGTCAGAAGAATTAGGCTTTAAGCAAGGTGGGACTATGATTCAACATTGTGACAGCATATCAACGATGAACATTGCAAAGAATCCAATGTAAAAGGAGCAACAAAATCATGTGGGAGCTTATTGCAATTTAATCAGAGAAGAACTTTAAAGAAAGGATGTGAAGCTAGGATACAAGTAGGGATGATCCGATTGCCGTCTCTCTCACAAAGGCAGCAACTAGAAGTTAAACAATGTTTTATCAAAGATGGGCATAGTAAATATATATATATATATGCACCAACTTGAGGGGAATATTATAGAGCAAAGTAAATGGGCCTGCAGGTATTGGTGGGGTGCTTCACAATAGTGAAGGCATTGTGTTGGCTTTGTTCTCAAAGCATGTGGGTTGTATGGAGTCTAATGAGTCTGAGGTTGTTGCTATTTTAGAAGCAATCCGGATTTTCACTTCAACCTCTTTTCATTCTAGACTAGTGGTTGAAAGTGATTCTCTTAATGCTATATCTTGGGTGTCTTCTTCGGCTATGTTTCCTTGGAAATTTCAGTTCTATTTGAATGAGATTAGAGTTCTATCATCTTCAATTAAAGTGAGCTTTATTCATGTCGGGAGGGCAGCAAATGGTTTTGCTGACTCTTTAGCTAAAAAAGGGGTCGATAGGTCTTCTAATTTCTTAGCTTTAACTATGTAACTTGTTTTGTGGTATAACGCTTTTATACCATAGGGCCCTTTGGCCAGGGCTTCTTTGTAATTCTCTTCCTTTCTTAACATATTTTCTTCGTTGCCTATTAAAAAAAAAATATATTACAGAACGACGTAGGTGACTTTTAAGTAAGTGAGCTTCAGAGACTAATACATAATTTGGGAACAGGTCTTTTTGTAATTACAAAAATATTTAAGAATAAATTATATGTATGGTTGTAGTCGTCCAACCCTAGCAACCAAAGCCGTATGCTTCCTTCACTCCAATTCCCTCTCTTATCTATTTTATTCCTTCCCTCATCTTGAGGCTTTTCATACCCCTAAGGAAAAAATTCTAGATTATCTCCATTCAACAATCAAGGCTTTCAACTTACAACACCCTCAATCGTACCCAAATCCAAAGGGCTATACAAATATGCGTGTATGTGTGTATCCATCCATCATGGGAAACACGACTCAAACTCAAGTGATTTTAAGTATGGTATCAGAAAATTTGTTACACTGCTTTCCTTTCCACACAAGAGTCAATGCATATGGGACGACAGTCGACCAATTAGGGAGAGGATTTTCTTTCCTCACTCCAATACTCTTGTTGATTACATGTCAATCAACTACCTTGCTTAGATTAGAAAATCTTCATAGGATTTTCTAAAGAATGTATATGAAGAAAAACTTCTTGGAAACTTGCTAAACAGAGAACAATAGAAGTGGAAAGCAATGACCGTCTAAGCAGATTTGTGGGCCTTCTGATCAACCATACAAGATCTAAAGCACTCATCAGCAATATCCATGGTCCAAAATCACATTCACAATGAGCATCATGATCGACCCAGAAAACTGATAACAACACGTTGTGAATTTCTTTTTCAACAAAAATAATCTAAAAGAATAACCAAAACATCATACTATTGGAAAATATTAGAATCCGATTTTTTCCCCATTAGAATCCAGTTTTTTTCCATTGGTCCCTCAAAATCATATACATCTTTTCCCATTGTTTCTACAAAAATTGTTCAATTTGTTCAGATTTTATCACTGAGTGAAATATGTTTCTTGAGAATTTACAAGCAAAAAATAAAAAAAATAAAAAAAGGAAATATGTTTATCGAGAATTGCAGATATATCAATATAAAAACCATATTTTATACAAAGAAAGAAAATATCTTTAACCAATAACACCAATCAAAAAGATACTAAACATCCTACATTAGATTTCGAATGCTAAATGTTAACTTATTCATCAAACAACAAAACACTAACTCATTCGAGTGATTTCTTGAAGAAAATCTCTAAAAACAAGACTACAAACATACTACTGTCAAGCCCACACAAACGAAAGCTCGCATACCACAATTGATCTCATCAAAATACTTGTCATCCAAACAATGCATTTATTACAGGTTTAACATAAAGTTGGAGAAAAAATAGTAAATCAGAGAAAAAGGAGAAGTAAGGGAAAACAGAGAGACAGAGAAGAATCTGTTGTCAATCACCCAACCCCCGGCATAACACATTTGAACTCATCATTTACTACAGGTTTTCCAAAAAACTACAGAAAAATTACAAATCAGAGGGGGGAAAAGAAAACTAAAGGAAAAGAAAGAGAAAAGCCCAACTCAGCATACTTCTTTATTTATACTAAAAATTAATTATTTTGCATATTTAAAAATAATAATAATTGCCTATGTTCACAAATCAGTCCTTGTAACAGTAAAATTAGACAAAACCTCCAATATGTTCTTCAACACTCCCCCTCTCCAGATAGTGCATAGATGTTTACTATACCTGGCTTGGATAGAGCCAAAGATAATGCTTGTCTGTGATGCCATTTGTGAGAAAATCTACCAATTGATCTCCAATAGGAGAATGTTCGAGTTTTTTCTTTTCTTTGTTTATTTTTTTATTTTTTATTTTTTATTTTTTGCAACAACTTTCTCACAAACGTCGTAATCAACTTCTATGTGCTTAGTTCTCTCATGATAAACATGATTTAATGATATATGTTGAGCTATAACACACAAAGTAGAACCATATAACACACAAAGTAGAACCATAGGACTACTGCAAACAAAACTCATTTCATTTAGTAGAGTTTTCAACCCATTTCCTCTGGGAGAATTTTCCTTTGTCAAAAGCTTCAGGCATTGGAAGGGGTAACTCCCTCATCTTCAGTTGGACTGGTTTCATTTAACTCAACTGCATTGGCTTCATCTTCATCTTCTCCTATCTATGTCATCAACTGAGCTGCCACGAGTACAAAATATCATCAGATACCGGCACAGCGGCCGATATGAACCCATCTGGGTCACTACCATTATGATATTTAATAAATATCAGTCCGTTGCCTCCCAATAGAAAATATCACCAAAATATCAGTCCAAGCTGATACACCAGCTGATATTGACACCTCAAACCCTAAAAAAAATATGGATGTTTCCAAAACCTAGTTGTAGTCGATGTGCATGCAGTTGTAAATTTGGGGCAAAGGAATATAGAGATATGGGGATACGGTTGCAGAAAATAGGGGAAAGAAAAGACAAAAGAAGAAGCAGAGGAAATGGGTATTCAGTTGCACAAAATGGGATTTGGGGGGGTGGAGTGGATTGAGAGCCATACCTGCGGCATGGCATAAGAGTTGACTGCACCAGGACAGATGCTTGCTGCTGCTGCTTCTTCATTACTTATTCTCCTCTTTCCTTCTTCATCTTCTTCTTTTCTCTCTCTCTTTCACTCCCTCCTCTCTTTCCCCCTTTCCCTTTCTAAGTCACTATTGGAGGGAATGAAATGAAAGAGGCAAAAGCCCTTTTCAACTTTTACTTCCTTTTATTTTCATTTTGGTCCACACAACCGTTTTTTTTTTTTTTTTTTTCATTTTGGTCCACACAACCCTTTTTTTTAGTCCAAGAGCAAATTTGTAAGCTCCACAGTGGAGCTTTTTAAAATCCGGACCGCTCAAAATAAATGACCTACTTTTTTATGGACCCTTGTCAAATTTTACCCAAATCAGAGATGGGACTACTGCTCTACTATCAAATTTTTTATATGCATTCACGAGGCTATTCATTGGGGCCCACTTGTAAAAATGAAAACCACTAAAAATAAATGCCCCCTCTTGATACCCTCAACTGATTTTAATGAAATTAAAATTGGGCCCATTATAAGGTGAGTCACTTTGTGAAGAAAATATTAAAAATCAAATATTTTATAATAGTCAATCTAACGACGACCCAATTCCTTTGAGTATTTGAAATTCGTTTGTTTTTCTTTTTACTTGCATCCCTTTAATAGGGTCCACTTACAATAAAACTAAATCACTCAAAACAAATGTCCTCTATTGGGCCCTAAACAGATTTTGTTCCAAGAGTTGGCCCCAACATCATATTATCACTTATAAAAGATGAGGATAAAATATTAAAAATAAAAAATAAAAAAATCAAGTGTTCTATAGTGGTCAGTATTGGCTGCATTGATGAATCTATAAATTATAAAGATGGGCCCAAAAATTTAACACTAGAACGTTATCATATTTAACAATTAAAAATTAAATCGTGTTACAGGATGTTACGACTTAGGGGGACCGATATTTTTCTTTATAGTGTTTGCTAATAAGGAAAAAAAAATTGTTTTCTAGCATTTTACAATATTCTAGATCTTTTGGATATTTTTTCAAGTTTTTTGGGGTAAAATAAAATTCACACCACGATAGACCATTATAACCACAATTTGCAATGCGATGCCGCGTCATTTCTCTTTTTAGGGTCAACCGCGATTTTGAACCGTGGGTGCCACAAATCATGTGGCAGGTATGCATTCACAGTATTAGTAATGTGTTCCACTTCCACCTGTGGGTGCATTAAAATCGCCAATGAAACCATCACACAAGTAGCAAGGGAAGGATCCATTATTGTCTTACAAGGTCATCATTTCCTCTATTTTACATGTTCCCCAATTTTCTTTTAATCATGTCTATAAGTTCTCTCACAAAAACCCCTAACTGTCATGTTCCATTTTTTTCATCTTAAAGTTTTTCAGAATACAAAGACAGGGCAGACAATTGGTGGCGAGCGTGAAAACAACGGTCAATACATTATTAAACCCATGGATAAAGGACTAAAAGCTTTAGAGTCTTCAGCAAATCTAAGTAAATTATCGCTTTGGCATCATTAACATTCTCTCTTTAAAGTATAATGTGGTCCCCATCTTAAGGGAAAGAAATTCAACTTAGTTATATCATGGTTCCCAAAAAAGTGGAGTTCTAAAACCCAACTTCATATTTATCAATTATGGACAAATTTTATTATGTTGTGGGGCTTGGTTGCTCGGAGAGGACATCAAGTTGTTGGCAGATTGTATTCATTGTAGAGTTGAGAGGCTTCCTATTCAATCCCCCAGTTTATGAATTGGGGCTATACCTCAGTCTAAGGCCATGTGGCATCCGATCACACAGAACAGTGAGAGGAAAGCATCGATGTGGAAAAAGCAGCACTTACCTTTGGGAGGGAGAATTAATTTGAGTAAAGCCACCAGGTTCGATCTTCCGGTCTAACATTTGTCTCTCTTTAAGATGCCAAAGGCCGTGGGTGAAAGGTTGAATCGCATCAAAAGAAACTTCTTGTGTGAGGGACAAGGAGGGGAAAAAGATACATTTAGTAAAATGGAGGGATGTGATTAAACAAGAAGGGACAGGGGTTTGGGTCTTCGTAGTTTGGAATATAAGAATTGGACTTTACCCGGAAAATGACTATGGATGTTTGGGAAGGAAAAAAAGCTCTTTGGAGGAAAATCATTGTTTACAAATATGGTGAGGACAAATGGGGCTGGGTGCCTAAGTCAATTCCTAGATATCAAATGTCATGTTTGTGGGGTCCTGTGAGAACTTGGTCCGGGCAACACCCTTAACCATGGGGCGTAGCGTGTCAACCACGGGCTTCCAACGGTGAGTCTCCGTTATAGTCCCGCATTGGAAATATCCAAGTCTTGACCGTGAGCTTCTAAGTCAAACCCCGTCTTAACTCAACATGATGCGTTTTAAAACCGTACGGCCCCGGAAACCGAAAGAACTCTAGAGCTAAGCATGCTAGGGGGAGAGCAGTACTAGGATGGGAGTCCTCCTGGAAAGTCCTCGCATGCGCACATGGGCCAAAGCGGACAATTACATGCTAAGTTAGGCCGGGCTATGACTGTTGGTATCAGAGTCAAGGATATTTCCTGTGGGGGAGAGTGTGAGAACTTGGTCTAGGCGGCACCCTAAACCATGGGGCGTAGCGTGTCAACCATGGGCTTCCAACAATGAGTCTCCATTAGTCCTGCATCGAAAATATCCAAGTCCTAACCCTGAGCTTATAATGTGCAACATGACATTAACTCCACATGAGACCTTTTAAAATCGAGCGGCAAGATTGAGTTGGAATCCCATGAGCCAAAGCGGGCAAGATCATGTGGATAGCGGGCCTGGGTCGTCACAGGTCCTGTTGGTAATGTCATGGATGAGTATAAGGTGTTGAGAAAGGTCTTCAATAAGCGAGTAGGTTTTAAGGTAGGGGAAGGAAGCGATGTTCGTTTTCAGTATGAGAAGTAGGTCATTTATGTAGTTTATCCCCAAGTGATTAGAGTAGTATCATATAAGGAGTCATCGATTAGTTACTGTGATTCTGTGTGTCGAGAAGTGCCTTTTAGGAGGGTTCACATTAGTGATGCAAGTCGAGCCAGACCCAAGTCCATTGGGCCTAGTCCGTGAGATATCGGGTCAATCGGGTCCAACCCATTGGAAAAGCCCACAAATCCAATGAGTTTGAACCACCGACTGTTGTAGGAAGCTATCCTAATTTTAGTATTCTTCTAATTCCTTTAGTAGTTTAGAAATTAGTAGGTTTCCATATTATGGATAGGAAAGATCATAGGAACCTTATTATAAATACGTAGAATCCCCTTTAGGGATTCACACCTTCATCATCTTATTATTGAATTGAAATTGAGTTCTGATTTGTCATTGATTTGGTTAGTTACTCTGTGCGTGAGTCTTGGCAGTAGAATCCTTCTGGATTCGGCCAAATCCAAACTGTGGGTTTGGTCTTCTTCACTGGCTGCATCAATTAGGCTGAGGGGTTTCTGTATGGGAAACTTTTGAATCTGCTTTCTAAATTTCTTCTTTGTAGCATGGTTCAAAATAGCAACCACTATGCTATAGTCCATACTAGTTAAGGCGGCTACACTATTTTGAAAATAGCGGCGCTACGGTCTAAATCTTCGAAAAGCAAGCAATTTTAATTTAAAATATTTTTTTCCTATTTCTTCTCCTCAATAGCCTTTTCTGAAGTTCTCTCTCCCTTATACAGTTCCAAATCACTAAAAAAAACACAAGATTGGCTGCTACACAAGATTTGATTTTTTTTAACACTTAAATAATTCACACCGCTATGTATCGCCGCAGCCACTACGTAGCGTTTGAGCATTGGTCGCTACACTCGCAGCAACTACTATTTTGATCCTTACTTTCTAGGGTAGATAAGGACTTCCGTGTTTGGAAACCATCTACATCTGAAGCATTCTCGACAAAGGCTTTCTTAGCTTTTGAGGGCCCTCCCAAACCCGGACCTTCTTGTGACATGGTTTGGATGGGCCCCGAGAGTAGAGACTTTTTGTTGGCTATAGGAAGGATAACGATGGCAGACATCTTGAGAAGGAGAGGCATAACATCGAGTAACATTTCAGACATGTGCATCCTATGTAGGAAGGAAGGAGAATCCGTTGATCATCTATTTATTGCGAGGTTGCCTAACATATTTGGGGTTATTCTATTAATATGTGTGAGACAGCTTAGTGTCTTCCAAATTCCTTGCCAGCTATGGTGGAGGCTTGGAGGTGAGTTTCTTGTAAGGGGAGAGGTCTCTTTCTCTAGAGGATCTTTTCTTTTGCTATTCTTTGGTCAATGTGGAAGGAAAGGAATGATAAAGAGTTTTTAGAGATACCTCATCATCTTGGGCAGAGTTGAAGTGGCGGTTTGGTTAAGGGTTGCGAAATATTGGGCGTTGACGAGGAAAGAGGTTAAGGACTTAAAGCTCGATGATGTTTTGTCTAATTGGGAAGCATGCATGTCGTGTGGTTGGGAAAAGGAAAGGAAGGTGATTCATTGGTTTCCTCCCCCAAAAGGTTCATTCAAGTTCAATGTGCATGGAACTACAAAAGGCAAGCCAGGTCCTTTTTAAGTATTGGAGGTGTCCTTTCATAAGGGGGAAAATTTTTTCGAAAAATGTAGGAGTAAAGAGATTCGAACGAGGAAGTAATTTTGGCCATTCTAGAAGTTTTATGAATATTTGCATGTTCTTTCCAAGGTTCATTGACTGTAGAAAGTGATTCCTCGGTCACAACACTTCCAAAGCATGAAAGTTTCAGTTCCTATATAATGAGATTAGAGTGGCATCATATCTTCTTCAAATGCACTTTTCTTGTGTTACTAGATCAGCAAATTCAATGGCGGATGCTTTGGCGAAGCACTGGGGTGGACCATTCTTTATTTGACCCTATTTTGCAGTTGTGGTGGGTACAAGAGCATTGTACTCGTATTAACCGTTTTCATTTTAATTAAGTTATTTCAGTTACCAATAAAAAAATATAAAAAAAAACAAAAACCACACAAACAAATGCTATTATGAAGCATGACTGTCAGGAACTAGAATACCAGATACCCACAAAAATTTCATCGCACTGCATTTTAGAGATACAGGTTTTGAACTATTACTAGCCATCTGCCTCAATGGTTGCATCCCAAACACACCAATTAAGTTCTAATTCAAATATAAGGACTCTCCACTTATGTATGTCAGATAGAGAGCCAATAACTTGGATCGTTAGTATGAAGGTCTACCCTATGGCCTATTTTCCTATGAGGCGCACATGCAATTTGATAAGCTAAAATGAATGTATAAATAGAACAAGACGGACAAATATAGTGGCCAGGCAACAATAACTAATCAATGGATACTAAGAGTGTGGTCAAGATGCGATAAATAGATAGGCATTTCCAGGTTTACATCTTGAACAAGAGTTCTGATATAAAGAACAGTAAATTGAATACATATCCATAGCAAATTCTGACCTGTGTATGATCAATTGGATTCTCAGCAGATCCACAATCTTATACACTCAGCATACCGCTATGTGCAATCTCTTGCACCAATCAATCATTTTACCAAAGATTTCAAACCAAGCTGATCACACAGTCTCACTCGTCGGTCATAATATGACTTGGGGCATATTATAATAAAACATGCAACACATGCAATTCCATGACACCACATAGCCTGGATTTTGAAGGTGTGGTTAGTGTCTGGTATCCCTTATACCAACAACTGCTCATGTTTGAGTTTATTTTGTTGTACCTTGTTGTTCTTTCCTATCATATCAATATAATTTACAGTTATTGAACAAAAAAAAATAGCCTGGATTTTACAGCTATTAAGTAACCTCATTAGAGTCAGAAGAAAAAGGTTTTAAAAAAAAATAAAAACAAAAAGAATAATGTGTTCCTCACGTCTTCCACCAAATGTTTTGCCAGGTAATGTTAACTCATAAACAAGCACCACTAGTGTCACTACAACTGCTACAGCAAGACGATCACAAAACATTATTAAAAGGACATGCACTTGATCCTTAGGATGAGAAACACAATGAATTGGTGATTTATTAACAAAAAATTTTACCTTGTCTAGTACACCACGATTCCCCACATGAATATGGTTTCCATAAGCACATTCACAAATTAGATGCCAAAATCATATGCCTATGATGAATAAAACAAGTAAATTATTAGCAAATGTGGTGGAAAAAAAATACCTCTGCCTTGTAACCAGAATCAATACCATTAGGAGTGGCAGGTGGCGAAGGGGACTTAGACTGAGCAAAACGGTGAGAAATCAAGTGATTCGAGATAGACGCATCATCTTTTGGGACAGGCCCATAAACCTCAAGCTCTTCAACAGCGTCTTGGACATCAAGAGCAATCTGAGAGAGGTTTTCTTTAAAGGTGCCAATCGTATTCCACATCATTTGATCAATCTACTCACTAATATGTTGCTTTTCACTCGAAGATGTTGACCTCAATCCTAAATACTGTAGAAAGAAGCTCTAAACTCATCCGAGATATGCAAAATTACTGGTGTAGTTTAGGCCTGCATGCGAATATATATACAAAAGATAAGATGGAGTAAATAGGGGAAGTGCTTGTGGTGGAGGAGGAGGAAAGAAGGAAGGAGAGTGGGGGAAGGGAGGTGGAGTGTGTGTGTGTGTGTGTGTGTGAGAGAGAGAGAGAGAGAGAGGAACAAACTAAGTACCCATAACTGTGTTAAAAATGAGGTTCCAACACTCTCAAAGTGGCACCAAAGCGTAGGCACTAATGTCACACATCATAGCATTATCTCACTAATTTATTCTTTCTCAATTTTCTTAACGGATATTAATTTGCTACCTATCATCAGGGAAGTAAATCTTGATAACCAACTTAGATCGTGGTTTTGCCACGTTGTATTTGTGACCATCAAGATTCAAGGGCATTTATAAGATGGCAATTAGGCCATCTATGTAGTGAGGAGCCGAATGTTAGAAACAAACGACGACAATGGCAGAGGAATTGATACAGAACCACCAAGATGAGTGGAATAACAACATAATTAATCCCTAAGAGCTTCTTCCCCAAAGATCCAAACTCTAGATTCAAGAATCCGAGATAACAAAAGCCTTACAAAAAGCAAGAAACTCTTACCCAATCTGGGTGAAGTAATGTCACCCTTACTATATCCATCCACCGCCTAGGGATGGCCGTGCATCAAACGCCATCCAAAACACACAATTCTTGGAATGAAGATTGACTTCTAGATAAGAGGTCCCCAGAAAATGCTTTTAGCTAGAGATCTAATGAGATTCCAGCAGAGCACATCGTTGCTACCTGGTCTTGAGGAAAGGAGCAGCGATGCTTGTAGAAGAATTGCTTTGATTTCAAATGTGAGATGGGAGGAGATGGACCAGCTACCATCATGAAGGATTGTACCTTTGATCTAGTGGGAAGTGGTACAGAGAGAATCTAGCTGAAATTGACCCATCTTCCCACCAGAGATCATGCCATAGATTGATCTCCTTGCCATTGGCAATTTTCCACTTGCTACCCAATTGGATGAAGTAGGAAAGCTCCTTATTAGCGGCTGAAACTTCTTTGTGTGATATTGGGCTCATCCACTGTCTGATTTTTGATCCGTTTTCACCAACATGATCGTGGAAAGCAGATCTACAGTTAAGGTCATTCCATTTTTAAGCCAATATGAAATTCCATATCAGTAAGTTCTACAATGCACTTCAAGGAGTTAAATATGTGTCAATATGGATTACGGTATGCTGTCGATAAAAATTATTTCCAACAATTTTTTGATGTGAAACAAAAATTGTCCGTTCTTGAATATTCTAACCAATTTTCAAGGCTCCAAGATGCATGTGGAACGGAGGATGATGAAGAACATGATTTCATTAGTTCTGTAAGAGGCTTGAGACCGGACATAGTGGAGAGAATGATTGACTGCAAGACCATCCACGAGGCATTTTGGGAAGCCATTCGTGTGGAGCGGATGCTTAAAAGGTCTCATATAGTGGAAGCTACTCCGCAAGAAGAAACGTCGTCTCAGGTAACAGACCGTTTTAAGGAAACAGTGCCAGCGGAAATGCAGACTGATCAGCCAGAGTTCGACACAGACGACTCCACATCTATAGTTGGCCTTGAAATTTCTACTATGAGTACTAATAATCCCGACATGCAAACACCAAGCGATGAAGAGCCAGTTGTTGAAATTCCCCACTTTAATTCTCATATTGATTTTGTTTTTGGGGATCAACAATGTCAACTGGGAGATGACCAGTGGATAGCCAGAGATTATGATTTGATAGTGCATGTTCTACAAGGCATCCAACGGTTCAATTGCGTATCCACACAAATTTCAGCCATCAAAGGCCGATATGCATGAAGCTATATATGGAAGCTGCAGATGGACCAACAAATCGAAAATTCGTCAAATTGATCTTTGATCCAGATGGAAATTTTCCGAACTCGAGGTCGAGTTCTTTTTCAAGTGGGGGAGAATGATGCAACGTAGACCTCATGGCCACATGTGTAGGGCCCACTTAGATTTAGGATATTTTATTAACTAATTATATATTATTAGTTTCTAATTTTATTGTAATTAGGATAAGATTCTAGTTCTTAGTTTAAAAAGGTTTCTTAGGGCTTAAGTCATCCTTCTTATTTATATGGCATTGTAGTAAAGAATTATTCAGAGTTGATTAATGAAATTGGGTTTTCCCATTGAGGTGCGTCCTCGTTTATTGTCTCTTCGGAGATTGATTGTGTCCTAGGACATGTGCTTCGGCACCCATTGTGCTTTGAGCACTTCCCACGCAAGTCCTAACTCTTGAGCCTGCATCAAGATCAAGAGCAAGTGCCATAAAAGAAGTGTTTCATGTACACCATGCCTACAGATATAACATGAAGAAGACTCGAGTTCGAGGTCGAACTCTTCTTTCAACTTGAGGGGAATGATGCAGTACTGATGATCATCACGCGCGTGGGACCATGCAGATTTTTAGAAAACATTATTGTTTCCAGAATTTTAGTAGTTTCTATTTTGTTGCTTTCCTAGTATGATTAGGAATCTTAGGCCCTAATCATTTCTATTTTGTTACTTTCCTAGTGTGATTAGGATTCTTAGGCCCTAAGCCATGTTTTCTATTTATATTACATGGTAGATATGAAAGTCCCAAACTTGGTTATTGGAATAAAATTATCGTGAGTTTTCTTCCCTCGGAGAGGTGTATCTTCGTGTCGAAGTCCTGCGGAGACATGTTTGAAGTGTATGCGGACACGTGCCTTGGCATCCATGGCTAACCCTAGGGCCTACATCATTTCCCTTGAGGATTTCAAGAATAGGCTATGCTCAAAATTGGAGTAAAGAAAGCAAGAATTGATATAAACAATGTAGAAAGTTCAAGGTTACCTTCAGATGTGTCCAAGATAGATTTGGCAAATTTGAAAATAAAGCGTATGAGGTTCAGCTGATAGGCATAAGGGTCTATGGCATTTTGTCATTGGGTTTGAAGAAAAGGAGAGTCTTGGCATTGGGGTTTCAGGCCCATTGACATTCTGTTGAAGGGATTTTGGTATAAGGGTGCTCAACTGATATGAAATGGGTTAATGGGTGGGGCGGCAATGGGGAATGAAGGTTTGGAAGGTTCTATTGATACAAAAGAGGGAGTAGGTAGTTCGGCTGGTGGGGTTTTGCTAGATGGAAGGATGGCTGACGAGATTTTGGGTGTAGATATGTTCGGCTATTGTGGTTTGGTCTTATGGTAGGCAGCCACGTGGATTGGTGGAAGATAGATGACCGACTGGTAGGTTTTGGGTTTGTAGGTAGTCAGCTGAATGGAAATAAGGTTTAGGCTTGATCGGCCATTGGGGAATGGACTTTGGGTTGGTACTTGGTCAATCAATGGGTTTGGATATTTGGGAAAGCTTGTGGGTTGTTTGGCTTGGTTTATGGTTTGGTTGTGGGAAAGGGAGACAAGATGTTTGAGGGCGGATGTGAAAGATATGGCTTCTAAATGGTTATGACTTTTTGATGGCTATGGCTCTTTGATGCCTATGGCTTGGAGAATAAGAAATCACCGATACTAAGAACTGAAGATAATAAGAACATACCTTGGATTCGCACCAAGTGGCTTTGCACTAAATCCTTTCGCAGGGAAGATTTCAAAAGCAAATGTTATTTTCATTATTTAGGTCTAAGAAGCCAGGGAGGCATAAGAATGCTTTTATAAAAGAAAAGGTAACCCCTTAGCCACTAAAAGCAATCTACGGTGTTATGCATATAGGGTCTTCTAACTCTAATCATCCCATTGTGGAATCTTAAAATTAATACTGGGGTTGATCCATGATGGAAGCATGATCCAACAATGGATCTCCTGTGACGATCCAATTGTTGATCTCCTCTGAAAATATGTTCTATGGTGGATCCTCTCTGAAATCACGATCCAATGGTGGATCTCCTCTAAATTCTTGAACTGAGAACTGGGCCTAAATAAATGCCATCCAACCACAAAGATGGGTGGTCAAGAGCCCTCTTCGTCCTTCTTTGGTATGCTTTCCAATCTGATGTTCTGATATCTTCATCAACCTCCAGCCTTTAGATGCTTGGATTTTCAAGAAATGAGGTTTCAATGTTCCATAGTCATTACAAATGTCCATAAGAGCCTCCCAATATTCTTCCAGCACAAAAGTTGAGAAATAAGTGAGCTTTGGACCCAAAAAAAACATGGGACTTACCCAGTTGGAGTCATGGGGTTAAGTTGGCTTGGCATCTGCCAAGTCATACTCAAACCATGTTGTTTCCAACAAGCTTATATGCCAAGTCACACTCAAATCATGTTGCTTCCAACAACCTTATACCTTCCCAAGTCCTCGCTGCTCCTTATTTCTTACCATTCATTAGGATAGAATCAATAATAACCTCAAGACTACTAGATTTTAGCTCCAAGTTTCCTTCGACCACTCCTAATTGTGTTACCTTATAACTCTTTCTTTCAATGTTGTTAAGGTTTATCCTTTTGAGAAATCTCACCTTATTTTCAGATATCCTCTCTTCCAAATTTTTTGTTCTACTTTCAACAGCAATTCAAAAATTAGTAGCCTACGTTGTGCTATAAGAAATTTCTCCTCTGAAGATTAGTTGTTCTCTACAACCAAATGCGCAGTCATGTAAACATCACCAAATGTTCTTCTATCGTAAGATCAAAGAGGACGGAAAAGCTTATGATAGCTCAGTCCAGACCCATATCCTCCATGTACCATGTTGGAACCATCTCCTTTCTTCCCTACATAATAGGTAAATCTTGTACTAAATTAATCGATCAAGTCCAAAATATCCTTTTTATCATTTTTATTTAATCCAACTTGGGGTGCATATCTGATGCAATCTTAACCATTATGACGCTACCATTATTTTTCTGAAACTCCACAATTTTCTTCTATAGATCTTTACCAAATATAAAGCCTACTCAATTCCAGAATAATCTTTTCCTTGGAAAAAAAAAGATCAGATCCTTCCTACCTTTTCCCCTACCACTTAGTCCATTTATCCTCCTCTTTTCAATAATTGCTACCAACCCCCAACTCTTTCTTCTCAAACTCCCCAAATTTCCAAAGGCAGACAGAAACGAACAACAGAAATCACAATGGATATGAAAATCAAATATGAAATTGCATAAACCTAGGGTTGTAATGCTAGGATCTGCCATCTGTACAGACTGATTCTCTGAATCAGAGATGACGACTGTGCAGTTCCAAATCGGAAACAGGTAATGCATGGTATCTGTAGTCCCCGATCTGAAGATTCAAATAGGCTGAGGCTTGAGTGCTGAATTCTGTGGCCTTCAGAAACAGTGAGAGAGTTAAAATTGGGAGGAGGAGAAGCGGTAAGATTGATTGGTGATTCAGATCTGGACAATGGGATTTAGGGTTTCGGTTCAGATAGCATAAATATGAGAAGAAATAATCAAAGATGAAAAAAGAGGGGTAGGAGAAAAAGGTAGAGAGGAAAGAGATCGGAAGAGAAAATTACCCTGAAGAGAGAAGGGGCGGCGGCTCATGAACGGCTAAGAACGGAGAGAGACCATTCCTCGATCCAAGATCTGTGGCGCTGGTGCTTCTGCTGTGAAGGGAAGAGCTTTTTGTGTCTTCTAAATCTCTCGAGAATTCAGACAAAACCCACAAACAAATCGAACAGGGAGTTTGTGCTTCTTCTTCTTCTTCTTCAGTAGCTGAAGATGGTGGTGGTGGTGGAACGAGAGGATCTTCGTCGGTAGGGTTGGGATTTCTGCGACCGATTTTTGTCACGCGAGAGATGCGACCGGCTGTGTTTGATCGACTCGGTTGCGCAGTTTTTGAAGACACTTGTTTCTCTTCTATCGTGTTTGTGGGCCACCCACTTAGATGCTAGCTATAGCTTGTGTTTGCTTCGGTGGTGATTCTACATGCACCCGCATGGAATACTGGGCACGCCCGTCTGCTGAACTCACCACACCATAGGTTTTTTTAAAAAGAATTTATTGAGCCCACCTACTATATTTTCCAAATTACCTACGCACAGCTAAGCCAGGTCTTTCTCCTCCAACATTTTCCCCGTCGACGATTTTGAAAAACATCGAACTACGTCCGCGTCGAGATCTTCTTCTCGTGGAAGTCCTTCTCCTCCAAAGCTCTCTACTGCACAGCGCTTATTTCTTCTTCTTCTTCATACGACGCTCAAAGAAGGTGAGCTCTTCTTCTTCTTTTTCTTCTTATTCTTGTTCAATAGGTTTATCATTTTCACAATCCTTTTAGGTCGTAATTTTTTCGACTCAGAGATTATAGACATTTGCATTAGGGTCGTAATTTCTTCTTCTTCTTCTTTTTCTCATCCGAAGTGCATAATCCCTGTGCATTTTCAAAAAAAAAGTTACATTCAATTTTCACGATATGCTCGGCATCGCAGAACCGTGCATGGAATTTCTGCACAGTGAATGTTAATTGTGCAGGAAATTTATGCACGGAAATGTATTATGTGCATAACAGATATGCACGACATATATATACTGTGCACATCAAATATACACGGAAAAAATTTGCCGTGCTAAAATATTTGTGCCGTGCAGAAGCATTATGCACAATACATTTGAACCGAGCAGCACAATAAAACATGATTTGTCCTATTATGCCTTTTCCTCTTATTGATTTTCATTTTTAACTGATTTGAAGAAATGCCGAGAAGACCTACTCACCGTATTGGTGGCAGCTCACAGGCGACTGGTGGACGTGCTAGTTCCTTTGGTGAGCCATCCAGAGTGCGGATGAAGATTGGCGTTGCTAGACCGCCTCGCCGAGGTGTGCATGCTAGCACTTCGACCTCCGGCTGTCAACGGCCAACGGCGTCTGAACGAAAACGCAAATTACAGTAAGATCCACTACCTGAGCCGGTTGAGGAGCATACAGAGAGCTCTTCGGAGGATGATTCCTCAGAGGAGGAGGCACAGCAGTCTAGTCCTCCACAGCCGTCTAGTCCTGCTGCAGGGGAGGATGATTCCTCAGATGAGCAAGCACAGTCATCCAGTCCTCCTGCAGCGACAGCGGAAGAAGATCCTATTCCCGGCGGTCCGGTCGACCTATCTGTCGTTATTTCATTTAGGACGCACGTAGCCATATCGATATGGGACTGGAAGGTATACGTTAATTATTTTAATGTTTTAAGTAATTGTTTTTCAAATAAGGTGTTTCATAGTCTATAATAACAGATGTTAATGAAGATTTATACTTGTAATGTGCAGGAACGTGGCCCGCTCAAATGTATCAGTCCTTGGTATCGGCTGAAGGACTGGTACATACCTCTACCTGGAGATGGGGCTGATCTTCATGTTCCTCGACTTCGCGCTATTATAGAATAGTCTGGATTGGCAGACTTGAGGTGTTTCAGTTACCGATATATCTCCTGCCCCTTGGTCTCGAGCTTTGTGGAGAGATGGTAGCCCGAGACCAATACGTTCCACATGCCGTTTGGGGAGATGACGATCACATTAGATGATGTAGGTACTCTCCTCGGCATCCGAGTTACGAAACTTCTTGTCCACATATCTACTAGTATGGAAGTTACTGTGCAAGTAGATCTACTCAAGTGTGGACTGGGTGTGGATAGGGCATCTGCGGCAGCAGAGTTGAGCCTGGCACGGGGTGGGGTAGTGAGGATGGGGTGGATCCGATGGGTGTAAGGCGATGTGATCCCTGCGTCATCGGTTGAGGAGGTAGAGTGTGCAGCTAGAGGCTATCTTCTATATTTGTTAGGCTGCACACTATTCACTGATAAGTCCGCGACTCGAGTCCCAATTTACTACCTATCTTTACTGATGGACCTGCTACGGGTCCGTCATTATCCATAGGAGGCTGCCACACTGGCGTATCTATATATTGCCAGTTGGGGACCGCCACGAGGGCAGATGTGCGACAGATTGCTGGATATCTGACACTGCTCACGGTAAAACCAGTACATTTTATATATACATATACATGTTCCATCATAATTGATCTTTTAGATTGTATAATTAATAATATTTGTCATTTGCATTCTTGGGTGTACGAGCACTTCCCATTTGCTCGTCCTCCTGCACAATGGGGATACAATTCAAGGATGCCTCTCGCATGCCGCTGGAATCCTGGTCAGGGTTCCGGAAATGCGAGATAAAACATACAACTGCTGCGGGAGAGGTTGGATGCCATACACCTGAGCGAGGTGAGCACCCAATAGAGTCCTTGACATATATTTTACGTTTTTGACATATATTTTACGTTTTTTTGCCAATGAACATGTTTTATTATATTAATGACTTGTTTCATTTACATGCGACAGGTTGCCTGGGATCCGTGTGCTTGTGCCAGGGCTCAGCATCCATTACAGCAGATATCCTCCTTCTGTTGTTGCTTGATATCCCTATATGTCATTGAACCCTACCACCCACACAGGGTTCTTTGACAGTTTGGCTACGTACAAACCATCCCACCCACACCGCTCGCGCCCCATTCGTGCAACTCAGGGAACTACTGCTGGTAAATATAAGGTCTCCTATACGTTTCTCGACCAGTACTGGGTGACTTGGGAGGACCATGTATTATCTCTAGCGCATCGCGGCCATCGAGCACAACATGCATGGGAGTGTTCACCGGACTACCTCGAGTGGTACACTAGGATATCACACCCTTCCTAATGAGGGTAGAGATGACCCGACTCCAATAACGGTGAGGGCATTTTAAACTATCTTATTCCAAACACTGATGCATTTATTCTTTCAAACTATCTTTAACACATTATAGATCCTTCGCGCGAATGATCATATTCGTGCCACGCTTGCGCGAACGGAGCAGCCAGCTGACTTCTACTATCGGGCATTACAGACTACCCTCGAGATTATGGATGGCTTGCCGGTGACGTACCGCCGACGTGCGCAGCAATGATGCTAGGAAGGCTTTTGGATGAGTCAAACAATTTTTTTGATGAGATGAATAAGAACTTTTTTGGAGGAATACATTTTTGTTGGATTCATGTGTATTACGAGGATTTATGTGTACTATAAACTTTTATGTGTCAATTGAAGAATTTTGTCATTGTGTCTGAACTTCTATGATGTTCAACTTCTTATATGAAATGGTTGATATCTTTATTATTTTGATGAACATCTACCGGCTCTTTCAAAATGGAAAAAATGACTCCACCAACTTACGGCACTGTACGGCCAACAGGTGCCGAGCAAATCCATTCTGCTAGGAAACTGTTGGCAGTGCAGAATTATTTTGCACGGCAATCTGTGTGTCGTGCAATACATTTTGCTTTGTTCTTGTTTGTCGTGCAGTATGCAACCGAGCAGGGGTCTTAAAAAATAAACACACAACATAATAACATAAAAGATTGCATCCATTTTAACAGCCATCCGTTTAAACAACAAGTATTAAATTTGTTTACATCAAGTTGAGAGTGCAAGTATTTAATCACTATCAAGATTAACCGACTCCTGTATTGCGACACTGTCTCCAATTATTTCTTTGAATCGCTCGATGCTCTTAGCATATGATAGTTGCCATCCGTCTGCATTAGGGTGGTGGTGTCTACGCCAATTTGTAGCAATGGGAGGCATGGGAGCCCCGGGTGTCATGAATACCTGCACAAAATGGTTTCCATTAATGAAACCAATCGCCACAACTTTATGAGAACTTGGTGGAATCGGGGATAATCTCAAAGGCAGGAAAGTAAGACACTGCTACACCGAAAAGTGGACCAATACAACGTTATTACATGAAGATATCAGGTGACCTATGTTTGGCATTGTCATCCAACGATCAAATGAATGATTGCTATCATAGTACTCCAAGGCATAATACAGCTCCCCAACTCTATCCTCTCCTCCATATACCAATGAATAATAATTTTGATAACTCTGCAATTCAATGCTTAAATCCAGTCTAACCTGCATCCATTTATCCTTGCCCATGCCCAGAAGACCAGTTATGACTCTAAATCCACAATTACCATCGGCTACAACATCCTTAACAGTCTGGATATAGGGTCCTAAAGACTTGGGAAGCAAATCCTCTAACGTGCATGACCGAGTGTGACGGACACTAAGTTTCTCCTTCTTCTTCATCACATCTAGACTGTTTAATCTAGCTGGAACGTTATCTTTGATCGAGAGTGCATACTCGAAAGCAGATGGCTCTTGACGCATGGACCGATCAAACTTTTTCTTTTTTCGAGGATGACCAATCGCAAGTATTCGATTTAATATCCAGCTTGAGAAGAGAAGTAGCTGATGGACTCCCCAATTCTCTAAGTTTTTTTTCAATATTTGTATTTTACCAATCTGATTAGTATTCTGGAATTTCCTATTGATCATCTCGAACTTGGAAGTTGTGGTTAACTCGGGGACTTCATTCACCGTAGTGGAGTCTAAATTGAGCTTCCTCCAGTAGTGATAGACACAGTTCAGTGGTATTTGAATGCCTAACCTTATGTACACAGCAATTTCGTGTGCACATGGTAACCCATGAGTCTGTCGAATTATGCACCCACATGCCGCCGAATCTGGACCAATATCACTAGCTCTTATCGACTCATTCAAAACTATATCCATAGCATTCCTTGATATAAAATCCTTTCAACTCACGAAACAGTGCCAGTTTGAACTTATGTTACACGGTGTTCATACTCTTTTCAAAAGAAGCATTTATCTCCATAAAGAGTAACTTAAGCAAGGCATAGATAACCTGCCAGGACGCATCAAAGCTATAATTCGATGTGCCTAGGTGTCTCTTTAATTTTGCATGTGCGCTCTCAGCCCTGTTCGTAGTCACGTTCCCAAAGTGCATATGCTAATCCGTCTAAGCAGCTACAAATTGCTTCTTGTGATTATTCAATCACGAGTTCTTCACATAATCAACAGTGTGTAGATACCCACAGTAATTCTGGTCCAATGCACTTAATAATTGAATGCAGTCATTTTCAGTTGGAGAGACTACCAATATGTTCCAACAAGAGATAAATGCATCATATCTGTCGTTGGTCTCAAAATACTTCTTAAAATTTGTTAAGATGTTCCTAGAAATATGTCACCTACATAATAAGTTCACTGCATTTGGAAAAACAACATTTATTGCATTCATTAGTGCTAACTCTCTGTCTGTTACAATCACACGGGGCAGAATGCATCCATCCAATAATTCATTTAGCCTCTCCAAAGCCCATCTATAATTGGCCTCCCTTTTTTATTCAAGGTACACAAAAGCATCGGAGAAAGTCAATTGAGTAGATGTGACACCAACAATCTCAAGCAAGAGAAGTCGATATCTACTAGTCTTGTACTTGGAATCCATTATCAAAACTTTTGGAAATGCACGTAACAAATGAATAGATGATGGATGTGCCAAGAATATGTCCATCATAGCATTTGTAGCGTCGTTGCTAGTGTGATACTCAATGTAGTTGTTCTACTCCAAATGCATCATGAGTTGCTGCATTTGTGATCGACCGGCCATCTCAGTCACCCTCCACTTTTGACGAGCATTGTAGATACTCTTCATCATAGTAGTGTTGTGCACGTCCCTTTATTGCAATGTTCGAAGGATGTTCCTCGGCTTTACCAAACTTTTAGACATATCAATCAAACATTGATTTCATCCCCAGAAAGCTTCCCAGCAAACGAGTGCCACTGTTAACACCCAATCATTGTCATTGGCCAACTTTCGGCCCTTCAAAGCAAAAGGGCAATTACACTTCTTCGTTCCCGTTGCCTTGTTAGGATTTCTCTTTTCAAAGAACTTCGATGGACCCTTATAACTTCCATTTCTCTTACAAGATAAAACTATTCTCAGCTTCCTACCATCTCCACCGGCATCTGACGTTTTGATTACAATTACAAAGCCATGTTTCTTTCCAACTTTCCTTGTCCATTGGATTAGGTCCTCTCAGCTTCTGAATATCGTGTCAGTGGTGAAGACATTAGTAAAATCCAAAGAGCACTCACTGGCACCGGTTGACTCAATCTCCTAAAAATATGATTAAAAATTCTTAGTACATCAATGCACGAGCATTTATCCCCGTGCAATATTATACGACACGGTATATATAAGACGTTTTTCAAAGATATGTTCGGTTTACTTTTGCTGTGCAATAAATATTTGATCGGCATAATTATGCCGTACAAAATTTTATTGTCCGATGGTAATTTGCTATGCAATATTCATTTGCACGGCTTTGGAATACCGAGCACGACGCGAGAAAATGAATTAAACGACTGAAAACGAAGTCAAAATGTATACCTTCTCTTGGTAGATCGTCAGTTGCTTGTCCATATTGAAAATGCATACATCCAATAGACAATGTGGTGTAGAGAGATGAGTACCTCCAATATCGTTAAACAAATGGAGGAAACTTGAGAATACTTCCAAGTGTTGAAGAAGATGATGAGGAAGGAGACGAACATCAATGATGATGAATGAGGGCAGAGGAACAGTGATGAAACAATGGATAAAAATGAATAATGAAGAAGAAGAGGAGATGAGCAGAGACACCGGCAAGATACACTGCAAGAGAACCAAAGGAAGAGAAGAGGAGGTTGATGGAAAAGGGTGATTTCGTCATTTCACCTGGTGGCATTTTGGTAATTAAAAAAATTAAATTTTGGGTGTGTACAGCAAAAGCCATGGTGCGTTCAGAAGTACCCTTGCTTCAGACTTTTGCCTTTAGTCCCACGTACATGCAAGATTTCAGCGCTAGCTTCTTTAAAAAAAAAAAAAGAAGCAAAAAAGCAAAAAGAACCTCTTTAGCGTTTCATTTTCTACTATCTCTCTCTTTGTTTCATCTCTCTTGCACATTTGATAACAGGAGAAAAATCCGATCTTCGGAGGAATCTTTGATTCTGCGGAATTAGAATTTTTTCTTTGAAAATTTAAGAGGGAGGGGATTCATCGCATTCCAAGTTGGCGAGCACGGAGGAATTAGTGATGATTCATTTGAACCCAAGTTTGGTAACGGGAGAGGAATCCACAAAAAAAAGAAAAATGAAATGAATTTGTCCATCTCAAATCCATTTAACATAACTCAAAAAAATTTCCATTCCACATCCTCTAATCCATCCTAAAAAACAAAAAACCATTTTGTACACATAAAAGAATTTATGAAAATTTTGACATTGTCTCCCCTTAACGAGAGAGCTTTTATTTTCTGACCTATTAGGTACTCATAAAATGAAACATTATCTAATCACTAATATAGTAATAATCCTTTCTTCCATGATCTTCAATAAATCAACTCCCACAATGTCAATGGACGCTATAAACGACAACCCACACCGTTGACGGTCATATTAAATAGCCATCTTTTTTTTCTAAATCCAAAGAAGACTTAAAAACAAAAGACCCAAAGTTTCGGCCAAAACACCTCAAACACACACATCAGCACAAAATAGTTGAGTGGTTTGCAAAAAAAAAAAACATAAGACAGTCGAGTAACACAAACACTTGACTCCTATTTCTTAAGAAAACTCAGCTTTTATTCAAAATAAATGCCTCAAAACCCAGTCAATAGTAAATAGATGGGGCTTCCTTAGCCCACCCCAAAAATTTACACAAAAGAAAAAGGCACCCCCTAAAACATCAAGGAATTGGGCTTCTTGAATTTTGATGTTACACTTTCTTGATAAATACTGTATTTTATATGAGCCTTATTGGTTCACTGTTCATGTGTACTACTCAACAGGAGTTGAACCAATCTCCACCTGCAGCAAAGGAGTGGATCCTACATCAAAGTCACCAAATACCGACCGCTTAAAAAAAAAAAAAAAAAAAAAGACAGATAAGACAGTCGGATAGGCAGTCGAAAATTTTACAGTCTTTTTATGAAAACAACATACAAAAATGTCGATAATTTGAATGTAAAGCGATTGTTTACAACTTTCGTTTGTGTTACACTAGACACCAACGACTCGTGTATGTCGTTTTTTATAGAAAAAATAAAATCTCTATAAAATAAAAAAAACTTGTAAAATGACAATTTATAACATTCATTTTTTTTTAAAATAAAAATATAATTTAAAAATCAGGATTTTGGAAACTTGACACCTAGCAATAGCAATATCAATCGTCATTAACTGAACAACCATTTGCAATAACCATTCAAACATCCATCTAATAGTCAAGATCAATATATCCATCCACATTTAATAGTCAAATGCAAAATATCCATCGACATCTAATAATCGAAGACAAAATATCCATCCACATAATCTAGAAGTCAAAGACAATATATCCATCCATATCTAATATTCAAAATTAAAATATTATCCAAACAGTCTTATACACTAACTAGTATACATGTCTAGATTTGTTCTTATGATTCATATGTTGACAGTCAATTTAATTGTACAATCATGTCTAGATATTCATGTCCATTGCTCTCTTATGATATATATGTCTCTAATTCTATGTTTGATGCAACATGCTTAGGTTATTATACTTCTCTACTTGCTCTAACTTATTACCCTTGGCATTGTAGGAGACCATGCCTCCACCCTTGTTCCGAAGATAGAGGCACCGGAGAGTTCACGGGCAGGGTTATTAGAATTGTCTCTGATCGATGTTGAGTAGGCACCTGCTTGCTTGCAAAGGCGACACCTTGAGTCAAAAATTGCTAGTGGCTAGATTTAGTTGTCTAGTTGAGGTTGTGATTTTCAATAAAACATTGTAATAAAGATTGAGCAATTACTCTTTAGTGTTGCACTTTCTTATTCTATTTTGGACTAGCTATGCTCTGACATAATGTGTCTATTTATGGATAATTGATATGCTCGTGATATGATATTAATTAGAGAAAATTAGCGAATGGTCCCTTAACAGTGTCATTTAAAGGCTCTAGTCCACAAAAGTTTCGGTTAAAGTCTGTAGTCCACGCAGCTGGACATATTTCAGGCGAAGGTCCGTAAATATGCTAGATCACACATTGTCATGACTAATTTGCCCCTGTAACCGTCTGAAGTTATATCACAAATTTAATCCCTTGTTTTAAACTCCTTAACATGATATTTCATGACTGATTTGTCCCTCTAATGGATTTTATTTCCTAATTCTAAATGAGGTTTCAAAATTCAAATGGGAGGGAATAGATCAAGTTTCAAAATTCAAATGGGAGAGAATGAAATCCCTAGTTTTAGATGATTTTTCGAAATTCCCTGACTTCCCTTTCTTCTAGTTCCTATTTGTGTTGGATTTTGGGAATTCATGGATTTTTGCAAGTGGTGTTCTTGGGTGGTTCTTGTTCTTTTGGTCTTAAGTGATGGTCTTGTTGAAGGATGTGACATTGTTCATGGTGACGAGGATGCTTCCAACCGGCCCGGACTTGAGAATAACTTCGTTCTGGTGGTATTCTGAGATCTGAGTCTTTTTTTTTTCTTGTGAAATTTTAGTTGGGGTCTTGATTTTTTTTTACTGGATTTGAAGGAAGGGTGGAGAGTGGGTTTTTTCTTTTTTTCTTTTATGAGATTGTGGATTTGATCCATCATTTTCTAAATTTATCCGAGCTTGGTATTGCAGAAGGTCTTAAATGTCAATATTAAGGGACCTCTGTACAATCCAGTCATGTCATTTGCTATAAATTTATTTGAGTTTATGTGACAAACTCAAATAAACTCATGTCGCCAATTCGGATAAATTTATCTGAGTTTTGGAACAAATTTATCCGAGTTCTTGGACAAATTTATTTGAGTTCTGCAATAAATTTATCTAAGTTCTGGAACAATTTAATTGGTTACTAAGTTCTGGAACAATTTAATTGGATACGAGGCACATATGTTTCCAATCAAGGCCGTTCATCTGGTATGCCCCACTATGAATAAGGCAAATTGGGGGACATTGGCTTTGACTAGGCAATGTTAGCCACCCAAAACTATCAGTTTTGGGTGGAATGTTTTTCACCAATTTGATAGTCACGAAGGTCTAGTTAATTGAATTTGTTGATCAACGCCCATTCATGGTGGGATCCACCTGATAAACCGTGTCCTTTCCTAATCCATTTTTCCTCCTTCTTGCTCCCGATGTTCAAAATCCCTAATTTCTCGCTTTCGTTCCTTCTTTGGCAAGTCACCGCAATTTTAGGCTTAGCATTTTTGAATAAAGAGATAAGAGAATACGAGGGCATTATTGTCCTTTCAAGTATATGAAACGGTGGAAGGGACCTTTGCCTCTACAAAATTAATTCATGGACCGTTTGTAATAAAAAACAATATTGAGGGACCTCCGGCCAAATGCCCTATTTACTTCTATTGCTTCTACTGAATTATGATGTATTATGTTGGAGTTCTGTCAATCCCCACACGTTATATTTTGTGGGAATCCAGTGCGGGACAGTAATTTCCATGACTTGTGGATCCCGCACTGATTACGCCCTGAAACTTGAAGAAATATACATAGGTCTGGTTTGGGGGCGTGACATGGTGCACAAATGAGGCATGTTAATCATGCAATTTACACAGGTGTGAAAATGATTCACATCCCTCTTTGCAAAAGGAGCTGGTAAAAGTTTTTACATCGTGATTTTTTCTTCACATGAGGCCCATCAAAGACCTTTATTTTCATATAAAATTTGGCTCCACATTGTAATCCAAACCATTCAATTTGTTTGTTGAACTAATTAACCCCAAAACCGTTAACTCAATTGTCTTTAATCTTCATATATTTGAGTAATTTGTGAAAAAGTCTATAGATTTGGTTTTCTAGACTTCGATATGCACTCAATTCATGATCCGAACTGCACAATATTCTTGTATTAATGGAAAATATCAAGACTTAAAGTTTCATTTCTTAATTCTTCTTGGATTTTTTGAAATTTGTGAAAAAATACAAATAAATCTAAAATTATTGGATATATACTCATTTACTCATGTGAAAAATGATGATTTTAACAAACATGCTAATATGTTCTTCAATTTAAAACTTTGTATATTTATCATATTCATATAGTCGTTTGCCTACATAATAGTTGTACGTGTAAAAGGCAAATGACCCAAGGGCCAGTACATTTGATAGAACTGAATTCCTATGAATTGTAAAACTTTCTATTTCTATACGTGGTTAAAAATGAAGAATCAAAAGTGAATATCCAAAAACTACCATCGAAGAACCTCCCTTTCGGTGGAGATTAAATCAAGGGAAGATGGAAATTGAATTTTCAGTTATCACCCTTCTAATTCAAATCTTAGGAAAGTCAAGGTACCATTTACCTCCCGATTTTACATCCTTCTCCCCTCACCTCTTTTATAATCCCTCTCTGGAGCTCATTTGACTATGAATTCCTATGTATTCTATGCAAACAAAGAGACCCAAAAGGAAAGTAATAAAAAGTAGGGACCTACTGATGAATGCACGGAATATTTATCTAACCACAAAAAATCATAAAACTAAAAAATAGACGAAGAAATGTATTCAAATATTACTACTACTCTGGCGCCAGAATGAGTGGCAACAAGGCAGTCTGCTTCCACCTTTCAAGACTGCGTCGAGACAGCAGCATCAATGCATCGATTTCGCTGTTTTTATAAGGAATATGTATTTCAATAATTTTTCATTTATTTTATCACATTCCCAAGGTTCTATAATTAGTGTGATATTCAAGTAAAATATCTAATTGATGCTTAATGTCGCGACCCCGGACCGAGGCCGCGGCGGTTAGTTAAAAATTTTGAAAGATTAAAAGACCTCCCACAGGTTCCCGCGGTGAGGGTTCCAAACAAACACGCATGGAACAACCCACTCACACGATCAAGTATGCGGAAGCACGTGGCAAATCACATCTTGTCATATCATGTCACAATAGGAAACATAATGACATCGAGACATAATATCAGAATGAAACATAACAAGGCATTCCCATAATTCAAGTTGTAAAGTTAACAAAATAAGTTAAGTTATTACACTTCCCAAATAAGAGGCCAACATAGGCCAATACAATACCAAAAGTATATCAAAACCCAAAAAGTGATCCAACGGAACTCATGCACCACCCCAACGTCTAGATGACGTCATCGGGTTGCCACTCACGGGCTAGGTTGGGCCCAACGGCCTCCTCCTGGCACTCCTCCTCAAAGGGAGGGTCTCCTGCACCTGGACACCAACATACAAGCATCAAACACAACGGTTTGGCAAGAAATCATTTTAAGTGAAAGCATGAAAAACATCGTTTAATCAAGAACATAAAGAATTACTTTGCTGAACGTAAAACAATACTTACGAAACACTTTCTAAATCGAAGACAAAATAGCATGAATGCATACATATATATCATGAGTAGTAAATCCACATAGAGCCCATCCTTTCTCTATCATTTATAAATGAAAAGAGCAAGCACGCACGACAAGCACGAATATACATAATATAGCACGACACGATTCCCACAAAAACGGGATTTTCGGCCGTAGAACCGGACACGCACGATGTGTAATAAATACACTACTAATCTGCAGTTAGTTCACATGTTTAAGGACCCCCAGACAGTGGATCAGACTGAAAGGGCAGTCCAAGCTCTGTGGTGTTCACTTGAGTTCATGAATGCACAAAACACGCTAAACACGATTCTAACATATCGAAAATAAAGGGGGAAATCACTTATCACGACAAGACAAGGCACGACTAGCACAATGCATAATATATATGCTCACAACTTATAGAAGTGATCCCCATTTGATACTTGAAACACATCTTGAAACATATCTTGAAAATACTTGAAACACATCTTGAAACATATCTTGTAACGAACTTAAAGACTTGACTTCAAAACGAGTATACGACATGCTTACGGTCTTAAATCCACTTTCAAAACACGATAATTTTATAAAGTACAAGCTTAGGCTATTCATTGGCCATTGGTTGATTGGAACTCTTTTATTGAAATACATGGATTGGTGTCCCCGAAGTTAGTATAAAGCATGGAGTTCCATTCACACAATGTCCACTTAAAGTCTTTAATATAGCCTAGTTTTCAATTTTTTAAAAGAAAAGCAAATGGGCAAAACTCAGCTTAAAACAGTGAAAATTCAGTGTGCCCGGTCGACTGCGGCATTGGCCGGTCGACCGCGTACACTGTGAGCCCGGTCGACAGGCCAAGTCCCGGTCGACTCAAAGTTGTAAATTTAATTCGATATACAGTGTTTTGGTCAGGTTCCAGAGAACCTGACCTTGTGTCGCCGGTCGACCGTGCCCTTGGCCGGTCGACCGCGTGAACTGCAGGGACAGAAGCTCCCGCAGTGCAGCAGGTCTTCCAATTGGGACCAAAATCCAGTGTCCCCGGTCGACCGCGCCCTTGGCCGGTCGACCTCGTACACTGCGGAAATCAGAACACAGTTCAGATTTCTGCAGTGCACTGGTCCTTCTTCCATTCCTTTCTTTTCTACAATCTTACCAACCTGATTTAGCAAACTAAATACATTATATAACATGCTAACAAGGCTCACATTTGAGCATTTATTTCAACTAAAACAAGTCATTAATATGGAAACCCATTTCACAACCCTTGAAACCATTTCTTAACAAAACAAATCCAAACTTCAACAAAAGCAATACTTACTTAAAAGATGTGAAATCTGAATGTTTGGAAAGCTAATAAACATGCTTGCATTATCTAAAGTAAGATCACCATCATAAAAACCTAATAAATCACAACCTTAGTACCAAAATACAAATCCAAGAACACACATGCACTACAACTTAAATAGATCACTTGCCTTAGCCAAATGAACACAAGATCTTTCTTCAAGCACTCCAAATCAAAGGTCAAGCCAAGAACTACAAAATCCCATGAAAAATCCATTCAAAACTCACCCAAAAACACAACCAAGCAACCCATTTAGAAATAGGTGCTATAGGTTAGAAAAACATGCTCTTTAGGAATAGAAAGAACTCTAATGAAGAGATGGATTGTAGATCTTACCTAGAGGTGCCCCAACGAAATGCAAGGAAAGAAATGAAGATCTCTTCCAACAAGAAACTTCAAGAAAATGGTACCAATAGCAAGCTTGAGATGAGAGGAAGAAGGTGATGGTCTTAGAATTCCATTTGGAGGTTCATAGCTCTTGCAATCATGAAGAGAAGGAGAAGGAAAAAGAGGGTTTTCTTTCACTCTAGGGCAAGGAAAAGTTGCAGGATTTTTGCTTGGAATGGGGAAAGGGAAAGGGGAAAGGGTAGCTTAAGTGTTTAGACAAGTGGGTCCCCTTTTGTGCAAAACTTGCATGAGTCAAAACATGATCTTAGGGGCCTCGAATGAAGTCGACGAAGAAGGATAAAACGATCCTCGAAATATCTAGTTTTCAAAAAGTATAATTTCGACATAGTTTTGGGATCTCGAAAATCGTGTCCAGATTTGAGTGTGAAAAGGCTATTTTACCCTTTTGGCCAAAACTTGAGTTTCTAGGCTTCAAACACAAATGAGCTAAACATGAAACTTGTACATAATCATAAAACCAATCAAATGAGATGAAAATCACGATTCACACAAAACCAAACACAATCTTCCCATGCTTGCACGTACACCCAGGCCTTCCTGAGTGAGCCTAATAAACACTAAACGTTCTCGAGCTCCCCCAAAGCTATAACCACGACCAAAACTAATCACATTCTAACCCACGATAACTAAACCCAAATCAAGGCTAAGCACACACTAAGCAAACACTATTGGGTTAATCCTGGGTTGGGGTTTGACACTTAATGACAATGAAATTAGATAGTATGATTTCTTCAACGGAATTGAGATTAAAATAAAATTAATGAACATGATAGCATGTTTAATATGAAAACAAAATGAAATTTAATGAGATTAACGTAACAATAAAAACCCTAAATGCATTTATATATTAACACCCGAAAACCCTTTAACCATGTTTCAACTGAGTGCAGGTACCTCTAAACATAAATGAGGGATACACTGCCTGAGTAATTTACAGGAAGAACTAAATGCAAGATGACCATGTTCTGAAAAAGAAAAAAGGAAATCAAAACCAAAAAGAAATATCTAGCAAATCATTGATAATTAGTTAATCTTTTTTTTTCCTTGATCTGGACTTTCACCCAGATAAATGCATCATCAACTACAATTAGGAGATAAATAAACTTGCGGCCATGTGCACTGTTACATATTGGCATGTTCAACGATCTATTGATGGAACCACACTTTCATGGTATGGAAAGAGCAAACATTAAACTATACGCACAGTAGTGCTAGCTCGACACTCCACTGCTAGGATTACAAGATCCGCCACCATGACATACAACCCTCAACCCCACGTCTTTTAAATAAGTCTTAACTGCTACAAACCTTTGTTGATGGAAATGTAGCTAAGTGAATTTACAACAAGAAAGATGAGGTTCTCAACCATTAGCCCAGACACCATTAGCCCAAACAATAGGCCTGAGGACAAGATACATGCTTCTCATTGAAAATGGAGCGCCGAAAAGGGGTAGAAAGACAATTAGTAACTACTTGAACTTCTAAGCAATCTTGTGCAATCCAATTTGGAGAATAGAAGAAATGGATATGAGAAGAGGGACGGAGTAGTGCCAAACCGCCTTGAAAACCTGTTTCTGATGAGCTTTCACTGACTGAGAGGGGTTGCGACCATTGTATCTGATATAAAAAATGTGGATAACAGGATCTGCTGAACCAGATGTGATGTACAGACGATCAGGAGACCACGCTTGATTTATCAAAGCTGGTTGTGATTCAATGCTCTCTTGCTTCCACCCAAAGGCATTGATCTCCGTCTGCCTGAGCCTAATATCAAACAACCGAAGCTACCTCTTAGGAGCCTGGAAAAGAGAATACTTTAGTAAAAAAAGGACCAATGAAGAAAAGATGCAAAGGGTGATCCAGCAGAAGCCAATTCAGTAAGAGATCGCATAAGGACAAAAAAGTGGTTGTAGGTATGTATCTAGGCCACAGGAATGCAGGCAAGTAAATAATAATGCATTTATCCATGCAGGTCACCAAAGTGAATACCAATTTAAAAGTAACAAATTCAAGGATGAAAATATCAAGAGAAGTTCAAGTATAATCACCCTATTTGCACCATAAAAAGGTCGAAGTCAGATGGATTTTGTTGTATGCCATTTACATTGATTGCCACTAGGCACAGAGAATCTTGTTGGTACTTGAAAGGGGGTTTTCCTCCGCCCCAGTAGATTGAGATGGTTGGACTATATGCATGGTTGGAACTGAAATGGAAATAGATATAACTGGTGGCTGGATTTCAGCCTGAGCTTGAGCCTTAACCATTTTATATGGGTTTTTATTTTGTTGGATTTTGTCATATTGTGGATGGAGATTGGAGAAGAAGGAGGTGTGTTGTAGATGGATGCTCATTTGAGCTGCAAATAGAGTTTGTAGTTGGATCTGTTTGTTTCCCTCTGCTGTTTCTGAATTGTGGTTTTGTTTGCTTTACATGAACTATGCAGTTACCCTATTATAATAGGAGTGGAGGTGGTTCTCAGATCATGGCCTGGCCAGTGGCCAGAGACAGAGGCTTTGCGATGGTCCATCTAGAGATGAAACTGATAGAATGTTTAGTGGACCATGGTATTTATGGCAGATTCTTTTCTATTTTCATGTTTTAAAGCATTTGGGAATCAATCCAACTAAAACAAATGGATGGGATTTGGACTCATTTGGAATAGATCATCATCATCATCATCATCATTCATGACAACATTTTCGTGGCAGATCTAGTACTGATTTTATATGGAAGTGGAACGGAAGCTTGGTTTCAGGAGTTTTTGTAATTGATAATTAATTTGTCTAATTAAATTCAAATCCAGGAGAGAGTATCTCTTTCCTAGGACACTGCAAAAGCTAAAGTCATAACGACACTGCAAAAAGACTCCCTTCTGCAATGTCAGATTTTGGTGAGATGAGCCCACCTGCAATATTTAACTGTTCATGAAACATGGAAGCCTGATATCTCCAAATTTCCAGAATGTGTGATTTTCTTGCTTTCCATCGAGGCAGTTTCCATTCCAACACTAACACATTGATGAACTTCTCCACTGCATTATGGTATTGAGTTCCCTGTAACATGGATATGCAAATTGAAACGCCAAATTAGAAAAATGGAGATGATCATCAACATAGATATTTTAGCAACGCCGGACGAAGTTGTTGGGAAGATGAAAACAAGCACTATTTCCTATGGAGTAAGAAGGGGAGACGAAACTAAGACCTAAAATTTCCTTTGAGAATGAAGGGGAAAATCTCCTTGGAAGCCCTCTCTCCGGAATGTTGAGCCCGTGGAGCAAGAAAGGGAAAACGAAAGGGGAGGGATAGATGCACTGGAAGGGGAAACCAAATAATTCCCCTGAAATTTCTCTCTCCTTTTGGCGGGCTCTAGGAATTTTAATTCTTTGATCTACTGGGCTTCTTTAATGCATTAAAGGAGAGCGCTTTCCACGTCAGCTGTTCCTTACCAAAATGGTGAGGGATGGATGCACAAGAATATCTCCCTATATATATATATAAACCTGTCACACTCATTACTTCCTGTGAATCACAAATCACTCAAATTTTTTCACTCATCCTTATTGTAACCACTTGGATTGATCATGCAACTTTGGTGCCCATCTGACTTTATCTAGCAGCTAAAATTTGGAAAACTTTTAAGGCCTCAATAGGAGTAATTCCCAGCATCTAGGTTGGTTTTGTGGTCTTAGCCTAGCTAGAAACCTAGTGAGGAATTGAGTAGAATTCCTTTCGCTAACGCCATTTGTTGCCTCATGATCAGATGGTTACCTTGTTTTGCAGGGAGGCGATCATGATGAGACCTCTCAAACTACCCACCTCCCCATGATTATCATGATTCCAGTTGGGTCCTACCAGCCAGGTCATTCCATGGATAGAAACGATCAGGGAGTTCCTGAAAATGACTCAGAAGAATATTAAATAGTTTCATTTTTATCTTTCAACAAAGAAGATTCAGTCACGATAACCTGAAGTTGCTCAGTTGGTTGGCAACCTCGTATCTCACCCATTTTCCCAAGGTTCAATTCCTAGGTATGCTGCCCTCTTCCCACATGTGTGGGCTTTTCTCCCCACCTGTGTGGGCTCCTTTCCCATTTGTGTGGGCTCCCTCATGGGTCCCAGCCTCCTTGAGACTACAATTGCAGAAAGCTAGCAAGTACGGATCCATTTGCATGTCACCAAAATAGAGAAATAGAGGAAGAACTAACGTGTCAGCTTCCTTCCCGCGTGTGTAGGCTTTCATCCCACTTGTGTGGGCTCTTTGATGGGTCCTAGCCCCCTTGAGACTACAATTGCAGAAAGCCAGTAAGTATGAATCCACTAGCATGCCGCTAGAACAGAGGAATAGGGAAAGAAATAAGGTTTGAGAAATCACACTAGGCCCCTGACTTGGCCCCGATTAAGTCGAGCTGAGTCTAGATTTGGGCCCATTTTTTGCCCCTAGAAATTCTGTAAAAAAAAATCTTAAAAAAGGAAAAGAAAAAGTGTCACGTTGTCAATTGATCAGAGAGAGAGAGAGAGAGAGAGAGAGAGAGAGAGAGAGAACAGGAATCAGTGGGATTTCTTATTTTCACCCCCACAAGCCCCAATCCAAATCAAGCCCCTTTTCATCTTCAGATTTGAAAAATGCTTTGGTATCTCCCCTCCATAGCTTTCATTTTAACAGATAAATGAAACAAAAAGACTAATTTAGAGAGAGTGAGAAAAAATAAAGGTTTGATAGAGAGAAAGAGGGGATAAATGAAACAAAAAGACTAATTTAGAGAGAGAAAGAGGGGAGGGAGGGTGGGGTGGGGGGCCAATGAAGGATAAAGGTTTGATAGAGTTGGCAAGTGGTAGGGGTCAAAAGAGTTGGGAAAGAGAGTTGAGTTGGAACTTGGACGTGGAAGAGGTTGAGAAGTGAAGATGATTGGGAACTGGGATGTAGAGGTTAGGAAGTGGACGGGGTTGAAAGAATTGGGATTGGATTTTGAAAGGGAGTACAGTTGGAAGTGGAAGAGGTTGGAAAGTGAAGTGGGTGGAGAATTTGGATAGAGGTTGAAAAGTGGAAGGGGTTCAAGGAGTTGGAATTTAGAATAGAGTTATAGCACTAACACGTTAATAGAATAAAGAGGAATAGAGTTGTGGTCCTTTCAAAAAAAAAAAGAAAAAAAACTTCAGCTTCCCCACTTTCACAAGCGGGTCTTGTAAACATTGTCCAATCCAAAGTGGTTGCCAACTAAATTTTAATCAATTTAGGCTAAAGCCCTAATGATATAATCCCTAAGTCTTCATCAAGTCTTAGAACAATCAACAAGATTGATGCGGACGGTTGATCGTGATGTGAGGCGGGCAAGGATGGAGATGGAAGATGGAGGGGGTAGGTCAAGCTTCTGCTTGAAAATCTTGGCCTCACACCAAACTCCCTATCACAACCAAGGAAATGCTTCAATTGATGCGGGTGGCGGATCGAGATGCAGGGCAAGTAGGGATGGATATGGACATTGGAGGGTGGAGGGGTAGGTCAGGCTTTCGACTTTATAATTGGCCTCACGCCAAGCTCCACATCACGGGCGAGGAATATGAAAGAACTCGGGGAACTCCAAAATTACTCGAGAAAATTTTCATTTAATCATTAACTCCGCATAGCCAAGGAGGCTTTACAATGCTTATATAGGCGAATAAAGAAACCTAGAACTGATCCGGACCATTCAAACATATTGATGGTCAGGATTAAAAAACCTGAATTTTTATTTTTTTTAATGTTAACTTGTATTAGTCAAAGGCCAAACAGTACAAAAAAAAAAAAAAAAAAAAACCCACAGGGACCTCATTAATCAAATATAGGATTAAAACACCTGAATTTATAAGACATAAACCATAAAATAAAATAAAATAATTCTAAATATCATAAAATGAATGGGCTGGGCTCATTGGCAGGTTGAGATGGATGGGTGGGCCCATTGGCAAGTCGACCCAGGGGGACCATGGGTCTTTCCTCCATCAAAGATCAAATCCTGTCTCTTACTTGGTCTCACAGAAAGAGAAGAAGTGTATACGGCTTTTCCAAGTATGGGCAAGATTCAAGAACAAAATTGCACAAATAGCCGGGCCCTGACGAACAACTAATAGGGGTGGTTGGGGTTTGGGAGTTGTTCTGGACCATCAGTAAGCCCATAATGGCCTGGCGCATCTGATGAGCCTATTTTGGACAAAATCAGGACCCAGATTCCACTGGATCAGCAACATAACCTGAATAGACTATTCTGTGTAGAAAGTCCAAAATCAGCATGTTTAGGGGGTGGTTTGGCTCCCAAATCGGTCCAATCACTTCATAAAATATTTGAATCCCTTGGGTGCAATCATATGCCTTTAAACAAATCAATGACTGGGCTACAACATGATCTTCTTGCATCACATTGTATTGGTCCGATTAAACTTCAAAGAATAATCATCGCAAAGTTTTGGAATTTTTTTTTTTTTTTTTTTTTTTTGAAAATGACAGTATTGGATATTAAAGACTTAAGGTTGCTAAAGCAACATTGCTCATCTTTCTTCTTAAGAGATTTAGATTTTCAACATTCTCATCATAGTGCTGCCTTCTAAATTATTAAGAATTAGTGCCTTTTATTATATATTTTTTGCTTATCTCTGATATCATATAAAATGTCTAACCCCTAACATAGTGCCTTGTGTAAAGCAAAAGATTGCGGGAAAGCTTAAGACTAACCTCTTCAGTGATCTTGAGAAATCTATGAGTGTAGGCAGATTAGAAATTCTATATCGTGGGCTCAAAATCAGAAAAAAAAAAACAAAAAAAAGATCCCTCGGAGACTTGCCTCTAGATTGAACAAGACCCAAAATATAGCAAAGAAAATGGAGCATCCTTTTTACTTGTGTTTGGACAGAAGCAAATGCAAACATGGAACACATTAGTCAGGATGAAGTTTCTAGAGAGAATAATTGGTTGGGGATTCTTTCTTGTTAAATCAATTGTATTAAGATTTCGCATGGATATATTTTGTACAATTAACGTTTTTTCCCTCAATTAAAAGTTGCAACATAATCAAGGGGAAAAATTAAAATAAAATAAAATATAAAAGAAGGCATCAAAATATTTAACAGCATACTCTACACAATAAACTCAAGAACAAATTCCTCACTTCTTTTGATGAATTGAGATTCAGAATCGAAATCTGGGTATCACCAGCATCAACGGTGTACACACATAACAAGCGATCTCCATATGGGTGCCAGGCTATATCTTCAGGCCATCTTCTCTGCTTGGGAGAAACGCAATCTGAAGTATTGAGTAGTGATACATTAGACTTGCAGACTCAAGTAACAGTGATTATGAGCAAGATCCAAACAAAGCAAGAAATCACAAATTGAAGGAGCAGGCAAGCCTTCAAACAGAATGGTCAAATAGCAAACTAGCCATTTTACCGATCCACATTCAATAATATCAGTTATTTGTTGCATTTCTTTTTCTTCTTCTTTTAATTTTTTCAAATGATCCATTATTGATGCATGTATATGTTGTGCAAGATAAATCTTTACACATAAGTAAAAATTTTGAAACCCTACACCTGTTGTACACTTCAAGAGACTGAAAGTGGCAAGTCATTTTTTTCACAATATTATTCTCAGCAGATAGAATACACTATGAATAAACTAGGGACAATATGTCAAGATGACCAACTCAACCAAATTTTGAGGACAATTTGCAGAGTACTCGATTCTAGTTATGCTCCCTACAAATAGGAAATCATTTCATAGCCTCTCAACCACCACCACCTCACTTGTCATCTTAATGAATGTCACTCTAGCTCCTATATATTCAAAAATACTACTTGTTGTCACTTGCATTCCCAAATATTCCACCCCAAAGTGGCTATTCTCTAGTAGAATAGAATAATCCAATTCATAAGAGCATTTAGGGCACGTTTGTGCAACCATATTATGCAGAAAGCTTACCATTTTTCTTAAGAAAATTTATTTTCACTGTTTGGTGCAAACAAAAGCTGTAGACATAAATTTCTGCTCTCGCAATTTTTTCCACGAATGCGTGGATTTGCGTTTCTGATGGGGAGATTGGACTTCAATTTCCTCTAAAAAGGAAAAACCCCCACATACAAAGGTCTTTTCCCTAAGCAAGAGGAAGGAGGAAGGGTGGGTTGAGCGCAGCCCATTCTGCAATTCTCATCGTCTACCGTTCTCTCTATTTCCATCTCTCCTCTTTTCGAAAATAGTAATATCTATATCTATATATATATATATATATATATATAAAGCCCCTTTCATTTTAAAGCAAACGAAGATATGGTTTTCAACAACATTACCTCTTTTTACTGCAAACCCTCGTTTTCATTTCTATATATCTTTCTTAAAAAAAACGAGGGAGATAGGGGAGAAAATATGCTTGCATACGGTTTCACAGTCCATGGCGTCACTAGGATGGATGGGATGGTTTAGGATTGACGACCTACAACAACATATCAGGGTTCTCATACTGATTTCTCACTTTTCTATTTTCATGGGATCCTACACTTTTTATTTTTTATTTTTTGCTCAGAAGATGTTTACTATTACGATCCATAGAGTCTTAAAATGCTTGGTGAGCTCTTATAAATAGATCAATAGAAGATTGGATAAATTCATACCTCTGTACATCTAGCTAATCCAACTAGAATTTTCTGTTGTTACTTTGGTAATTTCAGATAAGCTAATGCATATAAAAGATTCATTTTTTTTTTTTTATAATCATTATCTTATGAGTTTCAATTCATAGGATTCAACTCCATAATAATCTCTTTAATAAATCCATCAGAAATATAGTTCAGAAATTTCTATGCACATGTACCAAGTAAATTTCTTAAAAAAGAAAAAAAACAACGAATTGAAATAGTTTAGAGATTTCTATGCGCATGTTCCAAGTAAATTCCTTGCATAATTTTTTCTTATATATATATATATATCCGTGTCTAATATCTCAGCAGAAAACAACAAATTGCAATAGTAAAATATCCAAAATTACAAATAGGATGACATGATTGAGTAAATAGGGTTTTTCTTTCTTGTTGAATGATGATATTTATTTTCTTAGCAATTCTTATTTGATGATGTTTTTCAATTTCTGCAACTTGGTAAAATTCATGCTTTGAGATACACACTGCTCTAGCCTAAGTTTTTGTATGTTTTTCAAATTAGACCCCAACTCCTATTCGTGGTTTTCTCTTGTGGGCTTAATGCCTAATAGAATACTTATAATTAAGATGTCCAATAAAGAGGGATGTGGAAAGAAGCTGAAGGTTCTCTCCTATTTCCAAGTTATTTTGGTTAATTACGCAAAATGTGCTTAAGTGATTGTGTCCAAGCCCTAGAGGGAGGGAGGGAAGGGACCAATTATGCCAATTATATATTCAAAAGGTCCCAAGGACACAATTGAAAAACTCTTATAAAAATAAACAATGTAAATATCAAATACAAGTGCAGTAGCAAAAAGAGTTCAATGGAGGAATATCAACAACAATGAATATAGAATTAATTCTAACAAGTGAACTACACAAGTAATGATAATCAATCTAAATTTCGTACATTCTGCTCATGCATCCCATAGCATCCATATAGAATAGAAAAACAATAAAGAGATGTAAACAGACAATTTTATAGTGGTTTAGTCCTCCGATCTACATCCACGCTCAAGAGCACCACACTAATGGTCTCTTGGTTTCCACTATGTGAGGTTTTGAACAGATGCACCTCAAACCCATACATCCTAGATTTTTTAATGCGATGGTTCGATCACATAAGCCTACTCCACCAACTACAAGTTTTTTGATACGGTGGTTCGATCACGAAGGTCCACTCCACCATACTATTTTTTATAGTAGTTCGGTCACAAAGGTCTAATCCACTTTACAGATATTGACAATAAAAGGAAAAACAAATCAAGCGCTAACAATAATAAATGTTACTCTGAAGATTGCGTTTGATGCCAAGATCCGAAATCCAGGCTCGAGCTTTGGCCTCTGAAGCAAACAATCCTTGGCGCTCGATGATCTCCCAATATAGCAAAACCAAGTAGGTTTGGAGGTTCTAGATCTAGGGTAATGGAAGATGTTCCTAAGATTTGAACAAGCTAGATCTATAGCTATTGCACCACAACTCTCTCTAATGAGCTTGAATGCTCAATATGATTTTCCTATGAAGGACATGGAGAGGTGGAAGAAGGTTTTAAGGGTTGAGGAAAGGGTTGTGCTGTTTTGCAAAAACTCTCTCTGAAAAGCCTTTGAATGGTCGTGTACAGATCTGAATCCATAGCCATATATTTATAGATTCCGAGCTTCGGTGGTAAAACCTTCAGTCGCCTAAGGTGTTGCAACCCCGGATTGGGTCCCCGGGCCTAATCCAGGATCAGGACTTAATTGAATGGATGATTGATGAGTGACAGTCTATACCATGAATTTATTTTAATCAAACGTATACGAGTCAATAAAAGGATGCCACTCGTATATGCGATTTCCCACAGGTGTCCGCGGTGAGGATGTCACAACAACATAAATATTTCTTTTAAGTGCGGAAGCGTGTAGCAAATCTAATTCATACTTTCAAATCCAAAATACCAAGGCTGATAACACATTTATATAACAAGTATCAGAATGAGCAATGATCATTAGCTATTCCCAAAAGTAAGTTAAAGTTTACATCAAAGATCATTTAATTACATTTCCCAAAAATAGAGGCCAATAAATGCCAATATAACAAAAGTATCAATTCCCAAAGAATGGTTAATCATAACCCAAAATGTTACGCAACTCGGGCAACCGAATGTCTAAACGACATCATCGGCATGCCACTCGACTAGAAGCTGCGGTTCTCCGACCGCCTCCTCGCGCTCCTCCTCGGGGTAACCAACAACGAGACCTGAGTACCAAAGCAAAGGGTCAAACACAACGGTTTGACAGGTGGGTGAAAAGATATAACAATAATAGAAATTACCTTGGAAAACATTTAAACCTGATAAAACAATTACTTTCATAAAACAGAAGAATCATTTATTGGAAAACAATATACAATATAAAACATGTATGGTATTCAAGGGAAACGGGAAACAAACAATATGTCAATAACACGAACCTAAGTCCTTTATCACCGAAGTGACATGAGCATATCGGGATATTGACCTCAGTCACTGAAGTGAGGAGGTACAACATAAATTACATATATATATATATATATATATACAATAATAATACGAGACATGACCACGGTAGCGAACCGGGCATCGGGAACCACAGTAGCAATCTGCGGCATCGGGACAAGACCACGGTAATAATCGGATAGCGGGATCCAAACTGCAGCTGGCGGGACGGGAGGAGGATCTCCAAGTAGGTGGATCAGACCAACAAGGTTATCCAAGCTTAGTGAGGCCGACTCATAGGTCAAATAACGGAAATCAAGTCATGTACAAAATACATATGATGCACTTATATAAACGGGCGGGACGAGGTGCTCAAAGGCACAAATATCATTCCAAATAAGAAGTGCATATCGGGACTAGCAAAATACTACAATAGTAATTTCTGTGTTTTCGAAAATGATAAATGATAAATCACGAATTTCGGGACAAGTATCGGGATGCAAAGTTTAATCAAGGTAATAAGGGTTCTGTATGTCCATTTTAATATAAATTGGTACTCCTTGAGTTTGGAGACATTCTGGGCTCTTTATACACCTTCGGGATTTTCAAAACTTTAAATGAAAGCTTGTAATTCGGTTTCTCTTTTCAAATGGGTTCAAACAATGGTCATAAGTCTTTCCATCACAATAGGACTTCCCAACAAACCTCTCTCAATCATTTAAACATTTCATTTGTGCTCCTAGAATAGCCCCAGATGAACAGTGTTCATCGCTCGAGTGAACAAGAAGTTCACTCGAGTTACGAGCTCTTTGGAATGGTTTTCTGGGGAGGTTCGCTCGAGCGGATAATGGGTTCGCTTTAGCGAACATGTTGCCTCAAGCAAGCAATAAGTTCGCTCGAACTAACAAGGTTCTGTGAGGATCTTGGGAGAGTTCTAATATGGTTCTGGGAAAGCTCGCTCGAGCGGATAAATGGTCGCTTAAGCGAATTGTCTACTTGAATGGTTCGGAACCCTTTCTAGACAGGTCACTCGAGCGAACTGTCCAGGAACTGATTCCGGGACAGTTTTACTTCTCTTCTTTTTCCTCTTCTTACAACTCCTTTGAGCTTCATTTCTACTCCATAATAGGAGGCTCCAAAACTCCCTTCAAGCATCATTCAAACTCCACATCAATGCTTCTATAAACATCAAATGAAGAACCTTCTTCTTAATCACATTCATCCACAAAGAAGTTTGAAAATCCACAATCACAAAGAGTCATTTATATCACAACAAGTAATAAATGAAAGACTATAAATGCAATGTTTCAACCATCCACAATACTCATTCATGAGTATTTATTTCAAATCAATGCAAGACAATAAAAGCATGAATAGTATGATAAATCAACACATTCCTTATAAAACCATTTAATGCACAAAATATCAATTCATCCACTTGCCTCACGGTCTCAAACTAGCCAAAACAAGTACTAATTACTCTTCTAAGCTAAGCTCCAAGCTACACAAAAACCCCCAAAACAAACCCTAAAATGGGTCAAAAACAAAGATCAAGAAGAAACAACTTCAATAATGGAAATAGAGCTTCTCAAAAGCTTGAAGAACACATATCTAAGAGATGGGGAGGGTTGCTTACTTGTAGGTTTTCCAAATGGGCAAGACTAGTTCAATGAGGATCTTGAAAATTGAGGTTTTCTCCAAAAATTGTATCAATGAAGAGCTCTCAAGATGATGAAGAGGATGATGACATCTATTTGTCAAGTTCTGTAAGGTTTGGTAGTGATTTGGTGGTGGAAAAGCAAGGAGAAGAAGGGGAAGTGAAGAAAAAGCCCTAGGTTGGTTGTTTGTGCTGGAAAAAGGAGAAAGGAAGAAGATGGGTTCCTTATATAGCAAGTGTGGAGTGGGCTCCACCACTAGAAACGTTTTGAGGCTGAAATCATGGCTTTCAGGGTTTCAAATGAATTCGACGAAGAAGGAAAAAATGATCATTAGAATTTAAAGTTTCCAAAAAATATATGTTTCCCGGGTTTCGGGAATATCAAATATTGGGTACAGATTTAATGTAAAACGACTATTTTGCCCTTGAAGCTAGGAAAGTCGGGTTTCGGGATCTCGGATAGGAACGGGATCAACATGAAAGTTGTGGAGATTAATAAGATAAGTAAGACGGGATAAAAACACCAATCAATGGAATCTCAAAAAATCCCCTAAGTAAACGCAAAGTCATAAAAGGAACCCCAAAGGGCCCCACAAATCACAAAGGCAATCAAAATTTTCCAAAGCTATAACAAAAGGTATTCTAATCTCAACTAAACCAAAATAAACTAATCACGCTTAAGACTAACACACAACTTATTTAACACTAATCGAGGTCACTCGGGTTGGGGTCTTACATAAGGTGCCAAAACAAGTAACACAACTCACGCACAACAGTTTGTTTGACTCAGAACCAGATCCGCTTCGGTCGACCAAGAGACAGTTTGGTCCCCCAAGACCTTATGAACCCTAAAAAATACTGTCCGGAAAAGAAACCGAAGGAAAGTTTCAATCCTCCAAAGGGGTCTTTCGGTCGGCCGACACCATCAGCTTCAAGCTCCCGAGACCATCAGAGCTCAAAATTGAGCTTTCTGGAAATGAGGCCGAAGTAAGGTCTCAGGGCTCAAAGGGGTCCTTCGGTTCACCAAGCTAAAGAGCTCGGTCCCCTGACGAAATTGAGAGGCCTTTTAATAAAAAGGCATTCTCTGGTTCTCTGGGCCATTAAGACCAGTCAAATTTTAACCAAGTTCACTACAATTCTCAAGGCCTGCTTCTTGGTGAATACTAAGGCTCAATTTTATTTTTACCTGTTGGTTAGCACATATTGAGGATATGACTTGATGTAGCAATGCCTTCCAAGATCCAAGTTTCTGGTCTCCTAACTTGATCCAACTGTTGTGTCTTTCCAGATGCAATGTCGCAAACTCATCACGGAACTGACACGACTACATAAACTAGACAGAATTGACAACCCAAGGAAGTGACAAGTAAAACTATGACACTAACACCAATAGCACCATATAAGAGGGCCCTTCTTACTGAGAATTTACAGAGAATGGATTGTAATTCTAAACTTTGTTTAGGCTTTGAATCTTATAGTTGACTGTCATTATTTTGCAATTTTCAGGACTTCAAGTCTAACAGAGGGTGCGGGAATGAACAACTGAGATCTTGAGATGTATACAAGAAAGAAGAATTGTGAGAGATGTATTGAAATTTTCACCAACACATTATATAGCTCCCGTGAATTATGACATGTTGAGATTTGTATGCCATTTTGAAGCTGTAGAGTTTTTCATTCGTCTGTTTTTTATTCTCATTTGTATCTCCTTTTATCTACTAATAATTAAAGAACATGCTGTTTCCCAAGTAGTGTATATGCAGTTTGGAAACCAGTGGAGTGGTCTGTCAGCCCAAATATCTGGTGGTGCATAAGCCATTTAAACAACACGCGGTTGCACAAAAGCAATCAGGATTTCTTTGGCTAAAGTTATAATCAAATGAGAATATAACAAAACTAAATCAGATTAGTCTATCAAGGTTAAGTAGAGCAGGAAGAGAACTGCCTCCATTATCGATTCATCTAAATGTTGTAGATTGATTTATTACCTTGATGTAAATGGATTTCCACTTTAGGTTCTGTGCTATGTGCCGCTAAAGTGATTCATATCCTGACTAGGAAATTAGTTAAAAGTCGGAGCCCCTTTAGCTTGAATTATTATGTTTTATAAGTAGTGGATTCAAGGCCTGCTTCTCTTGAGAATATTAAAGATGATAGACAGGTCCACAATACAAAAAATACAAAATGATGATGTGCTTGATCTCATGGGAGTCTTGACTTCACATGGCCCATCAATATGTAGCCATCTGTAATTGGGGCACACGTTTTGATTTTGTTTTAGAATAGCTGTTGTATTGGTTGACTTTTTCAAATTATTTGGTAATATGACTTTTTCAATATAGTACCATGTGTAACTGGGGCCCACGTGTTTGATGAATGTAATTTTGCAAATGTGTTGTAGTGGGATCTAAATCTTTTATGAAGAATGATTATAACTTTTGTGACCGTGAGGTTATTTTCCAATGCTTGCAGCAACATAGTTGTACACAACACTAACACATTGGAATCATCAAAGGAAAAAGCTCCATGTCCCAGGCCTGGGATCCAACGGTCCCCAAGGGACAGTTTGTCCATGTCCCGGGACAAAACCCGGGACATGTAGCACCTCTCATCATCAAAAACAGCTGTTGTTGCACAAAATAGCAACTCTGAGTAATTGATGCACGAAAAAATGGCAACACAGATTACTATTTCCATGGCTTTCAAAAGCCAAGGAAAATGGAGCTCGAAAGATTCCACTCAGGGCTGACTCCTCTCTCCACACAATCGAGTCCTTAGGTTGCTTGTGTGCGACAATATGATTTCACAATAGAGAGGAAATTTGTTTTGATTTTCCATGTAGATGCTATTATTTGGTATAACATATTTTCTTTGCCGAAAAGGAAACAACAAAACTGATTTTCCTTGCAAAAGCAAGTCCTTATATCCAGGGTGTCTTGAGTCAAAATTCAGGCATCCAACTTCTTTTATTAAAAAGAAGGGAAAATGTTAAGAGCTTTCTAAGGCAATGATCAAAATAGCAGTTGTGGTGCGCGTAGCGGCCAATGGCCAAAATGCTACGTAGCGAGCAATTCGTAGTGGTTGCGGTGATACGTAGCGGTATGAATTTTTTAAGTGGTCAAAAAAATATTATTTTTGTATAACAACCAATCTTGTGTTTTTTTTTTTTAGTGATTTGAAACCATATATGGGTAAAGATAACTTTAAGAAAGGCTATTGAGGAGAAGAAATAGGAAAAATAATGTTTAAAATTGAAACTGCTTGGCTCTATTAAGTTTTAAACTGTAGTGCCACTATTCTTAAAATAGAATAGCAGGCCTCGACCGCTACGGCCGATAATGCGGCCACTACGCTATGTTGCAGACGCTATTTTGAATCATGTTCTAAAGGCAAAGCATGGAGGAAAAGAAACATCATCTGTGCAAGACCCCGATCCTAATTGCATTGTTTAAACGCTAATTATTTATGCTTAAGGTTAGTTAATTGTGTTTAGTTGTTAATTTGGCAGGTTTAGATGGCAATTAACCAGGTTTTCTAGTTAAATTAGTGGTCTAGCAGTTTTAAGAGCTTTTGGGCCAAGTTTGATACATGGAGGGACCTAGTTGGAATTTCGAGACAAGTTAAAGGCTCATTGGATAGAGGGAATCATTTGGTGACACTTTTGTGCAGGATGTGAACCCGTGTGATGACTAGAAAATCCCATGAGCACCATAAACCGTTTCAAATCGCTTAGAGACAATGGCATTTTTGTAATTTCCCCAACCTTTGCATACATATAAGCAACCCAACCTCCAGCATTTTTCTTCTTTTTGCTTCTATATTTTCTCTTCAAGTAGATTTCAATCCAAGCTAAGAGGAACCCAACTGGCTGTCAGCTGCAACTCCATCTCTTCACCAAATCGCATTTCCAATCGATTAGTTTCATCTCATAACCACAACCCTCCTTATACTCTTTTTTCTCTCAATTTGAGCATGGAAGCCACTTCTTCGATTTCTTTCTCAGCCAAGCTACCATAGGTAAGTTCTCACTCTCATCTCTTAGATCATTGCTTAGGACCTATGATGCACAGATACAATATGGATATGGCAAGGACACGCCATAGACATGAGAGGGACACAGATTTTACACATAAAAAGTAAAGTATCGGATATGATAGGACATTATACATTGCCCATTTTGAAATATCCATGCATTATAGCTTAGGACCCCTAAGGTAGTCTACATCCCAACGTGCAAACTCTAATTCGAACCAAGGATTAAGAAATAGGAATCACGGCCCAACTCGGCCAGGTCCTATCGGATTGGTGAAGGAAAAAAAAAAAGGAACCCCAGCCGACTAATAGAGAAGAAAAGGGGGAAAGAAAGATGAAGAAGAAGAGAGGTGAGTTGTAGGTGGATGTAATTCAGGTAGTGTAGATGGAAAAAGAGAGGGAGAGAGATGAGTTGGCTCGACAGAGAAAAGAAAAGGAAGCAGAAAAAGAGCATACTAGACGCCGCAAGCACTAGCCTAGCACCAACATCAACCCAGCATCAGCAGCAATCGGTCATCAGCAGCAGCAGCCCAGCATTAGCAACGGTAAGTGTAAGACCCTGAACCTAATTACCCGATTTAGACGCTAATTAAGGCCCTGTTTGGCAAGTCTTATCTATATTAAATGGCCCCATTTGAAATATATGTTTTAGAAATAGTTTGTTTGGTAACACATAAAAACTTATTGAAATTGACATTTTTAAAGCAATGGTTGAATTTTTTCATAAATATCTCGAGATCCATGAGGAATCAAGCATTGAAATTGGACATCATAACCATATTTAGCCTTACAAAGAGAATCAACGGTTTGGATCCTACGTTTGGGTCCACAGATGTTAAAAATAGATATAAATTTTTGGAGTTTTTTTTTGGAAATATCTCAAACTCTATGATGATCCAACGACTGAAATTTAGACGCATAGTCATGTGTGATCTTCTGAATATATCCAATGGTTTATGGTCCTATAATTTATTAAAAACAAAAAAAAATCGGACTACCTGTGTACCCTTTCAAAAAACAGTCAGTCATGCATTATACATCAACGGTCGAAAACGTTTTTAGTAAGTTTCTCGAGATACACTTGGAATTAAAGGCTGATTTTTGGTCTTGTAGCCGTTTTGGGCCTTCCAAAGAGGACCAACGGTTCAGATTGTGATTATGGGGTCCACAATGTTCAGAATTTTAGATCTAATGGCTCACCTTTTTGTATAAATAACTTGAGATCCATGATTGATCAACGGCTGAAATTTGAACCTCTGTCCGTGTTTGGCCTTCTTAATACTTCCAACGGATTGGATCATCATCTAGGGTCCCAGGATTAGAAAAAAAAAAAAAAAAGAAAAAAAAAAAGAAAACCACGGTCATACTATAAAAGACCGTTCATATCATTGTATACATGTGTCTGTGAGCTTCAGTGCTTTATGTCAGTTTCAAGTCTAAGCATTTTTGCTGCTGTCTCAAATAGAGGGAATACCTCTGTATGAGGTTTGAAATAGAGATTGAAAATATGGTTCCCAAACGGTCTAAATCCACTTTCAATCAGTTTTAAGAGAAAAGGTAGTAAAAAATATAGATGCCAAACACCACCTTAGTGTGTTTAATGGTTAATTGTGGCCAAATGATGCTAATTAAGTGTGTTCTAATTACAATCAAAGGGCATCAATTGTCATTTTGTTGTTTAAGACTACCTTTTTTTGTTATTTTGTGCTTTTGAAGAGTACTTTTTTGGTCATTTTGTGATTTTCCCCTCCAACTCCCTCAACTTTCTTTTTTATATTGATTTAACACTTCATTTTATTTCATTGTACTCCTCCCTACAAACAAATAGGCTAGCCAACTGAGGTATGTGGAGAATTTGGGTGCCAACTGTTGTACATAAATGAATTGATGTTGCTGGCTGTTGTTATTGGTATTTTGAAATGACTGAATGTGGTTTTCAGTTCAAAAATCAGGACGGACTGACTGGTATATCGGTGTATGTGTGTGACTGATTTTGGTTTGGGGTTCTAAACCCATGACTGAAGGTGATTTTGGGTTCACAACACACAGCTGAATGCATATTGGGGTCAAAACTCTTATGTGAAAATGAGTTTTGGGTCCAATACCTTGACCGATTGGTCTTGGGAGGTAGATGGTAGATGGCTGAACCCCAAAACATGGGTTATGGCTTGGCTGAACCATGTTAGGATTAGTATCATGGGCCCCTTTCTCTGGAACAATCTCTTACATGATTAGTAATTATGAAATAGTGTTTATTCATGTTGTTTTCCTTGGAATATTGTTTTAGATAGTGTTTATAGCTTCATTGGATTCACATACTTGTTTCAATCATGTGAATAAAATCTGAATGTCATTAGTAATTTAGTATATTCCTGAATTCGTGATTTTCTTGTGGATGGTAATTATGGAAATGTCTCAACCTAACGCGGCTAGTTATGCAATTGCCTTTGCACAATCAAATTCCAGTAATGACACGGAGCGGGGCATGATAAATTCGGAAATGTGTAATGGGCTCAAGCTACACGTAAAGTTGAGGCCAAGAAGGGAATGTGTTCAAAATTTTAATTGTGCTTATGTTATTATAGAACATCTTTTGTATAATGGATTATTTGGACCTACCCTTTGGGAGTCTGGACACCCCTGGATCAGCACGTGAAGCTAAGAGATGTGTTACTTACATTGGATTTTAGGCCAACCACATAATTTCTCTGACTCTTAGGTCAGTTGCATTGTTTTACTGGCTATAGGTAAGCCATTTGACTGACTATAGATCAGCCTTTTTTGTTACAAGAGGCATCCTTGAGATGTAGGAATTGTATGCCCGTGCCAGACAGTTAGAGATGTAGAACGGGCAGTGCCTAATCATGGCCCTCCTATGCCATGGTCGTGCCGGCCTGTGAAATTTCATCGGCCGTGTCATGTCTTGTATGTAGCTAGGAGAGTCTGCCCAGCACCGCGGCATGACGGTTACTTCCACGGGCTAGGCCATGCCGGCCCACGGGCCTTATCTCATGGCCTTCCTTGAGACTCCCTTCCACGGGCAGGGCCATGCCAGCCCACAGGCCCTGTCCCAAGGTCTTCCTTGAGACCTTGACTCTGGGACTTTACAATGATATATTTGTTCACAACTAAGAACATCCATGCCCACATTTATGAATTGGGCTTTTCTCCTTGGAAAAGAGAAGAATAGCATGCAAGAAATGAATTGGGTTCTTTTCTAGAGAAGAGAACACTAGAAATAGCATTAAATGAGCCTCATAAAAATGGTGTCTTGGGAGGGTGAAGATTGTATCTTAGGAAAGTGGTGATGAAAATGGACATATGCTTGGATTGATAGACCTCATGGGTCATGCCGTGCCTAGGCCGACTCGTGCCAAGCTGTCACGACCTGGGCCCGAGATCGGATTACCCCGAGCCGTGAACCCATACTTACTCCCGTAAACTCCGAATTAATCGAAGTTAAAATAGAATCCACAAGGAATAACATGCTCAATTTACTTGTCAAATACAAAAAAAATTTCGGAAACATTCATATTTGACAATATCAATTTACGATTTACATGTATATAAAATAAAGTCTTTATATATGTATCATTTCCATCATTTACTTGTCAAACACTGCATAATCAAAATACAATGCAGATGGCAATTAATTACGTTTCAAAATGAATATACAAAATAGTTTTTTCAAAACACTTCTCAAAATGTTCCAACTCCTTATCGCACTCGGATACCCATTTCAAATGGTATCCTGACCATTCCATTCGTTTGATCCTCATAGAGAAACCGAAGCGGTCTCCTCCGCTGCCACCGGGGCGCTGCAGGACCGGCAAGGGCAATCGGGCCTGTAATGCCATCAATAACACTAGTGAACACGACGGTTCAACAATGCATAAACAAATCTTGTAATAGCCAATGTTAATACATATACTGAACTCATTCAATCTATTTAATAACAATTTCAATTCTAGAGAATTCTAGATAATTCTTATAATGACAATAGGTGAATAAAGTCAATTAATAGACATGTACAAGATGGTCACTACCATAGTTTTCATTTCATTTCATTTTAATTTATTTACCATCTTCCCTCAAAGGAAGGATTCATCTTCCAAATGGAAAGCATCAATCAATACCCATAGATATGATCGGAATTGTGGGAATTACTAGTGTCCGGGCCAGGGACAACTAGCATCACCACGGAGCGCTCAGGAACGCCCCAAATCCATCTACTGCAGTAGGATTAGTCATTTGTTTCATTTATTAATTCATTGAACTCATTTAGAGTTCTAATACATTAGCTAGGTAGTGCCAGACTCAAGAGTCAATACATATTAATAAGCAATCCATTTCTGGATTCAATTCAATTTAATAATTCCTTTCATAACAAAGGAAGTGAATAACAGTAATACCAATCTCATTAGATTGGAACATAACGATACAATGAGAGAATTTACTAATCATTTATGATTCTACTTAATTCTATCTCATATCTAAACAACCATTTGGGTGTAACCATTGATTTCCAAATGCACATGTTATTCTCGAAGGGCATCACATTTATATAATTAATATGTGCATTATTATAGTCCCCGTAATTATCACCCATGGAAGTTTAGTCTTAAAACTAATTTAAGGAGCATTTATACTCATAAGTGGTACTCCAAATCTACGTAAAAATCCAAAATCCAAAAATCCATTTAATGTCTTGACCAGTATCAGGTTTGCTCGAGCAGACCCAGACAGAAAGTGGTTCGCTCGAGCGCACTAACACAGAACTATGTTCGCTCGAGCGCACTTACTGTTCGCTCGAGCGAACCCATCAGAATTTTAGTCCGAAATTTTTGATATTCTCTCCCTTATCTACTCTTTTTTCTCCATTACAGTTCCATAACCAGCAATAGACATTGGAACCTCCTGTTCCCTACTCATACAACATCCATCCACAATACTATACTTCTAATCATTCATTAACCATCTCAATCAATCCATAAATAAATCCAAAACTCAATGGAAAAAGCCCAAAATCCATGAAACTCCATACACTTATATAATGATTAACATTAATCACAAGCAATGTTTATACTTGCCTTGTTGAAGGTTGATTAACTCAAAGCCCTTTGCTTAGCTTGCTTTTGAGATGAAAACCCCCAAATGAAACCCTAATTCCATGGAAACATGAAAAATACACAAATCTATAAGCTATTTGTGCTAGAAGTCATGTCTAAGCACTCATTATGACTTGTAAATTCATTAAAAGTTCCAAGCACTTGTAGTTCAACTAGAGAAGCCCCTAGCTCTTGTGAAGAGAGATTTGCACTTCCTCTCAAGCTTTCACTCCAAAGAAACCAAAAGGGAAGGTGAAGAAGATGAAGTTGGTGAAACTAGCACCCCTCTAATCACACATACAAGCTCCCATCTTGATGCTTGATGAAGAAAATGGAAGAAGAAGAGAGGAATGAGCCTAGGGTTTGAGTGAAATGAGTGAATGAACTCATCTCATTCTAATATAAGGACTCCTCACACTAAAACCCCCTCATGTTAAGCCAAATTACATTTTGAGTCAAATGAAGCGTCATTTGGTCCATTTTAGGTCAAATGGACTCGCGTCTATTATGAAAGTTAACATACTATTCGAGATACACACGTTGGTATCAAGAATTTTCGTATTTGATAGAATACGTGAAAACTCGTATTTACGAAAAAGTCATTAGCCTATCTTGTTTGAATCTATACTCATTTTAACCAACTCAATTCCATTCAAATTCATTCCACTATGCTTAATGCAACATTTGAGACTAATTTGTCTCTCTTTGGTCATTAACCTTGATTAATCAAATTACCCATGCTTAATTAGCATTAATTTTAATTAATTAGCCTTAATCATGATTAGTTTGAGTCGGGGTGTAACACAAGCACCAAGTCATGTCAGGCTGTGTCACGAGCCACGGCGCCCACGGCCTGGCAAGGCCATGTCGGGCCAGTCAACATGTCGTGCCAAGCCTAGGCTGCCCAGCCCAATTTATATCTATACATACGGTGGTTAGGTGGTCCTAAGGCTAGTATTAGCAACCTTAACATGACTTTAAATGAAAATCTATTATTCTGTTTTATTTGTGAAAAATTCTCTATTTTTTGTGATGTCACACACATATGTAGACTAGAAGTTAGAACTCTATTCACTCAGTATCATTGATGGTTGTGTTTGCCCCGATCTAGGTAATCAAACCATAGGAATGCAAGAGGTTTCCAATGATGAAGCCATAGAATTTAATATTTCCGGCTGAGTGACGATGAGGCTCACCAGTTCTTCAAGAGAATTAATTTTAATTCTCTAGTTAATTTATGTCCAACATTTCAGATTTTCATTTGGTTTTTGTAAGGTTTTAATTGGATTGATTTATTATTATTTGCATGCAGACATTTTAATTAAATAAGTGGAATTGTTTAGGTAAATGTCCAATTTATTATGCAGTTATTGATTTGACCATGAATGTGAATATGATGTTTATTGCACACGACACAAGATTCGTGGGCCCCGGATTCAAGATCTGTGACATGGATCTTCCAAAACCATCATCTAATGACAAAGATTAACTTGCAAAATGGAATACAAAGAATGCAAGTCATTAGTTGGATCCTCGGCTCAGGTTAAGCCATCTATAAGGCTCAACCTTATGCCGTACAAAATTGCAACAAATATGTAAAACTATTTGAGTAGGGTTTATCATCGACAAAATGATGGTAGACGATTTCAGTTGGAATACGAGATGGCCAAATATAGTCAAGGTGGACAAATACATTCAATATTATTATTACAGCTTCATCACTCTGTAGATAAAGTATGCTTCTCTAATTTACAGAACCATACCTGATGAATTTGTGGGAATGATTCAAAGGATTCATGAGTCCACTCAAGGTCACCAATTTCTGATGAGGTTGAAGTGTGAATTTAAGCAAGTTCGCATTACTTTATTGAATCGTGAAACAACTCAAGGAGACAACGGATTGAAGAAGAGTGGAGATAGCGTGAAGGATAGTGTCCTCACAAAGATGATGTCGAACCAAATGGCAATCAATCTCTATATGTTTGGAGCATTCATGAAAGGCGTCATTGTGAGCACAGTTTTCAAAATCGGAATCGTATCGTAAATCATTTTTTCCCATTTATAGTAGTATAAATAGAATAACAAGAAAGCCTATCATACAATCATATCAAGAACATCATAACATATATTAATATATATATATATATATATGAAATAAATGAGTATTATTCAAAATATATATAAACATAAATGATGTGTTGCTGTAAATAGTTAAATAAGTTTAAGGTATCAATATATATATATATATTTTTTCTTATTATTATTTTTAAATTAAAAAAAAAAAACCCAAATCATCAATTTTACACGGTATGATATCTCTTTAAGTTAAGAAAGTATTCATGAAGAAAAAAAACCAAAATTGAAGAAGAAGAAGAAGAAGAAGAAGATATAGACAAGCATCATACGGACAATCAAACGCTTTAATTAAATGCATGTTCTTAATTCATCTTTAAAATCTCATCAAAGCCGCAAAAGATTCTTAGGAGGTTCTATTAACTGTTTCTTCCACGATTCTCCGCCATCGGTAAATCGGTGCTTAGGGCTAAGTTGTAAGAGTTTGATCTGCAGGTGTTGAGAAACACTCTCTTCGCTCATCGGTATAGGTTTACATTTGGAGGATCAAATGTCCTAAGGGGGGAGGAATGTAAGACCCCGAACTTACTAATAGGTGATTAATATCTAATTAATTTTGATTAGGTGCCTAATGATTGTTTTGGTTGGTTTTGTGTAGGGTTAATTAGATTAGTGGGTTTGACCCAAGTTAGATGGAGCTATAACCTCTTTATAGTTTTAATCATGCATGTGTATTTCTAGCATTAGTGGGTCTTCATGTGCATTTCATGAAACACTTTCCCTACAACAAGTCCTATGTGTAGACCCAAACCATATGGACCCAACTTAGCCCATTTACAAGCCAAGACAGCCCAAGCCCTTTTTCCTAAATCTTCCTAAACAACCTGGACTTGCATGCAATGGAACTCAAAAGTTCCATCTCTTAAACCAAAAAAAAAAAAAAACAGAACCGTTCCTTTCTCCTTTTCATTCTTCCTTCTTCCCCAACCAGAGAAGTTCTCTCCTCCTTCCTTTCTAATTCCTTTCTTCATTCTTGCAAATTCCTCTAAGAAGCATTGCATGTGGGAGATCCAATCGCCACTCCATCTTCTCCAAGCCATCATCTCTCTCCATTACTTTTCATCTTCCTCATTGGTAAGAAATGTTCTTCTAATCACTTTTCTTTGTCTATACATGGTTTTTGAAACCAACTTCATAGCAAGCATGATCGTTGAGATTCATTTCTGCCTTCATCATTTTAGGATGGTTCTGGAGCTTGCATGTGAGTTTGGAAAACTCCAACTTCATCCCTTTCATCACAATCCTTTTCATGGGTAAGAAAGCCTCGAATTAATGCTTCATTCTACTTAGTCATTACTGAAATGATCCAATTCCACTACATGCATGCTCATTTATTCATCTGTTACATTTCACCATTGTAGGGTTTAACTTGAGCTTAGTAATTGGGGTTTTTGCTTGATTTGAGCCAAAGGAAAAGATTAGAGTGAAAGCCACCAACAAGAGGCAAGTAAATGAGCAATTTGAGATATATGCATACTAATGATTCATTGATTGAAAGTTATAATCCCTTGCATGTTAATGTCAGCCTACTGTTAATAAGATTGATATTGAAACGAGTTCTTCTTATTCTTATTTTTATTCTTTTGAGATAAGAATGGCTGGATTTGCATGTATGTGTATAAATGGGAGTAAGAAGGCTCCAATCCTATTTAAATGGTCTATGGAATGATCTAGGATGGAGTACGAAGGATTGGAAAGCTCTTGGAATGTAGAAACCAATGGTACACACCTTCTAGTGATCTAAGATTGGGAGATGAAGTTGATATGGGGAAAATTAAACCGGGCCCTATCTTTTTTGGGAAAAAGAGACTTTAATCCTAGTTTGGACCCTAGATTGGAACCCATTGACTAAAACCTTATAATCAATCCCTAAGGATGATTGTGACACAAACACTAAACCAATAAGGTCTTAGGTTGAGAAAGGAGTGACCTTGTAGGTCCCAAGACATGGAACCCTTAACCAATTAACTAAGTCCAATGGAAATTGTAACACATGAGAAATCTTGGGCTGAGATTATCTCATGTGCCTATCCGTTTGTCTAGCACTTTACCATGGGTGTTGGTTTAGGGATTTCGGTGCATGACGTACACATATAAAGTGACACCAATAAAATATAGCATGTGCATCGAATTACCTAAAGCTACATCGAAATGGATGGTTAGAGACGGTGGGTAATTAGATTAGGTTTGGCTAGTAAATCTCCTTGATTCTATTAATCGAATTGCACAGCATATTGTTATTGAATTACTAATTAAATAACCTTTTAAAAATAAAAACGATAAAAGAAAGAAAAAAGATATATAATATTAACTTAGCCGAATCACTTGAATCATAAGATTCGATGAAACGAGTATCGAATCGTAGGATTCATACTTAAATTGTAAGATTCATCTGTAAATGGAATTCATTACATAGATATGAATCGTTTTCCTTAAGATTCGAAATTCGGGATACGAATCGTATGATTATGATAACTATGATTGTGAGCAATATGCCTGGCACTTGCATTGACACAGTATAGAGGAGTTGGGGTGAGGAGCATAACACCTATATCAGCAAGTAGCCAGCGAAGCCAAATAATCTCAGCAGTAGTGTAAGTTACGGCACGATATTCAACTACAGTAGAAGAACATAAACAACTTATTGTTTCTTGCACTTCCAGGAAGTCAAAGAAAGACCAAAGAAGATCCAAAAACTTGTAGTAGAACAGCGAGTGTCAATACATCCAGCCTAATCTGAGTGAGAGTAAGCGGTCAGCTAAAGAGACCTATCATTGAAAAGAAGAAGAGCTCGCTTCATCATCCCTTGAAGATAGAAGTACAACAGCCCAATGAAGAGAAGTAGGAGTGGAGGCAAAGTGACTGAATCAAGTCATGACGTTTGCCCCCGAGCATTCCAAAGAGGATGAAGGTTCAGATTGTGAAACTGGGGCCCACAGACATCCAAAATGGAAGATTTTTGGGTCTAGACCTTTTCGCAAATATCTAAACATCAATGACAGATTTAGACCTGAAAGTTCACCCCATGGCCTTTGGGACATTATAAACAGGATTAATGGTTCCGATCATGAATTATGAGCCCACCTTATAAGAAAAAAAAAAAAAAAAAAACCAGATTGGGTTCAAGGAACCTGAAAAGCATGTGTAAAATTAGTAGGTACATCCAACAGTTCATAGTTTTCACAAAGTTCTCAAGATCCATGATGAATCAAGGCAGCAAATTTGGTCCCATAGCCATTGTGGACATTCAAAGAGGATAAATGGTTCAGATCGTGAAAATGGGGCCCACAGAAGTCTAAAATGGTAAATTTTAGGGTTTGTACTTTTTTGAAAATATCTCAATATACGTGATGAATGCTGCAATTTGACCCCCTAGCAATTGTTGACCTTTTAAATACATGCAACGGTTTGGATCTTGAATTAGGGGTTCCTAAACTCACTCAAGTTACAATAGCTATGACCGGTAAAAGTGTCATGATTCCTTTTACCAATTACCAGTGTATGAGGTGTGAAAATTTTGAACACGAAATCACACCCATTTTGCACACCATTTTTTTTAAATGATGACGATGTATTGAAATGCTCAAAGAACTGTACAGTATAAGATATATATATATATATAGGAGAATATTCATGTGCATCCATCCCTCACCATAGGGTGAGGGACACTTATATAATTGGAAATATTCATGTGCAAAAGAGGAAAAACCATATATGGTCATATGCAAAAAAAGAATGTTCATGTGCAAAGAGGGAAAGCCATGTAAGTGTCCCTCACCCTATGGTGAGGGATGGATGCATATGAATGTCCCACATATATATATATATATATACCGACTCAAAAAAAACCCCACAACAAAGGGGAAGAGCAAAACAAACCAAAAGAGGAAGAAAAGGGAACCCCAAAAAGCGGGCACAACCCCATACCAAAACCGGGAACACCCTCAAAAGAGCTAATAAGCAAGCATTACATAGAAACAATCAAGGCGGTTTTAAAAACTCCCTCTTTGGCGAGATTATCCGCTTCCTGGTTAGCCGATCTTTTAAATTGGTGAAAGAATACATTTAACTCCCGTGAGAGATGGACCACCTCTTCAATGATATCTGCAAGGTTCCAAGGAGGATTAGAAGATTGCTTTGCCCACTGAATTACGCAGTACGAGTCTCCTTCAATAAGTAGCCGTTGAGGATTGAGCTTCAACACTTCACGGATACCAGTTCTAAGGGCCAATAATTTCACACCATTTTCATATCTTCATTTATGCATCATACGCATAATTGGTGCAACCAAACATGAGATGCGTAATCACTACGCATGAACCCCCATTTACATACGTAAATGGGTGCAACCAAACAACCCATCAAGGAAACTGTATATATGCATGTTCTTGTGGACCTTTAGGGACCGTTTGGCACTTTACTTGTTTAGTAAAAGTCGAGTAAAGCCTCCATTTTTCAGACAAGGGGTCACATTAAAAGTACACTTTTTCAAAATTCCCTCCTTTTTCAAAAAAACAAAAAAAAGTCAAAAAACAACCTCCTTTCTCCACTAAAAGACAAAAAAACTACACTTTTCTATACAAAAAGTCAAAAAAAATCCATACCAAACAACTAAAAACAAAATACCATCATAACCCACTTATATTTTATTCTCTCTTGATTTGATGCTTTACTTTATCTTTATTTTTTTACGGTAAAATCACCAAACGGGCCCTTATGTCCCCAAGTTCTTTGTTCGTCGCCTTCACCACACTCTTATGGGCTTAAACAGGAACCCCATGCATGGCTTCAGAAATTCCAGACCACTATCATCCACCCTGGCTTCAAAGAGAGTAACTTGGATCACTCTTTATTTCTTTGAAAGATCTATAGGCATAACAATTCTTTAGTATGTGTGATGATATTCTTATGTCTTATAACGACATTGCTGGAATTCAAAAGCTACAACAGACTCTTCACTCATATTTTCATAGGAAAATCTTGGTCCTACAGCTTATTATACTTGTGGGATTCTACTCCTCAAACTAAACACATTGAAGAGCTATTGATCTTGTTCATTTCACTGATCGTAAGCCCCTGGATACACCAATAAAGGTAAACATCAAATATCACAAGGATTATCATGATCCAATTCATAGTCCAACTTTGTATCAGAAATTGGCTAGAAGTCTTATCTACTTGACGTCAACTTGTTCCCATATGCCATATGTCGTATATACTATAAGCCAGTTCATGTGTGTTCCATGCCACCATCACTTGGTTGCTGGGTCTCACATCATTGGAGATCTCCATGGTGCTATTTGTCAAGGGTTGTTCTTTTCTTCCATCTCTCCACTTCAATAGACTGCTTGTGCTGATGCCAATTGAACAAGATGCCCTGACGTTTGTTGCGCTATCATTAGTTGGTGTACGTTTTTAGAAAACTCTACTATTTTGTAAGAGTGCAAGAAGCAAGATAGTGTCCCAAAATCAAATCTGGGAAGCAATTGGTCCTTGACAATCTAGTATTGAGGCTCAGTACCGCATGATGTCCTCTATCAATTCCAAAATCATATGACCTGTGGGATTAATCAAGGAACTGGGCATCACAATTCCTACTCCTATAACACTCTAAGCTGATAACACAACTGCAATTCAGATTGTTCTCATCCAGTGTACCATGAGAAAACAAAGAACGTTGAGGTCATTTGTCACTTTATTCGGGAAAAGATCCAAGTCAACCTTCTATAGCTACCTCATGCAGCGTCCTCCCTTCAGTTTGCAAATAAATTTACCAAAGCACACTCATGATCGGCATCGTTTTCTCATATCCAAGCATCAATTTGAGGGGGAGTGTGAAGGAACATAGATTTAATGGTCTCCAAGAGTACCATATAGTAAAATAGAATACAATTTTGGGTACAATTTAGGAGCACTATACTATAGTAACCATCTTAAGAGATTACTGATTGACTGTCATTCCATAACCAAAAGGATTGTAATTTACCTAAATTAAAGCAAATGAAAGCTATATAAAGGACAGGCATGTCACTGTGAAGGCATTCCATTCACTCTTAGCCCTCTCACATGTAATTTGCGTCGAGAGTTCCCATAGCAGGTCAATCTACAACAAACGCCCCTTTTTTCGTAGCTGGACCCTAACCACTCACTTTAGCCAAATAGACAAGAAATAGCCAACAGCCATCAAATCTGGTGATTAAAGTAATTTGATCAGGACCATTCAAGTCACTTTTGGCTTCTTTTTTCTTTTTTCTTTTTTTTTTTTTTTTTTTTAATAACACACTTTTGGCTTTATTTTCTATGAAGGAAAAAAAAAAAAAAAATTTTGTCAGCATTGCTTTAAAGAATAGATGAAGCCTATCTAGATTCTAGTCCAACCCATCCATACTTTTAGAAAACCATAACCACCGATATGAACCGAAAGAAAAATAAGTATGAACCAACAGTTTTTTCCATAAGGTTTTTCCTAAAAAAATATTATTTTTATGTGATATTGTCACACCAGCTCTGCAGTCAAACCAACATAGACCAGACCAAACTTATCCCAGAGTTCAATCTTCAGTCCAATTATGTTTTTGCAAAAAAAAAAAAAAGAAAAAAAAAAAAAGCAAATTCAGTAAAAAATTGAACAAATAAATAGCGTCCTTCAACAATCACATGCAATGGTTAAGAACCATACCCTTTAGCCTGAAGTTGCCATACGTTCACAACCCCACCCACTGCACTGCAAAAGAGATCACAAGTAAAAGAGTCAGTCTCTAAGAAAGTTGATGGCCCAAATCTAGTCACTAAAGTGTGGCAAGTTATATTTTTATATCTAAAAATAAATTCTGAAGTAAAAGCATTTGAAAGTACAATAACAGGCATGAGCCTAGCTTTTAACATCCTACAATTCAAGATAAGAGGCATGTGATTCATATCAAATCCTAATGAAAAAGTCATATATATATAAAACAAATCCTATTTCTATGTAAATCTTAAATTTAAGGTGTGAACCTTATGATTCAATACTTGTTGCATCAAATCCTTCGCTTTAGATGATTCATCTAAACAGGAATAGCAACAACTGCATGACTATTAATACATTTTTAGCTTTCCCTTTTCCTTTGTTGGTGTTCCTATTTCTAAGAGGTTATCCAATGACTAAGGAAACCTCTTAAGATAAGACTGGATTTTGAGGAAGTTTTAGAGAAACAAGGGATATGAATGCTTACTAGAGTGTTTAACTATTCTTACTATGGGTGAGTTACTTGCTCATATTCAAGACAAGGTACCTTGCCCATGTTGCTTGCGATATATAGGATTGGTGGATGAATTGAGAGATGGAATTAATGAGAAACTCGAGAGGTGGCAGGAGGCTTTAGAACCCAAAGGGCTTTAAAATAAGTCATACAACAACAAATTATATGAATTGGATGAATTGCAACTTTTGTTGGGATGTGCAAAGAATTAAAACTCCTATGAGGCTCAAGAGATACCACAAAGAGATTCATTCAAATACCTTAGCTCAATAATTAGGAAGGATGGAGACATTAAGGAAGATGTCAAACAGAAGATAAGAGTAGGATGGTTTTAGTAGAGACTTGCTTCTGGAGTCCTTTTTGATCGGCACATAACGCAAGATCAAAAGAAATTTTTTACATGATAGCAATTAGACCAACTATGACCTATGGACCAGGATGTTGGACAGTCAACAAGTAACATATGCACAAAATGAGTGTTGCAAGAGATGAGATTTGAGATGGATGTGCAGTAAAATTAGGAAAGAGAGAATTTTAAATGAGTACATTTAGGAGAAGCATCAACAGCAATAGGTGATAAATTAAGAGAGACTTGTTTGAGATGATTTGCACATGTCTAATGCAGACCAGCAAGAGCACCGGTGTCCAGTGAGGAAAAGTTTCTCTATGCAAGTTAATGGCCTCTCAATGGAAAGGGGTAGTCGAAAAAGGACATGGATGGAAGTTGTAAGGACAGATCTGAAAAGGTGCAATCCATTCGAGGATTTGGCCATGATGGACAAGAATGGAAAAAAAGTGTTCATGTAGCTAACCTCAAAATAGTTGGGAGTTGGGACAAGGCTTTGATGAGATGATGACGACTATAGGAAATAATTCCAACATTACCATTTCATTAATCGAAAGGCTTATAGTACAGGAGATGAAGAGAGATATACTGACAAGCCACACCATTCAAAAGCTTGATAAATAAGAAAACAAGAACAGTAGAAGACAAAACAAAATACAAGTCAAGTTAAAACGTATCTCTCATTAGAAATAGACTCTATAGTGTGACTCCCTCCTTGGCCAGAGAGTCCACTCTTGATTAGGACGATTGGTTCACGTGGGAAAAAATCGATAAGTTTTACAAGATCAAGCACTTCTTCAACCACATCTAGCAACCTCCAAGGAGGCCTACAAAAGCTAGGAGCCCAAATAACGACACATTTAGAATCACCTTCCACTAATAAGCCACAAAGATTCAAGCACAAAGCATCTCACAACCCCATCCTCAAGGCAAGCAACTCAACCTCATTAACAGAACAAAAGCTGGCTAGACCAGAAAAAGAAATCAAGTGACGAGATAGATCATATTTCTGATGACACCTCCCATACCAGCTTGACTTGGATTACCCAATGTGCTACCATTGAAGTTAAGCTAAAAGAGCCTCGGCGGTAGAAGGTACCAAGATGAGATCTTACGAGAGGACACAACCTAAGGAAAGGCTATAATTTTTCAATTTGACATGACGAGAAATAATGGAACTGCCTTGAACATAGGAAGGTAGGACACCCAAGAAGCCCACCTTGTCAATCAAAGAATCCGAGGAAGATCTACTATCGAAGAATCTCACGTTCCTCTCCGACCAAAGAACCCAAATGATAGCAAGAAAAAAAAACAGAGATAATCTCCACATGTATCTTCTTCTAGCCAAACCAACTGACAATATCCACAGATCAAATAGCGTGAAGAAAGAGACCAGCATAACCCACCTACAATCAAACCAATTTATCACGGACCTCGACCAAGAAAGAGCCACCTTGTAAAAAGAAAGAGATGATCCACTGTCTCTCATCTGCCAAAAGGAGGAAGCATTAATCATAATCTTACCATCCTTTTATAAGTTGTTTATAGCCAGACAAAATGTGTAAAAGGAGGAGGTCGAGAGAGAGAGGGGCGGGGGGTGTTATTCAAAGAGCTCACCCCCTATCAAGAATTTGGACAGAGAAACCATTGAGAAGCTATTATCCTGAGATAGAGGCAGACCCATGTTGTGGCATGTGGGTGCGGTTGCACCCATGAGATTTGAAAAAATCCCATGATGGTATTGGTCGTATGGCCCACGCCCCACCTTCAAAATGGATCCTGTCCCACCCTTGCAGCAAAGACTGAGAAGGTTAAGGGACTAAGAAGGTGAGACAGAGGAGAAGAGGAGGGAAAAAAAAATCAAGAGAGGAGGGAGAATGGGGAGAAGAAGAAGAAGACAACCGGAATCATTTCAGAAAAAGGGAGGTGGGTTTGGGGTTTTGTTATGTGCATGTGGGGTCCACATGTGGTAATCATGACCATAGACGAGATCAGTAAAAGGAAGAGAGGAGAGGAGATGATGAGGTGGTGATAAAGACGAGTTGGTTCTTTGTTGAAGCTATTATATGTGAACTTACAAGCCAATGGGAATCCATCATGGGGCCCACAAAATGATAAATGAATGTCAATCCCTCCAATTACATATCATGAAATCTCATTTCAATAGATGTGGGCCCTACCGTTCGGTTGAGTGCATGATGGAAAAGTGATTTAACTCCATGTCAGGAATGAACAAACTGGACTCCATCATGGGGCCCACTTAGAGATAATTTAGATCATTCAAGATGAATCCCATACCCTTAGGGAGTTATACTAAAATTTCATAACAATAGGAGTGGGACCCACCGTCCGATTGAACAACAGGAGTACAACAAAAGAATGATTGAATTTTTCAATTGACCATGGTCCACCCCACTCAAAAGAAAATCTTGGGTTCACCACTGTAATGAGAGCCAACCCAAATCGGTCTATCTAAGCCATCATCTGTAATGTAAACCTTGCTAAGCAAATGCAACAAAGAGAGTAGTTGTCGTTCCTCCTCTTTAGGTAGGTTTATTCCAAACATCGGGCCCCATCATCATCATCAAAGCTTTGTCCCAACTGATCTATCTTGAGCCAAATCCTCATCGGGACCCATACAATATGAATACCATTCTTTTCCATGTAGCTACTGATGTTGGCTTGCCTATCCAGGGTATATTTGAATAGGAGCATAAGTTAAGAAGCCAAAGTTTCTTCACCAACCCATTTATCTAGCCAAACGAGAATCATCTCACCGAGCCTACTTTGAACCTTCAAAAAATGGCTTTCATCTGCTATAAATTTATCTGAGTTTATGTGACAAACTCAAATAAACTCATGTCGCCAATTCGGATAAATTTATCTGAGTTTTGGAACAAATTTATCCGAGTTCTTGGACAAATTTATTTGAGTTCTGCAACAAATTTATCTAAGTTCTGGAACAATTTAATTGGATACTGAGTTTTGGAACAATTTAACTGGATACTAGGCACATATGTTTCCAATCAAGGCCGTTCATCTGGCATGCCCCACTATGAATAGGGCATATTGGGGGACATTGGCTTTTGGTGGAGATTAAATCAAGGGAAGATGGGAATTGAATTTTTAGCTATCACCCTTCTAATTCAAATCTTAAGACAGTCAAGGTACCATTTACCTCCCGATTTTACATCCTTCTCCCCTCACCTCTTTTATAATCCCTCTCTAGAGCTCATTTGGACAATGAATTCCTGTGTATTCTATGCAGACAAAGAGACCCAAAAGGAAAGTAATAAAAAGTAGGGACCTACTGATGAATGCACGGAATATTTATCTAACCACAAAAAATCAGAAAACTAAAAAATAGACGAAGAAATGCATTCAAATATTACTACTACTCTGGCGCCAGAATGAGTGGGCAACAAGGTAGTCTGCTTCCACTTTTCAAGACTGCGTCGAGACAACAGCATCAATGCATCGATTTTGCTGTTTTTATAAGGAATATGTATTTCAATAATTTTTCATTTATTTTATCACATTCCCAAGGTTCTATAATTAGTGTGATATTCAAGTAAAATATCTAATTGATGCTTAATGACAATGAAATTAGATAGTATGATTTCTTCAACGGAATTGAGATTAAAATAAAATCAATGAACATGATAGTATGTTTAATATGAAAACAAAATGAAATTTAATGAGATTAACGTAACAATAAAAACCCTAAATGCATTTATGTATTAACACCCGAAAACCCTTTAACCATGTTTCAACTGAGTGCAGGTACCTCTGAACATAAATGAGGGATACACTGCCTGAGTACTTTGCAGGAAGAACGAAATGCAAGATGACCATGTTCTGAAGAAGAAAAAAAGAAATCAAAACCAAAAAGAAATATCTAGCAAATCATTGATAATTAGTTAATCTTTTTTTTTCCTTTATCTGGACTTTCACCCAGATAAATGCATCATCAGCTACAATCAGGAGATAATTATTAAACTTGCGGCCATGTGCACTGCTACATATTGGCATGTTCAATGATCTATTGATGGAACCACACTTCCATGGTATGGAAAGAGCAAACATTAAACTATACGCACAATAGTGCTAGCTCGACACTCCACTGCTGGGATTACAAGATCTGTACCGCCATGACATACAACCCTCAACCCCATGTCTTTTAAATAAGTCTTAACTGCTACAAACCTTTGTTGATGGAAATGTAGCTAAGTGAATTTACAACAAGAAAGATGGGGTTCTCAACCATTAGCTCAGACACCATTAGCCCAAACAATAGGCTTGAGGACAAGATACATGCTTCTCATTGAAAATGAAGTGCTGAAAAGGGGTAGAAAGACACTCAGTAACTACCTGAACTTCTAAGCAATCTTGTGCAATCCAATTTGTAGATCAGAAGAAATGGATATGAGAAGAGGGGCAGAGTAGTGCCAAACCGCCTTGAAAACCCGTTTCTGATGAGCTTTCACTGACTGGGAGGGGTTGCGACCATTGTATCTGATATCAAAAATGTGGATAACAGGATCTGCTGAACCAGATGTGATGTACAGACCATCAGGAGACCACGCCTGATTTATCAAAGCTGATTGTGATTCGCTGCTCTCTTGCTTCCACCCAAAGGCATGGATCTCTGTCTGCCTGAGCCTAATATCAAACAACCGAAGCTGCCTCTCAGGAGCCCTGAAAAGAGAATACTTTAGTAAAAAAAGGGCCAATGAAGAAAAGATGCAAAGGGTGATCCATTAGAAGCCAATTCAGCAAGAGATTGCATAAGGACAAAAAAGTGGTTGTAGGTATGTATCTAGGCCATAGGAATGCAGGCAAGTAAATAATAATGCATTTATCCATGCAGATCACCAAAGTGAATCCCAATTTAAAAGTAACAAATTCAAGGATGAAAATATCAAGAGAAGTTCAAGTATAATTACCCTGTTTGCACCATAAAAAGGTTGAAGTCAGATGGATTTGGCAGAACACTCATGCATTTGCTCTCTATTTGGTGTTTGTAGTCGGCTCTCCCAGTCGATAGATCAAATCCAATTATTCTTTTATCTGCACCTGCAGATAATACAATTTGCTTCTGCTGCATTCCAGCAACTCCCATGACAGCTGAGGAATGTAAATTTCTATGCAATGCCTTCGGTTTCCATAAGTTCTCACCATCATTCTCAGTCCAGAGTACCACAGCATGATCACTCCCACCAGTAACAAAATGTATATCTACACTGGGCAAGAACTCTATGCTGTTTATGATGCCTTTGAGATGAGGCTTTGCTTCTATGAAAGTAACTCTTTTCTGTAGGAAAAATTCATTTCAGAATCAAACTTAGCATTCTCTAAAGGATATTATATTTAATTGCATAACACAAGGTGCACTTGCAAGGAAGTGTAGATGGATGTGGAAGAAGCTACCAGGATTTTCCAAAAAAAGTAATTCAAATGATTTTTTTTTTTTTCATTTTTTTATATGTAAAGTCAAATGATTAATTATCTTCAAGATGAGAATCACCATTTACACGGTCCTTTCATAGATGGATCATCTGGTAAGGCTAAAGAAACATTGCGAGACTTTCAACAATAGCCAGGTCACCTCTAAGCATGGAATGACCTGGCCTGCAGGGCCCACCTGGTCCACCCTAAGGTCAATCTAAAGCTCAACACAGATGAAATCTCCCTTTCCAAGTAGGATCTATCAAAAATCTGTAGTAACAATAAGAAATGACACAGGAGTTGTTGTTGGCCTTCTCAGAGCCAGGTGGCATTATTAATTTCAAGAAGGCTGAAATTATCACAATCAAGGACTGAGATTATTTAAAGAAATTTTTTTTGGGAGAAATTTTGCTGGGGCCACTATTAATGTGAATAAAATGGGCACCATCTTTGTTAAAATCATCATGGATAATGGAACCAATCATATGGATCCCTACATTAATGAATGTTAAATTTGTGCATAGTCCAAGAGATTGGAACGGAGAAGCGGCCTCTTTAGTGAATCGGAGGGATCCAAGTAACAAATTGTTATTAGAAACTCTTAATTTGTAATTTAATTGAACTTTTCTTGATGGTCAATTTACTTCATAGAACATTTAGTTTTTGTGCATATATATATATATATATATATATGGGAGATATTCAGGTGCATCCATCCCTCACCAAAATGGTTAGGGACAGCTGACGTGGAAGGCCTTCTCCTTTAATGTATTAAAGAAGCCCATCCGTTCAAAGCACTAAGATTTCTAGAGCCCGCCAAAATGCTGTTTTGAATTTTCAACTCCAAAATAGAGCGTCAAAATCACACTGCCATTTCATTTTCAAGTACAGGACCTGCCATTTCAACTCTCAGGGACGCCACCCATCTTCTCGGGGACTTACCATTTTGATTTTCTCATCTTCTCAGGGACGCCACCCATCTCTTTCTCTTCCACTTGTTCACGTGTAGTTTTTGGAGTCCATCAAAGTTTTGTTGTATGCCATTTATATTGATTGGCACTAGGCACAGAGAATCTTGTTGGTACTTGAAATGGGGTTTTCCTCTGCCCCAGTAGATTGAGATGGTTGGACTGTATGCATGGTTGAAACTGAAATGGAAATACATATAACTGGTGGCTGGATTTCAGCCTGAGCCTTAATCATTTTATGTGGGTTTTTGTTTTGTGGGATTTTGAGATATTGTGGATGGAGATTGGAAAAGAAGGAGGTGTGTTGTTGATGGATGCTCATTTGAGCTCCAAACAGAGTTTGTAGTTGGATCTGTTTGTTTCCCTCTCCTGTTTCTGAATTGTGGTTTTGTTTGCTTAACATGAACTATGCAGTTACCCTATTATAATAGGAGTGGAGGTGGTTCTCAGATCATGGCCTGGCCAGTGGCCAGAGGCAAAGGCTTTGCGATGTTCCATCTAGAGATGAAACTGATAGAATGTTTAGTGGACCATGGTATTTATGGCAGATTCTTTCCTATTTTCATGTTTTAAAGCATTTGGGAATCAATCCAACTAAAACAATTGGATGGGATTTGGACTCATTTGGAATAGATCATCATCATCATCATTCATGACAACATTTTCGTGGCAGATCTAGTACTGATTTTATATGGAAGTGGAGCGAAAAGCTTGGTTTCAGGAGTTTTTGTAATTGATAACTAATTTGTCTAATTAAATTCAAATCTAGGAGAGAGTATCTCTTTCCTAGGACAATGCAAAAGCGAAAGTCATAACGACACTGCAAAAAGACTCCCTTCTGCAATGTCAGATTTTGGTGAGATGAGCCCACCTGCAATATTTAACTGTTCATGAAACATGGAAGCCTGATATCTCCAGATTTCCAAAATGTGTGATTTTCCTGCTTTCCATCCAGGCAGTTTCCATTCCAACACTAACACATTGATGAACTTCTCCATTGCATTATGGTATTGGGTTCCCTGTAACATGGATATGCAAATTGAAATGCTAAATTATAAAAATGGAGATGATCATCATCAGAGATATTTTAGCAACGCCGGACGAAGTTGTTGGGGAGATGAAAACGAGCACTGTATCCCGTGGAGCAAGAAGGGGAGACGGAACTAAGACCTAAAATCTCCTTTGAGAATGAAGAGGAAAATCTCCTTGGAAGCCCTCCGAAACGTTGAACCCGTGGAGCAAGAAAGGGAAAACGAAAGGGGAGGGATAGATGCACTGGAAGGGGAAACCAAATAATTCCCCTGAAATTTCTCTCTCCTTTTGGCGGGCTCTAGGAATTTTAATGCTTTGATCCACTGGGCTTCTTTAGTGCATTAAAGGAGAGGGCTTTCCACGTCAGTTAACCCTCACCAAAATGGTGAGGGATGGATGCACCAGAATATCTCCCTATATATATATATATATATATATAAACCTGTCACACTCATTACTTCCTGTGAATCACAAATCACTCAAATTTTGTCACTCATCCATGTTGTAACCCCTTGGATTAATCATGCAACTTTGGTGCCCATCTGACTTTATCTAGCAACTAAAATTTGGAAAACTTTTAAGGCCTCAATAGGAGTAATTCCCAGCATCTTGGTTGGTTTTATGGTCTTAGCCTGGCTGGAAACCTAGTGAGGAATTGAGTAGAATTCTGTTCGTTGACGCCATTTTTTGGCTCTCATGATCAGATGGTTACCTTATTTTGCAGGGAGGCGGTCATGAGGAGACCTCTCAAACTACCCACCTCCCCACGATTGTCATGATTCCAGTTGGGTCCAACCAGCCAGGTCATTCCATGGATAGAAACGATCAGGGAGTTCCTGAAAATGACTCAGAAGAATATTAAATAGTTTCATTTTTATCTTTCAATAAAGAAGATTCAGTCACGATAACCTGAAGTTGCTCAGCTGGTTGGCAACCTCGTATCTCACCTAGTTCCCCGAGGTTCAATTCCTGGGTATGCTGCCCTCTTCCCACGTGTGTGGGCTTTTCTCCCCACATGTGCAGGCTCCTTTCCCACATGTGCAGGCTTTTGTCCCACTTGTGTGGGCTTTCTCATGGGTCCCAGCCCCCTTGAGACTACAATTGCAGAAAGCCAGCAAGTATGGATCCACTTGCATGTCACCAAAACAGAGAAATAGAGGAAGAACTAAGGTGTCAGCTTCCTTCCCGCCTGCAAGCTTTCATCCCACTTGTGTGGGCTCTCTCATGGGTCCCAGCCCCCTTGAGACTACAATTGCAGAAAGGCAGTAAGTATGGATCCACTACCATGCCGCCAGAACAGAGGAATAGGGGAAGAAATAAGGTTTGAGAAATCACACTAGGCCCCTGACTTGGCCCCGGTTAAGTCAAGCTGAGTCTAGATTTGGGCCCATTTTTGGCGCCCAAAAATTCTGGAAAAAAATCTTTAAAAAAAAGAAAAAGTTTCATGTTGTCAATTGATCAGAGAGAAAGAGAGAGAACAAGAATCAGTGGGATTTCCTATTTTCACCCCCACAAGCCCCAATCCAAATCAAGCCCCTTTTTAACTTCATATTTGAAAAATGCTTTGGTATCTCCCCTCCATAGCTTTCATTTCAACAGATAAATGAAACAAAAAGACTAATTTAGAGAGAGTGAGGGAGAATAAAGGTTTGATAGAGAGAAAGAGGGGATAAATGAAACAAAAAAACTAATTTAGAGAGAGAGAGGGGAGGGAGGGTGTGGGGTGGGGCCGGGGGGCAATGAAGGATAAAGGTTTGATAGAGTTGGCAAGTGGTAGGGGTTGAAGGAGTTGGGAAAGAGAGTTGAGTTGGAACTTGGACGTGGAAGAGGTTGAGAAGTGAAGATGATTGGGAACTGGGATGTAGAGGTTAGGAAGTGGACGGGGTTGAAAGAATTGGGATTGGATTTTGGAAGGGAGTACAGTTGGAAGCGGAAGAGGTTGGAAAGTGAAGCAGGTGGAGAATTTGGATAGAGGTTGAAAAGTGGAAGGGGATAAAGGAGTTGGAATTTAGAATAGAGTTATAGCACTAACACGTTCATAGAATAAAGAGGAATGGAGTTGTGGTCCTTTCAAGAAAAAAAACTTCAGCTTCCCCACTTGCACAAGCGGGTCTTGTAAACATTGTCCAATCCAAAGTGGTTGCCAACTAAATTTTAATCAATTTAGGCTAAAGCCCTAATGGTATAATCCCTAAGTCTTCATCAAGTCTTAGAACAATCTACAAGATTGATGCGGACGGCTGATCGTGATGCGAGGCGGGCAAGGATGGAGATGGAAGATGGAGGGGGTAGGTCAGGCTTCTGCCTGAAAATCTTGGCCTCACACCAAACTCCTGATCACAAGCAAGGAAATGCTTCAATTGATGCGAGGTGGTGGATCGAGATGCAGGGCAGGTAGGGATGGATATGGAAATTGGAGGGTGGAGGGGTAGGTCAGGCTTTCGACTTTATAATTGGCCTCACGCCAAACTCCACATCACGGGCGAGGAATAGGAGAGAACTCGGGGAACCCCAAAATCACTCGATAAAATTTTCATTTAATCATTAACTCTGCATAGCCAAGGAGGCTTTACAATGCTTATATAAGCAAATAAAGAAACCTAGAACTGATCCGGACCATCCAAACATATTGATGGTCAGGATCAAAAAACCTGAATTTTTATTTTTTTTAATGTTAACTTGTATTAATCAAAGGCTAAACAGTACCAAAAAAAAAAATAATAAAAAACACGGGGACCTCATTAATCAAATTCAGGATTAAAACACCTGAATTTAAAAGACATAAACCATAAAATAAACTAAAATAATTCTAAATAGCATAAAATGAATGGGCTGGGCTCATTGGCAGGTTGGGATGGATGGGTGGGCTGATTGGCAGGTCGACCCAGGGGACCATGGGTCTTTCCTCCATCAAAGAGCAAATCCTGTCTATTACTTGGTTTCATAAAAAGAGAAGAAGCTTATAGGGCTTTTCCAAGTATGGGCAAGATTCAAGAACAAAATTGCGCAAATAGCTGGGCCCTGACGAACAGCTAAAAGGGGCTGTTGGAGTTCGGGAACTGTACTGGACCATCAGTAAGCCCATAATGGCTTGGCGCATGAGATGAGCCTATTTTGGACAAAATCAGGACCCAGATTCCACTGAATCAGCAACATAACCCGAATAGACTATTCTGTGTAGAAAGTCCAAAATTAGCATGTCTAGGGGGTGGTTTGGCTCCCAAATTGGTCCAATCACTTCATAAAATATTTGAATCCCTTGGGTGCAATCATATGCCTCTAAACAAATCAATGCCTGGGCTACAATGTGGTCTTCTTGCATCACATTGTATTGGTCCGATTAAACTTCAAAGAATAATCATTGAAAAGTTTTGTATTTTTTTTTGAAAATGATAGTATTGGATATTAAAGACATAAGGTTGCTAAAGCAACATTGCTCATCTTTCTTCCTAAGAGATTTAGATTTTCAACATTCTCATCATCGTGCTGCCTTCTAAATTGTTAAGAACTAGTGCCTTTTATTATATATTTTTTGCTTATCTATGATATCATATAAAATGTCTAACCCGTAACATAGTGGCTTGTGCAGAGCAAAAGAATGCGGGAAAGCTTAAGACTAACCTCTTCAGTGATCTTGAGAAATCTTTGAGTGGAGGCAGACTAGAAATTCTATATCGTGGGCTCAAAATCAGAAAAAAAAAAAAAAAAAAAAAAAAAAAAAAAGATCCCTTGGAGACTTGCCTCTAGATTGAACAAGACCCAGAATATAGCAAAGAAAGGGGAGCATCCTTTTCACTTGTGTTTGGACAAAAGCAAATGCAAACATGGAACACAGTAGTCAGGATGAAATTTCTAGAGAGAATCATTGGGTTGGGGATTCTTTCCTGTTATATCAATTGTATTAAGATTTCTCATGGATATATTTTGTACAATTAACGTTTTTTCCCTCAATTAAAAGTTGCAACATAATCAAGGGGAAAAATTAAAATAAAATAAAATATAAAAGAAGGCATCAAAATATTTAACAGCATACTCTACAAAATAAACTCAAGAACGAATTGCTCACTTCTTTTGATGAATTGAGATTCAGAATCGAAATCTGGGAATCACCAGCATCGGCGGTGTACACACAGAACAAGCGATCTCCATATGGGTGCCAGGCTATATCTTCAGGCCATCTTCTCTGCTTGGGAGAAACGCAATCTGAAGTACTGAGTAGTGATACATTAGACCTGCAGACTCAAGTAACAGTGATTATGAGCAAGATCCAAACAAAGCAAGAAATCACAAATTGAAGGAGCATGCAAGCCTTCAAACAGAATGGTCAAATAGCAAATTAGCCATTTTACTGATCCACATTCAACAATATCAATTATTTGTTGCATTTCTTTTTCTTCTTCTTTTAATTTTTTCAAATGATCCATTATTGATGTATGTATATGTTGTGCAAGATAAATCTTTACACACGTAAAAATTCTGAAACCCCACACCTGTTGTACACTTCAAGAGACTGAAAGAGTCATTTTTTTCACAATATTACTCTCAACAAATAGAATACACTATGAATAGACTAGGGACAATATGTCAAGATGACCAACTCAGCCAAATTTTGAGGACAATTTGCAGTGTACTCGATTCTAGTTATCCTCCCTACAAATAGGAAATCATTGCATAGCCTCTCAACCACCACCACCTCACTTGTCATCTTGATGAATGTCACTCTAGCTCCTAAATCTTCAAAAATACTACTTGCTGCCACTTGCATTCCCAAATATTCCACCCCAAAATGGCTATTCTCTAGTAGAATAGAATAATCCAATTGATAAGAACATTTAGGGCACGTTTGTGCAACCATATTCTGCAGAAAACTTACCATTTTTCTTAAGAAAATTTGTTTTGACTGTTTGGTGCAAACAGAAGCTGCAGACATAAATTTCTGCTCTCGTGATTTTTTCCACGAATCCGTGGATTTGCGTTTCTAATGGGGAGATTGGACTTCAATTTCCTCTAAAAAGGAAAAAACCCCACATATAAAGGTCTTTTCCCTAAGCAAGAGGAAGGAGGAAGGGTGGGTTGAGCGCAGCCCATTCTGCAATTCTCATAGTCTACCGTTCTCTCTATCTCCATCTCTCCTCTTTTCGAAAATAGTAATATCTCTCTCTCTATATATATATACATATATATAAAGCCCCTTTCATTTTATTGCAAACGAAGATATGGTTTTCGACAGCATTACCTCTTTTTACTGCAAACCCTCTTTCTCATTTCGATATATCTTTCTTAAAAAAAACGAGGGAGATAGGGGAGAAAACATGCTTGCATATGGTTTCACAGTCCATGGCGTCACTAAGATGGATGGGATGGTTTAGGATTGACGACCTACAACAACAGATTAGTGTTCTCATACCGATGTCTCACTTTTCTAATTTCATGGGATCCTACATTTTTTATTTTTTATTTTTTGCTCAGAAGATGTTTGCTATTACGATCCATAGAGTCTTAAAATGCTTGGTGAGCTCTTATAAATAGATCAAGGGAAGATTGGGTAAATTCATATCTCTGTACATCTAGTTAATCCAACTAGAATTTTCTATTGTTACTTTGGTAATTTCAGATAAGCTAATGCATATAAAAGATTCATTATTTTTTTTTTATAACCATTATCTTATGAGTTTCAACTCACAGGATTCAACTCCATAATAATCTCTTTAATGGATCCAACAGAAATATAGTTTAGAAATTTCTATGCACATGCACCAAGTAAATTTCTTTAAAAAACAAAAAAAAACAACGAATTGAAATAGTTTAGAGATTTCTATGCACATGACATGCTCCAAGTAAATTCCTTGCATAATGTTTTCTTTTATATATATATACATATATCTGTGTCTAATATCTCAGCAGAAAACAACAAATTCCAATAGTCAAATATCCAAAATTGCAAATAATATGACATGATTGAGTAAATAGGATTTTTCTTTCTTGTTGAATGATGATATTTATTTTCTTAGCAGTTCTTATTTGATGATGTTTTTCAATTTCTGCAACTTGGTAAAATTCATGCTTTGAGATACACACTGTTCTAACCTAAGTTTTTGTATGTTTTTCAGCTTAGACCCCAACTCCTATTCGTGGTTTTCTCTTGTGGGCTTAATGCCTGATGGAATACTTATAATTAAGATGTCCAATAAAGAAGGATGTGGAAAGAAGCAGAAGGTTCTCTCCTATTTCCAAGTTATTTTGGTTAATTACGCAAAATGTGCTCGAGTGAGTGTGTCCAAGCCCTAGAGGGAGGGAGGGAGGGAGGGAAGGGACCAATTATGCCAATTTTAAATTCAAAACGTCCCAAGCACACAATTGAAAAACTCTTATAAAATTAAACAATGTAAATATCAAATACAAGTGCAGTAGCAAAAAGAGTTCAATGGAGCAATATCAACAACAATGAATATAGAATTAATTCTAACAAGTTAACTACACAAGTAATGATAATCAATCTAAATATCGTACATTCTACTCATGCATCCCATAGCATGCACATAGAATAGAAAAACAATAAAGAGATGTAGACACACAATTTTATAGTGGTTCGGTCCTCCGATCTACATCCACGCTCAAGAGCACCACACCAATGGTCTCTTGGTTTCCACTATGTGAGGTTTTGAAGAGACGCACCTCAAACCCATACAACCTAGATTTTTTAATGCGATGGTTCGATCACACAGGCCTACTCCACCAACTACAAGTTTTTTGATACGGTGGTTCGATCACGAAGGTCCACTCCACCATACTATTTTTTATAGTGGTTCGATCACAAAGGTCTAATCCACTTTGCAGATATTGACAATAAAATGAAAAACAAATCAAGCACTAACAATAATAAATGTTACTCTAAAGATTGTGTTTGATGCCAAGATCCGGAATCCAGGCTCGAGCTTTGGCCTCTAAAGTAGACAATCCTTGGCGCTCGATGATCTCCCAATATAGCAGAACCAAGTAGATCTGGAGGTTCTAGATCTAGGGTAATGGAAGATGTTCCTAAGATTTGAACAAGCTAGATCTATAGCTATTGCACCACAACTCTGTCTAATGAGCTTGAATGCTCAATATGATTTTCCTATGAAGGACATGGGGAGGTGGAAGAAGGTTTTAAGGGCTGAGGAAAGGGTTTTGCTATTTTGCAAAAACTCTCTCTGAAAAGCCTTTGAATGGTCGTGTACAGATCTGAATCCATAACCATATATTTATAGATTCCGAGCTTCGGTGGTAAAACCTTCGGTCGCCTAAGGTGCCAAAATAAGCAACACAACTCATGCACAACAGTTTGTTTGACTCAGAACCAGATCCGCTTCAGTCGACCAAGGGAAAGTTTGGTCCCCCGAGACTTTACGAACCCCAAAAAATGCTGTCTGGAAAAGAAACCGAAGGAAAGTTTCAATCCTCTGAAGGGGTCTTTCGGTCGACCGACACCATCAGCTTCAAGCTCCCAAGACCATCAGAGCTCAAAATTGAGCTCTCTGGAAATGAGGCCGAAGTAAGGTCTCGGGGCTAAAAGGGGTCCTTCGGTTCACCAAGCTAACGAGCTCGGTCCCCTGATGAAACTGAGAGGCCTTTTAATGAAAAGGCATTCTCTGGTTCTTTGGGCCATTAAGACCAGTCAAATTTTAACCAAGTTCACTACAATTCTCAAGGCCTGCTTCTTGGTGAATACTAAGGCTCAATTTTATTTTTACCTTTTGGTTAGCACACATTGAGGATATGACTTGATGTAGCAATGCCTTCCAAGATCCAAGTTTCTGGTCTTCTAACTTGATCTAATTGTTGTGTCTTTCCAGATGCAATGTCGCAAACTCGTCACGGAACTGACACGACTACATAAACTAGACAAAGAATTGACAACCCAAAGAAGTGACAAGTTTAACTATGACACTAACACCAATAGCACCATATAAGAGGGCCCTTCTTACTGAGAATTTGCAGAGAATGGATACTAATTCTAAACTTTGTTTAGGCTTTGAATCTTATAGTTGATTGTCATTATTTTGCAATTTTTAGGACTTCAAGTCTAACAGAGGGTGCGGGAATGAACAACTGAGATCTTGAGATGTATACAAGAAAGAAGAATTGTGAGAGATGTACTGAAATTTTCACCAACACATTATATAGCTACCGTGAATTATGACATGTTGAGATTTGTAAGCCATTTTGAAGCTGTAGAGTTTTTCATTCGTCTGTTTTTTATTCTCATTTGTATCTCCTTTTATCTACTAATAATTAAAGAACATGCTGTTTCCCAAGTAGTGTATATGCAGTTTGGAAACCAGTGGAGTGGTCTGTCAGCCCAAATATCTGGTGATGCATAAGCCATTTAAACAACATGCTGTTGCACAAAAGCAATCAGGATTTCTTTGGCTAAAGTTGTAATCAAATGAGAATATAACAAAACTAAATCAGAATAGTCTATCAAGGTTAAGTAGAGCGGGAAGAGAACTGCCTCCATTATCGATTCATCTAAATGTTGTAGATTGATTTATTACCTTGATGTAAATGGATTTCCACTTTCAAATTAGAATTGTAACTTGTATCAGTTTTTATAATTGAAGATGTCAATTGAATGCAATGTAGATTTATTTTTATAGGCAGTTAGTCGGAAAGCATATATAGGTTCTGTGCTATGTGCCACTAAAGTGATATAAATCCTGACTAGGAAATGAGTTAAAAGTCGGAGCCCCTTTAGCTTGAACTATTATGTTTTATAAGTAGTGGATTCAAGGCCTGCTTCTCCTGAGAATATTAAAGATGATAGACAGGTCCACAATACAAAAAATAAAAAATGATGATGTGCTTGATCTCATGGGAGTCTTGACTTCACATGGCCCATCAATATGTAGCCATCTGTAATTGGGGCACATGTTTTGATTTTGTTTTAGAATAGCGGTTGTATTGGTTGACTTTTTCAAATTAACTGATAATATGACTTTTTCAATATAGTACCATGTGTAACTGGGGACCACGTGTTTGATGAATGTAATTTTGCAAATGTGTTGTAGTGGGATCTAAATCTTTTATGAAGAATGATTATAACTTTTGTGATCATGAGGTTATTTTCCAATGCTTGCAGCAACATAGTTGTACACAACACTAACACATTGGAAGCATCAAAAAAAGCTGTTGTTGCACAAAATAGCAACTCTGAGTAATTGATGCACGAAAAAATGGCAACACAGATTACTATTTCCATGGCTTTCAAAAGCCAATGAAAATGGAGCTCGAAAGATTCCACTCAGGGCTGACTCCTCTCTCCACACAAACGAGTCCTTAGGTTGCTTGTGTGCGACAATAGGATTTCACAATAGAGAGGAAATTTGTTCTGATTTTCCATGTAGATGCTATTATTTGGTATAACATATTTTCTTTGCCGAAAAGGAAACAACAAAACTGATTTTCCTTGCAAAAACAAGTCCTTATATCCAAGGTGTCTTGAGTCAAAATTCAGGCATCCAAATTCTGTTATTAAAAAGAAGGGAAAATGTTAAGAGCTTTCTAAGGCAAGGATCAAAATAGCAATTGCGGTGGGCGTAGCGGCCAATGGCCAAAATGCTACGTAGCGGGCAATTCGTAGTGGTTGCGGTGAAACGTAGCGGTGTGAATTTTTTAAGTGGTCAAAAAAATATTATTCTCATGGTAGAGAAAACTTTAAGAAAGGCTATTGAGGAGAAGAAATAGGAAAAACAATGTTTAAATTGAAACTGCTTGGCTCTACTAGGTTTTAGACCGTAGTGCCACTATTCTTAAAATAGAATAGCGGCCTCAACCGCTATGGCCGATAATGCGGCCACTACACTATGTTGAAGCCGCTATTTTGAACCATGTTCTAAAGGCAAAGCATGGAGGAGAAGAAACATCATCTGTGCAAGACCCCAATCCTAATTGCATTGTTTAAATGCTAATTATTTATGCTTAAGGTTAGTTAATTGTGTTTAGTTGTTAATTTGGCAGGTTTAGATGGCAATTAACAAGGTTTTCTAGTTAAATTAGTGGTCTAGCAGTTGTAAGAGCTTTTGGGCCAAGTTTGGTACTTGGAGGGACCTAGTTGGAATTTCGAGACAAGTTAAAGGGTGTTCACAATTTCAGAAGTATGTGGATATTGGGTTCATTGGATAGAGGGAATCATTTGGTGAAACTTGTGTAGGAGGTGAACCCATGTGATGACTAGAAAACCCCATGAGCACCATAAACCGTTTCAAATCGCTAAGAGACAATGGCATTTTTGTAATTTCCCCAACCTTTGCATACATATAAGCAACCCAACCTCCAGCATTTTTCTTCTTTTTGCTTCTACATTTTCTCTTCAAGTAGATTTCAATCCAAGCTAAGAGGAACCCAACTGGCTGTCAGCTGCAACTCCCATCTCTTCACCAAATCGCATTTCCAATCAATTAGTTTCATCTCATAACCACAACCCTCCTCATACTATTTTTTCTCTCAATTTGAGTATGGAAGCCACTTCTTCGATTTCTTTCTCACCCAAGCTACAATAGGTAAGTTCTCACTCTCATCTCTTAGATCATTGCTTAGGACCTATGATGCACAAATACAACATGAATATGGCAAGGACACGCCATAGACATGGGAGGAACACAGATTTTACACATAAAAAGTGAAATATCGGATATGATAGGACATGATACATTGCCAATTTTGAAGTATCCGTGCATCATAGCTTAGGACCCCTAAGGTAATCTACATCCCGACGCGCAAACTCTAATTCAAACCAAGGATTAGGGAATAGGAATCAGGACCCAACTCGGCCAGGTCCTAATGGATTGGTGAAGAAAAAAAAAAAAAGGAACCCTAGCCGACTAATAAAGAAGAAAAGGGGGAAAGAAAGATGAAGAAGAAGAGAGGTGAGTTGTAGGTGGATGTAATTCAGGCGGTGTGGATGGAAAAAGAGAGGGAGAGAGGTGAGTTGGCTCGGCAGAGAAAAGAAAAGGAAGCAGAAGAAGAGCGTACTAGACACCGCAAGCACCAGCCTAGCACCAACATCAACCCAGCATCAGCAGCAGCAACCCAGCATCGGCAACAATAAGTGTAAGACCCTGAACCTAATTACCCTATTTGGATGCTAATTAAGGCCCTGTTTGGCAAGTCTTTTCTATATCAAATGGCCCCATTTGAAATAGATGTTTTAGAAATAGTTTGTTTGGTAACACATAAAAACTTATTGAAATTGACATTTTTAAAGCAATGGTTGAATGTTTTTCATAAATATCTCGAGATCCATGAGGAATCAAGCATTGAAATTGGACATCATAACCATGTTTAGCCTCACAAAGATAATCAACGGTTTGGATCCTACATTTGGGTCCACGGATGTTAAAAGTAGATGTAAATTTCTGGAGTTTTTTTGGAAATATCTCAAAATCTATGATGATCCAACGGCTGAAATTTAGATGCATAGTCATGCGTGATCTTCTGAATATATCCAATGGTTTGGATCATGATTTATGGTCCTATAATATATTAAAAACACAAAAAAATCGACCTACTTGTGTACCCTTTCAAAACCCAGTAAGTCATGCGTTATACATCAACGGTCGAAAACTTTTTAGTAAGTTTCTCGAGATCCACTTGGAATTAAAGGCTGATTTTTGGTCTCTCAACCATTTTGGGCCTTCCAAAGAGGACCAACAGTTCAGATTGTGATTATGGGGGGCCCACAATGTCCAGAATTTTAGATCAAATGGCTCACCTTTTTGTATAAATAACTTGAGATCCGTGATAGATCAAAGGCTGAAATTTGAACCTCTGTCCGTGTTTGGCCTTCTTAATACTTCCAACGGATTGGATCATCATCTAGGGTCCCAGAATTTAAAAAAAGAAAAAATGAAAACCACGGTCATACTAAAAAAGACCGTTCATATCATTGTATACATGTGTCTCTGCGCTTCAGTGCTTTATGTCAGTTTCAATTCTAAGCATTTTTGCTGCTGTCTCAAATAGAGGGAATACCTCTGTATGAGGTTTGAAATAGAGATTGAAAATATGGTTCCCAAACGGTCTAAATCCACTTTCAATCAGTTTTAAGAGAAAAAGTGGTAGAAAGTAGACATGCCAAACAGCACCTTAGTGTGTTTAATGGTTAATTGTAGCCAAATGACGCTAATTAAGTGTGTTCTAATTACCATCAAAGGGCAGCAATTGTCATTTTGTTATTTAAGACTACCTTTTTTTGTCATTTTGTGATTTTGAATAGTACTTTTTTGGTCATTTTGTGCCACTAAAAGTACCATTTTTGTCATTTTGTGATTTTCCCCTCCAACTCCCTCAACTTTCTTTTTTATCTTGATTTGACACTCCATTTTATTTCATTGTACTCCTCCCTACAAACAAACAGGCTAGCCAACTGAGGTATGTGGAGAATTTGGGTGCCAACTGTTGTACATACATGAATTGATGTAGCTGGCTGTTGTTATTGGTATTTTGAAATGACTGAATGTGGTTTTCACTTCAAAAATTAGGACGGACTGACCGGTATATGGGTGTATGTGTGTGACTGATTTTGGTTTGGGGTTCTAAACCCATGACTGATCGTGATTTTGGGTTCACAACACACAGCTGAATGCATATTGGGGTCAAAACTCTATGTGAAAATGAATTTTGGGTCCAATACCTTGACCGATTGGTCTTGGGTGGTAGATGGTAGATGGCTGAACCCCAAAACATGGGTTATGGCTTGGCTGAACCATGTAAGGATTAGTATCATGGGCCCCTTTCTTTGGAACAATCTCTTACATGATTAGTAATTATGAAATAGTGTTTATTCATGTTGTTTTCCTTGGAATATTTTTTTAGATAGTGTTTATAGCTTCATTGGATTCACATACTTGTATCAATCATGTGAATAAAACCTGAATGTCATTAGTAATTTAGTATATTCCTGAATTCGTGATTTTCATTATGCTACTTGTGGATGGTAATTATGGAAATGTCTCAACCTAACGTGGCTAGTTATGCAATTGCCTTTGCACAATCAAGTTCCAGTACACGCAGCGGGGCATGATAAATTCGGAAATGTGTAACGGGCTCAAGCTACCTGTAAGGTTGAGGCCAAGAAGGGAATGTGTTCAAAATTTGAATTATGCTTATGTTATTATAGAATATCTTTTGTATGATGGATTATTTGGACCTACCCTTTGGCGTCTGGACACCCCTGGATCAGCACGTGAAGCTAAGAGATGTGTTACTTACATTGGATTTTAGGCCAACCACATAATTTCTCTGACTCTTAGGTCAGTTGCATTGTTTTACTGGCTATAGGTAAGCCATTTGACTGACTATAGATCAGCCTTTTATGTAACAAGAGGCATCCTTGAGATGTAGGAATTGTATGCCCGTGCCAGACAGTTAGAGATGTAAAACAGGCAGTGTGCCTAATCATGGCCCTCCTATGCCATGGTCGTGCCGGCCAGTGAAATTTCATGGGCCATGTCATGTCGTGTAAGTAGCTAGGAGAGTCTGCCCAGCACGGCCCATAGGCGCAGCATGACTGTTACTTCCACGGGCTAGGCCATGCCGGCCCACGGGCCTTATCTCATGGCCTTCCTTGAGACTCCCTTCCACGGGCAGGGCCATGCCAGCCCACAGGCCCTGTCCCATGGTCTTCCTTGAGACCTTGACTATGGGACTTTACAATGATATATTTGTTCACAACTAAGAACATGCATGCCCACATTTATGAATTGGGCTTTTCTCCTGGGAAAAGAGAAGAATAGCATGCAAGAAATGAATTGGGTTCTTTCTAGAGAAGAGAACACTAGAGATAGCATTAAGTGAGCCTCATAAAAATGGTGTCTTGGGAGGGTGAAGATTGTATCTTAGGAAAGTGGTGATAAAAATGATGGACATATGCTTGGATTCATAGACCTCATGGGTCATGCCGTGCCTAGGCCGACTCATGCCAAGCACCAAGTCATGTCAGGCCGTGGCTCGTACGGCCAGGCAAGGCCATGTCGGGCCAGTCAACATGTTGTGCCAAGCCTAGGTTTGCCAGCCCAATTTATATCTCTGCATACGGTGGTTAGGTGGTAGTCCTAAGGCTCGTATTAGCAACCTTAACATGACTTTAAATGAAAATCTATTATTCTGTTTTATTTGTGAAATATTCTCTATTTTTTGTGATGTCACACACATAAGTAGACTAGAAGTTAGAACTCTATTCACTCAGTATCATTGATGGTTGTGTTTGCCCCGATCTAGGTAATCAAACCATAGGAATGCAAGAGGTTTCCAATGCTGAAGCCATAGAATTTAATATTTCTGGCTGAGTGACGATGAGGCTCACCAGTTCTTCTAGAGAATTAATTTTAATTCTTTAGTTAATTTATGTCCAACATTTCAGATTTTCATTTGGTTTTTGTAAGGTTTTAATTGGATTGATTTAGTTAATTTATGTCCAACATACGTAAATGGGTGCAACCAAACAACCCATCAAGGAAACTGTATATATGCATGTTCTTGTGGACTTTTAGGGACCGTTTGGCACTTTACTTGTTTAGTAAAAGTCGAGTAAAGCCTTCATTTTTCAGACAAGGGGTCACATCAAAAGTACACTTTTTCAAAATTCCCTCCTTTTTCAAAAAAAAAAAAAAGGTCAAAAAACAACCTCCTTTCTCCACTAAAAGACAAAAAAACTCCACTTTTCTATACAAAAAGTCAAAAAAATTCCATACCAAACAACTAAAAACAAAATACCATCATAACCCACTTATATTTTATTCTCTCTTGATTTGATGCTTTACTTTATCTTTATTTTTTTACGGTAAAATCACCAAACGGTCCCTTAGGTCCCCAAGTTCTTTGTTCGTCGCCTTCACCACACTCTTATGGGCTTAAACAGGAACCCCATGCGTGGCTTCAGAAATTCCAGACCACTATCATCCACCCTGGCTTCAAAGAGAGTAACTTGGATCACTCTTTATTTCTTTGAAAGATCTATAGGCATTACAATTCTTTAGTATGTGTAGATGATATTCTTATGTCTTATAATGACATTGCTGGAATTCAAAAGCTACAACAGACTCTTCACTCATATTTTCATAGGAAAATCTTGGTCCTACAGCTTATTATACTTGTGGGATTCTACTCCTCAAACTAAACACATTGAAGAGCTATTGATCTTGTTCATTTCATTGATCGTAAGCCCGTGGATACACCAATAAAGGTAAACATCAAATATCACAAGGATTATCATCATCCAATTCCTAGTCCAACTTTGTATCAGAAATTGGCTAGAAGTCTTATCTACTTGACGCAACTTGTTCCCATATGCCATATGTCGTATATACTATAAGGCAGTTCATGTGTGTTCCACGCCACCATCACTTGGTTGCTGTGTCTCACATCATTGGAGATCTCCATGGTGCTATTTGTCAAGGGTTGTTCTTTTCTTCCATCTCTCCACTTCAATAGACTGCTTGTGCTGATGCCAATTGAACAAGATGCCCTGACGTTTGTTGCCCTATCATTAGTTGGTGTACGTTTTTAGAAAACTCTACTATTTTGTAAGAGTGCAAGAAGCAAGATAGTGTCCCAAAATCAAGTCTGGAAAGCAATTGGTCCTCGACAATCTAGTATTGAGGCTAAGTACCGCATCATGTCCTCTATCAATTCCAAAATCATATGACCTGTGGGATTAATCAAGGAACTGGGCATCACAATTCCTACTCCTATAACACTCTAAGCTGATAACACAACTGCAATTCAGATTGTTCTCATCCAGTGTACCATGAGAAAACAAAGAATGTTGAGGTCATTTGTCACTTCATTCGGGAAAAGATCCAAGACAACCTTCTATAGCTACCTCATGCAGCGTCCTCCCTTCAGTTTGCAAATGAATTTACCAAAGCACAATCATGTTCGGCATTGTTTTCTCATATCCAAGCATCAATTTGAGGGGGAGTGTGAAGGAACATAGATTTAATGGTCTCCAAGAGTACCATTTAGTAAAATAGAATACAATTTTGGGTACAATTTAGGAGCACTATACTATAGTAATCATCTTAAGAGATTACTGATTGACTGTCATTCCATAACCAAAAGGATTGTAATTTACCTAAATTAAAGCAAATGAAAGCTATATAAAGGACAGGCATGTCATTGTGAAGGCATTCCATTCACTCTTAGCCCTCTCACATGTAATTTGTGTCGAGAGTTCCCATAGCAGGCCAATCTACAACAAACACCCCTTTTTCGTAGCTGGACCCAAACCACTCACTTTAGCCAAATAGACAAGAAATAGCCAACAGCCATCAAATCTGGCGATTAAAGTAATTTGATCAGACCATTCAAGTCACTTTTGGCTTCTTTTTTCATTTCTTTTTTTTTTTTTTTTTTTTTTTTTTTTTTTTTTTATAACACACTTTTGGCTTTATTTTCTATGAAGGCAAAAAAAATAAAAAAATAAAAAAAAAAAAAACTTGTCAGCATTGCTTTATTGATTAGATGAAGCCTATCTAGATTCTAGTCCAACCCATCCATACTTTTAGAAAACCACAACCACCGATATGAACCGAAAGAAAAATAAGTATGAACCAACAATTTTTTCCATAAGTTTTTTCCTAAAAAAGTATTATTTTTATGTGATATTGTCACACCAGCTCTGCAGTCAAACCAACATAGACCAGACCAAACTTATCCCATAGTTCAATCTTCAGTCCAATTATGTTTTTCCAAAAAAAAAAAAAAAAGCCAATTTAGTCAAAAATTGAACAAATAAATAGCGTCCTTCAACAATCACATGCAATGGTTAAGAACCATACCCTTTAGCCTGAAGTTGCCATAAGTTCACAACCCCATCCAATGCACTGCAAAAGATATCACAAGTAAAAGAGTCAGTCTCTAAGAAAGTTGATGGCCCAAATCTAGTCACTAAAGTGTGGCAAGTTATATTTTTATATCTAAAAATAAATTCTGCAAGTAAAAGCATTTGAAAGTACAATAACATGCATGAGCCTAGTTTTTAAAATCCTACGATTCAAGATAAGAGGCATGTGATTCATATCAAATCCTAATGAAAAAGTCATATATATAAAACAAATCCTATTTCTATGTAAATCTTAAATTTAAGGTGTGAACCTTATGATTCAATACTTGTTGCATCAAATCCTTCGCTTTAGATGATTCATCTAAACAGGAATAGCAACAACTGCATGACTATTAATACATTTTTAGCTTCCCCTTTTCCTTTGTTGGTGTTCCTATTTCTAAGAGGTTATCCAATGACTAAGGAAACCTCTTAAGATAAGACTGGATTTTGAGGAAGTTTTAGAGAAACAAGGGATATGAACTAAGCGTTTAACTATTCTTACTATGGGTGAGTTACTTGCTCATATTCAAGAGAAGGTACCTTGGCTATGTTGCTTGCAGATGATATAGGATTGGTGGATGAATTGAGAGATGGAATTAATGAGAAACTCGAGAGGTGGCAAGAGGCATTAGAACCCAAAGGGCTTTAAAATAAGTCATACAACAACAAATTATATGAATTGGATGAATTGCAACTTTTGTTGGGATGTGCAAAGAATTAAAACTCCTATGAGGCTCAAGAGATACCACAAAGAGATTCATTCAAATACCTTAGCTCAATAATTAGGAAGGATGGAGACATTAAGGAAGATGTCAAACATAAGATAAGAGCAGGATGGTTTTAGTAGAGACTTGCTTCTAGAGTCCTTTGTGACCGGCACATAACGCAAGATCAAAAGAAATTTTTTACATGATAGCAATTAGACCAACTATGACCTATGGACCAGGATGTTGAACAGTCAACAAGCAACATATGCACAAAATGAGTGTTGCAAGAGATGAGATTTGAGATGGATGTGCAGTAAAATTAGGAAAGAGAGAATTTTAAATGAGTACATTTAGGAGAAGCATCAATAGCAATAGGTGATAAATTAAGAGAGACTTGTTTGAGATGATTTGCACATGTCCAATGCAGACCAGCAAGAGCACCGGTGTCCAGTGAGGAAAAGTTTCTCTATGCAAGTTAATGGCCTCTCAATGGAAAGGGGTAGGCGAAAAAGGATATGGATGGAAGTTGTAAGTATAGATCTGAAAAGGTGCAATCCATTCGAGGATTTGGCCATGATGGACAAGAATGGAAAAAAAGTGTTCATGTAGCTAACCTCAAAATAGTTGGGAGTTGGGACAAGGCTTTGATGAGATGATGACGACTATAGGAAATAATTCCAACATTACCATTTCATTAATCGAAAGGCTTATAGTACAGGAGATGAAGAGAGATATACCGACAAGCCACACCATTCAAAAGCTTGATAAATAAGAAAACAAGAACAGTAGAAGACAAAACAAAATACAAGTCAAGTTAAAACGTATCTCTCATTAGAAATAGACTCTATAGTGTGACTGCCTCCTTGGCAAGAGAGTCCACTCTTGATTAGGACGATTGGTTCACGTGGGAAAAAATCGAAAAGTTTTACAAGATCAAGCACTTCTTCAAGCACATCTAGCAACCTCCAAGGAGGCCTACAAAAGCTAGGAGCCCAAATAACGACACATTTAGAATCACCTTCCACTAATAAGCCACAAAGATTCAAGCACAAAGCATCTCACAACCCCATCCTCAAGGCAAGCAACTCAACCTCATTAACAGAACAAAAGCTGGCTAGACCAGAAAAAGAAATCAAGTGACGAGATAGATCATATTTCTGATGACACCTCCCATACCAGCTTGACTTGGATTACCCATTGTGCTACCATTGAAGTTAAGCTAAAAGAGCCTCGGCGGTAGAAGGTACCAAGATGAGATCTTACGAGAGGACACAACCTAAGGAAAGGCTATAATTTTTCAATTTGACATGACGAGAAATAATGGAACTGCCTTGAACATAGGAAGGTAGGACACCCAAGAAGCCCACCTTGTCAATCAAAGAATCCGAGGAAGATATACTATCGAAGAATCTCACGTTCCTGTCCGACCAAAGAACCCAAATGATAGCAAGAAAAAAAAACAGAGAGATAATCTCCACATGTATCTTCTTCTAGCCAAACCAACTGACAATATCCACAGATCAAATAGCGTGAAGAAAGAGACCAGCATAACCCACCTACAATCAAACCAATTTATCACGGACCTCGACCAAGAAAGAGCCACCTTGTAAAAAGAAAGAGATGATCCACTGTCTCTCATCTGCCAAAAGGAGGAAGCATTAATCATAATCTTACCATGCTTTTATAAGTTGTTTATAGCCAGACAAAATGTGTGAAAGGAGGAGGAGGTGGAGAGAGAGAGGGGGCGGGGGGTGTTATTCAAAGAGCTCACCCCCTATCAAGAATATGGACAGAGAAACCATTGAGAAGCTATTATCCTGAGATAGAGGCAGACCCATGTTGTGGCATGTGGGTGCGGTTGCACCCATGAGATTTGAAAAAATCCCATGATGGTATTGGTCGTATGGCCCACGCCCCACCTTCAAAATGGATCCCGTCCCACCCTTGCGGCAAAGACTGAGAAGGTTAAGGGACTAAGAAGGTGAGACAGAGGAGAAGAGGAGGAAAAAAAAAAAAAAAAGCAAGAGAGGAGGGAGAATGGGGAGAAGAAGAAGAAGACGACCGGAATCATTTCAGAAAGAGGGAGGTGGGTTTGGGGTTTTGTTATGTGCATGTGGGGTCCACATGTGGTAATCATGACCGTAGACGAGATCAGTAAAAGGAAGAGAGGAGAGGAGATGATGAGGTGGTGATAAAGACGAGTTGGTTCTTTGTTGTAGCTATTATATGTGAACTTACAAGCCACTGGGAATCCATCATGGGGCCCACAAAATGATAAATGAATGTCAACCCCTCCAATTACATATCATAAAATCTCATTTCAATAGATGTGGGCCCTACCGTTCGGTTGAGTGCATGATGGAAATGTGATTAACTCCATGTCGGGAATGAACAAACTGGACTCCATCATGGGGCCCACTTAGAGATAATTTAGATCATTCAAGATGAATCCCATACCCTTAGGGAGATATACTAAAATTTCATAACAATAGGAGTGGGGCGCACCATCCGATTGAACAACAGGAGTACAACAAAAGAATGATTGAATTTTTCAATTGACCATGGTCCACCCCACTCAAAAGAAAATCTTGGGTTCACCACTGTAATGAGAGCCAACCCAAATCGGTCTATCTAAGCCATCATCTGTAATGTAAACCTTGCTAAGCAAATGCAACAAAGAAAGTAGTTGTCGTTCCTCCTCTTTAGGTAGGTTTATTCCAAACATCGGGCCCCATCATCATCATCAAAGCTTTGTCCCAACCGATCTATCTTGAGCCAAATCCTCATCGGGACCCATACAATATGAAAACCATTCTTTTCCATGTAGCTACTGATGTTGGCTTGCCTATCCAGGGTATATTTGAATAGGAGCATAAGTTCAGAAGCCAAAGTTTCTTCACCAACCCATTTATCTAGCCAAACGAGAATCATCTCACCCGAGCCTACTTTGAACCTTAAAAAAATGGCTTTCATGGAAAGGATCCCCACCACAGAGCAAAAGCTGAGAAGCCACACCTTGGATATCCCAGCCATCCCGTGACAGTCCATATTTATGAGGAATGATGCTTTTCCAAAGATTCTGAGAATCATCCCAGATCCTTCATAACCACTTGCCTAGAAGATCTTGATTGACTTTCCTCATTGACCGAGTCGGAGACCACCTTCTTTATTTGATTTGCAAACTGACTTCCAATCTGCCAAATGGTATTTTTTAGAAACCTCCCTTCCTTGCCAAAGAAAATCACACTACAATGTCTCTAATTTATTGATCACCGCATGAGGCATTTGAAGATAGACATAAAGTACACTGATAGATTAGGTAATGCCGACTGAATAGAGTAATCAACCCCCTAAAGATAAGTAATTAGCTTTCTTTCCATCATTTCCATGAACAGATTCCAAAGGGATTTTGAAGCATTCCCATGAGGAAATGATTTTCATTCTACACTCTTTATTTATTCTTAAGTTTATTTTTTAATGAATCGCTTCTTTAACTTTGGGCAACAAAGTAATAACGATGCAATGCTGGTGATTTACATTTTTTTAGATTTAATGTAAACCATCGTCATCACCATCATCAAAGCTTTGTCGCAACTACGTTGGGGTTAGCTACATGAATTTTGTTTCTCCATTCCAATCTATCCTAGGTGAGAATTCATGTTTAAGTTGTGACAAAAGTTTTATGCCGGCTGGCAACCTACCTAACACCGCTCTCATCCTTTATCTAGGGCTTGATTCTAGCCTGGCGAAGTTCAAGAAGTTAAAATGCATTTAATGAAAAGTGAATTGATTATTAATGCACGCACCAAGTTGTCTCACCAAGTTTTAGATTTAAAGAAAACAAGAGAAAAAAAATCACAATTAGTTTATTTTTCCTACTAACGCTAAAATCTTAAACAAATTAATTATTTCCACAGATCAAATAATGATGTATTGATATGTTAATGATGTTCATACTATAGTCATATTTGTCATTGTACTGACTACTGATGTTATCATGGATTATAAATAGAAATCATGTTTCTTATTTTCATTTTTAGCTTTTAGTTTTATAGAACAGATTAAAGAAATTTTGATTCGCAATATAATTCATGTTCCATTTCATTTTTATTCAATCTGATACCTTGAATGATTTGCGATGTGATTTTCAGAACAATATGCATGAGAACTACTCAAGACTAAATATTATGAGAAAATAAGCTTTTAATTAAAAAAAAAAGTATCTTTAAGGAATATTACTTAAGTTCTGCACACCTAATGAACACGATGTTTAATTTCCATTCAGTTTTACAATTGTAGTTAACCATAAAAGGACTAACCCATGTGAAACAGTCTAAATGGTCACCTGCAGATGGTGATTACTGTGGTTAAGTTTTTCGACAAGAGAAACTATTTCAAATGGCCCATCGGGCAAAATGCATATTGGGAGCCAAGGGAACTTAGGGGATATCATGGCAAAGTAAAAGAACTGTAGCAAAAGATCAACACCATGATGGTTAGGAAATTGATAGTCTAATGGTGATTGCATGGCTCCTTCACTCTAAGCAGCCCAACATTAGTTAAAGGCAATTCTTGTGAAAATTGAAGAGAAGGTCATGCAAACCAAGAGGAAGCCCAAAATGGAAGCCCATGCCAAAACCATTAGTGCAACATGACCAACTTCTTTTATTATCCGTCATTCATTTTTTCTTTTTTTCAGATCCTTTGCAATATTTTAGGGTTTCATGAGTTGTTGCTTCCTTTCCAATTTGGTATTCACTGGGCAGTAATCATTTAAGAGTTAGTTTCTTTTTAGAATTGTTACTATTTAAGTAATACTTATGTCAAGTAACACTAATGTAGAAATATCAATTAAATTAATGAGAAATGGAGCTTTCAGGTTTCTATTTTAAATAGAGATTCATCTTTTTGAGAGGGCAGACCTTGGCGCAATGGTAAGGTTGCTCCATTGCGACCTAGGCGTCACGGGTTCAAAATGCGGAAACAACCTCTCTGCTTGCAGGGGTAAGGCTACGTACATCTGACCCTCCCCAAACCCCACAATGGCGGGAGCCTTGTGCACTGGGCTGCATTTCTTTTTTAGAGATTTATCTTTTTGAGTAGGGCGTATTTCCTTTCCTCAATCACGCAATTGGCTTGGCTCCGAAGGACCGAAACAATTCCGAGTTATCAATCATCAAATCACAAAAACTCTTTTTGATATCTTCTGCTAGTAAGGTATAGAATGCACTTTCGATCTTTGGTGTGTACTGGGGCTTTGCTAAGTATGGTAAAGGAGCTATTGAGCATTTAAGATATGATATAATTCAACTCAAAGAAGCATTTTATGGAGCTGTGGTATTTGCTACTATTTAGTCACTAAGGTAGGAGCGGAAAATTAGATTTTTTTTTCGCATTCAGTGTAGCTTGGTGCTGGATGTCATTAATAAAGTGAATGGGAAGAAGTTTTATCTGAGATCAATGGATGACAATGACCAAATCAACCCAATCTGCGATTTGATGCCATAGGACACTCTTTAGCGGATAAAGAAAACAAATTGTTGCTGATCTACATCAGTTGGTATCATAGCAGAAGACTCAACTGTGGGAGATAACCTGCAGGGGATTTACAATCATCAACATGCAATCAACTGTGGGAGATAACCTGCAGGGGATTTACAATCATCAACATGCAAGGAAATGTGAAGGCTGAGGACACGATATGCACGATTTCAGCAATAACCGATGGAATATCTTCTTCTCTTTGGTTAAAGGAATACATGAAGACAAGTCACATTGGACCATAGAACTTCCCCAAATTAAGTTGGTTGGTCAAAGCCCCCAATTTTTAATATTTATCTGGATGCTGAATGCGATCCATCCATTTATGATTAATGCCAGGATGAGAGACTATATTGTGATATAAATGAAAGATTGACGTAGGGTGTTACTGTTAAGGGACTTGCTGATGAAATGTTGAACGCCCGAACTATCATGAATATCAAGATGATAGTGATGATAGATCGATCTTTGATGTCTATCAAGATCATGATGTTCATACATTGATATTCAATGTGTATTCAAGTAAAGATGGAGAGATGTAACTCAATATAATGTATCATAAATTCATAATGGCCTTCATCCAGACAAGAAAGACTGGATGAAATACTCAGTCCCTCTATTAAAGATCCATTAGTTTGAAGAACCATATGATCTAGTCCATTCACGTGATTCTCACCTTAGATCCATCCTTAATCTGATTATGCAACATTAAATCACAGTACATTGGGCTGATCGAATGGATGTTGTACAAAGATTTTGAAAATATATGATCTGACCGTATGTCCAAAAGCAGATATTTCAACTTGTTGTAGGGTAGAAATGGTTCTCCTCAATCATTGACAACAAGTCCAAATTCATGAGAGAATTCTTTTCAAGAAGGGCAGAATGGTGAAGAGATGAGGAAGCCCAAGCCCAAAAACTAGGCCCAACAAGCCCAACCTTTTTTATCATGTCATTTGGCCATCTTAATTGATTTTTTTTAATCCTTCACGATATTTTAGGATTTTATTAGTTATTGCTTCATTTCTAATTTGTTGTTTTCATTAGGCAGTAATAATTTAAGATTTTGTTTCCTTTAGGATTGTCACTTTTGAGGCATGACTCATGTCTAAATATTAATATAATTAATGAGAAATGGAGCTTTTAAAAGTCTTTGCCTATTTGTTTTATTCATCATTTAAATGGACCAAGGAAAATCTCTGACTGCACTCTATAAATGTGTTTTCTTGGGACTTTTAATATTTAGAAAGGAAACAAACATTTCTCTCGTGTCAATACAGAAAGCTTAGAAAGGAAACAAATATTTCTATCTGATCAATACAGACAGGCACATCTCAAAAGATGTCACCTTCAAGAATATTCCTGATTTCTCTCCTCAAAATACTCCAGTTGTCCCATAAGAGTACATTGCCTCTCCATGTCACAGAAATGGAACAAAGTGCTAATGTCAAAATCTCCAATGATAAGTAGTAAAAGTACATCCAAAGAAAACATTGGGGTAAACCTCGTGACCAAAACAAAGATCTAACCCAATCCACTGAATCATCTAGTAAATCTTTGTCTTTGCCTCTTCCCCCGTTTACACAATTGGCTGAATCACCTTGTAACTCCTTCCTGAGCTACCCGTTGCTTTAAGCAAATGAAAAAGAACTTGCTAAATGAATCTTATCAAATGGAATTATAATGCATATGCAATTTATATAATATGAAAAGGGCATCAAGGTTTGAATTTAATCAGATAGCTTACATCTGGTGAGGATCCAATTCATGCATGCAACAACTTCCATAAGCTTGTCATTGAAAATGATTAATGATACCATCAAACAAACCACAGGCCAGCATACCTCGTTACCAGGAGTTGATCATTAACTGGACACAGTGCAAGACTTCTCAACTTTCTCTTGTGTTGACTAGAGATGTGAATACCAGGTTGAAAACGGACAATGCAAGAGGATTCACAGCCACGTATCAATGGAATCAAGTCTTTATGTTCTTTCTGTTCTGCAATTATTAGAAACAGTTAAAATGACATTAAATTATATAAGGTAAGAATTGAAAGTAATACATTAATATGAATAAAACAATATATATATATGTATCTATATATGGTTGTGATGGGTACAAGGAAATGAGGTGCAATAATTGTAGCCTACCTGGATGAGTGCTAATAAATAGATGTAATAACATGTGCATGGGAAAACAAAAACAAAATCCGTGCAACCCCTTTTTCCAAAGAAAAAAAGAAAGGAACCCAGGCTGCTCTAAACTGCTCAGATTAAGTTGGAATCATGAAACTTCATCCACCCTTATTCATGTAATGATCAGCATGACCTCTCTTCACAGGAAAATAACCAAATATGGAAGCTCAAAAATAACCTTATATGAGACAGTTTGTGGGGCCTACTTTCAGTTTTTTTCCCCTCTAGATAGACAATGATTTTAAGAAGAATAATGCAGAGAGAGAGAGAGAGAGAGAGAGAGAGAGAGGAAAGCAAGAATGTCATGTATTCTAGTGGCAAATAAGATGACCATCAAATTCTAGGGTTAAAAAGGTAGTTTTTCAGCCATGTATTGAAGAACATGCGAAATGAATATTGAAGAACATGCGAAACGAAGCCTTTGTCACCTGGCCACAACCATCCTCCAAAGGCATAGTTTCAATATGCTCCACTTTTCCAATGGCTACAATCATCTAAACAAGATGAAAGCTCACATCTTTTTTTTTTTTTTTTTTTTTTTAAGTTCACATCCCAAATCTGCAATGGCTCCTTCAAATCTCACCTCCCATAAGATGCACTCAAGGGTGTCCACAAAAACCCAATACCATAGTTGTAGGCTGAGATGATGACAAAAGCGAGAAAGAAAGATTTAATGTATTGACTTCTACGTAAGCTAAAAATAGTAGTCCATTCATTGATTTTAAAAGAAAAAAAAAACATGAAGAAGAAGAAGAAAAAGAAGTTTACCAAGCTTTCTTTTCACCACTTTATCTTGCAATTCACCAGTTCTCTTCTCCAAAAATGATGTAGGAGTGATGTCTCTTTTGACTTTACTGGATTGAGTAGAAACAGATGCCAATGATCTACTCCCAAGACCAATTGATGCTCTTAAACTAGCCTCAGAAGATTTTGGAGGCTGTGCAATCTTGGGGTGTATCGCAGGAATAAGAAGCTGAGGTTTGGATTGGGCTTGTGTCCGAGGAAGTTTTTCATCAATATGCATAGGGCTTGCTGATATATGCTCAACTTTGACATCTCTGATACCATTGCTAACAGCTTTTCCTGATCCCGTTTCACTATGCTGGGATCTCAAACGAGCCAACTGCTTTTTTGAATCATGTAATTTCCTCTCTGTTCCCTCTAGCTTCATGATTTTGATTAACAAAAGAAAATTAGCTAATCACTTCTAATAACACAAACTGCAGAGAATTGGAAGAAAGCATGAGAACTAAAATCACGTGTGCCATACAATAAAAGAGAAAAACACAAGAATAAAGAGGCAAACAAAAAAAAAAAAGGCTTAATCAATTAATCCACCTTGGAGGAAAAAAAAACCCTTATATTATAGGCCTCCTTCAACCAAATATAGTTTCAAAGGCCCTTCATAAAAAAATAATTAAAAAACTTGAATAGTGATTCAAAGAAAGCATCAAGAAGAAAGTGCTAAACAATGAAACTAAAGTTTTCTGCACCTTGGAGAAAACAGGGCCCCATAAAAAAAAAATCACGAAATTCTCTCTCAGAACAATTTTATATACCTTTCATGATAATTCTCATCCTAATGAACCTGGTGACCTCTAACCCTCAAGACTTATTATGATACCATCACTGCCTAAAGTACCCTTAAAACTTTCAATCCAGTTTTAGGCTAGAGATGATGGAATCTCACAAAATCTCTAGGAATCACCATCATGGGACTTGAAGATACTGTTTTAGTTTAAACACAACTCTCAATGTATAATCTTACCCAAAAAATATAGCTTCTATATCTAACAACAAAAAATATAGCCTGTTTTAGAGCTAGAAATGCAACAAGTACATTGCTTAAGCCATAATCTGTTGACTTACAATCCAATACCCAATACATAGAAATAAATTCTATGACCAATCTTCTTGAAACAGATAAACCCCAGTATAGTTTCTGTTTTTCTTTCATTTGGTGGCCAAATCAAACCAAAAAAAAAAAATCAGATCAGATTGCAAAAGTCTGGCTTCATGAATGATGGAACTATCTACAAAATATATATGATTGTGAGTGGATGGGTAGATTTAGATATAAAAATAATAGATGATGAGTGAATAGAAAAAAGAAAACCTCGGTTTTGTAATAGAGGAGCTTCTTCTTCAGGTGATCGACCTCCTTGGACCTGTGTTCTACAAGTGCAATAAGAGCTTCTTCCTGCTCTTCCAACGACATCTCGCCTTCATTCTCTCCTTGATTGTTCTCCTCCATTTCAACTTTGGGCTTCTTCAAGGGGATCGAATCCATCTATTATTTTATCGTATTTCTATGGAAGATGGAAAAAACCAATCCCACTTCTTGTCAATGTATATCAAACCTTCTCTGCCAGCAGCTAAATAACGCAGAGAGAGGGGATTCGATTTTTTATGCAATGCTAAGACGACAGCTTGAAATCTTCCAGAAGCTTTGTTGTTGTTTTTTTTTTTTTTTTTTTCTAATTCTTCTGCTAATTTATGTGATATATTTTCGTCTCCATCTATCTCTCTTCTGCAATGTATAACCTACAGGTGGAGACTTTTTTTTAATCGCTTGTGTATTTTGTTATTATAATATTCCTTTTTTAGGTACAAATGTTAGAATTCCTTACACGAAATGATTTTCCGTGCACTTGGTGATTTTTTATTTTTTTTTTAGAGGATTTTATCGGATAATGCACCATATTTGCATGTTGCACGAGAAAATGAAAATTATTACCAGTTGAACGAGATCAATCATCCCGCCCATTTTTAATTTTTTTTAATTTTTTGCACTAACGACGATAGCGTCACCTAAATACAAATTTGGTGACGTTATCGTCTTTATTCGCTATATATCCCCTGCCCCCAAGTTGCACTTTTCTTCATCCGTTTTCCTTCATCCCTTTCCAGGCCTCCTTCTCTACTTGAAAAAGTCTTCCACCTACTTTTTCTTACACATACACCAACCTTTTATTACTCATTTAGATCCATTTCAGAGGCTATTTGCCTTCATTGAAGATGTTGGTTGTCTTCTCCAAACTATTTGTTTCTTTATATTAAAGGAATGAATTAATTCCAATTTTTTTATGTGTATTCCTCCTTGTTTCCAATAGATAATTTCCACATGCATGCATGTATGCACATCAGTTGCATCTTATTCCTCATTTATTTATGTAGTTTAAGGACTATACACATATTTCAGTGGTTTATTGTCTCCAACTAACCCTAGGCTTTTGTATATATGTTTATTTTGATACTAAAAATACATTTCCATGATTAGGATGTCGAGCGATAATTTAATAGTAATATTCCACTTTGATGAGGATTTCAAGTTTGATATTGGAAAACAGAAGATGAGGTTCATTCAAAGCGATATAACATTCAACTCTTTGGTAAACTTAGCTCTTGAAGCATCAAATTAGGAGGAAAATTCTGATAACATAAGCATAGATTATCTCCATCACAATGGTCATGTATTCTCATTGGTGGCAATAGAAGATAATAATGATATAAGGTGCATACTGTCACTCTCACAAGATGATACAAATGGGATTTATTTATATATAAGGAGAGAAGCTAGGATAAATTGGATTTGACGAAGAGCGACGCTAGCATCGCTTGTTCCAAACCTTAAAAAAAACACATACCATGCATAACGGACCACGTTTGTGCATGACGTAATAGTCTTCATTTTCTCGTGCAACGTGCAAATATGAAGCATTTTCAGGTTAAATCCTCTTTTTTTTTTTGGTTTTTTCGGGGGGTACATGAGAATTTAGTTCCAACAAATGGCGAAAAAATGGCAAGCACACAAAGTCAGAAATCCTTTTTCTTGTCGTGATGGATTTTCAGAATTGCGCAAATGTGTCTTAAAAAAATAAGATATTAACGTTACCAAAAAAAAAAAGCAGCAGGTCACGTCATTTTGAGCACAAAGCAATTAGTGAGGCTTGAGTGATGGGTAATCTTCTAAAAGATCTAAACTGTTCGAAATAAATATCCCTCTTTTATATGGAATTGAAAATTAGAGTATGTTTGTATAGCACATTTTTACGCAGAAGAAGAATGGATAAAACATCACAATAAGTGCACCATGGGATGCAACGGTGTGAGGATGGAGTTTCATAGTGCATAGTGCGGAGTATTCCCTCAAGTGATACTTACCCCGAAATGTGTTTTCACAAAGTTGAGAAAAAGTATCTCGATTTTTTAGAATAAATGGTCTGAGTTGATTGGCAATCCCGTTTCTTGCCTAGTCAGCCAAGGATCAATCCTTGAGTATGCTACTCTTGTCACTTGTGTGGAGTTCTCTTACCATGCGTGTGGGCTCTCTTAGGTTCCCTTCACCTTGGCTAGGTTAAAAAAATGTAATTCAGTTTTCATATTTATATGGAAATTGGCCACATCAAACAACAAAAAATAGAATTTACAAAAAAATGAAAACTTTTTTTTTCTATAAAGAATTCTCAACATCACACAAACGTGTGGGTAATTTACATGTAGAGTGAAGTGAAGGAAATTGTCAAATCAATGAGGAATAAAATAAGAAAGGGTCAAATAAAAAAAGTGTTGTTTTTTTGTCATTTAGTGGCATGAGACGATATCTTTTTTTATTTAAAAATAGAAAAAGGTGATTTTTGAAATTTGATACTTTTTATTTGACCCATCTTATTTTCTTTTCCCTTAAAGTAACCATTTACTTCACCTCACTATACAAGTGAATAACCCAAATAGGCCTAAAATAGTAGGTTGGATCCTCCCAACTCAAACCACACACACTATATATTAGCTTGATTTGATTTAGATGCCATATTTTAAAATTTTTAAACCATTTGAAATAAATGCCAAACCTTTTTGCGTGTGATCTCAAATTGGGGGCATTTCTAACACATTTTTTTTTAATTTAGAGGAATAGAAAACCAAGCCCTTGGATGCACCCTTAGATTTATTTGTGCAAGGATTGAGTTTCATAGAAGCATTCCAAGTGATTCTTGCCCCGAAATGATTTTTATAGAGTTGAGTCAAAATAATTCAGATCTTTCTCTATTTCTTTGCTTGAAGCAAAACCAGACTGTCATTATATACTAGTTATTAATTGAACGAAAAAACTGCACAACATAAAAAAGATGCATTACTATAAATAAAATAAAAAAGGAAAAATGCATATGTCATGCCCCTAAATCCGGAATCCATAAATATCGAATTTGGGGACGTGGACAACCAAAATCTAGGTTTGCTGAGAGGTCCGATTTAAAATTTTTTACAATAATTAAAATAAAAAAATTTAAGCGGAAACATTTATAGAAAATCATTGAAAGCAATAGAAAACTTCAACAGAAGCAATAAGAATATAGATCCATCACAGTAGTGCAAGACCATCTATGATGTTTGAGTCCAACATAGAAACTAAATGTTTTATTACAACTTATTTCATCAACAAAGAAAAACAACACTCAGCCACCAAGCCACGTGTCGCCTTATAATAGCCAAATGACTCAAGCCACGTCACCAACCCCCACTCAAAGTCCGTAGCTACTGACGTCTCAAGGAACGCCTCATCCTCTGAGGCATCGGAAAGGAACTCACCTAGGGCACCAATGTAAGAGAAAGGTCAAATATAAAGGATCCCGCAAGACTATATATATATATATATATATATATTTATAACTTAGAATGAATGCGCCAAAATAAAGTAAAGACAATGAGCATTATCAATAGAGTAACAAGGTAAGAAGACTGGACGGATAGTGCAATGAGTATAACATTACAAATCAATGTAAATAAGTTCCCTACAAACAATCCATGCATCTACCAAAAAGGCACATCCACACAAGTTAGCATCTTAGGAAATTATGATGCTGCCCTCCCGCTCTATATATGAGGTGTGATGGGGATGCACAATAGAGGTGGCAAAAAATGGCCCGACCTGTCAATCCGACCATAACCCAACTCGTATATGACCTGCATAACCCCACCCATATAAAATACGAGTCAATCACAAGTTAGGTTTTTTATGAGCCGCTGAAAAGCGTGCCAGGTTAGGGTTGACCTGCCTAATCCGCATGCCCCGTGTATAGTCTTTATATTTATATTTATTTTCATAAGGAATGATCAGAGATAATATAGGATATAAATTATCTTTTTTTTTTTTTTTTTATAATCCACAGTTTGGATTGTGAGATAAAGCTTAGGATCTCATGTAGATGTAATTTTTTTTCCTTCTCCAATATTTCCTTTTGATCTTCTACAAATCCCTGAGATGAAAAAAAAAACCGAAGGAGGAGAACGATGAGCTTTCTTTAGTGTGTTGAACACAAGATCAAGTTGACACATGTTCACCCTTTGTTAACCTTACCGTCAAACCATTCTACAAATACAAAGCTACAAGTCACTCTCAGCCCAATGTTGTTCCGAGTACATATAGAAGTAGTTCAGTATTTAGGAAACAAGTTTGCACTTACAGAAAACAGAAGAACATCAATACATAATGTAATTTTGAAATGTAAATCCACTTACTATTTGAAGACAAAAAACAGAGAATTGTTGTTGAAGTTAAGTGATCCGGAAATCCTCAGAGGAGTGTTGATCAAAGCTAGTGTGAGACACTATGTCCTTAAGACAAATTTCGCCCCCGCAATGGTGCTTACGAGCTTCAGTAGTGTTGTCTCCCATGATACAATGATCGAATTCACACAGTAGCGGCACTACAAGCTATGTGACTGGCGAACCAAAAGTGCAGCAGAACTCTCTCTTGACTCTGACTGATGACTCGAAAATGCAATGCGGCAGTAGCGAAAAAAATGAGCAAGAAGGCATGGACGAGATGATATTTATAACTTGCTTCAAGTCTATTCATGGGGTTGCATCTGTTCAGTCCAGTGACTATTCAGTGAACAGATGCTTCTTCTTTAGACACACCTCTTCAAACCCCATTTAGAAAAAGAAAATTTTATTAAATAAAATTTCTCCAAAAAATTATAAATGGGTAGTGGGCCGATCCAGGCCCGACTCACGCGTGAAGCCCAGGCCCGGCCTGGGGCGGGGCGCCCGTGCGTGTGTGGTGGTGACCCCACCTTGGTCTAGGTCCTCCCTCTTCCACAAAATTGGGATGCCCCTTGGGGCTCATCCTATACTACTAAGGTAAGCATATTTATACCCAAAGAATGTTTTGCTCCCAAGCAATGTAGGAAGCAAGTTCACCACTTCCTTTAGTTTCCATGTTTAACATGTTCAAGTAGTGGTGTTTGGGAGGGAATTTCTTATTCACTCCTTAATGGATTAGAGCAGCCCAATACATGTCCTTACTCTACTCAAGGAGTATATTACATTCCCATGTATTCCCACCTAAAATGATAAGTGAGTCCCACTTTTATTTTGACTCAAAGATGACCAAAATAATGGGTTCTCTATCCATTTTTTCCAACAATCTCCCACATCAATGAAAATGATTGAAAGCAATGAAATGATATGCAGACACAGAGAGAGTACAATTTGGAAATCTTCTGTATAACGAAAGGTAGTTTGTGGCCTTGAACCTTCCCTTGTGAAATACTATCAGATTTACTAGTTAAACAGTGAACATGATGTCGTGAACTGTTCAGCCTTTTGTGTAAACCGAGACAATAGAGTTCACATAGAATCTTCCCAGACACAGTTTGTTCTCATGATTGTGTTCATTTTGGCCCTGAACAATGCCTAATTTCATGAGTACTTTAGAGAATTTAGCCTTATTATTCTCATAGAATCGGCTCAGTTTACACTCACATAAGTGATTCTTATTAAGAGTATCCTACATACTCCCTCCGATTAGCTAAGATATAAGAATCATTAAAAGCTTTGCTTATCCTAATTACCGTTGCAGGTATCACTATTAATATCATAGGAATGAGCAGAAGATTTTATCTCCATAGTGATATCGTTAAGTTACACACAATTTGATTGTCCCTTTGAACCTAGATCTTGGGATCTCCAGTCAATTAGGTTGGGTTGCCATTATGGCGACTTTTCATTCATAGGCTTTAAGCTCATTCCCCTCGATGAACGATTTACTTGCTTTATCGCTAAACCTTTTGTGAAGGGATCCACAATGTTATCTATGGACTTTATGTACTTAATCATCATAATGCCATTAGAGAGCAGTTGTCTCACGGTATTATGCCTCCGACGAATATGTCGAGACTTACCATTATATACTTTACTATGTGCCCTTTTAATTGCTGATTGACTATCGCAATGAATGCAGATAGGAGGCACAGGTTTTGACCACATTGGAATATATTCTAGAAATTGACGAAGCCACTCAGCTTCTTCGCCAGCCTTATCCAGTGCAATAAATTCAGATTCCATAGTGGATCTAGCAATGCATGTTTGTTTAGAAGATTTCTACGATACCGCTGCACCACAAAGTGTAAATAAATATCCACTTGTGGACTTTGAATCATGGGTATCTGATATCCAGTTGGCATCATAGTAGCCTTCAAGTACTGTTGGATATCTCAAGTAATGCAATCCATAGTTTTGGGTGTATTTTAAATATCTTAAAATCCTAACTGTGGCCTGTTGTCTGATCCTAGGTTACTTGTGTATCTACTCAATTTACTAACAACATATGTAGTGTCAGGACGAGTGCAATTCATCACATACATTAGGCTGCCAATTATTTGCGCATATTCTCATTGTGATATGCCTTTTCCATTATTCTTGGATAAATGGATACTAATATTTATAGGTGTTCTCGCTGGACTGCTATTATCTTGATTATATTTTGTAAGACCTCGACCTGATCGACCACGATTAGTACTAATTAAGCTGTGTGTTAGTTCTAAGTGAGATTAGTGGATTTGTTTAGGTTTGGGCTTATAATAGCTCTTATATAGCTTTGGGGAGTTTTGAAAGCCTTTTTTATATAATAGAACTCTTGGAGGGTCTTTTTGTGACTTTGCGTTTTAACTCTGATTGATTGATATCGTTAGCCTCTACAACTTTTGTGTTTACTTAGTCCCCATTTGAGACCCTGAAACCCGACTTTTCCAACTTCAAGGGCAAAGCAATCTTTTTACACAAAATCTAAACAAAAATTTTGGTGTCTCCAAAACGCTCAAAATATATACTTTTCGGAAACTAGATTTTATAACGAATGTTTTTCCCTGCTTCGTCGAACTCATCCGAGGCCCGGGAGACCATGTTTCGAACCTGACAAATCTTGCTAGTTGTGGGACCCACCTTCACTCCCTATATATAGTGAACTCCATTTCACTTTCCCCTTTTTTGCTCCAAATCGTTGTGGAAGAGTCTCCTGCCCATTCTAGGGTTTTCTCTTCTTCTTCTTGCTTCTTCATCTCCAAACACACTCCAACTTTGCCCAAATGGAGAAATGGACTTCATCATCTTATTCCCCACCTTGAGAGCTTTCCCTTGATGCCATTGGGAGAGAAATCCAGTCATCCTAAGGTTTTCTTTGAGCAAGCTCTTGTCATTTGAAGCTCTTCCAAGTAAGTGATCACTCTCATCTCCTAGATTTGTGCTTTCCTAGCCCTAGAGAGTATTCATCTCCATTATTGGGAGCTCTCTCCTTCTTGTTCTTTGTGCTGACCATTTAGGGTTCTAAATTGGTTGTACTTTTAGGGGTTTTTGTGTATCTTGGAGATCTTTGGCTTGGGAGTGAGATTAGGAGCTTGTTTAGCTAGCTTGGAGGCTAAAGCAAGTGGATGAATGGATGATTTTGGATGTTAGCTAGTTTTGTGAGAAAAACCTTTATTTCTACTAATTATCTTCATCTATGCTTCTTACTATGATTTCTATTGGTTTCATAAAAATGCATATTGATGGGTCTTTATATTTAGTTAACCACTTGGAAATGTATGCTTTTTTATTTTTGTTAAGGCTTGTTTTATGTTTTCATATGGATTCCATGGATGATGGGTTTCTCTTATGATGAGTGTGGATGTAACGGAGATGATTTGAAGTATTTTGTGGGATGTTTTGATGGAGGAATAAGTGTAGTTTTGAGATGGTTGTAAGTCCCTCTTTTATATGAAGGAATGGAGGCCCAAAGGAGTTTTGAAAGAGATAGAAGAAAGGAGCTCGAATTGCATAAAGACGTAAGTTCTGAAGGAGTTTGCTCGAGAAACCCCAAACAGAGGCTCGTTGGCTCGAACCAACCTTCAGGTTTGCTCGAGCCAACTCGCCTAGGGTTAGTTCGCTCGAGCGAACCCTTCCCAGAGAGCTGTTGGCTAGAGCGAACCTCTAGTTCGCTCAAGCCAACTGCCCTTCAGGCCTAGGTCTATGTTAGGAGCTTGAGAATGATGTTTTAATGCTTGAGGAGGTTTATTTGGAGCCCCAACGCAATGGTGGGACCTAGGAAGCGATGTATGGAGCTTGATTGAGAAAGAAATCCCATCACGGAAATGTATTAAGGATTCTTTACTTACCAATGTGTATAGGGGCCTTGGAATGTCCTCGATCTTCTAGAGTACCAAGCTAAAACCAAAACTGACATATAGAACCCTTATGCACATTAAGTTAAATCTTGAAGCCTTAATGTATGGTCCGGAATTATGTGGAAATCCATTTGTACTCTATTTTACTCGAATTATATATGTCCTCTTTAGTTTTCATGTGACATTACTAGTTCTGCTTAAAAAATACTAAATTATGCAATTTGAGCATCCTGCTAGCCCCGTTTATTTATGACCAGGTATTGACATGATATATGTACATGTGAGCTTCCTGTTTAGCCTGGTTGGGTATCATACACCTATATATGTATATGTTCTGATTTCTTCATGTGACCTATGTGTCGGCACCACTAACCTTGGACGACCTTGTCGACTTGATCCACCGACTTGGGTTCCCCCATTATCTCCTGCCAGCTGGAGTCTGGGACCTGCCTTGCCCCGCTACTTGGTTCCGCAGCTGTGGTCTTGTCTAGTATATGTATATATATATTTAGTTGGCTGTCATCACTTCGTGTGTCTAAGACCAAAGCTCTAGTGTTGTGACCCCGGATCAGGTCCACGAGCCTAATCCGGGACGGGACTAGGTGATGATGATGATGTACGAATGAATGGTTAATCCTATGAGACATATAATAAATTTTTTAATACGTCTACGGGTCAATAAATGATAAGATATTACTCGTGCACGTAATTTCCGATAGGTGTCTGCGGTGAGGATATCACAACAACATAAATATTTCTTTTAAATACGGAAGTGTGTAGCAAATCTATTTCACACATATCCATAATAGTATGACTGATAACACATTTATAACAAGTATTAGAATGAGCAATAATCATTAGCATTTTTCCAACAGTGATGTTAAAGTTTATACAAAAGATTGATTAATTTACATTTCCCAAAAATAGAGGCCAACAAAGGCCAATACAACTAAACAGTTTCCCCAAAATAATAGGTTATCCACAAACCCCAAAATGAATCGTATATCGAGGCAATCGAATATCTAGACGACATCATCGACGCGCCACTCAACTAAGTGCTGCGGTTCTCCGACCACTTCCTCGTGCTCCTCTTCGGAATAACCAACGACTGGACTTGAGTACCAAATAAATGGATCAGACACGACGGTCTGGCAGGTGGTGAAAAGATATGACAATTCAATGATAAATACATTTACCTTGGAAAACATTAAGAACTTGTTTAAACAATAACTTTCATAAAAGAAATGAATTATTTATTCAAAAACATATGTGCAAGGTAAAACATGTAAAGGTAACCAAGGAAACGGGAAAACAAGCAAGATGGCAACCACGCGAAGCTAAGTCCTCTATCATCGAAGTGACAAGAGCATATCAAGGCGTTGACCTCAGTCACCAAAGTGAGGACGAAATTTACATATACATTTATAATGATAAGGGACATGACCACGGTAGCGAGCCAGGCATCGGGAACCACGGTAGCAAGCTGGGGTATCGGGACAAGACCACGGTAATAACCGGGTAGCGGGATCCAAACTGCAGCTGGCGGGACAAGAGGGGGATCTCCAAGTTGGTGGATCAGACCAGTAAGGTTATCAAAGCTTAGTGGTGCCGACTCATAGGTCAAATAACAAAAATCAAGACATGTATAAATACCTCAAGTGCAAGAAAATATCCGGGCGGGACAAGGATGCTCAAAGGCATAGCTTTCATTTCATATCAGGTCATGTACTTCGGGGCTAACAACTATAACAAGTACAATATCAATGCTTTTGGGGATAACAAGTCACGTAGTATAAAACTCGGGAACAAGAGGGTACAATTTAACTTTTGAAATTGCAGGCAAAATATCGGAGTTCAAGATTTGTCCAAGATGAATAGGGGTCCCGTATGTTGATTTTAATAATAACTTGGTACTTCTTAAGTTTGGAGACATTCCGGGCTCCTTATACACCTTATGAAGTTTTGAAAATTCAAATGTGTTTTCGTGATGTGGCTTCTTTCTCAAACGGATTTCGAACAATGTTTATAAGTTTTCCCATCACAATAGGGCAACTAATAAACCTCTCTCAATCATTTAAACGTTTCATTTTCGCTCCCAAAATAGCCCCAGATGAATAGTACCCATCGCTCGAGCGGACCAGAGGTTCGCTCGAGCGGAGTGGTCTCTGGAATGGCTTTTTGGAAGGGTTCACTCGAGCGAGCTGAGGTTCGCTCGAACGAACTCGTCCAGTTCAGGTTGGCTCGAGCGAATCAACCATGCGCTCGAGCTAACCACTCTCTAGAATGAGTTCTGGGAGGGTTCGCTCGAGCGAAGGTCCACTGGAATGGTCCGAACCCTTTTCTGGACACTTCGCTCGATCGACCTGTCAAATTCGCTCGAGCGAACTGTCCAGAACTGGTTTCGGGATCAGTTCAGCTCTCTTTCTTTTCCTCTTATCATAGCTACTTTGAGGCTCCATTTCTTCATACATTGGAGGGTAAATCAACACCTCAACACCACATTCAAATCACCATAAAAACTTCCCAAAACTTCTACTCAATCACCTCCATTCTCAACCACATTCAATTACAAGAAAGAAGAGAAAGTCCACCAAAGCACAAGGATTCATTTATACTACAAACAAACAATAAATGAGAGGTCATAAATACCATATTTCAAGAGTTAAACAATCAACCAAATCATTCATGTGCATTTATTTTAAAAGCATGTAAATCAAGAATAGTATGAATAGAAATGACAAAAATCACACATTTCTCATAAAAACATTTCATGCTCGAAATATCAAATCATTCACTTGCCTTGGGTCTCTAATCAAGAAATCAAACTCTAAACACTCTCTTCCAAGCCAAGAACAAAAGCTACACAAAACCCCCCAAAACAAACCCTAAAATGGGTCAAGAAACAAAAAAAAAAAAAAAAAGGAAAAAGCTTCAATAATGAGAATGGGGCTTCTCAAAGGCTAGAAGAACACATATCTAGAAGATTGGAGAGGGGAGTTACTTATAGGTTCTCCAAATGGGCAAGACTACCTCAATGAGGACCTTGGAATGGGAGGTTTTCTCCAAAAATGATATTAATGGAGAGCTCTAGTGGAGAGGAAGGAGAAGGTGATTTCCACTTAGCTATTGGTGCAAGAATGAGGATTGAGGTGGAAAGGCAAGAAGAAGAAATGAAGATGAAAACTCTAGCTTGGGTGAGGCTTTGAGCTGGAAAGAAGAAGGGAATGAGAGAAGAAGGGTTTCCTTTTATAAGCAAATGAGATGGGCTCCACCATTAGATTTCTTGTAGGATTGAAAACACGACTTTCGAGACCTTGGTTGCATTCGACGAAGAAGGGAGAAATGATTGTCGAAATATATAGTTTCCAAAAAGTATATATATATTAAGGGTTTCAGGAATATCAAATTTTTGGTACAGATTTAGTGTGAAAAGACTGTTTTGCCCTCAATACTAGGAAAATCGGGTTTCGGGGTCTCGAACAGGCACGAGATCAACATGAAAGTGTAGAGGTTAACAAGATGAGTAAAACATGATTAAAATGCAAATCATTGGAATCTCGGATAATTCCCCAAGTACACGCAAAGTCATAAAAGGAACCCCCAAATGATCCCACTAAGTACCAAGGCACTCAAAACTCCCCAAAGCTATTACAAAAGCTATTCTAATCCCAACTAAACCACAATACACTAATCATGCTTAAGACTAACACACGACTTATTTAACACTAATCGAGGTCACTCGGGTCGGGGTCTTACATCCTCCACCCCTTAAGGCATTTGACCCTCCAAATGAAATATGACTTACCTCAGGTAGTAAATGTGGATACTTCTTCTGCACTTGGTCTCGTAATTCCCACGTTGCTTCTTCCGGTCCATGATTCTCCCAAAGTACTTTTACCCACTGAATAGTCCGTGTCCTCAATTCTTGTTCCTTCGTATCGATGATCTGAATAGGCTTCTCTACATATGTAGCATCTTCTCTGATTTCCAAATGTTCATGCCGGAGTACATGTGAAGAATTGGGGACGTACTTCTTTAACATTGACACATGGAAGACGTTGTGTACGCCGGAAAGCTTGGGTGGTAAGGGTAATCTATAAGCCACGTCACCAATCTTGCTCCCAATGTCATACGGTCTAATGTATCTCCGTGATAGCTTGCCTTTTTGCCCAAATCTCAATGTTCCTTTCGTAGGTGACACCTTTAAGAAAACCTTGCCTCTTTCTTTGAACAGTAGATCCCTTCTGTGAGAGTCTGCATAGATTTTCTGTCTACTTTGGGCTACTTTCAGATGTTCTTGAATCAACTTGACTTTGTCACTAGTCTCACTCACTATTGTTGGTCCATGGAAACTGCGAATATCAACTTCTTCCCAACAAACAGGTGTCCTACGCCTTCTACCATACAAAGCCTCAAAAGGCGTCATTCCAATGCTTGAGTGGTAACTGTTGTTGTAAGCAAACTCATACAACGGTAAAGTTTCATCCCATTGAGTCTTGAAGTCTAACACACAAGCACGGAGCATATCCTCAAGAGTCTAAATTGTTCTTTCTGACTGGTCATCTCTCTTAGGGTAATTAGCCGTACTGAACTGTAGCTTCGTACCCATGGATTCATGCAATGTCTTCCAGAATCTCGAGACAAATCTGCTGTCTTTGTCAGACGTAATAGAAATTGGCTGACCACGTCTGCTGACAATCTCATTAACAAACAACTCTGCCAAAGGTAGCATGTGCATTTTCTTTCCTGTCCTCATAGGAAAGAAGTGAGCTGACTTGGTAAGTCGGTTCACAATGACCCATATTGCATCGTTGCCTCTGCTGGTCCTCGATAGTCCCAAAATAAAATCCATGGTAATGTGTCCCCATTTCCATTATGGGATTTCTAACAGTTGCAATAACCCTGGAGGCTTCTGATGTTCTGCCTTTATCAACTGACAAGTCATATACCGGGAGACAAATGCTGCAATCTCTCTCTTCATATTATTCCACCAAAATCTGTTTTTAAAATTCAGGTACATCTTCGTGCTGCCTGGATGCATGGAATACCTTGTACTGTGAGCTTCGGTCATAATGTCATCCTCAAATCTTTCAATGTTAGGCACACACAGACGGTCACGGTAGTACAAAACTCTATCTACAATGCGAAAATCAGGACGGTCTGTTATATGTTTTGAAATCTTGGCCAACTCTGGATCTTGCAACTGACTATTCTTGATCTTCTAAATGAAGGAAGGCTCTGACACTGACATGTTAGCCAAAACTACACCCTTCTTCAGTGGTTGTAAATCTATTCTCAATTCTTCAAATTGCTCAGAAATACAAGTGCTACTAAAATTTGCCAACCCTACTGACTTTCTGCTCAAGGCATCAGCAACTACATTTGCTTTCCCCTGGTGATATTTGATTGGAAAATCATAATCCTTGATATATTCCATCCATCTTCTCTACCTCATGTTCAATTCTTTCTGAGAAAATAAATACTGTAAGCTGCGGTGGTAGGAGTGAACCTTAAATTTCTCTCCATAAAGGTAGTGTCTCCACATCTTTAGTGCAAAAACAACCGCTGCTAACTCAAGATCATGGGTGGCATAATTCTTCTCATGATCTTTCAACTGTTGGGATCCATAAGCTATTACTTTTTCATCTTGCATCAATACGCAACCATGTCCAACATTCGAAGCATCTATAAAAATGGTGAAACCGCCGCTTCCGGATGGTAAAGTAAGGACTAGTACTGTAGTCAATCTCTTCTTTAGCTCTTGGAAACTCGCTTCACATTGATATGTCCATACATAAGGTACATTTTTCCTTGTCAACTTTGTAAATGGTGACGCAATTGACGAAAATTCTTGTACAAACCTCCGATAATATCTTGTCAATCCTAGAAAACTTCTGATTTTGGTCACATTCCTCGGTCTTTCCTACTTCACTACTGCCTCAATCTTGGACAGATCTACTGACAATCATTCTTTGGAGATGATGTGCCCCAAGAATGCTACTTGCTCTAGCCATAATTCACACTTGTTAAGCTTTGCGTACAGCTGGTTCTATCTCAGAAGTTACAGTGCTACTCTTAAGTGTTCTTCATGTTCTTCCTTGGTCTTGGAGTACACCAAAATATCGTCAATGAACACTGCTACAAACTGATCCAGGTATTGAGCAAATATCTTGTTCATCAATGCCATGAACACTGCTGGTGCATTAGCCAATCCAAATAGCATCACAAGGAACTCATAGTGATCATATCTTGTCCGGAAAGCTGTCTTTAGTACATCCGATTCTTTGACTCTTAGCTGATGATAACCGGATCTCAAATCAATCTTCAAAAATATGAAGCACCTTGCAATTGATCAAACAGTTCATCTATCCGTCGGAGCCATTCTATAAAGTGCAATGGAAATCAGAGCGGTCCCTGGTAACAACTCAATAGTGAAGTCTATTTCTCTAATGGGTGGTAATCCTGGAATCTCATCCGGAAAAACATCCGGAAATTCCTAAACAATAGGGATCTCCTTCACCCCTTGGGACCGTTTATCCTCCGTGATAAATGCCAAATAGGCCTCACATCCACTTTCAAAAGTCTGTCAGCCTTTAACACTGAAACCAACCCTACACGAGGATTTCTCCTTTCTCCCTGAAACAACACTCCTGCTGGTGTCTCATCTAATTTGAAGGTGAGAGTCTTATGGAAGCAATCCATTGTGGCATGGTACCCTGCCAACCAATCCATCCCTAGGATGACATCGAAATCATACATCTCTAATAAAATGAGATCTGCGGTTAAAACGACTTCTCCTATCTGAACTTTACAACTAGGGTGATAAGTGGTACAGACAACTTGTTTACCTACTGGGGTGGCCACAGTCAAAATATACTCAAGTTCTCTAGCATGCACATCAATCAACTTAGAAAATGCATGGGATAAAAACGAGTGTGTAGGGCCAGGGTCAAATAAAATCCTAGCTTTAATCCCACAAACAAGGAGTGTACCATCGACTACATTGCCCGCTGCCTCTGCGTCAGCTCTGTTGATCGCATATACTTGTCCTCGTTGCTGTGGCTTGTTCTGAGCCTGCTGTGGCCTGCCTTGCTGTGCATTTCTATTCTGTTCCGGAGGGCGCTGATTTTGATTATGCCCCTGCTGACGGGCCTGTTGTTGCTGCTGCTGAGGTTTGTACTATTGTTGTGGTGCTTATTGCTGAAGTGGCCTTGCTTGGTTCTAGACAACCAGTGCATTTTGAGGTGGTGCTGGACGCTGTGCTCCCTGCTGCTGCTGATTCTGCCTGTTCTGTCTTGAACAATCCCTCATCTCATGGTTCATCAAACCATATCTGAAGCATGCTCCTATAAGTGTACGACACTGGGTACTCTCATGATTCTTCCCACAATGGATACAAACTATCTTATTCTGAACATTTTGATCTGGCCTATGCCTCTTGTGCTGGTGGTTCCACTGATGAGCTTGCCCCTCTCCTTGAATTCTGAAGATTTTGAGATGAAAGTTCTCATACTTGTAAGCTCACTTGACAGCCTCTTTGAAGGTCGTAGGTGGTACAACCCCCGCAGCATCTCTCAATGATGGGGTTAAGTCATTCGAGGAATTTAGCAATCTTCTTCTCTACTGTGTCCACTAGCTCTAGAGCATATCTAGATAGTCTCTCGAACTTTGTGCGGTATTCGAGAACCGTCATATTACCTTGGACAAGCTGTTGGAACTCTATTGCCTTCTGTCTCTTGACATGAGTTGGTACATATTTGTCCCCACTGTCTCCTAAAGTTAGCCCAAGCCACTGCATCTGCCATGGTCCTATATTCATCCCTCACTGTTTTCCACCAATGTCTGCCAAACCGGTGAATAGGGACGTTGCCACTTTTACTCTCTCTCCTCCCGTGCATTGGAAGACTTCGAAGATATTCTCCGTGTGCTTTAGCCAGTCATCTGCAGCCAAGGAATCCTTTGTCCCGATAAATTCTTTTGGAGCTCTCTTTAGAAACGTCTCAAATAATGCATTCGGGTCATGCTCCTTTTGATTTATGACAATGGCGGGTTGAGCTTGAATTGGTTCGGGCCTTTTTTGCAATACCTCTAACAACTGTCTCTACATTTCTGCCAACTCTCTGGCATGATCTTCATCATTCTTAAGCATCTGCTCTTGTAGTCTAGCTTGGTTTTCATTGGCCTGACGTTGTTGATCTAGCATGGCCTGCATTATCTGCTGAAATTGATTCTGCATAGTGTTTTCAGGAGTATCTTCCCCAATTGGCCCGATGTGATCACTGTTACTCGCGGTGGGGTTGTCGTTTAGTGATCGCTTACGAGGTGGCATAATGCTGCAAAATAAGTTGTTAGCACATAATAATCTAATAAAGGGTCACACATTGCTCACACGATACTAGCTAATGGAAATTCTAACGAATCCTCGCCACGTCCTTAGGATTTCTAGTTTCTTTTAATTGCTTGAAACATGTCCTGCTCTGAAACCAGTCTGTCGCAAAGTCATAAAAGGAACCCCCGAAGGGTCCCACTAAGTACCATGGCACTCAAAATTTCCGAAAGCTATTACAGAAGCTATTTTAATCCCAACTAAACCACAATACACTAATCATGCTTAAGACTAACACACGACTTAATTAACACTAATCGAGGTCACTCGGGTCGGGGTCTTACAAGTGTGCTCTCATCACATTAGTGATGGAGGATTGAGCTTCATGTGGTTGCCATCTTGCCAGTTTTCTATCCATTGGTACCTTTTCGTGTTTTATATTGATCATGTGTTTTCAGATAAATTATGCATCTTATTTCTTGAAAATTATTGTTTAAGCAGGTTTCAATGTTTTCCAAGGTAACATGTAAATTTTTATATTGTTTATATCTTTTCACCCGCCTGCCAGACTATCATGTTTGGCCCACTATTTTGGTACTTAGGTCCAGATTTCTTTTTCCCCGAGGCGGAGCCGAAGGAGGTGGCCGGAAAGCCGCAATGCGTAGGAGAATGGCAGGATGAAGATGTCATTTAGACATTTGGTCAAGTTACGAGTTGCGAAACACATTTTGGGAAAGTGACTGACACATTTTGGGATTCTTGGTTGTACTGGCCTTTATTGGCCTTTTGTATAAACGTTAACTTTACACTTTAGGAATGTTGTATGATCATTGCTCACTCTGACATCATGATATATATACTTGTGTTATCAGTCTTGTTATGACGGAATGAACTTCTAAACTTGGTTTGCTACACGCTTTCGCATCCTGATTGCGAGTGACTTTTGTGCGTGTGTGATATCCTCACTTGGGAAACCTGTGGGAAAGCACGTGCACGGATGTATGTTCTTCCTTAATCTGTGTGTGTATCAAAAGAAAATAAATAAATGCATACCGCATTAGCGTCGCCTGACCCCGGATTAGGATTGCCTTTGTGTGCTAACCCGATCCAGGGTCACGACATATTTCTTGAGTATTTTCTCAATATAGAATGATTGAGATAATATCAGTCCATCCGATTATTTAGAAATCTTTATTCCTAGTATGATATCGACAACACCTAAATCTTTCATATCAAACTTATTGTTCAACATTCTCTTGGTAACTTGAATGATATCATCATTACTACCCATAATGAGCACATCATCAACATATAAGTAAATAATTACACAAGCATTGTTAGTGTCCTTGACATATATACACTTGTCACACTCATTGATCTTAAACCCATTTGACATCATCAAACTGTCAAATTTCTCATGCCACTGGTTTGGTGCTTGTTTTAATCCATATAGTGATTTGACAAGCTGACAAACTTTCTTAGTTTGACTTGGAACATTAAACCCTTCTGGTTGTTCCATATATATTTCCTCATCTAATTCACCATTTAAGAAAGCTGTCTTTACATCCATTTGATGTATCTTGAAATTGTTTATAGCAGTAATTGCAATTAACATTCGAATAGATGTTATCCTCATAACTGGTGAAAAAGTGTTGAAATAGTCCAAACCTTTCTTTTGTTTGTACCCTTTAACAACAAGCCTAGCATTGTATTTTTCGATTGATCCATCTGCTTTCATTTTTTTTTTTTTTAAATATCCACTTGCACCCAAGAGTTTTGCAACCTTGTGGAAGATCCACTAGTTCTCATGTATGGTTTTGAAAAATGGATTCAATTTCACAATTTATTGCCTCTTTCCAATATGGTGCCTTGGGACTGGACACCGCTTCTTTAAAGCTTTGAGGCTTATCTTTTAACAGTAATGGTAGAAAATCTAAACCAAACATTTTTTATGTTCTGACCCTCTTACTCCGTCTACGTTTATCAATGTCTTATTGGTTTTGATTACTGCTACTAGCAGTATCATGAGTTCTTTTAGGAGAACTTGATTCTTGCGAGGGTTTATTCGGAAATACATGCTCAAAGAATGATGCATTCCTTCACTTAATTATAGTGTTAGGATGCATTTCAAGAATCTCATACTTGTAAATTAGAAACCGATACACACTGTTATTAGGAGCATACCCAATGAATACACAATCAATTATTTCTGGTCCTATTTAAACCTTTTTAGGTGTAGGAACCACCACTTTAGTCAAACACCCCACACTTTTAAGTATTTGTAAGAAGGCATTCTGCCTTTCCTACAATTCATAGAGGGTCTTATTGGTTTTCTTTTGAGGTATTCGGTTGGGAATATAGTTTGCGGAGAGTATATCATCCCCCCCCCCACAAGTTCTGAGGTAATCCAGAACTTATTAACATAGCATTCATCATTTCTTTTAAAGTTTTGTTTTTCCTTTCAACAATACCATTTTGCTAAGGTAAATAAGGAACAGTAGTTTGGTATATAATGTCATGCTGTGAACAAAATTCACCAAAAGGTGATTCATATTCACCACCTCTATCACTTCTTATCACCTTAATTTTCTTATCAAGTTGATTCTCAACCTCATTCTTGTAATGTTTGAACATTTCTAAGGCCTCATCTTTATTTTTCGGTAAGTAAATATAACAGTATCTTGTGCAGTCATCAATGAATGTAAGAAAATATTTCTTACCACCTTTAGTTTTAACAAACTTTAGGTCACAAATATTAGAATGAATTAACTGAAGAGGTTCAGAAGTTCTTTCAATAGAATGAAAAAAAGTTATAATAAGTTTAGCTTCTACACATGTTTCACATTTGATATTGGAATCAAAACCGCATTTAGGCAAACATTCCATATTAAATGATCTACGCAATGCATCATAATTAACTTGGCCTAATCTACCATGCCACACATTAGAAGACTCAAGCATATAAGCAGAAGACTTATTCTTATTAGAAATAATGGTCATTACATTCATTTTGAAGAGCTTATCTCTTATATACCCCTTTCCCACGTACATCCCAGATTTAGTGAGTATAAACTTGTCTGACTCAAATACCAGTTTGAAACCCTTCTTACTCAGTAGTGAGCCTGAAACCAGATTCTTACGAATATTAGGTACATGCGGCACATTGTTGATGGTGAGTTCCTTTTCAGAAGTCATTTTCAATACCACCTGTCCTTGGCCTTCAACCTTATAAGTGGCAGAGTTGCCTATGAAGAGTTGTTCTCCGTTTGAAGCATAATAAGTGGAGAACATCTCTTTATTAGAGCAGACATGTTGAGTGGCCCCAGTGTCCACCCACCATTCTCTGGTGTTGTCAACCAGATTGACTTCTGAGACTATAACAGAAAGATTGATTTCTGAAACAGCAGTGGAGAGAGTGTCCAATTCTGTCATGTTGGCCTGCGCTGGTTTCTTATTTGTATTACCTTAGTCCTTGAGTTTATGACAGTCCTTAGCACGGTGGCCTGGTTTGTCGCACACATAGCATTTCCCTTTGAACTTCTTGTTGTCATTGGAACCTTGTTTTGGACCGTTGGGACTGTTCTTTCTGTTTTTTGGGATTTTGCCCGTGTTCCACCACATTTGCCTTACCTTCACTAAAGGTTTTTCCTGTTTTTTTCTCGGATGTACGATTGTCTTCCTTTATCCTCAATTTTACAATTAGGTCTTCAAGTTTCATCTCCTTTCGTTTATGCTTTAGGTAGTTCTTAAAATCCTTCCAAAGTGGTGGCAATTTCTCAATAATTGCTACCACTTGGAAAGACTCACTAAGAGACATTCCTTCTACACGAATTTCATGGAGAAGTACCTGAAGTTCTTTAACTTGGTTGATTACTGCTTTGGAATCGATCATCTTGTAGTCAAGGAATCTGCCAACAACGAATTTATGCATTCCGGCATCTTCAGCCTTGTGTTTTTTGTGAAGTGGATCCCATAATTCCTTAATGGATTAGAGTAGCCCAATACATGTCCTAAATCTTCTCATGGAGTAGATTACATTCCCATGTATTCCCACCTAAAATGATAAGTGGGTCCTACTTTTATTTTGGCTAAAAGATGACCAAAATAATGGGTTCTTTATCCATTTTTTCCAACACCCAAGGCTTTTAATTTGATAAATTCTGAGTTGAAGAGTGGAACGCCATGGTATGGACCAAGTATCGAAATCTGACCGTTCAAATTAAACTTTTTTCAGGATATCGGACAGCCTAAAATTTTATCTCCATTGGAGATAGTTCCACCGTTAGATTAATTGATTGACGAAGAACATGATAATGAATATGCATATAAGATTTATTATTTTCTTATGAAGAAAGACAATATGATGGTGGAAATAACCTAGATTGCGGTGAAATTTGGGGATATCCCATAAATAGTTGGATGTTTGTTTTAATAATTATGATTTTAATGGGTGGGGTCTATCATAGTGTTCCACTCCTTTTACATCACAATCTATAAAAGTCAAAGAAAAAAAAAAGAACTCCAACCTTTCTCCCTCGACAAGCGTGCATGGTAGCACAACAGTTACATAATAAGTTACATAATTCTTCTTCAGTTCAACATTATTGGTGTAGGTTTGTCTTTTTTCAATAATGTTGTTATTTTCTTATAAATTATAATAACTTATTTTTTTTTTTTTTATGAATTTCATATATTATATATGCATTTGGGTTTAGTTTTGTTATATAATGATTATCATGAAGAATTAATGACTATATAAGAGATCATATATAATGATTATTTCAAAAGCTTGACCATCCGTGCTTAAAGTACAATGCTTTAGTATGAAAAAATAATAACTATAGTATTTATAGGGGTCGATATTCTAAACATATAATTAGTTTTATAAAAATCTCGTAGATGAAGTCTAACTGCTAGTCAATATTTCAAAGTAGTTTTAATACCATATGTGGCTAGGGTCCCTTCCTCATCTAACTAGTTTAGAATATTTTCGATAAGTATTTATATGGAAGACTTATGTGGTGTAGTGGTAAGGATGGCTCCTTGAAAAATAAAGGGTCTTGAGTTCAAGCCATAGCACGGGCTCGACTTTGCTAGACATTTTTTATATTAATAATAGCTAAAGAGAAAATGTATTGTGTTTAAACAGATATAAAATATTTTACTGCATCAACTAATATAGATTTCTCTTACTAAAAGCCATCTCAATTCTAAAACAAACTATTTAAAATTGCCCTTGACGGTTCTTCATGTTTTGAAAGTGATCCATGATTGTACCATTGGGTGGATGCCTCTACCCAAACCTGAAAAATATCAAAAATTCTTTGAGAACTCCACTACTAACACCTAATTTGTAAATAAGTTATTGAATTACAACACCCTAACAGATCTAATGAGAAATCAAGAAAGATTGTCTGAATGGGTGTTGACCTCTTTGGAGGACCCCTGATTTTATAATCTATCAAAATCCTTTACATGGCATGTTTACAGCAAAATATCCCTTTGATTTGGGTTGATTGCAAAATAATAAAGAATCAAAGTCAACTGTCTATTCACAGAAAATCAGCTATCTATTGTACGTGGACCCCATGCTCTAATACTCTTGTCAGACCCCAACCCAAATTAGCCCGATTAGTGGTAATTAAGTGTGAGCTTAGACTTAAGTATGTTTAGTGATCATTGGGTTAGAATATGTTTGACTTAGTCTTGGACATAGCTTTGGGGATTTTTAGAGCGTTGGTTTTTATTCAAACACACTTAGTGATGCCCTGAGTACACGTGTAAGCATGGGAGGAAAATTTTGGATTTCTGATTAAATTGTGATTTTGATTGCTTTTGAATGATTTTGTTACTATCCACAACCTTCATATTCAGTCCATCCCTGTTCGAAGCCCAGAAACCCATGTTTTGACCCACAAGGATAAAATTAACTTTTCACACTCAAATCTGGATACGAATTTCGAAATCTCAAAACCTTGTGAAATTTATTCTTTTTGGAAACTAGATTTTTCAAGGATTATTTTATCATTCTTCGTTGATCTCGTCCTGGGCCCGCAAAATGATGTTTTAGCCATTTCAAGTTTTAGATCTGTTGGGGCCCACTTGTCACTCAACTTAAATGACTCATCTCCCTCCCTCACATTTCAGAACATCAACTTCACTTCAGTTGCACGAAAACTCAGAACTTGGGAGAGAACTCTTTCTTCTCCATCTTCTTGTTGGAAGTAGGTAGGCCTCGTGGACAGATTTTCAAAACCTTTTGACCCTCTTGACTCAGGGATCAAGTAACCATAAGGCCGTAAACCACATCAATGATGCAATCCCTCCGTCTCATCAATCATGTCGCGACCCCGGACCGGGTCCCCGAGCGGGCGGGCCTAATCCGGGATCGGGACTAATGATTACGTGGATGATGAATGAATGATACACAATCCTATGAATTAATTTAAATCAAAACGTATACGAGTCCATCAAGGATGCCACTCGTATACACGATTTCCCACAGGTGTCCACGGTGAGGATATCACATCGACATGAATATTTCTTTTAAGTGCGGAAGCGTGTAGCAAATCTAATTCATACATTCATGTCCAAGATAACAAGATTAAAACATATTTAACACTAGTATCAAAAGGAGCAATAATCATTAGCTATTTCCCAAAAGAAAGTTAAAGTTTACAGCAATGTCATTTAATTACAAATTCCTAAAAATAGAGGCCAACAAAGGCCAATATGAACAAAATAGCAAGTTTCCAGAAGAACGGTTAATTTCTAACCCAAAATGTTACGTAACTCAAACACCCGAATGTCTAAACGATATCATCAGCGTGCCACTCAACTAGATGTTGCGGTTCTCCAACCGCCTCCTAGTGCTCCTCCTCGGGGTAACCGACAATAGGACCTGAGTACCAAAACAAGGGTCAAACACGACAGTTTTGCAAATGGGTGAAAAGATATGACAATATAGAAATTACCTTGGAAAACGTTTAAACCTGTTAGAACAATAATTTCATAAAACGAGAGAATCATTTATTCAAAATACACATGCAATATAAAACAAGTAAGGTATCCAAAGAATTCGGGAAACAAGCAATATGACAACCACATGAAGCTAAGTCCTCTATCACCGAAATGACATGAGCATATCGGGATGTTAACCTCAGTCACCGAAGTGAGGAGATGCAACATTAGTAACATAAACATAAATATAATAAATACGGGACATGACCACGGTAGCGAATCGGGCATCGGGAACCACAGTAGTAATTTGCGACATCGGGACAAGACCACGGTAATAACCGGGAAGCGGGATCCAAACTGCAGCTGGCGGGATGGGAGGGGGGTCTCCAAGAGGTGGATTAGACCAACAAGGTTATCCAAGCTTAGTGGTGCCGACTCATGGGTCAAATCACATAAAACAAGGCATGTACACAATTCATATGATGCACTTATATAAACGGGCGGGACGGGGTGCTCGAGGCATAAATATCATCTCAAACGGGAAGTGCATATCGGAACTAGCAAAATGCTACAGTTGCAAATTCAGTATTTTTGGGAATGATAAATCATAAATCATGAAGTTTGGGACAAGCATCGGGATTCAAAATTCAATCAAAGTGAATAAAGGTCCCGTATGTCAAATTTAATAAAAATTGGCACTCCTTGAGTTTGGAGACATTCCTGGCTCTTTATACACCTTAGGATATTCTTAAGGTTTCAAATGAATCTTTGTGTGATGGTTTCTTTCTCAAACGGACTCCATACATATCTCTGGTTGAATAGTTCCCATCATTCTCTAAAAGGGTGCACAAATGATTGGGGCAGAATCCTCTTCGATTCTCTTCATTTCATAATTTATGTGGAATTTCGGTCACCTAGCGGTCAGCTGGCGGTTAGCCGCCGATGGTTTCAGCGACGAGCCACTGGGTAACCGCGAGGCCGACCGCGGATTTCTGGGAAGAAATCATGCTCTCGAGAAAAGTAACCGTGACAGCACGGTTAGCTGGCGGTTAGCCGCTGTCTAACCGTGACGTTGAGTGCAAGTTCTGGGCGAAGATGTGCTCTCTGGAAAGCTGACCGCATTGGTTCGGTCAGATGGCGGTTAGCCGCCGATCACCAGGCGGCTAGCCGACAGGTGACCGCTGGCAGACCGCCAGGTGCGGAAATACCCCACTGTGTCCAGATTTGAGCCCATTTCTCCTTCAATCCATTTCCCTTCATTCCCATTTATCTTCCTGTAATAAGATGAGCTAAAATGCTCTTCCAAATCATCACTCAACACTTCTCCAATACTCCTATGAGTATTCATCCAGTCAACCCTTCTTTTTCTCATTCACATTCAACCACAAAGAGTAGAGAAACAATCCATAATCACAAGGGGTCATTTAAACTTCTATCAAGCAATAAATGAATGCTAACAACCACATTTCCAAAACATTAAATGAACTAATAAGACTCATTAATGTACATTTATTTCAAGTCAATGCAAATCAATAATAGTATGAAATATATATTGAAATCATCAATGCATTTCTTTAAAACCATTCAAAGCTCAAAATATCAAATCATCCACTTGCCTCAAGGTTTCTAACAAGCAATCCAAGCACAAGACCACATTCTCTACAAAAACCCTAAACAAACCCTAAAATGAGTCAAACAAAGAAATGGGAAGAGAGAGCTTCCAATAATGGAAATGGAACTCCTCTAAGGTCACCAGAAAACAAATCTAGAAGATGGAGATGATTGCTTACCTATGGGTTCTCCAAATGAGCAAGACAAGCTCAATGAGGATCTTGGAGTGAAGAGTTTTCTTCAAGAATAGTGTCAATGGAGAGCTCTCGAGATGGTGAGGAAGATGATGAAGTCCATTTCTCAAGAGATGCAAGGTTGGTGGTGTCTTGATGATGGAAAAGCAAGAGGGAGAATAAGAACAAGGAAACACCATAGACAAGCTCTTGTTGTGCTGGAAATGGAGGAGGAAAGGTGGGTTCTCTTATATAGCAATTGTAAATGGGCTCCACCACTAAAAAACTTTGTGGAGTCAAAATCATAGCTTTCGGGACTTCAAATGAATTCGACGGAGAAGGAAGAAATGATCGTCGAAATTTCTAATTTCCAAAAAGTATACGTTTCGTGGGTTTCGGGAATATCAAATATTGGGTCCATATTTAGTGTAAAAGGACTGTTTTGCCCTCAATGCAATGGAAGTGGGGTTTCGGGACGAAAACGGGATCAACATGAAAGTTGTAGAGATCGAAGAGATTAGTAAAACGAGATAAAAAGACCAATCAAAGAAATCTCGAATAATCCCCCAAGTAAACGCAAAGTCATAAAAGGAACCCCCCAAGGGCCCTACTAATCACAAAGGCACTCAAAATTCCCCAAAGCTATAACAAAGCTGTGACGCCCCGGAGTCCCACATCGACTATAGAGAGGAAAGTGAATGTGGTTATATGTAGAGCTTACACCCTTACCTTGCATGAGGCCTTTTGATGGGTTGAGGCCCATCAGAAGCAAAACCGTGAGGCCAGTGGGCCAAAGCGGACAATATCATGCATGGGTATGGGTGGGGCGTTACAAATGGTATTAGAGCCGACTCTCGACTAGTTCGAGTGTGGGTCCCCTGTCGTGGTCTGGTGCAAGTGGGTAGGTCTCCATGTGGGCGAGCCAAGAGAGCTGGCAAGCTACAGAGCCCGGCAGACTACTGCACAGGGACGTGCAGCCTTAAGGGGGGTGGATTGTGACGTCCCGGAGTCCCACATCGACTATAGAGAGAAAAGTGAATGGGGTTATATGTAGAGCTTATACCCTTACCTTGCATGAGGCCTTTTGATTGGTTGAGGCCCATCAGGAGCAAAACCGTGAGGCCGGTGGGCCAAAGCGGACAATATCATGCATGGGTATGGGTGGGGCGTTACAAAAGCTATTCTAGACCCAAACTAAACCAAAACACACTAAATACACTTAGAGCTAACAAACGACTTAATCAACACTAATCGAGGTCACTCGGATCGGGGTCTTACAAATCATGTACAGCAATAAAAACAAGCAACACTGTGCAACAAAATAATCTACAACTAATAGAGAAGCAGATTGTACCTTTGGAGCCCGCTAGTGCTCTAATGGAGAAGAAGACTTGCTAGTTGAAGAAATTCTTTCTTTGTAAGCAACTTCGGATCTCCTACACCTCTTAGTCTTCCACGCTATAACTCGTATCAGATCTCTTCTCTAAAGGAGATGAGTGGGATCTCCTAAAGAAAACGACTAGAAGCTCTTAAGGAAACTAGAAAAGAACTAGAAGAGCAAGAGAGAGTTGTGCAACTCTTGCACAAAAGGGGGCTGGGCGTGAATTCCAAGAGAGAGTGAGTGTCCCAGCCCCTTGCTCTCCTTTTTATAACTTTTAAGCAACTCCTCTTCTTACTAATTAACTAGAAGTCCTACTTCCTTAATAATTAGCAACTTTCTCCTTTCTAATTACTATAGAAGTCTCATTTCCACAACAATTAGTAAGTTAACTATTACAACTATTAGAAGTCTTACTTCAAATAGAAATAGTGACTTTCTAATTCCTTCCTTTTAGAGTTCAAGTAGGATTAGTATCTTAATAACTTGGGCTAGCGTGGGGACCACTAGGGATTCCATAGAAAGCTAGCTCCAACTGGGACACCGCGACCCCACATCTCATGTGCAATCCGGGCCCACAGTTAATTGCAAATAACATCACTATATAAATGCAATTGCACTCAAGTCTTATGAATTAATTACAATGAAGACCCTAAACTTCCCTCTATCAATATCCATGGATCAATTGGACTAAAATCTGTCCCACCAATTTAAATCCACATCTCATTATCCTTGAGACCCAATTAATCACAGTGATCATCAGTACCATCCAATTAACTCTTAATCGATATGTGTGCGCACTTACTAATGACAAATCCATTAATTGGCACAAGGGGATAATATAGATAGATTCCATCTTGACTATTGAATGTTCCCACAGTCCTACTGCCAGCTACAAAAGACACTGAGGTGTTGACCAACAGTTGGTCTCACTCATTGGTGACTCAAAGCAAATGAATAAATAGAAACTTGAGTTCATCAATGTCTCAGGATTTAGAGCCTATAGCTAGGGAATTATGAGAGCAAACCTTAAACTTGAGACAATATTCCATAAGGTGCTTCTCATGGTCCTTCAATACATCCAATGTACCAACACCATGATCCAGAATCTTACATTCTGATGATCGAGACAAATTACACTATCTCATAGTGATCAAAGTGCTGCAACCTTATTAGATGAGAGATGTTCAGTCTCATCACCGGTTGTGAAGATATTTAAGTATAAGATTTGTGACACATGTCTCCCGTATATGGATCTCATCCATAGACATATATCACATCTAATATACTAATGAGACCCAGTTCATCTCATGAACCATTATATCATATGTATTGGTCATGTGCATTAAGTAATAAAAATACCATTCATCTCATGAAAGGAAAGCATGATATCATTGATAAAGAAAGAAATTAATCAATTTATTACATCATCTGATGGATTGAGTCCATACAATCTAACACTTCTTTCTCCTTGCATGCCAACCCATTTGACCTTGGAATAGAAATCTGAAAGTATCTTCTTCTTTCTCTCCTTGCAAGCTTTCCATTACTATAATTTTCTTAGTGTTTCCAACTCGTCAACTATCATATCTTCTTCCTTGCTTCTTATTTGGCAAGCTTCAATTAAGGGCTCTTTTCCATGTTTATAATGGAGTCCTTTTAGCTCCTAAGGAACCTTTTTTTCAAGCATGCAAACCCATTTTTGAAATGGGTCCTTGTTTTGAAATTTGTGGATTCTTGAAGTGGATTTCTTGGGGCTTCTTGTAGATTTTGGTTCAGCTCTTGAGAGGGATCCTTGAGAAGGTTTTATTTGACATTTGAACGAAGGCAAGTGATTAATCTAGGTCCCTTGATGCATGTGAGATATTGTTATATTTTGCTTGCAAAGTGCTTGCTTATATTTAGTTGGCTTTCAAACCATGCTATTTGTTATTTAATCCTAGAATTTGGTCTCTTGGTTTACATACATGCCATTTTGATTACTCACCAAATGTTTTCCTACTGTTTTAGATTTGAATTTCAATACTTGTCTTGAAACTTGATTTTGTTTTGGTGTGATATGGAGATGTGATGGTGAAAGGAGGAGTTGTGTTAAGAAATGGTTGGAAATTGACTCTCTTGGAGGTTTTGTAGGTTCTGGAAGTGTAAAGGCTTATTTAAGAATGAAAAGATTTGAAATGGGTGAAGAAATGTGAAAATCTAAACATGAACTGAACTACTCGTAGGTCAACGGTTAGTTGGCGGCTAGCCGCCAGTCACGGCGGCTAACCGACCTTGTTTCGCATCTCGAAGCATGACCAGATGTCTACATGACATTGTCAGCTTGCCATTCAATTACACGTTGCGGTTCACCAACTGCCTCCTCTAGCTCCTCCTCAAAGGCAACGGGGTCTGGACCTGAGTACCAAAGGATGGGTCAAACACAACAGTCTAGCAGGTGGGTGAAAGGATATAACAATAAAACCGTAATTGAATTTGCCTTAGAAACATTGAAAATCTATTAAAACAATAATTCCCAAGCAAGTACTAGATCATTTGTTCAAAACACATATGCGATATAAAAGCATGTAAAGGTACCAATGAATCAGGAACTAGCAAGATGACAACCACACGAAGCTAAATCCTCTCTCACTGAAGTGATGAGAGCAATATTGGGACGTTAACCTCAGTCACACAAGATGAGGAAAGTCAACGATAATCATGGATACATATATAGATGGACGGGATCGCGGTAGTGAACCGGGTATTGGGACAGGACAGGATCTAGGCTGCAGCTGGCAGGACAAGAGGGGGACTTCCAAGTCGGTGGATCAAACCGACAAGGTCGTCTAAGCTTAGTGGTGCCGACTCATAGGTCACATAATAGAAAATCAGGACATGTATAAAAATACATAAGATGCAATTATATAAACGGGCGGGACGAGAGTGCTCGAAGACACAATTATCACTTTATTTCGGGCAATGCATGATCGGGACTAGCAAAAAAAAAAATGCTACAATAACCATTTGAGTGTTTTTCAGGCAAGAAAGTCATAAATCATGAATTTCGGGAGTGCATAACAAACCTCGGAAACAATGGAATACAATTGAACTTTCAAAATTTCAGGACAAGTATCGGGATTCAAGATTAGTTCAAGGTGAATAGAGGTCCAGTATGTCGATATCAGGATAGACTTGGTACTCCTTGAGTTTTGGGGACATTCTGGGCTCCTTATACACCTTGGTAAATTCAAAAACTTCGATGAATCTTCGTGGTGGGATTTCTTTCTTATATGGGTTTTGTATATTGTATGTAAATCTCCCCACTACAATAGGGCCTCCAACAAACCTCTCCCAAAAAATTAAACATTTCATTCTTGCTCCTAACATAGCCCCAAGTGAACAGTACACGTCGCTCGAGCGGATGATGAAGTTCGCTCGAGCAAAGTGGTCTCTGGAAGGGTTCGCTCAAGCGAAGTTGGGTTCGCTCGAGCGGACCTATCCAGTTCAGGTTGGCTCAAGCGAAGTATCAGTTCGCTCAAGCTAACCACTCTCTGTAATGGGTTCTGGGAGGGTTCGCTCGAGCGAGCCAAGGTTCGCTCAAGCTAACTGTCTTCTAGATGGGCTCACTCGAGCGACTTGTCAAGTTCGCTCGAGCGAACTATCCAGGAACTGATTCTGGGGACAGTTCAACTCCTTCCGTTTTCTCATCTTACAAACCCCTTTGAGCCTCATTTCTTCATCAAATTGAGACGCTCAAAACCTCCTTCAAACCCCATTCAAAACACTATCAAATCTTCCACAAACAACCATCCATTCACCTCTTTCTCAACCATATCCAACCACAAAAGTGAAGAGAAAATCCACCAATCATAAAGATTCATTTGTACTATAAACAAGTACTAAATAAAAGACTATGAATGCCAATATTTCCAAAAGTTAAACAAACCAACAAGACTAATTCATGAGCATTTATTTCAAAACCAATGTAAAACAAGAATAATTAGTAAAGTCATCCACATATCTCATAAACTATTTCATGCTCAAAATATCTATTCATCCACTTGCCTTAGGTCCAAGCTTAGCAAATCAAGCTCTAATCACTCTTCCAAGCCAAAGGTCTCAAGCTACAAACAAAAACCCCCAAAACAAACCCTAAATGGTCAAAGTCAAGAATGGGGAAGAGAAAACTTGTAACAATGGAGATGAAGTTTCTTTAAGGCTATAATAACACAAATCTAAGAGATTGAAGGAAAAGCTTACTTTAAGGGTCTTCAAATGGACATGGATGGCTCAAAGAGGATCTTGGAATAGGTGGTTTCCTCCACAAATGGAATCACTAGAGAGCTCTCAAGAAAAGGATGAAGATGATGACATGCATCTCTCCATTGGCAAGGGTTTGGTGGTGGATTGAGATGGAAGAGCAAAGAAAAGAAGGGGGAAAAGAAACCCTAGCTTGGGTGTAGCTACTGAGCTGGAAAAAGAAGAAGAGGAGAAGAGAAGAAGGGTTTTCCTTTTATAACAAGTGAAAGTGGGCTCCACTACTAGAAATCTTGTGCGGCTGAAATCATGCTTTTCGGGACCTCGGATGAGTTCGATGAAGAAAAGGAAAACGATCATTGAAATATCTAGTTTATAAAAAATACATATATTTCAAGGGTTTCAGGAACTTCAAATTTTGTGTCCAGATTTGGTGTGAAAAGAATGTTTTACCTTCGATGCTATGAAAGTCGGGTTTCGGGGTTTCAAACAGGCACAGGATCAACACGAAAGTTGTAGAGATCAACAAGATGATTCAAACGGCTTAAAATACCAATTACGGGAATCTCGAGTAATCCCCCAAGTACACGCAAAGTCACAAAAAGGAACCCCCAAAGGGTCCACTAATCACAAAGGCACTCAAAGTTTTCCAAAGCTATAATAAAACTATTCTATTACCAACTTAACCAAAATTCATTAATCACGCTTAGAACTAACATACGACTTAATTAGTATTAATCGATGTCACTCAGGTCGGGGTCTTAAAGCTGCCGAGCATGGAACTCTGCAAAAGCGAAGGAGAAGAGCAAGGAGATGATGGGGAAGCGTTTGGTAGCGACAGATTTTACGAAAACGGCCTCCAAGGGGCTTAATTTTGGCAAGGACATGAAGAGGGGAAATAGAAAAGGGGAGTTTCATGGCCTGGGTTGTGCAAGAGATGAAGATGACTAGGGTTGGGGTGTTTTTATATAAAGAAGTCCAGGAGAATTACGACAATGTTATTGATGAGTTCACTTGGCTTGCGACGGTCAAACACAGGTCTTTCGAACCTCAGACAGATTCTAGCAAAGAACAAAAGTTATTCGAAATTAATAGACCTTTCCAACAAGCCTAAGATCAGAATTTTTGGAGTTCATTTTCAAAGTCTTTATTTTTTAGAAATTACGAGTACCCCCTGGAAAAGGTGTTGGGGGTCAAAATGGGTTTTAGGGATCTCGAATGGATACGGAATGAACACGAAAGTTCACGGGTATAACAAGACGTATCTTTTGAACCCATAATAGTCATTTTACGAAATTTCCAAAAAAACATTGATTTTACCCAAAATCTAGTATCGGCCTTTCCAAGTCCTGAACTTTTGTTCGAAAATTCCTAGAACTTTGCTAAACTCTACCGAGCATCATTCGAACCTTCTAACTCCAAGAAACACTTCTAAAATCAGCTCCCACAAGTTTTCTAGGATTTACGAATAGGTCCTAGATTATCTTGAACTTGGCCAATACGCGACCAACCAACTTGAAATGCCTCTAAAACATCTAGGTCTGCCAAAATAGTAACTAAACACACTTAGTTAACAAATATAAATCATTAATTATCAATAATCATAATTCATTAATTACTAAACATAATTAGTCGGGGTTGGGATCTTACAGTAATGATAGTGGGTCCAAACCAATGGATTTTGGGTTGTTCGTTTGCACCCATTTACATATATGCAAACATATGTGCATGTTTGTGTTCATTTGAATATGTAACTGATTCGCATATGTGTTTTGGTGTGTAAATGACTCCTTTTGTGTTGAAAACCTCATACCTTAAACCCTAATAGAATGCACTTAAGTAGGTTTGCAATACTAATTTTTTTAGCTTTTTATATATACCCCGCTAAGTTTGTAGGATTTGTAAATAGGCCCCCTGAAGTTTTAGTATTTGTAAATAGGCCCCTGCCTTTTCTTTTTAATACATTTCATGTCCCCAAAATCAATATTCCTAACAAGAATGGGTAGGCATTATGAGATTTGTGTTGGATTTTTATTTAAATGACATCTTTGCCCTTACATCCATTAAACAAAAATGAGTATATTACTATTTATAAAAATATCATTATTTAATCTCAAGTCCCAATGGTTTCTCTCAATAACTCTCTCATGCACATAACCAGAGGCCTGGGGGCTGAAGCCCCCACCCATATCTTAGAAAAGTTTAAAATTTCCCCCTACCCTCGCAAATTCTAAAAATTAATATGTTTTTTTTTATATTTGCCTCAACCCCCAATATTTATTTTACCCCCCTCAGAAATTCTAAAAATTAATATTTTTTTTTACATTTGCTCATTCCTCCAATATTTCTTTTACAACCTCCTATGCATGAAGCATAATCATGTACTTTAAAACTTTCATTAATCCAATGGTGGATCATGTATTGATTGGACAAACCATAATCGGTTATAAGTACAAGTGTTGATTGTCATCATGATCAATTTAAATTTAATGAAATGAGCCTTGTATTGATGAAAACAATTAAATTTATGTAGGGTTATTCTCTCACACTAAGTGCAATTGCTAATGTTACATGCTTTATAAAAAACAATTGAGCTCGAGCTTTTGAAATTATGCATATAAGGATAAAAAGAGATGGACAACAGTGTCATTTCGCTCTAAGAACCTACAGGGGTTAGAAGACTATTGATTTTGGGGACACGAAAGGTATTAAAATGAAAATGCAGGAGCCTATTTGCAAATACTAAAAATCTCAGGATCCTATTTACAAATCCTACAAACCTTAAGGGGTATATATAAAAAAATCTTTTTTTTCCTTCTTCTTTTAATGCTTTCAAATGAGCATGTTTGTTAGAATATAATTAGAGTGCATCTATTTAAACAAGTGCTTTTTATTTTTTACACGGGATTGCAGTGCATATGAAGTTATTATAAAATCAGCCTATTTGTTCACATTGAATAGGAATGCAAAGAAATTCTTTGATGGAATAAACTTATTTGTTCTCATGGAGTTAGAATACAATGAAGTATTAGATTCGAATGGGCCTATTTGTTTCCATGGAATTGGAATGCATTGGAAAAGTATTTGATTCAGATAAGCATATCCATTTACATAGAATTGGAACACATAGGAATTCTTTGATAGAATTGGCCCGTTTGTTTTCATGGAATTGAAGTATATAGGGAGTAATCAATCCAAATGATATAATTTGCTTGCATGAAAATGGAATATGTAGGAAGTAATTGTTTCAAACGGGCCTTTTTTCCATGGCATTGAATACATAGGTTGATTAAAATATATGTATAATTATTTAATATAATTATAAAAATTAATTTCATACATTTACACACACATATGATACATATAATGAGCATAAGACATCGACACAAACACACATTCATAGTTATTTAATATAATTATAAAATTTAATTTGATACATTCGGACACACATAAGACTAGAGGTGGCAAAACAAGGCCCAACCCACCAACCAGACCCTAACCCGACCCGCATATGACCCGCATATGACCTGCATAACTCGACCTGCATAAAATACAGGCTGGGTTAGGGTTAGGTTTTTCCAACCCACAGAAAAATGGGTCAAGTTAGGGTTGACCCGCCTAACCCGCATGACCTGTATAAAGTCTTTTATATTGATATTATGAGAAATATCTCTTACTTTATATGAGAGATAGGGGTGGGGCCCTCACATTTAAGTTGTTAGCATTGGATATGAGTGTGAGGGCCCCACCCAATCTCTCACTTAAGGTGAGAGATATCTCTCATAGGAGCATCTCCCTTTATTTTTATAATGAATTATTAGAAATAATATAAGAAATGATTTATTTATTTATTTTATTTTTTTTGAGAATCCACAGTTTGGGTTGTGTAATAAAGCTTATGTGACTTTTCCCTTCCCTAGTCCTTCCTTTGAAGCTTATGCAAATCCCATTGATAAATAAACATTGAAGGAGGAGAAGGAAGGTGTTGGCCATTTGCTAACATTGTCGCCAAACAATTCCACAAATAAAAAGCTACAACTCACTCTCAGTTTAAGGCTTTAATTTTGATCAATCTTGAGTTAAAGCGTGGGAACGCCATGGTGAGGATCAAGTATTAAAATCCAACTGTTCAATATAAATTTTCTCAGGTACATAAGACAATCCAAAATTTTATCTTCATCGGAGAATGTCCTACTGTTGGATTAAGTTTTTGATCCAAAATATGATAATAAATATCTAGATAGGATTTATTATTATTTTATACTAAGAATCAACTTGACAGTGGAAATAACCCATGTTGAGTTAAAACTTGGAGATATCCCATAAATAGTATTGATGCTTGTGTTAATGATTGTGAATTTAATACGTGGAGTCTATCGTAGTGTTTTACACCTTTTATATAATTTACGATTTATAAAAGTCAAAGCCACACGAAAATAAAATAAAATCAAACTCTATCCTTTCTCCCTCGACAGGTATGCATGGTAGCACATCAGTTACATGAAAAGTTTTACCCTCTTCTTCAGTTCTACATTGTTAGTGTGGGTTTGTCTTTATTCAATAATGTTGTTATTTTTTATAAATTATAAAAACTTGTTATTTTTATTAATCAATTACATATATTATATATTCATTTGGGTTTAGTTTTATTGCATAATGATTATCATAAAAATAAAAGCTTGACCACCATGCTTAAAGTACAACACATAAGTATGAAAAAATAATAATTACAGTATCTATAGAGGTCAATAGTCTAAAAATATAGTTACTTTTATAAATACCTCATAGCTAAAGTCTAACTACTAGCCAATGTTCCAAAGTAGTTTTAATACTCTAAAGTGGTTAGGTTCTCATCCTCATCTAACTAGTTTTAATATTGTTTGGATAAATATTTGTATACAATACACTTTTTACTTGTTTTTACTAGTACATACAAGTTACACAGGTTGGGCCAACCCAACCCAACCCACATTTAATATAGGTTAGATAGGTTAGCCCGACCCGAGACCTATCGGGTGCGGTCTAAAGGTTCACAACCCGTTTAAAAAATGGGTCGGTCATGGGTTGGGGTCCAAAACAAGTTGTCCACCTCCAACTCGACCCATTTGCCAGCCCTACATAAGACATAGTCACAAACAAACACATAATTATAATTATTTAATCTAATTATAAAAAAATTAAATTCATATATTTACACACATGTCATGTATATAAGGAGCATCAGATATAAACACACACACGAACACATGCAAATGATCTTGTACATCCAACATGTATTGGTCTTATGGTACATACCACCTTAGTGGGGCTCACCTCATGACATATCCAAATGGACCACATACAAACCACCCCAGATCAAGGGCAAATTCAAGTACAAGGGTCTCAGCCCTCACCCAAACCTTGAAAAAATTCAAAATTCTTAAAACCACCCTACAAATTCTGAAAATTAATGGTCTTTTTTTTTTTTTACATTTGCCCCTTTATCCAATATTTTGTTTTACATAGAACTCGACAAGGAGAATTTCCTAGGTTCGCCTCCATGGGTTTGCATCACTCCAAATGAATAAGGCCGTTGGATCAAGGGTCAATTTTTAATTTTTTAAATATATATAAGGCCATTAAACTTAGATGAATGGGTTTAGGGCATCCAATTGAATTTAAATTTGACATCTAAGTTGTTCCCACTTGAATCTTTCAACCCCGCATCCTATAATCTATGGGTTCTCAGGTGAGTCCGCAACAACTGGTATGTCCCATAAGGATGTACAATAAGAACGTCGAATAGCATGATGTGGGCTTCTGAAATGGGCTCTACCACTACCCTGCATTCCCGACTTCATTTTAAGACGAGAGGCCAAATGCACACTGATTTTTGCTCTCCACACACTGCTTCTCTCTGCACCACCGTAGATTACCAAAATTACTCTCTTTTCCCTAAACTACCCTTCTTCAACTTCTCTCTATACTCCTTCTCCCTCCCTCCCTCTTCTCTCTCCCCCTCTCCTTCTCGCTCGCCTCGGCCCGCTTTCCCTCTCTTCCTCTCCCGGTCTCCCTCCATCTCCTTTTCCTTGCGTCTCTCCCTCTCCCTCACCATGTCTTTCTCCCTCTCTCTGCCCGCCACCTGCTGCCGCCCTCCCACTATCGCTCGCCCACCCTCTGTAACACCCTAAAATCCGGGTGCCTTGAAGCTCGGGACGCTATGGGAAAGTACCCTAGAGAATCAGAAAATCCAATAAGATGAACGAGTATGAATCTCATATGAAAGTAAATGGGCAATGCCTTACAATTTAATTTCACTCTAAGGGATTACAAGATACTTTCCAAAATAAAACTAAGTACAATCCTAGGCCAACACGACCAGCTACAAATAAAGGGAAGAAATAATAACTCTAAGTGATAGATGTCTCTCGATGCACCAACCGCATCACTCTCCGAAACCTGTGGCAATGGATCCACCACCAAGCAAACTACTAAGCAAAAAAAGAGGGAAAGGTACCTGATGCTGGAAGAAGGTGGGCCTCGTGGATAGGTTTTCAAAACTTTTTGACCCACTTGACTCAAGGATCAAGTACCCATAAGGCCAAAAAGCACATCCAGGATGCAATCCCTCCATCTCATCAATCATGTACAGTAATAAACTCTATCTAGAAGATAGAAATAAGCAACAAACAAGTAACAAAAAATCCACAATATCCAATGAAATAGATTATATCTTTGGAGCTCGGTTGTGCTCTAATGGAGAAGAAGACAATAAGCTTGAACAAAAACTCTTCTTGAAGCAAATTAGGATCTCTAAGGCTTGTTGTCTTCCACGCTATGACCCGCTATCAGATCTTTTTTCTCAAGAAGAATGGTGGGATCTTCAAGAGAAAACCAACTAAAAGCTCTAAAGGAATTATAAGAGAACTAGAAGAGAGATATGAAAAAAGTAGTGCAACTCTTGCACACTTTTTAGGGGTTGGGCGTGTAAATCCAATGTTGGACGTCCAACCCCATAGCTCCTCCTTTTATAGCCTTTAAGCAACTCCTCTTTCTCTACTAATTACAATAGAAGTCCTACTTCCATTAAGAATTAGTAACTTTCTCCTTTCTAATTATTATAGAGGTCTCACTTCCACAACAATTAGTAACCTACTATTATCACTATTAGAAGTCTCACTTCAAGTAGAAATAGTAACTTTCTAATTCCTTCCTTTTAGAGTTCAAATAAGATTAATAACTTTCTAATAACTTGGGCTAGTGTGGGGACCACTAGGGATTCCATAGAAAGCTGGCTCCAACTAGGACACCGCGACCCCACTCTCATGCGCAATCTTGGCCCACAGTTAATTACAAATAATACCACTATATAAATGCAATTGCACTCCAGTCTTGTGAATAAATTATAAAGAAGACCCTAAACTTCCCAATTACCACAAGTAGACCCCTCTATCAATATCCTTGGATCAATTGGATTAAACATGTCCCTTCCAATCTTAGATCCACATCTTATTTTCCTTGAGACCGAATTAATCACAGTGATCATCAGTACCATCCAATTAACTCTTAATTGAGATGAGTGCGCACTTACTAATGATACATCCATTAATTGGCACAAGGGGATAATATAGATAGATTCCATCTTGACTATTGAATGTTTCTACAGTTCTACTATCATGTACCCAAGACACTGAGGTGTTGACCTACAATTGGCCTCACTCATTGGTGACTCAAAGCAAATGAATAGATAGAATCTTGAGTTGATCAATGTCTCAGGAGTGAGAGCCTGTTGCTAGGGAATTATGAGAGCAGACCTTAAAATTGAGACAATGTTCCATAAGGTGCTTCCCATGGTCCTTCAATACATTCAATATACCAATACCATGATCCAGAATCTTACATTTTGATGATCGAGACAAATTATACTATCTCATAGTGATCAAAGTTCTGCAACCTTATCAGATGAGATGCCCAGTCTCATCACTGGTTGTGAAGATATTTAAGTATAAGATTTGTGACACATGTCTCCCGTATGTGGATCTTATCCATACACATATCATATCTAATACACTAATGGGACCTGGTTCATCTCATTAACTATTATATCATAAGTATTGGTTATGTGCATTAAACAATAAAAAACCATTCATCTCTTAAAAAGAAAGCAAGATTTTATTGATAAATAAAGAAATTAATCAATATATTACATCATCTGATGGATTGAGACCATATAAACTAATACCTGAAAGCACCAAGGATTGGGTCAAGTTCGATGAACTAGGAAAATAAGCATATTTGAATGGTAATACATTATAACAACATATATGGAAGAAGGCCATACTTGATCCCAGTTGTACCTGCATGATTAGTACCTCGATAATAAAGATAGAATATCAGAGTGCAACAGAAACGGTGTGAAGTGTAGTGTATGAATAACAAAAGAGATATGAATATAATAGAATACGACATATATTTGGTACATCATGACATATGAGTAAGAGAAGCCATTATCATGAATATCGTCTCATAATTACAATTAAAGATATCAATACTATACACAGCCTAAGAGTATCATCATCAATAGATCATCTATATCATAAAGAGCATATTAGTATCACCAACAATAGAGATAACCTGAGGGGGTAGTCCTACCTTGTCCATGTCCAACGTATCTTGATCCAACTGTATCAATGTCAGCGGCTAAAGGCACTAAGCAACAGCATCCAACATATCATGATAATAAAAAGTCTCATATACAACCATAGGAGCTCATAAGGTAGAGAGAAATATGGAGAGGGAGAGGAAGAGGGGGAGGGAGAGAGGGAGAGGGGGCTGGGCGGAGTTGGGAAGTGTGCATGAAAGGGAGAGAGACGGGGAGAAGGAAAGGGAGAGAGACAGGAGTGCTGCTATCTGCACACTAGGATTTGCTCTCCACACACTGCAATAAATTGAGACTAAAATGCCCACTTGTAAATTTACCAAAATGATTGAACTTCACTCCTCCCAGAGTCTACTTGAGAAGGGTTCTACTGCTATCTACACACTGCGTTTTCCCTCCAAATGAAATATTAGAAGGGTTCTACTTCGTGCATTCATCACTCCTCTCTACTTGCTTCCCTCCTCTTCAGTTTAAATGATGTGCCATGCATCATGAAGACAAGGTTTCTACTTCCTGCATTCACTCCTCTCTACTTCCCCCCTCTTTCATCTTCTCTCCCGGTTTAAAGCCTCACCTCATTCTCTATTTGACTGCAACGATTTTAATCTTGATTTCATTCATAGTTGATACCCACTTTGCTAGCATTCTTAAGCAATGGACGAGCGAAAGGACAAGCAGATGATGACTCCCGATCGTTCTAGCAGTGTCGAGGTAAGCATATTCATCGTGATTTGTGTTATATTGTGAGACGAACCATTCAGCCCTGCATGTCCGACCGAATGTCTTTTGCGCGGCACTACAATGCCGAGAAGTTCACAATTGAACGGCACTACAGTGCCGAGAATAACAAAACTGTGCGGAAATTCTTGACTGAAAATAAGGACATTGTGCGATGGTTTAGGTCCGAACAATTTAATTCTGTTCGGATATTCAGAGCCATGCAGTTGTGACATTTACATACTTTAATAAAATTGGTTCCATAGCAGTTTCATGCGCCTACTGAATGCAGCAAGGTTGGCTCGGAATGTGTGGTCGACTATAGTAATGAGTTTGTCACTAAAGAGGTAATTAATCTAAATGAATCATTCGATATTTAAATTGATGTAGTCACTTGGTTCAATATAATTTTGTTTGGTTATGTGTAGATATTCACAAGCCGAGAAGCCCTAATTAATTGGGCTCGTGAGGTTGGGAGGAGAAATGGTTTTATTGTTGTTATTAAGACATCAGCAGCGCCCAACAGGAGAAATAAAAAACCAAGGCTAACCCTTGGGTATGAGAGGAGTCGGTCTTATAGAGACATGAGGATAACTAAAGATGAGACTGTTGGGAAGAAATTGAAGCAGACTGGTTTGAAAAAATGTGGATGCCCATTCACGTTACAAGGCAAAGTGGTTGGCTCAAATGAGGAATGGATGTTGCATGTAGTGTGTGGTGTGCATAATCATCCAGTTGTAGACTTTCTAAAAGGGCACTCATTTTCAGGGAGATTAACAGAGGGGGAAACTTCATTGCTGGTAGACATGTCAAAGAATATGGTGACACTGAAACATAAAAATGAGTTAAATGTAAGCACAATGAAGACCATTTACAATGCACGTCAAAGGCATAAAGTTGCGGAGAGGGCTAGACGGAGTCAAATGTAGCAACTGTTGAAATTATTGACGGAGCATAAGAACATTGAGTGGCATAGGAATTGTCCTTCAACAAATACTGTCATTGACTTGTTCTTTACACACCCTACTAGCTTAGACCTCTTGCGTGCATTTCCTCATGTGTTGATAATGGACTACACCTACAAGACCAATCGGCATCGAATGCCCTTATTGGAGATTGTTGGGGTTACATCCACAGAGAAGACTTTTTCGGTATGCATTGTATATCTCCAGAATGAACGTGCTAGACTGCTACTCATGGGCATTAGGTATTTTGAGCAAAGTTATTGGCGAGGGTGTTCTTCCTAGTGTTATCATCACTAACAGAGAGATGGCTTTAATGAACGCCATATCTATTGTTTTCCCCAGTGCCAAACATCTTTTATGCAGATGACATATCAATAGAAATATTTTGGCTTAAATGCAAGAAGTTGTTTGAGACGAAGTAAAAGTGGGACCGGTTTATAATGAAATGGAACATGTTGGTCTCCTCATCCACAGAAGAAAATTACAATATGCAATTCAACTTATTTCTAAAGGAGTTCATCACCTATCCGGCATCACTTCAATATGTTAGAGCGACTTGGTTAGATGTGTACATGGATAGATTTGTTGCTGCCTGGACAGACAAGGTCATGCATTTTGGGAACACTACAACAAATAGGGTTGAGAGTTCACATGCACAGCTGAAGCGACAGCTTGGATCCAGCCAATGGACTTTTGAAGACTCTTGGACGAAGATTCACAACTTATTGCTGCTACAACATACAAATATAAAAGCATCATTTGAAAAAAGTAAGACGGTTGTGCAACACAATTTCAAGCCTTCCGAATTCAAGGAACTTCGTGGGAATATTTCTATAAGCGCATTAGAGAAAATCTTGGCCGAGAAAAAACGAGCATCGTCAGTTGGTATTGATATAGATGCTTGTGGCTATGTACTTCGACACATACATGGTTTACCTTGTGCTCATGAGATTGCAGAATACATAAGTGTCGGGCGCCCTATTCCTCTAGATTGCACGCATATGCATTGGCGCAAGCTTGACTTGCTATCTACCGCTTCTGCCCAGGATTCTAGTGTCAATTTGGATTGCATGCCAGAGATAGATTTAATTGTCGAACATTTCAGGAGCTATGATTTGAGAAAGAAGTTACAGATCTTGGATAAGCTTAAGGAGCTAGCAAAGCCTAAGCTGACCTCATTGATTAAGCTAGATTCGAAAACTAAATGTAGGGGGCGTCCTGATGAGTTCACAAAAGATATACTTTCATAGCATTATTTTATGAGTTTTCATAGATAAAAGAACTCAAAACACCATTTTTAGCATAAAAATCATAAAGTTCCTCCCCATCATGCTTTGCTCATATCTTTTCATTATAGATGGCCATTTGTATGCATTTATATGAGTTCCAATGGCTTTCATACAAAATATGTTAAAAAAATACTCTCAATTATGTTAATTTCTCTTTGTAGGTGTTAATTGAAGACTAATTTGAAGATTAAAGTTGAGATTCAAGAGTTAAAGAGAGTATTGATTAGTTTGGAAGACAATTGGATGAAGAAATGACAAAGATAGGCCAACAATAAGAAGAAAAATGAAAGACCTGGGTTTGTATTTTGACCATATCTTTTTACTCGGGTGTCCGATTGAGGTGATCTTAGAATCATTGGAAAGCTTGTTCTAAGACCTACAAATTATATTTCACATCATCTCTCCCAATTCAGACGTTTCGAGGGTCAAAATCACACATCAGTGTGGGGACTATTTTCTAGTATGGGAATTACATTCATATGTTTATATTTCCATTTTTGTAAAGTCCCACATTGGAAAGAAACCAAAAGAGAGCAAGCAAATGTTTCTATATAAGGAATGGAACTCTAGGCATTTAGCACACAAGCAAGGAAAGCCTCCTCCTCTTTACTTAAGCTATTCATGTAATTGAGAGCAATTGTAGAGAGAAAGTGAGGAAAGCTTTGTAAAAATTGAAGATTTATAATGAAAGCTTTGTCTTCTCCAATGGGTGGCTAATCACTTTGATTGGATCTTCTATATGAAGCTAAGTTAATACTATTCCTTTTGCTTATGCTCTTAATTCTCTTTGTTTATGTGCTTAACATGCTAGAATAGATTTTTCTTCATTGCAATATGCTATCTTCCATGCTTAGTTTTTATTTTAGCATTCTTTTTACTATCTATGCTTAGGTTTGATAAATCATGCTTAGGAGTTAATATCTTTTGATGGTTTATGCTTACTTTTGATAGATAGTCATTAGGAATCTTTTCTTTTATAAAGGGAAGAAAATCTTAGCTATTAGATTGTTAATTTTTTAGAGCTTTAAAGTTATATTTTCCAAATCTATACATTGATTTGTCATTAGATTTGAGTGTTTTGTTTGGGAAAAGAGAAGAGCATTAGTGTTGGATTAGTGTTACTTAGTGGATTCTAGATGGTCCAATCTATCCATTAGTATTAATTGTTGCTTTACTTACTTTAATTTGATTCTATTCACATTCTCACACACTTATTCACTTGTTTTAATTCTCACACTCCATTTCTTTATTCACACCATCTTCCACCATGCACCTCTGATTTCACACTTTTAGCACATTTATTTTTATCTCCATCCACTTATTTTCTATCTTGTTCTCTTTATTAGTTAGCTTTTATGTATGTTTTTAGTTTCTTTCTATCTTGATCTTTCACTTATTTTCACACACTTACTCATTTGATATATCTAACATTGTTCATTTGTTCTTGTTATTTTTCTTTTGTCATTAACTTTGTTACTAACTTGTTACTAACCTTATTTTCACTTTAGTTCTTCCATTTCTATTAGCATCTCTTTGTTAACTACTTTCTTGTTTTCTTTTAGTTTGCATTTTTTTTATTTCCCTAGTTGTTATTTTGTTTCTTGTTTTCATTATTTTTGTTATTTCCATTTGCATTTGTTAGCTATATTTGAGTTGATTCTCTTTTTCATTGATAATTATTATTTTCCTTGTAACGATCCTCGTGGGAACGATATTCGGACTTCCATAGTCTATATTACTTGAGATAACCGTATACTTGCGGGAAAATCGCCATCACGCCCCAAATTGAAATTACATAATTCTACTAAACGTGATGCCTCTTCCTTTGAATATGTTGAATCAGCTCAGGATAGTTACTCTTTTGTCTTTAAAATGGAAGAGACTATTGTCGTAGTGGGACCTCCTTGGTGCCCTTGAAGAGGCTGATGCCTAAGCAAAAGGTCAGTTGCACTCGAAATTTGAAGCCAGTTTCTTATATTAATACACTCCCAGATGGTTTAAGGCCTTATATTCATCATGTAAAAGATGTCACTGCGGATGACAATTGTGGCTTTAGAGCCATTGTAGGGTTGATGGGACTTGGTGAGGATTCATGGCAACAGGTACGAAAAGATCTTTCCAGAGAGTTGGTGACTCATGTAGAACACTACAGACAATTATATGGATCACACCAAAGGGTTGATGAACTTCTCCACATCATATCGTACCAAGGGGATTGCCCTCTGTATGATCGGTGGATGACGATACCGGACATGGGACATCTAATTGCATCGCACAATAACGTTGTCCTATATCACCTGTCAATTGAGCAATGCCTGACTTTTCTACCTCTTCAATCGGTGACTATTCCTAATGCTGCTAGGCGGGAGATCGCAATCAGTTTTGTCAATCAGAACCACTTTGTTCAGGTAATAATAGTAAATGCATAAATTCACCTATCTTATTTTTCCTAAAATGCTGTGACTCACTTGAGCTTCTTGTCTTGTGTAGGTTTTCCTCGTACAAGGTCATCCAATTCCACCCATTGCTGCTAATTGGATTCGTCACTATCACCCTTTTGCAGATTGTTGGGTTACAGCTTATCAATCTCGGATCCAACATTTCAAAGAAATTATCGGTCCATCAGTTGCCATGTCCGAATCCATCGATTTGGAATGATTGTTATATTTTATAAGGATGTACAAGGATCCAATTTTTTTCGAACTCAATGAAATTGAGCATTGTTGTAACCTTATTCATACCCTTTTTTTTTTTTAATAAAAGAACATTCCATATATCTACATGGTGCATGGCATATCACTTAAGCTGTAGCTGCTAACTGCGGATGACAATTTAAACTGAACGGTCCTGATATTCTGGGAAATACAATTTTGCACGGCCTTGCATAACCGAGAAATTTTTTAATTCTTGGACTTTCATGACTGAGTGGACATGGTTTATACGACCCTGAGTTACCGAGCACTTTATATTGTGTCGGCCCTGATACGCCGAACACATATTCACTGTCTGTCACCAACAGTAGCAACTTGGACAATACCAGTTTACAAAACTACATCATCCATTTCATCTAAATGCTATGCAAATAAAAAAGAGACTATCAGTTTACAACACTAAAAACTGCACAATAAAAATGATATCCATAAAGAGGCCAAAGTATGTCAAAAGTTTTACATGTACTTCAACTAGTAACACCAAAAAATACATATCATATGCTAAGTCCACATCCTAGACCCCACGCCTCCCCCTGTGGCTATAAGTGCGTGTCTCGCTCCGTGGCGGTCTATGAACAAGATCTACCGGATCGGCTCTATCTAAGACCCTGTTGACGTCCTCTAGGGCCACGTACAAGGCATCAGGATTTTGAACACTCAGAGTATGCCCTCTTCTTAGAATCGGCTGAATAATACTCTAGGCATTCACGATGCGCTGTTAATTGATCACATAATGCAAACATTAGTCAATTTGTTCAATTGATTAGACAAAATATAATAGTTTAGTTGTCAGGCATCATACCAATCGTGGGTCTATAGAAGAGCTGCCTTGAGAATCTTGAACAAGCGGATTGAACGGGGAGCGATGTGCAGGATTCTGAATGATTGGGTGTGACACTCGGAGGAACCATTCCATATAATTGGGTGCACAGTCCCATGGGTGCGTTGCAAGCACACCACGCTCCATCGGAGATAGGAGGTGATTATGCCACCTCTCCCATATTTGATCCAAGTAATTCTAAGTGATCCGATATTGATTTGCGGTGGCCCCTCTAGTAGCGCTGTGGAACTAGTGGAGTGGGGGGAATGCGTTGGACCCTGCCAAACTGCCTAAGCACCCGATCAGGATGATATGGTTCAACGATGTCCATGTACTTTAGACAGCCAGTATAATAAGCAACCTCGTAGAAGGGGTGATCTGCCCTGTGCTCTCAGTAGGGGTCCCACACCACCTGCAACATTAATCAACAAATGCATTACTTAATTGTACGGTACTAACTAAATTTTTTTATTTATAAACTGTAAGAGCTTACCTCATGGGCACCAAGATCGTCTAGTGCCTCTCGTAATGACTGCAGGTTGGACATTTGGTCCCCAAACTCTCTTCGTGGCACCCAGCGATGAACCCGCGGTAAATTTTCTGTATATGTGCGGTTAGGGTGAGGCCTACACTTGGGGAAATGCTCATAAATCCATGCCTTTAGTAGAGTCAGATATCCAGCAATCTGCTTGACTCCACTTCGGGTAGCAAACCCCAACTGTTGGTATAGGTATGCAAGCGCAGCAGCTCCCCAATCATATGTGCGTACCTCATCGAAGTTCATTAGCAGCTTTAGATAGAGCATTGGGACCCTCGTGCCACTCTTATTTGTGAAGAGTGTACAACCCAAGATATACAGCAGATATGCTCTAACAGCATGCCTAATATTCTCTTCTAGATCCGTATCGGTCACGTCTCCATATAGGTCCTTGAGCCACTCCAGTCTAATCGACGAGCCCCGCACACCTACTAACTCTTCGTATGCCGCTGGGATGTGACCCCAAGACCATGCTGTACAAGTATCATTGATCGCTCAAATGACAGTTGCTCCACTGATACAGATTTTCCAGTGACTGGGATCCCTAGAATGGTGCTCACGTCATTAAGGGTAATCGTCATTTTACCGAAAGGCATGTGGAATGTGTTTGTCTCCGGCTGCCATCTTTCCACAAAGGCTGACACTATGTTCTTGTTGATGAAGAGATAAGATGTCGCCACCAATGGAGCCAACCCTGAACGGCCAATGAGACCACTAAAAACAGTATGCTGCCTTCCTTCTGAATTCCATGCCCATTCACTGATTTTTTGGGCATGGCTTATGCATTTAAGTGGCGGTCTCTCCTGCAAAACAAAATAAAAAACAAATTAATGAAGGTAATAAATATTTTAAACAAGTTTACCAAAAATTATTCAGAAATCTGCTATTGCTAAATACTTGCAGCAATATGCATCCGGAAACTGGGTAGCAGGCTCAAACTAGTAGGCACCCCGGGAATTTCTCCAGTCCTAACATTAGCATCGGTTGAAGTTTGTTGACGTACTTCTTCTGCCTGTTTGGAGACTTCGGTTTGCTCTTGGGTTTCGGGTTGTTCTTCAATTACTTCATCATCCTTGGACATGTCAGCAACAAATCTCTGACGTTGTCTCCTATTCGACGCTGTGGGCCGAATCCTAGAGGTACTGGGCACATTCATATCTGAAAAAAATTCATTAGTACAGGAAATTAGTTCAGCACTGAGTCACAGCCCGTTCGGCCCTGACTATCCGTGTGGATAATATGTTTTCGGCATTACTTGGCCGTGAAATCACAATATTCTCGGACTTATGATGCCGTATAGATTTTTTTTACTCGTACTCACAGTGCCGAGAAGATAAGACATTTACGATCTTCGAGTCTGAAGAAATAGTATTTTTTTGGAACCACAGGTCCGAATGGTGCCGTCATACACATCCTAAAACGGTGTCGTCAAACACATCCTAAAACGACGATGGCCGGAAAAAAGGGGGAGACAAATGAGCATGAGGGAGGGAAAAAACTATGAATAAACCAAATATTTGATCTTAAAAGAACACTACAACCATTTCTAATCAAGCAAAAGGTATCGAAATCACTCACAGAGGTTGGAAGTTAACGATTCACAGTAATGCAGTTTGAAGAAGAAGACACGGAGATGACAGAGAGATGGATGAACAGGAGGAGGTGCGGCGTTCACGTCCGGGTGGGGGAGATCGTCGAGATCGCTTTCGTCGTGGAGAGTGCAGCGAAACGTCCGTTTACAAAGTGAAATGGGAGGGAAGAATGCAAAGTGTAGGGAGAAATTTCTTCGAGGGTGTTTTAGGGAAAATGCAGAGTGTAGAGAGAAAAATATGGAATAACCTTCACTGAAGATCACTGTGTAAAGAGATGAAGTGTGTGGAGAGCAAATCCCAGTGTGTAGATAGTAGCACTCAAGAGACGGGGAAGGAGAGGGAGAGAGAAAAGGAGAGGGAGGGGGGTATTTTGGGATGTCCCATAGAAGTCCCATAAATGAATGTGCAGTGAGAAACGAGGGATGTGTGAATAGCCTATCCCAATCTTAAGAAGAATAAGCAGCTTGAATCGTCTATCGTATTGGTATCTATCCATCCGCGTCACTGAGTTTACTCATTGCCTGCTCTAGCTTGGCCTGCCCTGAAGTGATGGCAGGTGTCCTTACTAGAAGTGGTGCAGCCTCCGTTCTTCTGTCCTCAGCCTCTCGAGCATTTTCTCTCCCCCCCTCCATCGACCCTGCCATTCCCCCTCCCCAGCATATCCCTCCTTTCTATCGATGCAAGAAAGAAACGCCTCTTACTTGGCAGCTTCTGCTCTTCATCCTCATCCTCCTCTCAGGTGGCTCCTACTGCAGAGACTAGAAGAACAGATGCAGATGGAGATGCGCCATCTCCATCTCCATCAGCATCCTCCTATCCCATAAAGGAAGCTGCGGACGCCTTGGACATCAGGGTGGGGCGAATCCTGAGAGCGTGGAGGCATCCAGAGGCAGATTCACTCTACGTGGAAGAGGTGGACTTGGGGGAGCCTGAGCCTCGCACGATTTGCAGCGGCCTCGTCAACTACATCCCTCTAGACGATCTTCAGGTATCACAATTCAAATCCAGATGAAGAAGAAGAACAATTTCATATGATATATCTAAAAAACCCTAATAAGGTCTAAGGAGATGAAGGAAGGAGAAGGGGGATCTATCTATTATTACATCTTACATCCTGCATCACATTATTAGGTGGAATCCAATTTGAGTACATTTCTTGGGTCTATGGAGGAGGCAGATTAGTTAGAAAGAGATTAACCAAGTGCTCTACTACTTGGAAGGAGGGCGAAAAAGACATTTGGACCGCAAACAGATCCTTCTTTATACCATACCTTGAACAATTTGTTACATTTGGACTTATTGGCCCTTTTGGATGTGAATGCGCTCATCTCTTCCTCAGCATCTGATTCTACTTGTACATGATTAACATGTCACCTTGGTTGCTTTCACTACCTTGGCCTCCATGTTCACTTCTATGTCGTGAGCCTCATCGAGATAGGCTTCTATACCATGTCCTCTAGTGTTTTTATGTCTTGCTTGCATAATGAAATTGCTTTTGTAGGGCTTGACCTTCCGTACGAATAGGATTCTGATTCATCCTTTATTCATGTAATGATCACATAAGCTATTAATAGAAATTATAAACATTCTCACAATCTTAGAGTTGAAGACTAACATTTTATTTTCATGACCAGTCCATCACTCAATAGTTTCGCTTTTCCCTTCCATCTACATAACTAAAACCAGTACTCTAGAAAAATAGTCTGTAATATTTTCTTGGTTATTCTGATGGATCGTCTCAAAATCAGCTCAGGTGCTTGTACGAGCACATCCAGGATCTTCTCGAAGGTGATCATCGAATCCTTGATAGATCAAGAATAAGGCCTTCCTTGTTGATGCAGTACGGATTAGGCCCAAGAAATCAACTGGGCCCACACGTTGCCCAAGAGGTCAACCCTCGGTTCAGCCCATTGGCCCAATTGTGACTGAGAGCTACTATGGAAATCTAAAATCATTCCTATTTCTATTTTCATTCGGTTAGAGGCTATTTCTAATTTCTATTTCATGTTTGATTAGGATTAGATAGTTTCCTATTTTTTTTAGAATGTCTTGAATGCTTTGAGTTCCCATTGTTGTTGTTTATTCTTATTCCAACTAATAAAAGATTTCCTGCATTTTCTTCAATTATGGTGTGTTTTATGGTTGTGAGTGTGCCTTAGGGCTGGAATCCATCTTTGGATTCGATCAATCCCTTGGTAGATTGGTCTATTTTTTTGATTGAGGATCCGGGGTTGCGCCACTTGTTCTTCTTTCTCATCTCCTTCAATGCGTTCCTTTGATTAGCAGTGAAATGTGGCCGGTTTAGTGTGGCTTTTATCAATTATCTCCATTCATTCTTTGATTTGACCAAGACTTGCATTTAGATGGTCTAGTAGGATTTATCTGAAGACGTATTGGACTTTTACCAGATATCGGAAAGACCTACCTGAAATAATCCTAGATCAAAGGATAAAGAACTACTATATTGTTTTAGAGTTTGATTTTCACATGGGTTGTTTACTGAAATTTGACAACTATTGTTGAAATTGAACTTCTTTAGTAGAATTGGTGGGCCATTTTTGAGGTTGCAATCAAGATTCATTTTTCGGTCTTCTTGCATCATCTTCCCATGCCAGTAAGTTAAAAAAAGTGTTTCTAAAGCTTCAAATCCATTTTCAAACACACACACATGCACACAAAAACGAGAAAAAAAAAAAAAAAAGAAAAAGAAAAAATGAGAAAAAATGAAGATGCTCTAGAAAGTTGTCTTCCCAAGACAGAGAATAATGCTTGGAACATTTTGGTGTGTTTTATCTGCTTCAAAGGTGAGTATTTTATTGGTGGCATCTATCCAGCAAAAAACCCTCAAATTCTCTTTGCTCAAATCATTGATCAGAATAAAATAAATAACTCGTAAACAACAAATGCAATATATATATATATATATATAGAGTTCTAGATTAATAAGCAATATCTTTGATGCTGTATTTCAAGTAGAAGTCTTTCATATTTGATCGGACTGATAGGTTCTGTCACTGTGATTACTAAAAAATTCATCCAAAAGTAAAAATTTGAGTATAGAATGTGACATTTCCGAGGGAAACCTTTTCCTTTTTTAGTTTTTACATCAATGAGACATTGCCTGAATGACATGAAATGCAAATTGCTCAGTAGGTTTGGAGTTATTCTTACCCGCAGGTATATGAATGTGCTGTTTTAGACAAGAATAAAGTAAGTTTTGATCCACTGCCTTGTAGGGTATAGGGTAGCAGTAGTTACTGATATAAAGCAATGGCTTTAACGTTTTTTGGTTTGTTAGGCATAAGAGACCCAAATAATGCAGAACGACTGGCAATTCACAAAGAGTTAATGCTGTTTAATTGCTAGTGGGAATTGGGTAGTGGAGAGTGATCCAAGAGTGCTTTGCTTGCTCTAGAGGAACGTGTGAGGTCCATTGGAATTTGGGTTTCATAGCTAATGGGAAGTTGTGGCATTGGAGGCAAGATTCTCCTTTCATGTTCTGACTCTGGAGATGGTATTGCGGATTCCGTAGCGAAGGTGAAATCTATGAGGGGTTAAACAAAGATGTTCCATTGTCTTATAGATAGATTTGTATTCCTGTGTACGGAGCAAGGTCTTCTTCTCTCTTTCACATTAGGAAAATTGTTGTAGTATGATGTCCTGAAATTGTATTATTTTTGCCTTTCATCATCTTCATGGAAAGCGATAATTTCCCATTGTACAATAGTAGATTAAACTTGTTACTTCTGATTACAGAATTAGGGCTATTTGTCGATATCACTGATTTTGATTAACGTAGATGGTTAATCTTAGAAGTAGTGGATAGTTTAGATTAAGATTTTGATTGCTTAGCGGAAAAAGTTGGTTTTTCTTTTTGTTGAGAAGTTTCTTCCTCAGCCATGAATGTTATACTTGAAGATTCCTTCATCTCTCCTTGAGTTATATTTCTAGGTTCTCTTTCTCTCTCTTTCTGTTTTCCTGGTTTTTTCTCCCTCCCCTTATCATCACTTGAGTAACTTCAAAATCTTTACATTTAATATAAGATTATGCATATAATTTGGTGAGGAAAACCAAAGTTTGTTCTTATTTACATTCATGTCATCTTTGTTTGACTTAAAAGTGACTCTTATTGCAGTTGTATTCTTGTTGCTGCTACTAATGAATTGCCCATGCAGGACATTAAAGTAGTTAATCCAATAACATGCATGAGAAGTGAAGGAGTACAAGTGAGTGCTTTATTGAGGTGAGTGTATCATGTCATTCATTATTATCTTGACCATTTAATTGAATCCCTATTTGTATCATCACACCTGTCGAATCTAGCGCTCCCCTTAGGGAGGAATACTAAACATCACACGCTCCCCGAAGGGTGGAAATAAAACTCAACCAATCCCCAAGGGAGGAAATAGCAATGAACACTCCCTTAACGGAGGATGAAGCAGGCTAGACAATAGGTCGGCATTGACGCAGCCACGGTCCACGATCGAACAATAGATCAATCTCTCGAAGGATTGATCAAATCCTAAGATGGATTCAAGCCACTAGGGCAACCTCACAAGAGGAGAAAACACCATAATTGAAGAGAAAACTCTCATAACTCAAAAGATTAATGTCCCCATGGGTCGACTGGCGCAGCCTGACAACCTCGATCAAAAAGTGTAGACCAATCTCAGTGACAAGATTGATCGAATCCAAAGGATTCTAGCCCTAGGGCACAAGACAAGCTATAACACTCCAGCAAAATAACTCACGATAGTTTTTATTGATTGAATAAGCATAACAAATAACAAGAGGTTCTTCTTTATATATAGAAGACAATTTCTAAACTAATCAAAATTCTAACAATAGGAAGTTACCTAATCCTACCTTAAATAGAATTTAGAAAGCAGTTCCTATTAGCAACTAATTAATATTACTAATTTAGATAGGATAGGGATCTCTGCCAATTTAGAGATCATGTGGCAGTTCCTATTAGCAACTAATTATTATTACTAATTTAGATAGGATAGGGATCTCTGCCAATTTAGAGATCATGTGGATCCCATCAAGTGGGTCAATCAGGGGGGCCTGCGGGCCCTAGTCTTTTGTCGGGCTGCATCAACTCTACCCGGCTTGAAAGAACTCGACTCCGGCGAGTTAAATGCTTGATAGCGCTCATAAAGATCTGGATTCAAGCGTTGAAAATCTATTATAGTGATCCATGTAGCGTCAGAGAGAGGACGATTCTTCCAGCGGACATAGAACTTTTGAAAACCTCCTTGACGAGTGGAAACAATCTAATCATCAAGAACATCAACAATCTCGTCAACAGGTGGGAGATTCGAAGGGAGGGCAATAGTCTGCTCTTCAGTTTCACCATCATTGTCATGATCATGGTAGAGTGTAAGATCCTCTACGTTGAAAGTAGAATTGACACCTAAATCAGATGGGAGATTAAGCACATAAGCATTGGAACCAATCTTTTTGAGAATCTTGTTTGGACCAGCATTCCGTGGATGCAACTTTTTATAAGCTCCTGGAGGCATACGTTCTGGACGGATACAGACCATAACCATATCTCCTTCAGCAAATTCAATAAATCGACGATGCTTGTCTGCTTGCTGTTTATAAATGGCATTACTGGCAGATATATGGCGGCGAACCTCATCATGCACTTGTTGGATGTGGTGAAAGAAGCTTTCAGCATCAACACTCACTCGGGCATCTACCTGTAAAGAAACAAGATCAACAGGTAGTCGTGGTCGACCCCTGTAACGGCTTCAAATGGAGAAGTACCATTAGACCTATTGACCGAATTATTGTATGCACACTCAGCCATAGGTAATGCTTGATCCCAAGTTGTGATGTAATCACGAACAAGGCATCGCAACAACTGTCCAAGACTTCTGTTTACCACTTTCGTTTGGCCATCAGTTTGAGGATGGTAAGCTGTAGAGAATTTGAGCTTAGTATTGGGCAGCATCCATAAAGTCTTCCAAAAATAACTCATGAATTTGGTGTCTCGATCCGAAATAATAGTCTTTGGAAGGCCATGTAGATGCACAACTTCTTTGAAAAAGAGCTTGGCAACCTTGTAGGCATCACTAGTAGAAGTACATGGAATAAAATGTGCCATCTTTGAAAAGCGATCAACGACAACAAAAATTGAATCAACTTTTCGTTGTGTCATTGGCAAACCTAGCACAAAATCCATGCTTATGTCTTCCCAAGGAGTATGAGGAACCGGTAAAGGCTGATAAAGTCCAGTGTTCTTTTTATTACCTTTGGCTAGCTGACATGTCCGACATCGTTCGCAAATGCGAATAATGGTAGTCTTCATTCGGGGCCAATAATATCTATCACTGACAAGCGCAAGAGTTTTATCGTGTCCCAAATGGCCACTACATCCTCCTGAATGCAACTCTTGGACAACATATTCACGAATGGATGTGGCAGGAAGGCAGAGTTGTGTACCTTTAAACAAGAAATCATCATGAATGCTATAATGGGGATGCTTACCAAGATCACCATTGCTGATGGCTGCATAGATAGAACCAAAATCTGGATGTCACGTAATGGAGGTAGCTCCTTAGGCAGTTCATCTGGAACTAGATCAGCAAATTTCTTCAGAAGTGGCTTTACTTCTTGTGGGACAGATGTAGTAGGAGATTCTTCTGGAACTTGTCTAGCAATCAATGCATACATAACGCCCTGTTCTTTGCTTTCATCTTCAAACTTCCGCATGGTCAATATAGGAAGTGCTAGAGCTGTATCAGATGTGGAGGAAGATTTAGCGGGCAATGGAAGCAACCGAATCTTGCCTCCTTTCCAGTTGAAAGAATAAGTATTGTGCTCATGATCTGTGATGACCTTCAGTTTCTTTAACCATGGTCGTCCAAAGAGAATATGTGTAACGTTCATTGGAATGACGTCACAACGAATTGTATCTTCATAATTGCCGACTTTGAAAGGGACAACACATTGCTTCCGGACAGGAATGGAATAATTATTGACCCATGCAACTTTATAAGGTCTTGGATGCTTCTCGGTTGGTAGCTTGAGTTTCTCGACTGCCTCTTGAGAAATAACATTTATCGCGCTGCCACCATCAATGATCATGTTACAAGACTTGCCTTTGCGATTGACTCGTGACTGGAAAATGGATGCATGATTCCAGTCGTCATTTTCTTCTATTGAATCAACTACTAGGAGACGACGATCAAGGAAAAGCAGTGGGGTGCCGTCATCATCTTCTGTATCTTGGAAGTGATCTACTGTGGTTTCATTTTGAAGCTCTGCATTGAACGACTCTGCTTCTATTTCCTCATCATATTGTTCATCATCTTTTGGCTCATTGGTAGCATGTAAATTTCTATGGGGACACTCGGCTGCATAATGCACTTTTTGTTTGCAAGCATGACAAACGATTTCTCTCTTATCTATCCTTCCGCGGGCACGGTTATCATTCTGATTCTGCTGCACCCGCTAATTTGGATGTGGCAAAGCTTGCCTCTGCTGGATGGCTTGCTGTGGCCTCGGTAGTGCTTGCTGGAATGGTTTAGGAGGAGGAGGAGGACGAAAACCTTGCGTCTGAGTACGGTTAAAAGTAGGTTCATGTCCTCTTCTAGTGGAAGACTCCCCGACTTGAAAAGTGTTGCGTCTCCGCAACTGGAGTTCATGCTGAGCTTTCCTGGCTTTACAAAATACCTCATCAACTCTGGTGTAATCAAACATAGCAACTTCCCGTCTGATATCATTGCGCAATCCATCTCTATATCGAGTGATAGTGAGGCGATCATCTGTTTTCAAATTACAATGAATAATATATTCGTGAAATTTGTTTGTATATTCTTCCACAGATAGATTGCCTTGCTGGAGAGTAAGATACTCTTGGTGCAGTGTGTCAATGTAATCAGAAGGAAGGAAATTGCTCTTGAGCCTTTCTTTCATGTTGACCCATCTGGTAATTGGTCGTCCCAAAGCAAGTTCATTATTTTCAACACCATACCACCAGTTTCTAGCAGGACCTTTAAGTTTAAACTTCGTAAAGGCTATCCGCTGTTCATCATTCATGTTATACCAAGCAAAATAATCTTCTAGGGAATTAAGCCAATCAACAAAAACTTTTGGATTGACATCTCCAGAGAAATCAGCAACATCAATTTTGACTTTCTTCATGATATCATCAGTGCGTTGTGCAACCATGGGACCCTGGGTGTCTCGTTCAGCAATGAGACGCTGTACAAAGTCACTCATGGACTCATGTTGCTCGAGCCTTTTTGTTTGGATGGGTGTGATTATTTTTGCGGTAGTGGACGACCCTTCATTTGCAACCAATTGAGTATTTTGTAATTCAATAAGTGCAGTCTCTACTGTGCGTAGACGATCCATTACTTCGTCCATATCTTGGCCCAGTTTAAATATTTGTTCATCACGTTCCTTGTCCGTGAGCCAATGACTGAGATTGTCACCTCTTCTAGGCATGGCTGGAAAAGGCTTTTTTTTTTTTTTGGAAGAGGGTTGGGTCGGGTCTGGACTCAAATCGGGCCCAAATTAGAAACTGGGCTCGATTTTGCCTTGGAATTGCATGTGAATAGAGGCCCTTGGTGCGGCCTTGGGTTTTGTGCATAGAAGAAAGTAAAAGAAAGAGAGGGCCTTTTGTTCTTACTGAGATGCAAGCTAGAGGAGGAGAAGCAGTGCTAGTGCTCGACAACGAGGTAAGGATGCTGTAGTAACGATCGATGATGTTGGCTCAGTGCTGCGACGCTGTTTTGCTGGCTGCTGGCTGGAGAGGATGGAGCAGTGGAGATGAAGATCGACGGTTCCAGGTATGTTTGCTCTCTTTTGCTTCTGTCTTCTGCTTCTGCCCTTTTCTCTCTCTCTCTCTCTCTATCTTTCTCTCTACTGCTCTCTTTTTCTGCTCTGTTGTCTATATATATATTTTTACTTTCATACCCCAGTTGCGCCCGATACGCAACGTATCAGTGCATATTGGCCGCTATGGGTAAATAGCGGCCGATACACACTGATACGGTTGGATGAGGGCCCAGATGGGGTCCACTCCTCATGAGCCCAAGTCCTTATGGGTCGACCATGGGTCCCCTTCTGGATCCTTGGTCCAGATTCACCATCTAGTGGGCCATGGGGTCCCACCACCCTCCAATGTCAAATATCACTCTGTCGACAATCTCTGTTTCAATCAATATTCAAGCCTGTTTTATGAATTTGCATCCCATTCTACTTGTGTCATTCCCATATCCATTAACATATGACTTCATAACCAAAACAGATCTTCTTAATACAGAATAATCAATCACCTCTGAATATCAATTCCTTTTAACACAGAATATCCAATTCACAATTCAATATCAACCATCTTGCTTAATTAACTAATTATTTAGGAAGATTCACTCACCTTTGGTAAACGATCATTGCCTTTGCAATATGTGGACGTGAATAGGACGTCAATCAGCCTTCCTCTCCTTCTCCTAAATTGCAGCCACCAGATTTTCTTTCTCAGAATTTCTCCACAGTAATTGGATACGATAAGTGTCGTTGGTTTTATATATATATATATATGAACATAGAGTCCTATTCCTACTTCCTCTTCCTCTTTCTAATTAGTGTTGCCATACAACTCCTTCCTTTCTAAAACTCTTCACGTAAGGCAACTCTAATTCCATAATAGTAACATTCTAATTCCAAAATGAGTAGTAATTCTAATTCCATAGTAAGATATCAATTAAGGAACTACCTGGGCCCAACTAAGCCTGGGCCTAAGATACGCAGGATATCACACCCCATAACTTGGGATAGTGACCCATGTTGACAACCACTTACTCTAAAGCTTAAGCTGATAGAGAATGGTGTAACAATGTATATCAAGATTATTACACCCTCCGCATGTGCGGGCTCCTTCATGGGAATTACACCCTCCATGGGAGAATATAGGGGCTCCGCACGGGAATCACACCCCTTGTGGGAGAATACAAAGCATAACAGCCCCTGGGATTCGAACACTCGATCTCCCGCTCTGATACCACGTTGACAACCACTTACTCTAAAGCTTAAGCTATAGAGAACAATCTAACAATGTATATCAAGATTATAACAATCACCATAATTCTCCCACCACAAAGCTAGTTTATAAGAATATAAAGCCAAGGATTGTATAAGTATAAGAATAACATAGTGAAGAAAACTAATAAGGATTATGGAATATGAAAATTTAAGAATACAAGTAAATGACCAGGTTACTTGGTCTTTGCTGTTAATTTTTCCGTTTCTCTTCCAAACATCTTGATCTTCTCTTGAAATAGTCAATATGTTCATCAATAAGAACCTGAGTTCTACTATCTGGAACAAATTGCTCCAATGTGTCAATACAATCCTTTTTTCTTACTTCCAAATCGGGATTAAATTTCTCATCATAATGGAATGCAGGATTTAAAATATATGCAGCAGCATGCAAAGGTCGATGCAACTGTAGGTTCCATCTTGCTTCTATAATCACCAGATGGGATCATATATCTTCTTCACAGTGTCAAAATTTTTTGGCAATCGCTGCTTTAGCCTGGTCCATTGCTTCATAAATACATCCCATGGGTGGTCTTTCATCGGAGTCAACCAAGCAAAGGACCTTCACTAAGGGAGTTACACATGTGATGCAATATTTTATGGAAGACCAAAATTCTTGGTCTGCCGAGATAATCTCTCTTACTCCCATGCCATCAATTTCTTTAGAGTAAGAACTTTCTTCCCATTCCGAAGCAAACATAGTCCGCAATGCAACCCTTTGATCATGAATGCTTCTTAAGGTAGCAAAATGTGTAACTTCAGCCCTTGTAAGCTCTCTTCCTTTTTATATGCTTTAGCCTGGTCCATTGCTTCATAAGTACATCCCATGGGTGGTCTTTCATCGGAGTCAACCAAGCAAAGGACCTTCACTAAGGGAGTTACACATGTGATGCAATATTTTATGGAAGACCAAAATTCTTGGTCTGCCGAGATAATCTCTCTTACTCCCATGCCATCAATTTCTTTAGAGTAAGAACTTTCTTCCCATTCTGAAGCAAACATAGTCCGCAATGCAACCCTTTGATCATGAATGCTTCTTAAGGTAGCAAAATGTGTAACTTCAGCCCTTGTAAGCTCTCTTCCTTTTGTATGCATTCCCATAATATTCAACACCCATATATTCATATAAATAAAAGCAGTGAGTGATCTTCTTTGCCTTTGCTACTGTTGTGGCATGAGTGGGTAATTTTCCAATATCAGCTAGCATTAAATCAAGTAGATGTGCTGAGAGCAAGGTGACCAAAATAAAATTTTCCTCTTCTCCATTGAGAATTCAACCCCCTTCACTAAAGCGACGGCACTATCTGTCACCACTTGCACGACTTGTTCTTCTCCAATTTCTTCGACACCTGAATCAATCTACTCAAACATATTTTGTCCATTTTTACAAATGGAAGAAGTATCTACGGATTTAATAAATACGGTACCACATGGGCTATGGACCAAAAACCTTGTTATGCTTCTATTCTTTCCATCAGTCCATCCATTCATGATCAATGTGCACCGACAATACGTCCACTCTTTTTTATATTGCTCCAATGATTTCTCTATTAGTTGCACTTCTTTTTGGAGCGTAGTTTGTCGAATAGTTTGTCTCACTTCATGATAATTTGGGAGTTTTAACCCAGGTCCAAACGAAGCAATTTCTTCCACCATTGGGGTAAAAATGGACTTTTAACAACGTTAAAAGGTAATGCATTTGCATACAAAAATCGATAAATTGCCATAACAACACTTTCCCTATCTCCCTTCCAAATATGATTGAGTGTTAATTGTTTGGGGTTTTCTCCTCTAGCCACAAAATTATCCATTTTATTTTTTTTTGTTCCTTTATCTTTTGATATCTCAATTACTTCATCATCATCTTGAAAAAAAAAAAAAAGACGAGGAACGCCCAATGTCATACATATCATCTTTTCTTTGCTCATTTTGTTCTTTGTTACCTTCTAACAATTGCTTAAATTTGTTTGCTACATCATCCCCAACTTGAGTGCATGCCATTATATTTTGATGTGTTCGGGCTATATGATGTTTCATGCGGAAGACCCCTCCCCACATTGTCTTTCCACAAAAATAACATCTCACTTTCATGCGATTGTCCTCTTTTACCTTTGAACAATAACCCCATGCAATGTCATCATCTGCTTGCCTTTTTCCTCTCACTTTTTTTGACCCACCCATAACTTTAAAATCCAAAATATCCATTGTCAAAAATGATTTTCCACCAATCACCATCACCATTGATACATGCAGAATAATAATAATAAAAAAAAAACATATTATACTACTATTTGAAAAGGAGAAACAGAACATTGATAAAAAAAATCAGTGGGCCCAACATTTCCACCCGTGAAACAGAATCATGGGATAATATCCCATTGATGAATCCACATACGTGTGGACCCACTAATGGATCCACTCATCCACATACATACAGGAAAGGAAAAAAAGAAGAAGGTCTGGAAGCTGGCTATTGAAATGAATTCATGAGTGGCCTTTGACCAACGGATGGATCCACTGATCGATCCAACAAGGGTCCTACATGATCTCTGATGAAATAGATTCACCCATTGATGTATCCCCTGATCCACATACAAAAACAAAACAAAAAAAAAAGGACAAAGAAACAGAGGGAACAACAGTGAAATCGGAACAGCCTGTTTGAAGGGTTTTTTTTTTGGATCAGGTGGGCCCAACTTTTGAATCTACAAATTATTCCCTGATTAAGTTTATCCCATGATTTTTTCATCCATCAGTGGGGCCCACCTGTGAAATCCACATGGGGGTGGGCCCCACTAATGGGTGAAGAAATAAATATACATATGCACTGGGGCCCGACTGATTGAAAATAGAAAAAAAGAGTGAAGGAGCACGTGGAAGAGAGGGGAGAAGGAAAAAAAAAATTTAAAATGCGTACCTGGCTTCTTTGACTCAACAGGTGGCTCCTCTTCTCTAGGTTGCAGCAGCAGGCACTGTTGAGACTTGAGAAGGCAGCAGGTAGCAGTCTCCAGCAGCAGCAGGTAGCATAGATGAGAAGCTTGTCGATGAAGCTTTTTGTTGGGATTTGAGTGAAAAAAAAAAAAAAAAAAAAAAGAACAGCAAGATCTTCATAGCCATACATGAAAGATGCAAACATGAATTAAAAAAAAAAAAAAAACAAAAAATCTGCAAATTTACCTAGGAAAGCAGCATAATCGAATGAAGAAGAAGCTCTCTCCCTTGCTCAGATCTCTCTTTCTTCTCTTCTCTCCCTTGCCTTCTAATGGTAATACTTTTTTTTTTTTTTTTTGAATGATCCTTCTAATGGTAATACCTTCCACAAAAGTAAAAGTACACCAAAAAAAAAAAAAAAAAATGCGAAAAAAGAAAAGAAAAGAAGAGAAGACACGTTGGGCATTTCATAATCCTGCTCATCCCGAATCGCACGATTTGTGTGATTCGATTCAATTCGTTCTGAATCGTACAATTCGGGATGGAATTGGCCAATTAATGGGGCAAATCTGATTTAGGCATACAATTTGAATCGTTAGCTTGCGATACGATACGAATCTGATTCGTATCGAGAATTGTAGGATATTAATAACTATGATTGGAAGTAGTGTATTTGGAAACATGTTGTTGAGAGAATGAGATTTAATGGATAAGACAGAATCGACTAGTTGAGCGACTGTCTTATTCAATGATATTACATGCTTGCCTAGTTCCTTCTTCTTTTTTTTTTTTATCATTATGCAACTTGACATGCGACATTTAAGTTCGAATTGTTTTATCATTGCTACTGTCATATGTAAAGTTTGCTTATGGCATGCAGAATTGACTGACCAGCAGATTTGACTTTTATGCTGTATGTAATGAGAAGCTAATGTTCGCACTACAAGTCATTCCTGCAATTTACTTAATTAATTTCATTTCATAAATGCGCATTCATTTAGTCCAGTAGGCCATGTCAGAGTCCTTTTCTGGTTATTTATTTAGTTTTATCATTTTTCTTGGGCTTCTAATTATTTTTGCCATCTTTCCTTGTCTTATTGTGAGCCCCACAGGTTCAAAAGAAAAGGATCTGGGAGTCAGTTCAACCTCATCTCAAGACTTCAGATTCTTGTGTAGCTACTCTTGGTATTCGTCCTATGCGTACATCTGCAGGCGTGGTTGTCTGTAAATCTTTGAAGAATGCTAATATATCCTGATAAATCAAATGTTGTCTTGGTTTTGCTGTAGCTTATGAAGGTATTATCATCTGATTGGAAATGTTTGTTCATTGTTATTGAATATCATGTACCAGGCTAGCTATATTCTGTTATAGTTGTTTTTCTTTAGAATGCCTGCTAGTTTTGTTTGTCTAATTTGAGTTAGAAAAAGAACTCGTGGTATGCATTTTTTTTTCCAAGATCTTTTGTTGCTTCTCAAATGAAAGAAGGGTAGTATGTTTCCCTATTAATTTATTTCTTCCTAGTTAATACATACAAGTCATCAGTTCTAGTCCCATTGTCATGGTAGTGTCGGTTAACTGCAAGCTCTACTACATGGGGAAGCAATTACATTTTGAGGACTTAAAGAGAGGTTGGGGATCACATCCTGGGCATAAGCATGAGTTATATTAGGTATACTTGATTGTGGTGGCTGAAATGTGTAGAAGATAACTCATGAAATGAAAAGGCCCATGTACACTATTCTTGGCCCATCTAGGCCCATGTAGAATATCCCACGTGTGGGACTGGGTTAAGCTTTATACAGCCTGTTCTGTAGATATACTTCTATGTATAGAGATTAGGATTCCTTTATTCTTTTATTCTAATTGTAATTAGATTGTAATTACTGCTGATTTATAGCATGTGATTAGGGTAAATTTCATTATAAAATATGGTTGGTCGATCCTCAATGGACACACGACTATTACCTACAAACTCTCTCTTCCTCTGCCTCTCTCCATGCTATTACATACTATTTCATAGTATCAGAGGTTAAGGTTCTGAGAGTTGGCCTTCATTAAGTCTGAGAGACTTCTTCGAGTGCTTCTCCCTGGAGGTTTTTGTCTCTTTCGTCTCTTTCATCTCTCTGCTGCTATTGCTGGAGTAGGGTGGCTTAACTCTGATCAATCAATAGTCGCCAGCACGCTACATCACTATGATCGACTACTCTTCAGGATTATTTTGAAGGTTTTTCTGGAATTTTTCTTCATCAATCAAGGTACTGTTCATCCCCTTCTTGGTCTGACAAATTTGTGGCCTATTTCTCAAAAGGTTTTTATCAAAACCGTACAGATTTGTGAATCTGTATCCAAATCTCATCAAACTTGGACTAGATGACATACAATAGGTCTCTTCCAAGCTGATCAATCTTGATCTGTGATTGGACCACTTTGTGGGGCCCACAGACAGTTTCTGCAACTACAAACAGGGTCGTCTGACACTTTTTTATTTTTTCCTGATCTGGGCTGTTTTCAGCTGAATGCAAATCTCAGCCATTCAATCTGCATTTGTGCTTCTTGGTTGGTGATATCATCACAAATCACACATTGTCTTTCTATTTTTGGTTCATCTGGGCGGGAAGTGTGATTGACTGCTGGACAAAGGTCTACAAAACAAGGGGATCTGATTCTAATTGACTTGCTGATTTGTGTGTTGGAGATCAAACTCATCTCTTTCTCATTCTGTTGACTTTGGAAACAATGGAGAGATATGATGTTATTCCAGTTAAATTTAATGGGAATAATTATATGGCCTGGTCTTTTCATCTAAAGAATTTTGTAGAAGGCCAAGGACTGTTTGGTTATCTGGATGGATCGGTAACTAAACCTATTACTACAAGTACTACTGACACAAAAGCCTTATCCACCTGGTCCAAAGAAAATGCTAAGGTCATCACTTGGGTACTTAACTCCATTGATCCTTCTCTTGCCATTGCTCTTCAAGCTTATACTGCCACATCTGATATGTGGGCTCATTTGAAGAAAGTCTATCATCAAACGAATAAAGCCCGCGGATTTCACTTAGATGTGAAATTGCTAAATTTAGTCAAGGAGATAAATCTGTGCAGGCATACTTCAATTGGTTTCTCATCTTATGGACCGAAAGAGATTCTATGCTTATTCAAACTCTCTCTCTTGGATTTTTGTCTGAAGCTCTTAAATTACAATAGGAGACTCACATCAGTCAGCTCCTTATGAATCTCAAACCTGAATTCGAATCTGTTCGGTCTGCTCTCATGAATCGAGAAGTCTCTGCGAACCTGGATACATGCTTCCAAGAGGTCCTTCGGGAAGAACTTCACCTAAACTCACAGCGTGCCATTATTGAAGAACCAAAGGCCTTCCTCGCTCATTTTTCGGTTGATTCTGCTCTTCTGGCAGCCCCTAATCAGAAGCCTGCTCAATGCTATGAGTGCAAAGGCTTTGGTCATATTGCCAAGAACTATTGGAAGAAATTGGTTTGCAAATATTGCAAACGCTCTGGTCATCTTATTGATGACTGTCGTAGCTTATAGCGGAAGAATGGGCCCCAGCAAAAGCAGAATCCTTCCACCTTGCCCAGACAAAATGCTCCAGCTGCGTTCCAAGTTCAAGCACCTTTTCCTGATACGGGAAACACCTCTTCCGGGGGCGTATTCATGACTCCTGCCCAGATTCAAAAACTAATTTAGATCACGGTGACCTCAGCATACACATCTATGAGCTTTAATGGTGGTCAGTATCAAACTCATTCCCTTATAGCATTTCCTGCTTTTCATTCTTCAGTCTCTCTGTCTTCATCTATCACCCCATCCACATGGTTTCTAGATTCAGGAGCATCAAACCACATGACTTTTGTAGAAAGTAGCTTTACAGACTCTCACCCTTATCTTGGCAAAGACAAAATCACCACTGCTAATGGAGACCAATTACCCATTTCGGGGATTGGTACCATTACTTTATCTAGTGTCTCTGGCCAGTCCACCAACCTTCCCCATGTCTACTTTGTTCCCAAATTATCAACCATTTTACTTTCTGTCGGCCAACTTATTGATGATAGGTACTTAGTTAACTTTTCTTCCACTGGTTAACTTTTCTTCCACTGGTTGTGTCATACAGGGGCGGTAAACTGGGAAGGTGATCGCGACGGGGAGTAAACATGGTCGCGTGTTTCTACTGGACATTGGACGTCATTCCCTCTTTTCTTCGTCTCCTTTTCAATAAATTGTGGACTGTGTGGCATAGTGGTCTTGGACATGTGAACAATGCTTATTTACTTTCGTTGTTTAAAATTGGTTGTTTAGAACCTAGTATTGATAATAAAATGATGTCCTCTTTACTTCAATCAAAGTGTGAAACGTGTTGCTTGAGTAAGAGTCATATTTTGCCTTTTCCTATTCATCGTTCTCGTGCGTTATCATCTTTTGACATTATTCACACTGATGTTTGGGGAATTGCACCCACATTGAGTAGGACAGGGTTTAAGTATTATGTGACATTTATTGATGATCATTCTAGTTTCACTTGAATTTATTTCATGCGCTTCAAATCTGAAGTATTCTCTCTTTTTTAAAAAGTTTTACAATATGGTTCAAACACAATTTAAGAAAGCAATAAAAATCCTTAGGTTTGACTCCGGTGGAGAATACATGTCCCATGATTTTTTTGCCTTCCTTTCTGATAAAGATATTCTTCACCAAAAATCCTATCCGCGTACTCCACAGCAAAATGGTGTTGCGGAGAGGAAGAACAGGCATATTCTTGAAACTGTTCGTACCCTTCTGCTAGCATTATTAGTTCTTTCAAATTTTTGGTGTGATGCTGCACAGACTGTTGTGTATCTCCTCAATCGTCATCCTAACTCTATTCTAGGAAGGACTACTCCTTACGAAGCTCTCTTTGGTCATGTTCCTTCCTATTCTCACTAACGTGTTTTTGGTTGCTTGTGCTTTGTTCATCTTCCACCTATCGAGCGCACTAAGTTGTCACCACAGGCTGCCAAATGTATCTTTCTGGGTTACAGTACTGAACACAAGGAATTTCTATGTTATGATCAATCCGAAAAACGCATGCGAATATCTCATAATGTGATCTTCTTGGAACACATTCCTTTCAATTCTTTGCGTTTGGATAATCATCCTGTTGCTGTGTCTTATCTGCCACAATTTCTTGTGAATATTCCACCTATTACCAATGTCTGTCCGGCGCAACACTGTTCCACCTGTGGGGCCTCCTCCTGATCCTCTGCTAATGCCGCCTACTGCATCTTCAGGTATAAATACTTCTTCTATTGATAGTGTCCTACCTTTGCGACGCTCTAGTCGTCCTTCCATTGCACCTGACAGATATGTTTTTTCTGTTCTTTTCACTTCTTTGGATAGTGCTCCTATACTCACCTCATATTCACAGGCCTCGAAGATTGCATACTGGTAGGATGCTATGACTGGGGAGTTGCCTGCTCTTGAAGCAAACAAAACATGGGAATTGGTACCGACCCTGGCCGAAGCATCTGTTATTGGCAGTAAATGGATTTATTCCATAAAAGTTCACTCTGATGGGAGTCTTGACCGTTACAAAGCCAGATTAGTTGCACAGGGTTATAAACAGGAATATGGGATTGACTATGAGGAGACCTTCGCACTAGTGGCTAAAATGACCACTATTCGCACTCTCCTTTGTGTAGCTGCAACTCGCAACTGGCCCCTTTGGCAAATGGATGTAAAAAATGCCTTTCTTCATGGCAACTTGCGTGAGACTATTTAAAGCCACCTCCGAGGTATGCTTGTCCTCCACAGCATGTTTGTAAATTGCGGAAAGCCCTTTATGGCCTTAAGCAAGCTCCTCGGGCTTGGTTTGATAAATTTCGGGCAGCCATCCTTCAAGCTAGATTTCATCGGAGTCATTCTGATAGTTCTCTCTTCCTCAGATGGACTCCGAAGGGATACACATTTCTTTTGGTTTATGTTGATGATATGATTATCAGTGGCAATGATGCTGCTGGCATTACTTCCCTCAAACATCATCTCACTCGCCATTTTCAAATGAAGGATCTTGGTCCTCTTACTTACTTCCTGGGGCTTGAGTTTGTTCGGAACAAATTTGGCATTCGGTTTCATCAACGGAAGTATGCTATAGATTTGGTCACTTCGGTTCAACTTGATGATGCTAACATCTTTGCTACGCCTATGGAATTGAACAGCAAAATCAGCTTGGATGATGGCTCTCCCCTGGCTGATCCTTCCATTTTCCGTGCATTGTAGGTAGTCTACTCTATTTGACTATGACCAGGCCAGATATTTCTCATGCGGTTCATATTGTTAGTCAGTTTGTTAGCATTCCCCACAAGCCTCATCTTACTGCTGCTTTGCGCATATTTCGTTATGTTAAAGGCACTCTGAATCATGGTATTTTCTTCCCCTCTGGGGCTTCTTTACACTTAGCCACTTATGCTAATGCTGACTGGGCTGGCTGTCCAGATACTCGGAGATCTACCACTGGCTGGTGCATGTTTCTTGGGGAATCTTTGATTTCCTGGAAATGCAAGAAGCAAATCACGGTTTCGAGATCCTCTGCTGGGGCAGAATATCGCACCATGTCGTCTGCTAGTGCTGAAATCATTTGGCTACGACGTCTTCTTTGTGAATTGGGTGTCCTTGTTGGAACTTCTCCACCTCTGTATGGGGACCATACCAATGCCACCCGTATCGCGAACAATCCGGTTTTTCATGAAAGGACAAAGCACATTGAAATTGATTGTCACTTCATTCGTCAACATGTTGTTATTGAGAAGATCACTTTGCCTCATGTTTCTTCCTATCATCAGTTGGCAGATATCTCCACCAAACTCTTCCCAAACCATGGCATGATGATCTTACTAGCAAATTGATGTTTTGTATCTTCCCACATCAATTTGAGGGGGATTGTAGAAGATAACTAATGAAATAAAAAGGCCCATGTACACTATTCTTGGCCCATCTAGGCCCATGTAGAATATCCCACGTGTGGGATTGGGTTAAGCTTTATACTGCCTGTTCTGTAGATATACTTCTATGTATAGAGATTAGGATTCCTTTATTCTTTGATTCTAATTATAATTAGATTGTAATTACTGCTGATTTATAGCATGTGATTAGGGTAAATTTCATTATAAAATATGGTCGGTCGATCCTCAATGGACACGACTACTACCTACAAACTCTTTCTCTTCCTCTGTCTCTCTCCATGCTGTTACATACTATTTCAAAATGAACCCAGAGGGAAGCCACACTCCAGATACCTTAAGTTTTCATGAAACATTTTTCATCAGCATTTCCCACATTGAATAGAGATATGACTGCTCTGATGCCTCTTTGTTCAACTCCCTTCCGAGCCAGGCCCAGGTGTATCCTCAGCTGAGACCTGCCCTTTCTCCAATTGTACAGACTTCATTGGTTTGACAGGCACTTTCATCGACATTGGTTCCACAGCAAGAGGTGCTGGGGATTAATGGTGGGATATATTCCAAATTTTTTGTTTCAAGAAATGTTGTAGCTTTTATTAGTTCTTTCTAGCAAACATGAATTTTATTGGAAGACATCCCTTGCTCTTTTTGGGGTTCTTGCTTTTGGATTCTGCTTATTGGCATATGCAATTTTCAAAATGATTCCATTTTTCGCAACCTGCTTTTCTCAAAAATATTATTACAAAAAGCATACCATTCAAAAAAAAAATATATTAAAAAAAATGTGGCATGTCATATGACTGTTCTGGATGGCGACTTTAGCATCTGCAAACTGAGATATCAGGAAGCCATTTTCTTGAAATTCCCAAAGTATAGGTGAAAGCTTTCACTGAGTGCTTTTGTCTTCTATTTTATACTTTTACTTTAAAATTGATATAGGGATCTTTAGATTGTGAAATTCTTTGTCTTGTGTTTGTTGATATTTATTTTGATGCTAGTGTTTCTTTGTGAAGAAAATTCTAGAATATCTTGTTGATTTTCTAGAAGCTCAGAGTGATCTTTTTAAGGGCCCGTTTGTCTACTTCATGTTAAATTCCCAGGAATTCATGGTAAAGGGGCTTTCACCGAAAAAATATGAAAGAAGTGAAGGGTCTAAGGTGGAGATGTTGATGAAACCATCACTCCCTAGAATTATGTTAACCAGGGTGATGTGTTTGTAATCATTTTACATCAACACCGTTGGATCTTCACCATTGAAACCCATTACTGTTTAACCTTGTAGAAAGGCATTGCTTAAAGTTCTTTGAGCTAGTTATTTAACAAACGTGCCTCAATCTCTCTTCAATTTGTAACTGTTTTATCTTAAAATTTTGATGATGCAGATAGAGATTAGGAAAGCTTACAATGATCTGACCAGTGTACTTTCTCAATAACTCGATTTGGCCATCTCAGCCTTAGTTCGGAGCATTGTTGTAATGTCCCAAAAAATTGTGTTATTTAATTTTGGGCTAGGCTAGAGGGCTCTGTGCTTAAGTTAAAACTTTAAGCAGCTTTGGGAGAGCCCAGTGGTTTTAAGTTAGGTGTTACACTTTATAAGTTATATGTATGGGACCTCCTTCAAACCATTATAAAGATGCTTTAAGTTGAGTCTTGATCCCCTGTTTCAATGCCTGTTCTGGCCAATCCACACGTGCCATGTGGGAAACTTGCCAACTCAGTTATGGAAACACTTCTGGAATGAATAAATCAAAAGAATGGGGTCTTTCTGATAAATAGGAAAAACATTGTTTCAAAACAGAAAGCCTGCGGCAAAAAGGAAGCTCTCCTCGCTCGTTCGTCTCCTCCAGCAAAACCCATAAGAAAAAACACCCTCTCACCCATTTGTCTCCAACAAAAGCACTGTATAATGTTACGATCCCATTCTCATAACCCTCATTCTTCATGAGGATGAAGAATTCCAAGCTTGTCTCCCACAACCCATTCTGAGCCAGACCCCGAAGCAGGGCATTCCACGCAAAAGCATTTCTCTCACCCACGTCATCAAACACGAGGCAGGCATCCAATGGCCGCTTGCACTTGGCATACATATTGATCAGCAAACTCCCTATAAAGGGATCATGAACTAGAGAACTCCTAATAACATAACCATGGATCTGTTTCCCAAGCTCAAGGCCCCTTGGGTGATGGACACAGGCACCACCGCCAAGCATGATACTGAGAGAATGCCCATCAAGCCTGACGCCCAACGATTGCATGTGAAGAAACAATGGATGCCTTGATCCACCCAACAATGAAGAAAGTAGGCATCAATCATGGCATTCTAGACAGTGACATCTTTCAAAGAGTTCTTCAAACTGTGGCACACTTCCTTCTCTCATTTATTTGAAACACAGCTGACCCCTTCAAACCCAGGCAAGAAAGCATTACTAGGCAACTTGGGAGAAGAAGTTTTTCCCTTCTTACAAGCAACAGAAGTCAAGCCAGCATGTATGGATGCCATATCTGGAAAGAGCAACTGGTGAGCAATCAAACAAAAGTATGAAGGGTAAATATTCCACAATTAGGTGCACTATAGTTATCTAAAAGGTCTGGATCTGAGAGGATGGTAAAGTAATCCGTAACACTACTTCACAATGAATATCTGAAAAGTATTTTAAGATTAATAACAATAACAGGTATGTAATCAGGTAAAACACATTCACTCAGACTCATCTGGTGATTGAGTTTCTAAAAAATACTTAGATTGATGTGCAGACCAAATTATTTGGATATCAAATTTTGCGATTCAGAAATCTAATAATATATACTAAGCTTTCACTAGGCCAGCTAATGGAGCACTACGAGAAAAAAAAAATTTCTCTAGTCTCTACAGTCAAAATGAAAATGAATCTGCATAGATTGCAGGATACTTGAACGTAGATGCTTAATTGTAGACTTTAAAATAAAAGGGGGAAAAAGAAAAGAAAAAACTTAAAAGCAAAAAGTCATATTGCATGGATTCTGCAAATGAGCTACATATTGTGTATCAGCATTGCCGACACAGACCCATGTTTGATACTTCATAGCTCCATCTCAAATTATTGATGATGCAACAGGATTCTTCGAGTACCAGTTAGAATTGTGTTGTAGTTGACAAAATCTCATTATGTTTTTTCCTCCTCAAATCTAAATACAAAATTGAAATATTTGTCACTTCAAATAAGATAGAGAATCAGTTAATGACGCTTTCCGACAAGCTCAACCTTCAAAGAAACACCTTCTCATTCTTCCCCAAAACCCCACAATCCTCTCTCTCTCTCTCTCTCTCTCTCATCCGAATCGCCTGTTTGTTCAAGGCCAGAAAATACACTGAGCAAGTCGGCGCCGGCACCTTTGTCTATCTCACTGTCGTCCTCGAATACCTCGCTCCTCAGCAATTTCCCCCTTCTGGGCCTTTTCCCTTCCTGCGCCTTCCTTCTTTTTCAGTTTTCGTGAATTTCCCCCTATTTTTCCAGGTTCTCAGGCTTGCAGGAAATGCTGGGAGGGACAACAAGAAGGCAAGGATTGTGCCGAGACACATACAGCTTGCGGTGAGGAACGATGAGGAGTTGAGCAAATTGCTTGGGGAAGTCATGATTGCAAATGATGGTGTCATGTCTAACATTCATAATCTCTTACTTCCCAAGAAGGCAGGTGCCTCTAAGGCTGTTCCTGCCTAGTGGATCTTTTTGCCGGAGGAGACGAACGGGCGAGGAGAGCTTACTTTTTGCTGCAGGGTTTCTGTTTTCAAACAATTTTTACCTATTTATAAGAAAGACCCTATTCTTTTGTTTTATTCATTCCAGGAGTGTTTCCATAGCTAAGTTTGCAAGATGCCCACGTGGCGTGTGGGGATTGGCTGGAACAGGGATCCCTTGTTTCAGTGAAACATGGGATCCGGACTCCTTTTAAGTTATAACTTAAAGCGGGGACCCACACTTTGCAACAAAGGGGGGAAATTGTAACCTGCTCCTAAATGGGATATGACTTGCACACATCTCCCGAGGCCTTTTGATGGCTGGGGTAGGTATCAATCAGAGCCCCACTTGTATCTCATGACAATTGCTTAGGAGAGACCCTGATATCCCTATTTTCTTTTCCCCTCTCTAAGCTTGTGCCTCTCTTTCGAAGGAGCCCTAACCTAGAGTCTTTTGGAGATCAAAGGATGAAGAAGGAAGGAGTGGCTTTCAGATTGGATGTCCTTCAGCCTGCCATAAGTGATTAAAGCAACCAAAGTTTGTTCTAGGTGAGTGGAGTTTCTAATATGGTTGGGTTCTTTGATATTTATCAATCTATGCACTTTGTGTGTTAAATCTCCATTAGAGGAAGTAATACAAGATGAAAACCTTGCTGGTGACTAATCCCTCATAGCCGAACCCTAGATCTTGAGATCTAGGGTTGGCCAAAAGTGATTTTTTTTGGAAGATCTGGGTTGTCTGAACCCTAGATCTAGAGATCTAGGGTTGGCCGAACCTGGGATTGGGTATTTGAGGTTGGCCGAACCCTAGATCTAGCGATCTAGGGCTAGCTGAACCTCAGATCGGGGGTTCTACTACTAGTAGTACTGTGCTAGATCTTGAGATCTAGGGCTGGCTGACCCTCTTTTGAGGATCCTTAACACGTTTAGAATATAATTTTGGGTAGTCTTGTGTCGCGTAATATTTGACTTCATGGCTGTAGCTTCTTTTGTGACCTTTGCTGAAGCAGAAACTTAAATTGAAGATGTAAGTAAGAATGAAATTAATTCTACGTGTTATGGTGGCCAAATTTATTAACCATTTATTTACAATTCTTGAAGCTTGATTTCTGTTATTCATTGTAACCCCCAACTCGAATTTAGTTATGAAAATAAACAAAGAAAATGGCACACATTTCATGAATGCACACAACTGTTATTCAGGATAAATCTGAATTTGTACATTCTAAATGGTAAACCACAACAGAGCAATAATGTTTTTGGACACGTTGGATCAACTAGGAATCATTCTACACTATTAGTGGGCTGGATGTAGTAATATCACACACAGGATAACGACCTATTCCAATGCTAGTAAGGGAAATTACAACCAGGAAGAGGGGTGTGGTCTGACTATGGAAACCCCAAAAAGGTGGAGTACTTATTATGATGCCTATGTTAGAGATGACCATTCAGTGGACTAATAAATGCGAAAATATGTTCAAGTGCTTGACTGATTGGAATTCCCCCTGTTTGGGCACTCTTGGTTGCCTAGCACAGTATAAGAAATACTCTTATACAAGGGCTAATTTGGTAGTTTATTTCTGATTCAGACATTGACATTATGTGGTGTATGTGTTGAAGAGGACATTTTATAAGCATGACCTTGTGAGGGTGTGCAACGATTGTTGTGTTGTGGGAGATTTATCTGTCGTGCTTGTGTCATGGGTGGTTGTGGTGATTTTGATGATGTGGTAGCATTCTGTTGTGAGATGGGATGTGTCTTGATTTCGTATGGATAAGGGAGGACTGATGAGGGTGGATGGTGCGGGCGTTGTGTTGGGATGGTATCAGCTGTGTTAGGAATGTGGGATGCGTCAGTTGTGCTATGCATGTGGTAACAGTTCTGTTGGGCATGTTCGGTAGTAATTATGTGATGAATCTGTAGTGGGCCCGGGCCGGCCAAAAGGCCGGAAGAATGTCGATTTGAGCCTCCCAAATCATTGTTGAACCATTATTAGTGTCTGGATTTTATTTCTTTAAATTGCGGATACATCTTTTGTCATGTACAAGCAAACAATTAAATTGGAATTTCCTCTCACTCGGTATGTACTGATTCCTGGTTTGCCTTTGCCAGTTAACCAGATTGTAGGAGATTATGCAGGCTGCTATGATCAAGAGCTAAACTTTGACATCCGTGGCTGAGAGTCATATCACCAACATCTTCGAGGACTGGCCTCGTTTGCTTCATTTAAATCTGAATTATGAATAATCATTTGATAGATTTAAAATTATAAATTTTATTTAGAAGATATATTTGGATTGTTCATTTATTTATTTATGAACTTCGCCGGCTCAGTTGGTTTGAGCCTTGGATTTGCTCCCCAATGTCTCAATTCGACTCCCAGCCCTTGCATTATCTGGGTACTATGTGTGCGGCCATATACTTTGAGAATAGTCCTTGCTCGTCAAAATCGGGTAACCCCCAGGCAGGAGGCCAAAGGTTTGAATGTTAAGCTGGCGAGGGATACTCTGGGTTATAAAAAAAAAAAAAAAAAAAATTATTTATGAACTTTGGTACTGGTTTTTAAATAATTCAAAAAACGCCCAGTTCTATGCTTATATTGTGGATTTGATTTATGTTGTTCGTGATTTTCATAAGTAATTGTCCGGAATCCGATCGGGCTCGGATTTGGGACGTGACAATTGTCATAAAATTTCATTAATGGGTTATTAACATTGCAGTTGGAAGTTTTGAATTTTTTCAGGTTGTAAACAGGAGAATACGGCAAAGAATCGAATAATTAAGAAAAGATAATATATAATGCTCTCAAAATATATAGATTTTAGTTAGATATGTTGAATATATAAGATTATTTTTTTAATCTCATAAGAGGATTTGAAGGACTTGTGATGTTATTTCAAAATACCTTCATCGAAGTGTGATTCTCATTCTCTGGCAAATTGCAGTGGGTCATCCTCCATGTAAAAGCTATAGGTTTATTGGCACTCGAAGGACCCAGATCGAGGGCCCACCTGGGTCAACCTATAAAACACCTCAACAGCGGCATCCCACACATTGAACTTACGCTCATCATTGGATTTTTAGGTTCTTGTGTCGGCGGCGTTGGTGGAACAGATCAGTGAAAAAGAGCCATTTGCTCAACCCAGCCCAGTGGCAATCCAACTTAGCCCAATAAAGGACTGGGCCATCCTGGGTTAGGCCAACAAATTGCAAAATAAAGGTGGCCTCATTAAGGTTTAAGATTCCAAGTCCAAATCCACCGGTTAAGGTCCAAGTCTATAATAGATTAGTATGGTAAGTTGAGTTAAGTAAGTTTAGTGTTTTCTTATTTATTAACTTTGGTACCGGTTTTTAAATAATTCAGTTTAGTGCAATTTGAAGAAACTAATTTACTTATTTCATTCCCTGGATTATAATATTCTCTACAACATATTCAATTTGGGATGTGGGCTACATATAAAAGAATGCAAGTTTCTAAAATAAGTTCTCAAAAGGGTTATTTTTCATGGGATTTCAACACTTTTTCTGCATGAAAAATGCAGGAATATGATAGATATTTTTCAAGAAAATAAAATCAAAACAATGGATTTCTTATTTTTTAAAATTTCCAATGATCCCCCACAATTTTCAAAAATCTCTAACGATCCCTCGCAATTTTGAAAATTGCTAAGAAACCCCCATTCAAGACCCCACAATTTCAACTAATGCATCTAGACCCCCATGATTTTAAAAAATTATGAAGGACCCCACAATTTTGAAAAGATCTGTTTAATGACCCCCACAATATGAAGATTTTTTCTGTTATTGATATCCTGAGACTTAATGCATAAATGATGTGTCCTGCGGACTTGGACCTTCACTTAGTGATAGATCTCAAAGTCTCATCGAAGTGCCTAATAAATCCTGCCAATGGGTTGGGCCGGGCCTAGACTTGGGTTGTCCAATCCCATCTTGAAAACTGGACGGGCCTATCGGGGGTTGTCTAATCTCGGCCCTAAATTGAACAAGCATATGTCAAGTCTTGTCCCGTGTGAGCCGAGGCCGGGCCTGGGCTTCCCACGATTTTGAACATAAGCTAAACATTCTCTAATTATTCCTATATTATCACCGGACACCTAGTGTGAACCGGACTTTAAACCTTCATCTTTTTTTCTGAACTTGAGATCGGCAATACAAATCAATAAGCAACATGCCAGAGTTAAAAACATGCATTCAGCATGCACGCTAACAAATTTTTTTATTTATATAGTATGATTGTCATAAGAAAATATAAAACAAATCTCAGAAAAACATCTCTCGACAAAAAACTCTGGAACATAGCTGATGATGTGGTTAGCAAAATCTTATGCATTATTAGTTATATGCATTAAACACTTAATCAATGGGGCATGAGTATGTGGACATAGCCACTTGGAGGGAGTCGTTAGAACCATTTCTATGGGTGCCGAGTTTGCTTGATTGCATCGGCATGGGTATACAACTACAAGGCCTATAGATGGTCTCTTTGGTTATTATGTTTTTTTTTTTTTCCTGCTCAAAGGGAAGATTTATTAGAACAGAAGGAAATACAAGGGGATCAGTCTATTGACTGATCTAGATTGAAACCAAAATACATTGTGCATCGAGCCCAAGGTAGCCAAAAGAGCCACAAAAACCAAAATAAGAAGTTGAGACTTCATTCCTCCTGATCTCTCAAAAGTTGATCCCCGTACTGTTGCGAATTACTCCTCCTCTGCACAACCTGCACAGATTGCTCAGATATGTAAAGAATCCAAATGTGACTTGGTAAGGAAGTATTAAAAATGATTTCCAGCGGTGTGTTTAATTTTGCAAGCTGATCAGCAACAGAATTCGTCGATCTGCGTTTGAGGTGCTTCTCCCATCTATGCAGGTTATTTAATGCAAGTTGGATTCGTCTCCAAATGTGCATCAGGGTCCAAGGGTACTCTTCAGACGAGTGTATGGAATTCCAGATGATAAAAGAGTGTCCTTCGATGATGACCTCTTGGATGCAATTTGTGATGCATAATTGAATACCCCGTAGAAGGGCCTTCAATTCGGCTTCCAAGGCAGAATGGGCAACCGTGGTCGAGGCAAAGGCTTGAAGAAGCTCACCCTGATCATTTCGAAGAATCCCCCCTATACCCGCCATTCCCGTTTCAAGGTTGAAGGAACCATCCACGTTGAGTTCGTGAAAGGCACTGGGAGGAGGGGACCAAACCTCAGGAGGTAAATGATGGGGTTGTCGATCTTGAAGAATTAGCACAGCTATTTTCCATTCATGCATGGCGTGAATGATTTTTTGAAGAATGGAAGGACGATGAAGGGGTTGAGATTTGAAGATGATCCCGTTTCTAGCTTTCCAAATATACCACCAGCCCCAAGCGACCTCCTGCAGTTTCTCCATCGATTGGTGCCAGAACCGGCAGATTAAAGGTTCAGGAGGAATGAGGAGTTGAAGTTTGGCCTGGATTTTTTGCCAGAGAACTCTAGTAGCTAGGCAAGAGGAGAATAAGTGATTAGTGGTTTTTTTATGAACATGACAGAGAGCACAAATGGGATTTATATCGCTAGAACTTTTGTGAAGACTATCTCGAGTTGGTAAACGGTTATGCAAGCATTTCCATAGAAATATTTTCTGTTTGGATGGAATCTGGAGACACCAAATGGTTTTCCAGGGCAGGTTTGGCCCAATTTCTGGAGGACGAAAATGATGGTAAAGAGCTTTATAGGAGCAGCTTCCGGCCTTCTCTGATTTCCATCAGGGGATGTCTCGTCCACCTAGAGATATGAAACATATTTTGTCCACTAAGTCGGCCGACCACGAATGCGGAAACAGTTCGATATTCCAGCAAGGTTGATGGTCTTGATCCTTGGTGATAAGATCTCTCACCCGTTGAATGGTAGGACGAATAGTAGGACTATCAGCACTACTCCCTTGGGCCTGAGTCATTGTTTCGTTGACTTCTGGGATTCAAATGTCCTGAAAGACATCAATGTCCTCTCCATTACCAACAATCCATCTTAAATGGTAAAAAATGTGGTGTTTTAGATTTAGCATTTTCCTCCATAGGGGGCGAATCCTTAGGAGTAGGATGACAGTTTCTAAATATGCTAAACCTGAGATACTTTTGGGTGAAGATAGATCCCCAGTAGGAGGTGGGTTCCTTGATAAATCGCCACACCAGCTGGGACAACAAAGCGTTGGACTGAGCTTGGATATCTCGAATAGCCGGACCTCCTTCGAGAATTGGACGAGTGACCCATTGAATGATAGCCAGACCGGGTGCAGCCCGCTTCTAGTTTGAGAACCAGACCAGAGGAATGCTGCATTTGTGCGGTTTAAGTTCTTGATAATTCTGATAGGAATGGAACTGTGTCCTAGGCAGTATTGGAATGGAAGTGTTGACCGATTGGATCAAAATACGCCTGCTCGCAGGAGAAAACAGACCTCCTCTCCATCTAGCAATGCGATTTTGAATTCTCTTTAAAGTGTTATGCCAAGCCATTGTTTGAGATCTATCCAGAGCCATTGGAGTTCCAAGGTAATCAAAGGATGAAACTGCCCTGGAAATTTGAAGAATGTCCTTAGGTCCTTAGTGAGAGTTGACTCTCGGATTTGTTTATTCGTTGCCTCTTCTTCTAACTTCTTTAAGATGACGGATAGGCTAAGAAGAGATCTCTCATTAAGATGAATGAAGAATAACAAATCATCTTCAAATTGCAGCAGACCAACTCTTTGCCCCCGGGGAGCAATTTTTGGAAAGAGAATTTTATTAGAGAGGCTCAATCCAGCAGCATACCTGTACATAGTTTCGGCACAGATGATGTAGAGGTATGGTGACAATGGGTCTCCCCGGCGAAGACCCTGCATTGGGGTGAAGTGAGAGGTAAGTTCTCCGTTTACCCGGACTTTGTATCGAACCGAAGTGATGCAGAGCATGATTGTAGAGATGAAGGTTCTATGAAAACCAAGGTGCTGCAGACAGGCTTCGAGAAAACCCCAGCTAAGCGTATCATACGCCTTTTCCACGTCCAATTTGATTGCAACCGTTGCCCTTGAGCCTTTTAATCTGGACAGCCCATGAGTAACCTCTTTGGCAAAGACAATTTGGTCCAGAGCTCTCCGTCCCTGAACAAAGGCCCCTTGGGTGGGGGAGATGATCTTAGATAGGATTGGCCGAAGTCTATTGACAAGGATTTTCGAGATGATTTTATAGGCCACATTACAAAGGCTAATGGGTCTATAGTCTTTGAGGGTCGCCGGACCCTCTTTTTTAGGGATGAGAACCAGAATGGTTTCATTTAATCTGAGGTCAAGATAACCATTAGCAAAGAAGTCCACCCCCATCTGCTGAATATCAGGTTGAGTGCTCCAGAATGACTGGTAGAATTTGGCATTAAAACCATCTGGGCCCGGAGCAGTGTTTGGATTGATAGAAAATACGGCCCGATGAAGTTCAGGTTGAGTGGGGATACTGTTGAGACTAGAATTCTCATCCGGAGAATACTAGCCTCAAGGCATTGGGGAAGGTGCAGCTCCTCTGGATTAGGAGACCCAGGTAGAGGAACCAAGACTTGAAGTAAAGGTAGCAGAATGCTTTCATGTCCTCTTAAGCTGTTAGTGATACGCCTAGGTCAGTTTGGAGCATTAGGATTTTGGTCTTCCTATGAAAAGACTTGGCAGCCAAGTGGTAGAATTTTGTGTTAGAGTCTCTTTGATTGAGCCAAGTCACTTTAGATCTCTGAGCCCAGAAGACATCGACCTGATGAATTTTTAGACTGTATTGAGATTGGAGATCCCTTTCCAGGTTTTGTAAGAAGATAGAAGGTGGATAAGCATGAGCCATCTGGCTGCCATGGATTCGACGCTTGAGCCTTTCCAGCTCTCGGAAAATATTTCCAAAGGAGATTTTGTTCCAATTTGAGAGAGTAGAAGCCATGAGACCCAGCTTGTCCAATAAAGGCCGAACCTGGCATGGCCAAAGGCTAGCATCCAGGGTTCGAAAGAAGGGTGAGAATGCCACATATTTTCGTAGCGAAAGATTCGTCTTTGATGGTTCTGGGGGGCCCGTTTGCAGAGGAGAAGAGGGTTATGGTCGGACCCAATCCTTGGGAGATGATGAATGAAGTAGTCGTCGCAGGAATGCAACTATGCTGCATTAGTAAGACCTCTGTCAATATGTTCGAGGATTCTGGACGGGCCCAATCGAAGATTAGACCAGGTGAATGGGTTACCAACAAACCCATGTCATGCAAGTCTGAGTCATGGATAAAATTTTGAAAGTCACTAATGGCAACAGTGGGTTGCATGGGGAGACCACCACATTTCTCGTTCTGGCTGATGATACAGTTGAAATCTCCAAGGAGTATCCAAGGGGAATGGGCTGGGTAGTCAAAATTTTTGAAGTGATATAAAGTTTTCCATAGAGTGCGACGGGTCTGCCAATTGGGAGACGCATATATGGCAGTGAAGAAGCCTTTAATGGTCTTATCCGCAGAGAAGGTCCTTGATACAGTGATATGTTGAGCTGAGGATTGGACCGGATCAGCGACAATGATCATAGGGTCCCAGCAGATCCAAATCCCACCCCCATGTCTCGAACCCGGAACAGTGACATGCGCAGTGAGGTCTTTGGACAGGAGCCGGAAGGTGCGGTTATTGGAAACAGTCTCCACCTTCGTTTCTAAAAGCACTACCATTGAAGGTTTATGAAGATGGATTAATTGTTGCATGAGCCCATGAAGAGCTTTACGCCGAGCTCCCCTCACGTTCCAGATCAGAGTCTTCATGAATAACAATATTATGTGGAGAGTTGGAAAAGGTCATTCCTTCCTGGATATTCTCCTTAAGAAAATCACATGAATCCAAGTTGAGTCCCTTGAGCTTTAGTTCCAACTTCATGCTCAGTCTTGAGATTTTGAATTTGGCCAAGGTGGTAGTTTCTCCGTGTTGTTTACGATATCCTGGAGAAGTCCCGAGCCAAGCAGCATTGCGTCGTCTAAGGATGTTGGCAGGTTCAGCCACTCCATAATGACTTCGCCGCTGTTGGGATTGTTGGTCTGTTGATTTCCAACTGCCTAACTTTCGGCGACTTCTGCATTCAGTTGGATAGGAGTGTTTGTGTTTCCTCCTATTTGGGCTACAGTAAGACTGGCCTGATGTAGATGAGATGTAGCAAGCTCGTCAAGAAAGGAATCCAGAATCCAAGTGCAGGAGGTACCTCCGGTTGCTGGGATGGAGGACTGGGGAGGGAAGATGAAGTGAGAGTTTGCATTGGTGTCCAGAGGGCCCATGACATCGGACATTTCCACGCTGGGATCCACATCCAATTGGAGAATGGGTCGATTTGCAGAGCTGTTGGAATAGTTTGTTGGGGGATGAATGGTTGAGCAAGAGGGGGAAATGAGAATGGTTGAGCAGGTATCTGTGGGGTGGGTGGAATGGGTGTAGGCTGAAGCATATAATGAGGAAGGTTGAGGATGGCATGGGGAATGGCTGCAGTGTCTGAGTCTGCGATAGTGTGGGAGTGAACTGTGGGTAAATGGGAGGGGTGATCAGCCTTGGTGAGTTGGGAGTCCCAGATTGAAGGTGGGAGCTGGAGTTGGCATGGTTGGGTATGATGTCTGGGTGGGATGGGGGTATAGGCGGTTGGGGCGGGGTCAGATTGGTCAGGGACAACGGGGGAGAGGGTAAATGATGTGAACTGGGTGAGGGTATAGAAAGGGGTTGGGTGGAGGTCTGGGACCGGATATGATTTGTATTTGTACAAGAGGGGTTGTTGTCTGCATGTGGGGATAACACTGTGTGTATCTAACATGATTGAGTGAGACCCTGGCCGACTTTGCTTCTGGATATTGGGGCGCTAGACGTGGATATATTTCTGACTTGGTCCTGGTTGGGTGTGTGTATCGGTGGGAAATCACCTAGATCATGTTTAGATGTAGAAAAGGAGCAGGTGGCGTGTTCCTTGGAGTGTTGCAGAGTCGGGGGAGGATTAGTGATGACAGGATTGGAGAAAGAGACTGAATGTTCTTCTAAATGATTGGGATTGTCTGTTTTTTGGTGTCTCGAGGCTTCCGCCGAAGTTGAAAAGATGGTTGCATGGCCAGTGGCTTGTGCATGTCAAGGTTGAGTGTTTTGCATGGATTGGGCCCGTGTCATATTTCCACGTGTCTCCCTAAGTTGTCCAGGTGGAGAGGTGTGCCTGAGAGGATTTGGTTGTATCATTAGTGGGCCGTTTGTTTGTACTTGTGGTTGGTACTTTTGAACATCGCTCTATATAATACTGTGTTTCCACCCACATCGGGTCCGGAAATCACATCCGACAGCATACCACTAAGCATCTCCAGTTCACCAACCTGACCCACCTGCTAGCTTACTTAATCAAATCCAGCCATACCCACCGCTGAGCCTATCACGACAGCCCACTTGCCTATCCAAGCCCAGCATGACCAACCTGCTTATTAACCCACCTATTCAACCGAGGCAAACCCGAGCCCATCTAATTGAGTCCCAACCATCTCCTGCACGCCAAACCCACTCGGTCTCGTAAGAAAAACCCACTGCACGACTCAATCAAAGAAGGGACCCACAATTAGTTTCTGACCCTTGGACCAGGACCCTGATTGTATTTAAGTGGGACCCAGTTGAGATTTCTTCCATTCTTTTAACCAATTACATATTTGTTCATCATAGCGTTTTTTGCTGGCATTAGGATCATCATATGACATGCTTAGTAGTTTAGATCATTATTATCACTCATTTCATTACACTCAATCAATTCTTTAATCATAGAGTTTTGCTAGTTTAGTTTTATATTATAGTAGCACTAGGTCAATTAATCGATCCCATTTTACAAGTTTCATCATCCCATTTCAGGATTAAATGAATCATAAGACACCAAAATAAATTTGGATAAATTCAAACAGATTAAAGATTAGATAAAGCACTAGTGCTAAAGGATACATCGAAAATAAGTAGAACATTCAATTACATGATTTCCACGTTAGTAGCACTATGTATCCAAATTTATTAAATTTCTAAATTCATTTAAATTCTTGAATAAACTATATCTCACTGCATTTGCATCATTTAGATTCCCCCCTCCTCTCCTTCAGGCTTGTGTAGAGATTGGGAAAGTCGATGTAGGCGGTTTAAGACCTCTAATAGGGTTAAATCATATTACTTTGAAATCAATGAATTAATTAAATCTAATTTAAGTAAAAGTTTCGTAGTTAGAACCTTTTAGTCCCAATTATCAAAAATAAAAAAAAAAACTATAAAACCAACAAAATTGATTAAAAATATTTTTCTTATCGTTTCTTCCACCTCCGATGCCAAATATTTAAATGAACTTAATGATCAAGGGGAATAAGGACTGATCTAAAAACTAAATAACTGACAAAAATAAAACTAATGTGTGATTTCAAAAAGCCCTCTCAATTAATCAAAAAAACTGACCCAAATATGGTCACCCTCAATCAAATTGGTTCATCGGCCACAAGTTTCTTTTTATTCTTTAAATGGAAGTCACACACTACATCTTATTTGTATCATTATTTTCATTTGAAAATCAACCTTTAAACCCTATTTTGCCAAGAAATTTGAAGAGGGTACCTGGGAATGAAGCCAATCCTTTTGTTAAAATATTTGGCACCTTCCCCCCTTTTATTTTACTTTAGTTTGCTTACTTTTTATTCTATTTGATTTTCTTTTAATTACTCATATATCTATAAATATGAATCATCCCCCTACATGGACCTTATGATAGCCTCATACTAAGACCCTTGATTTGACCCACTTTATTAAGATCCAAACTAAGTGACAGGATAACCGTCGTGTGTTGCTAGTAGCAAATTAGACGAGAGGGAACCCACCCCATATCCTTTCCATATTTCTTCGACGTGAGTAGAATAATGGAGTCATGGTTGTTACCATGACTGGCGATCATGATTCGTCGATTTTAAGGGTAGTTGAAATCCTCATTTTTGATGTACAATATTAAATATCAAACATAGACGAATGGTGTTCTCTCTCCCTAGTGGTATCCAAACTCACATCTGACAATGACACCGGATTAAGCAATCCAACCACATAACTATGTATTTTTCCTATATCCCTTGACTACCACTGTACACTTGTTGTACACTCATGATAATGGAGCATCACTATCATAATGCAAAGAAATTGGTGGCTTTGTTTTGGACTAACTCGAAATTTCTATTATATGTAATTCTTTAGCCGCACCACCTCTTTGCCTCCTATTGCAAGTAGTCACAAATGTGCACTGCATGGTAGAGTGGGCAGTAGACGTCTGTCCTTTAGACCCCAAAGAATTTTGCAGCCCCACCAAGAGCATATATCCAACTACTCCTGGATATGGAATTGTCTGAACCGACGTGTCAACTAAAATCACAACACCCTTACAGATAGGAAGATACAAAAAAGTTCAATTCATAATGCATAAATATGTTAAGAAATTTAGGAATTTCAAAAACAACATTTCAATGCATTAAATCAGGATTACTGAAAAATCCACTCAATTTATCAATAATCTATGCAATATCAAGTTAAGTACATGCATGTCATGCATTGAGCTATCATCATTCTTGCATATTCCTCTTGTGACACAATCTTCCTCATGTTAGGTCAATTTCACATTTAAACCATATGAATAGAAATAGGCAAACTGCCAAATTGATTGAACATAAATGTATCTTTTTCTCAATGTAATGAGATGAGTCAAGGTATATGTGCGCATTCTCATATTTCATAATTTATATCCTTAATAGAACATTAGCAAGACCGAAATCTTTCATATAAAAAGGAGCCGATAAGTTGTACTGTTGATGCAATCAAAATGAGTACAAAATTGAGCAAATCATCAATATATATTCGCACACCCTTAGGGAAACTGTTTTTTCACATCCAACTAATTAGCAATTTTCATAGATCACATGTTAATCAACTAATTATCAAGTTTTAACCCATTATGGAATCTATTATCATGACCTCTAAATCCACATTCTGTGATTTCATGGCTCAAAATAGTTTTATGGATCACCTTTTGTATTGTACATAATTACGATTCCATGATTTTACTTTCTTCTAGTTCATACCACTAGAAATATATGGAAATAAGAACCAAAGTCATAGTTTGAGTTTCTCAAACGTCCGTCATCCCTCTAGGTCCACTTTATCTAACCAATACACTAGGGTCCACTATAGACTCTTCATGTTCATCATTCATAAAGTCCAAGAATAAAGCTGTACTTAACACTGGCCAATAATTACAACGATCAAAAGATGAAATTCTCCATAATAAAAAAAGCCCAAAAGATTTTTTTAGGAGCTCTACAGCTTTGGACGCTACTCTATGTCGTCAGCTGCCCACTCTCGTATAACTGGTGGATCTTGTTGGACCGCCGTAAGGTCCGGTTCGGACGTGTAGACGAGCTCGTTACCTATGGCATCAAGCGTAGATGAGATAGAAGTCTGGCAAGTATTTAAGATAAAAAGCATAGTTTGCAGGTACAAAGAATAATATAAATGCAGGTGACTATTCAGGATATTAGTGTCAGTGAACTAGGCAGGTTGATGCATGAAAATATGATTAACGGAATCATAAAACATTAATTAATTCATACTAATGATTATTTGGCAACCACTTCGCATAATCCTCGAAAGGGGAAGCAATGACTAGCCCCTAACAAGCAAGCAGGGGGTACCTTAGAACTCGTCCTGGAGTCCCTGTCAAGGGTGTACTTGGTCTTCCCCGGACAGGTTGGGTACTTAAGTGACACCGGTCACATACAGGACTCAAACTGCAGTGAGCAATATATATAACCATATATAATAAATACTAGAATAACAACTTGGTGGTGCTGGCTCAAAAATTAATGCAGAATGCAGGATTCAGTGCTTAAATCAGGAATTAATGAGTAACTCGGTTACTCACGAGATATATTTGCAAACACAGGGGTTAATAGACAATTAAAATGCTTAAAAATATAAATAATGTTGTTTCTGGTTTTGAAAGAGTAAACCGAATTAAAAACTTGTTTTTTTTTTTTTTTAATATTTTCTAAGTCTGGAAAGTTCTACGAAAAACTAGGCAGCATTTCGGGTAGAAATAAGAGACCCAAAATGGGTGGCAGAAAAGCAAGGTGATCCAGGTAACTCGGAAGGGGCATGGCAATAAATGCTCGCACACAAATCAAGAAACCTTCTATGGATCCGGATACATCCAATGGTCAAGCAGGGCAAGAACTGCATGCTAACACCCAATGAGTCCCTTAAGTCATAATACTAGGACCAGGTTGACAAGGTGCATAAACTATGAAAAAATACGAAAAGTTTGATTAAAAAGGATCTTAGAAATGCAAGTATGGTGATCCCCAAAATTATATGCTCAAAGCGATGGATGTTATTGTTAGGAATTTTGTGTATTGCAAGTTGATGGATGCATTATCATTTTAGCATCATTCGAATTTTCATACTTGCATTGATTTAGAAAAACTTGAAATCTTGATTTTCTCATGCATAAATAATGTTTCATGCATGTTTTAGATTTTAAACTTGGATGCAAATAGTTTTGAAAAGAAGTTTTGTGAATCAAGCTAGCCTATGTTTTAAATCTTTTAAATCATTTTAGGCTTTTATGTTTCATGATTTTAAAAGCTCTTAGATTGATTTAAAACATTTTTCCAAGCTTGATTTAATGGCCCAAAAGTCTCCACAAGAAAATACTTTGAAATATGCAATTTGTGGGGAAAAAGGTCCCAGGACCCGGTCGACTTGCAGTGTGGCCGGTCAACCGAGCCCATGGACCCGGTCGACCGCGCACACTGCTCGGTCGATCGGGAAAGAGCCGTTATGCACTTTTTCAAACGGCCAAATTTTTTACCGTTGAAGGCTACGTCGACCAGGCAAGGTACTAGGTTGACCGGGGACTAGCCATTGGGCAATTTTGTGTATAAAAAGAAGCTCATTCCTAAAGAAATTTTGAGGAACAAAGAGGCCCTCCTTGAGATGTTTTGAGGCCAATCAAAGGGGAATGAGCTAAGGATGGTTAAGGGACATTTGGAAAGCTAAAACTTGGATTAATGAAGTTAAATCTCTAAGTAAGCTTTACTTTTCCTAAATCATATATTTTCATGCTTTGCTTTAATTATTGGTAAATCTTTTCTAGCATGATAAACTATGATTTGTTGTATCCTTAACATGTATATGTTTTGAATTGATTTATTGTTTTGAATGCAACATTTTGATTCAAACCAAGTAGTACTTAAATTAGTATATATAAGTAAATTATGTTTTGTAAATATCTTTGAAAAAATTATATGTAACATGATTCCTATACTTGGTTGAATCTTTGGTTGTTGTTTTTCATCATAAGAAAATCACTTTCAAATCTATCTTATGTTTTGGATTCAACATCTTCACAAATCATATGTACTTTTGTTTTAAAGTTTCACAACTTGCTTAGCTTTGATAGGTATATAATTTTCAAGTTGTATTTTAAGTACATATAATTTGTCCCTTGATTTCAATCAAATCTATTTTTGTATTTTACACTTTCAAATGCTTTAAGCATACATATATTAAGCTTCATTGTTAATTTGATTGAAGTCCTTATGCATCACATGTTTTGTTCTTAAACTTTCACAACTTGCTTGAACTAGATAGGTAAATCTTTTACAAGTTGTTTTTAACAAGTGATTAGCATTCTTACCTCAATCATAAATGTTTTTATGAGCTAAAACTTTTAAAAGCCTTTGGCATACATTTATAAGCTTTAATTTTCAAATTGATTGAGGACATCACACATATACATTGTGCATTCATCTTTGCATTTATAGTGTGTGTGTGTGTGTGTGTGTGTGTGTGTGTGTGTGTGTGTGTGTGTGTGTGTGTGTGTGGTGTGTGTGTGTGTGTGTGTGTGTGTGAATTAGAATTTAACTTTCAAATTCGCCTATTTTAGAGGCAACTAAATTGAGCTTTAATTGTAATCTCTTAAAGTGTTTGTATAGACACTTATTTGAGAAATCATCTCTTGTAAAGGTTATTGCTTAGCCTTTTAAAAAGCATAATGTATAGGTTGATGTTAAGCCTTGAAAAACATCATTGTAGAGGTTATTACTTAGCATTGGAAAGCATATTGTAAAGGTTATTGCTTAGCCTATTGAAAAGCATAAATAGTGGAAATCCGGTGGGGTGTTGGATCACAAGCCGGTAGTGGATGTAGGCATTGAGGCCGAACCACTATAAATCATTGTATAATGGTGAATGCTTTGTGATGATTGTTTTTGTTATCTTCCACACTTTAGTTCTATATCATCACTTGTGACTAATTGATTGTTAAGAAATTAGAATTTGGCATAATTGGTCACTTATTAGAAGCTCACCCTATTCACCCCCCCTCTAGGGTTCGGATCCATGGACTTATAGTTATGTGTATTTTGTACACTTAATGCATTCGGAAGGTGGTTAATATACAATCCCTAAGCTCGGATAAAAACACGAGTCACTGTGTTATACCTGCTTTCTCAATTGCCTTCGGGCAACCAACCGAGGTGAGAAAATAAATTAAAGAGTGCCTTGGATCATGTGTTTCATGGATCCTATACTAGCAGTTTATGGTTAAGGTTCACACCATTGAACCATTCTGAGTGTATAAAAATAATTTGGTTCAAAAGGAAAATGAAATCCATTTATATTAATTCTGTAATTAAATAAACCGAATTAGGGGTTAACAAGGTCAAATTGGTAAAATTTGGGTTAAGATAGTCAAGGTGGGGCAGGCTCTATCAAAGTGGAGTCAAATTGGTCAAAGTGGGGCCGGGCCGGTCAAGGTGGGGTCAAACTAGTCAAAGTGGGGCCGGGCCGGTCAAAGGGGAGTCAAACTGGTCAAAGTCGGTCAAACTGGTCAAAGTGGGGCTAGGCCAGTCAAAGTGGGGTCAACTGGTCAAAGTGGGGCCTGGCCAGTCAAAGGGGAGTTAAATTGGTCAAGTGGGGCAGAGCAGGTCAAAGTGGGGTCAACTGGTCAAAGTGGGCCCCACGGTATCCGACGGGTTTTTATGCTGGGGCTACAATGGCCGCTGGCACTGCTCACTACTGTGTGCACAGCGGCCACTGGCTATTGCTGCCAGCCAGTCCATGGCCGGTTCACACATCAAGTAAGTGAGAAGGGAGAGATGATGTGGTTGAGGGACCTTAAAGAAAGAAGGAAAGGAAAGTCAATGTATGGCCCATGAGATTTTGCATTAAAATAAGGCAAGCGTGGTGACCGATGGGATTAAAGTACAAGGAGAGATGAGTCACATGGGATGGCTCATGTTTTAATAAAGTATTAAGGTAAAAGAGGTGTGGCCGTTCGAATTAAAATGTGGAATGGAAGCCGCCTTGTCCTTATCCCAAAAAAAGTTAGCCCGGCGACAATCAAGGACTCCATGCCTATCAGTTTATGTAATGTCACCTACAAAGTCCTGTCCAAAATTTTAGTCCACAGGCTTCATCCCATCCTTTCATGGATCATTGCCCCATCTTAGGGTGCTTTTGTCCAGGGACGACGAGCTTTGGATCAAATCATTGTGGCCAAAGAAATGATTCACGCAATGTCCCGGCTCCGAAGATCTAAGGCAATGGTCGCCATTAAGCTGGATGTTGAGAAGGCCTACAACATGCTAAGCTAGGCCTTTCTTGAAGCTTGCCTTCATCATCTTGGATTCAGCAGGGATTTTATTGCTAAGATCTTGACCTGTGTCTCTTCTGTTAGATATTCGGTCAGGGTCAATGCCGGTATACCACCTCACCCTTCACCCCAGGGCGTGGTCTCCAGCAAGGAGACCCCCTATCTCCTTACTTGTATATTTTATGTGTTGAAACCCTGACTTAACACACTGTCCTGAGTGATACCCACTGGATGTTATTTCCCAAAATAGCTCTGAGGGGTCAACAGGTGGGATTGCTGCAATTTGCGGATGAACTGCTTTTCTTCCTTCAAGTTAATGAAAAATCTTTGGTTCATCTAACAAAAACTCTAGAAAAGTTTGTGTCATGCCCCCGAACCTGACCTTGTAGTGGCCCAACCTCGGGGGTGGTTTGAATGGAATTAGGAATACAATTATATTTAGAGTTCTTTTACGAAAAGACCCCTACATTTTTTTTAGAAATCTCAAAAAAGCCCCTAAGTTTTTGTGTTTTTGCTATTACCTCCCTTGACTGACGGTCAAGGTTAATAAAAGAAACGTCTCCCTTTTTGACCATTTCATCTCGGCCAATTCAGCAGAAAAGACATTTTGACCCCTATCATCCTCGCTCGTATAATATCATGATATGAAGTTGTCCCTAACCTCCTCTCATCAAATTGCTTTGCTGTATTGGAGATCTCTTTGATTGTGAGAGATCTTTGTTAACTGCTGTCGTGTTGGATTCAAACGGTGGATTGGCTGCATTGGCTTGATGGGATGGGTCGGCTGGGCTTGACTGGTGAAATGGGTTGACGACTTGAGGTCTAACAATGTCTTTGTTTCCTTATCTTCTTCAAGGTTAATAGATAATTAGTGTGTAAGCAAATCTGAGAAAAAATTGATAGGAGAGTAACAAGTGTATGGATTCTAGCTGTACTTTTTCTTTAAGTATGAAGACAAGTGGGTAGTGAAAAATCCATGGATTCCCAAGCCTGGCATCCCTCCCATCCTTCCTACCCCTGCCAAACCCTCATTAATAGCCCCTCTTCCCATCTCCTCCACCGATTTACGGCTATGTCTGGTATCATTCATACATCCCAGGTTTCCATCTTCCCCAGTAGAACCAATGCATGCCCCCAGTGAGAGTAGATATTCATCTTTCAAACTTTTAATAAAGATTTTATGGCTATGTCTGGTATCATTCATACATCCCAGGCTTCCATCTTCCCCAATAGAACTAGTGCATGCCCCCAGTGAGAGTAGAGGTTCATCTTTCAAACTTTTAATAAAGATGAAAGGGTGGATGGAAAATCCAAGGAATATGAGGGTAGAGGTTTATCTAACTTTTAAAAGGGTAAAACAGTCAAAACTACAAAATGGGAGTGGAAAAAGGGCAAAGGTCTCTTTTATTGACCTTGACAGTCAGTCAAGGGAGATTTCAGTAAAAACATAAAACTCAAGGGCTTTTTTGAGGTTTCTCAAAAGTGTAGGGACCTTTTTGTAAAAAATGCTTATATTTATCCCAAGATCCATGTGTGTGAGGTTAACAAATTCTAACACAATCTGAATATTTCGCGGAAGCTTTCATGGCGTTGCGACCTAGAGTCCGTGGCCATCAGATTCCGCGTCGCACTCAACCGCTAGCATCTAATTATCATATCAAGGTCCATATCAGACTGGAACAAACCATCACAATAAAAGTACAAAGCTAACAGTAACAGGATATTACATTCCGATATATGTTCAAGTTACAAATTCCCAAAGTGTATTAATTAAAATCCTAAGAAAAAGGCTAATAAAAGCCATACAATAACAAGCTAAATAAATACTACCCTAAATATGACATAGTTCCGGTGTCAAGCTCAATGTCTACATGACATAGCTGACACTATAACCTGCAAACTCATGGCTCCATAGCCAACACATGCACTAAGCTCGGGGCGAAGAACCAACTACCTAGAGCACCAAACAAACAGGGTTAGACACAACGGTTTGGCGGGTGACTGAGATGGATAATAAATATTCCGAATAATAAAACATGTGATAAATCGTGGTATTTGATCAAAAACTGCATATATATTTAAAACCTGTGTAATACAGATATCTGACAAAACATGCACTCATTTAAAACGTGTGTAAAACATGGATATCTGACAAATCATGTATTCATTTAAAACGTGTGTAAAACATGGATATCTGACAAACCATGTATTCATTTAAAACGTGTGTAAAACATGGATATCTGACAAATCATGTATTCCTCACATTGCAAACCTAGTCATAGGCCTACCCTACAAATCGCCCTGCTTCAGGGGAGCTAGAATCGTAAGGACAGATGGCAACCACACCAGCAAAATTCTCCATCACCGAAGTGACAAAGTAGAACAGAGGTGTTTGTCTCAGACACGCGAAGTGATGAGAGCCAACTAAATATATATATATACACACACATATAGCTAGACAAAACAACGGCCGCGAAACCGGATAACAGAACAGAACAAAACCCAGACTGCAACTGGCAGAAGTTATTAAGGACCTCAAGTCGGTGGATCAAGCTGACAAGGTTGCCCAAGCTTAGTGGTGCCGACACATAAATAAAAAATGAGCAGACACACAAAATAAGGTGAAGAACTACTCAAACAGGCCAAGTCAAAACACACACACTCATGTAAAGAATAGTCCTCCCAGTATGCATATAAAACTCATAGAGTCACCCGAGCTGGCAAAACTGATTGTTTTTGGATAAACAACGAAATACCAAAATTTTTTATTTTTAGTCAAAACGAGCTAAATAGTCTAAAGCTGATAATTTTTATCCAAAACGGGCAAAAGTAACTAAATCTGGATGTTTTTGCCAAAACGAGTAAAATAATCCAAAATTGATTATTTTTAGTCAAGAACGGGCAAAATCACTAAAAGTGCTTGTTTTTAGGTAAAACAAGTAAGATAGAATGAAAAGCGATTTTCCACATGTATGTTGGACCATACATTGAGGCATCAAGACTTAGGCCGATGAGTATAGAGATCTCGTATGTCAATTTGTATTTTTGGCTTGGCACTCCTGATGATCAAGGACATTTCAATCATCCCATACACATTGGTAAATCAAAACATACTCAATATATCTCTGGCATGGGGGGGTCTCTTTCTCAATCGTGCTCCATACATCACCTCCTAGGTCTCACCATTGCATTATGGCTCTAAACAAGCCTCTCCGAATATTAAAACACCATTTTTCATGTTTCCAAGGTGGACCCAGGCCTGCAGTATAGTTGGCTAGAGCGGACGAGAGGTTAGCTCGAGCCAACAACTCTCTGGGAGGGTCCGCTCGAGCGAACTTGGGTCCACTTGAGCGAACTGGCCGCTGGGAGGGTTGGCTCGAGTGAACTTTAAGGTTGGCTCGAGCTAACTGGCTTTTGGATATGGTTCGCTCGAGCGAACTATATCAGATTGCACAATTTAGTGCATTTCGTGCAGTTTCTTCCTCCCTTTTGCAACCCCCCTTTGAGCCACGCATTTGTCACCAAAAATAGGGTCTCCTTGCCTTCTTAAAACCATCCTTATTCCACCATCAATCACTCCATAAAAATACATCAAATCCATCACATTAATCACAAGAAACCCAACATACATGAAGCCTAGTTGCAAATGAAAACATCCTTGACAAAAGACATAATTTAACACTTTGAGTGGGCTCAACTAAAAGACGAAACTCATCAAGCGTGCCTTCACAAGATCAATTAAAACCATGGACATGAAATCAATCTAGACGTAGCAATAAAACATGAAAATTCATAAATGTGGGCATGCTCAAGCAATCACATTTCAGTCACTTGCCTTGGTCTCCAAAGCTCCCCAATTAGCCTCTAATCCTTCCAATTAGGCCTTAGCACACCTAACACAAGAAACGCCCAAAAAACACCCAACTTAGAACCCTAAAAATGGCAAATCAAGAAATACAAGGAATGGGGCACACAAAGCTAGGAGAATGTGACCTAAGAAGTTGCCATTACACAAAATGGAAGATGGGAAGGAAGCTCTTACCTCTAAGACCATCACTCAATAAGAAGAATCTTGGAGAAGGGGCTGCCCATCTAGGATTTGCACAAGGATGATGTCCAAAGAGAGCTTGAGATGAGGAGAAGAAGATGATGAGCTCCAATCCATTTGACAAGGGTTTCCCCATGAATGGGAGAAGAAAAACATGGAGAAAAGGGAGGGGAGAGCTCAATTGCAGAGCTCCCCCTCGGACTGCAACAAATGAGGGAGAAGAGAGGAGGGTTGCCCTTTTTATAATGGGTGGGTGTGAATCCCACCACACTTAAAACTTGTCAAGGGTAAAATATTAATTTCTAGGCTTCGGATGCGATCAACGAAAAAGAGAAAAATGTTTTTCATAAAATCTAGTTTTCAAAAAGTATAATTTTGGCATGGTTCTGAGATCTTGAAATTTGGGTCCAGATTCAATGTGAAAAGACCGATTTTGTCCCTAGGGCTGGAAAAACTAGTTTTCAGAGCTTTGAATGGGTACGGAGTGAACACAAAAGTTGTAGGGAATAACAAGATTAGTCAAACAAAGCTGAAATGAGAAATTTTAGGAATCACAAAGAACCACCCCATGCTAGCCACGCAAAATAAATAGGATCCTACGGTCACCAACTAGGTTCACTGGCTCTCAAAACTCCCCAAAACTAATGAAAAGACATTCTAACTACAAACTCAACCAAACAACCACTAATCCCACTTTTAAAACTAATCCACAAATAAACCAACACTTATCCTGAAAATCGGGGGTCGGGGTCTCACAGTTTGAGGCTGAGGCTGGGCAACAGGTCAATATAGCCAAGAGCCTACTCATAGTCTCTAGGAATGCGTCCCCTGCTCAGACTAGCCTCACCAAGGACACCTTACGCATCACTAATGCTATGGATTCGTTTGATTACCTAGGATCCCCCCTCGATATGGACAGATCTTAGAGAACGGCCTGGCATACTACTATTAGAAGACTTCAAGCTCGCATCTCTAGCTGGAGAGGGACTCTGCTCTCCCTCGCTGGCCGTCGGTTCTCATCCACTCTGTCAACTGTGCAATCCATGTCTTCTGGCTGGGCCATAGCACCATTCTAGGTAAGGTTATCAAAGAAATCAATCGAACCAATGTGGCCTTTCTCTGGTCAGGGAAAAATTCCCACCAAGGTCTCCACCCATTGCTTGGGACACGATCACTCGTCCTATCCATGAAGGTGGCCTGGCGGTGAGGGACATTGCGACCCAATCCAAAGCTCAGCTAACCCACTCGGTGTGGCGTTTTCACACGGAACCTGAGTCCTCTTGGGGGGCCATTCTTGCTAAAAAATACCTTCGGTCCTGCTCCTTTCGGAACTGCAACCCAAGCCCAAAAGACTATCCCTAATGGAGATGAATGCTTCCGCTCAGACATCATATTTTTGATCACCTGTCTTGGTCTGTTGGTAATGGGGCCTCCATTGACGTTATGCATGATAACTGGATTCCGGGTAACGCTATTAGCTCTGGTAGCCGAACCACTTCCCTTTATGTCAACGATCTCATTACCAGGGACTGGCAGAACAACTACTGTTGGGAGAGGGCTTCCCTGCACCAATGGTGCACTGATGATACAATGGACACCATATGCTCCATTCCGATATGTGGAAAGGACATTCCCTGCTGGAAAAGCGAAAAGGCTGGTTCTTGCACCACTAAGGCTCTCTACCAGCACCACAGATCCATCAGCTTTGGGCCCCACCCCCTTGGACTAGGCTCTGGTCCTTACCCATTCCATCTAAGCTAAAGCATTTCCTTCGCAAATGTTTTCATGGATGCCTGCCTACAAGGGACCGGCTTCACAAAATCTTCCCAACTATTGACTCGAGATGTGTTCTCTATCATGGTGAAAGTGAAACTGTAGACCATCTCCTATCCTCCTGTGTAATTGCAAATTATGTTTGGCGCCCCCTCATCCACAGATTGCACCTAACCACCCCTGCTGATCCTATCGTGGGCTGGTTCTGGGACCAGACCAAGTGTGCTTAGGTTAATGTTAGTTGGACTTGGTGGTACATTTGGAAAGCCATTAATGACATTATCTTCAACTCCTACCCATTTCACCCGGCATCTATTATGGGGGAAATCATGAAGGCTTCTCATGAATGGTAGGTTGCAACATACTTATGTCCAACCACCAAAGGCAGGCCTACCCATCCAGTGCACTGGACTCCTCCTCCTTTGGGATCTCATAAGATCAACATTGATGGGTCCTACAACCCGTCCACGGGGTTAGTGATGGACCCGATTCCTCCCTCTCTCCCGCTGCCTCCGCCCCGGGTCTTTCGGGGTACGGCGGAGGGGAGGAGAAGAAAAAGATAAAGGGTATCAACATCTTTTTTTTTTTGTACGGGTATGCCAATTTCACTTTTCTACTTGGAATTTAGGAATGGTGATCCGAAAATCCACCTTCACAAGTAGAAAGGGGAAATGAAACTTTTTCTAATTTCTATTGCACACATATTTTAAGAAAA